>OW203658.1:5145000-6395000 GCA_934044485.1 Apeira syringaria | reverse complement strand
TAAAAAAGTCATCGGCTGTCAATAAACTAACGAGTACTCCCGACTCCCGTAGCGTCGCGTCGGCCACGTGCACACAAAAACGAATAAAAAGGATTATCAAACAATTCATATGTCAATAGATCGTCTCCCCGCGACGTCAATTAACATTTCTGCAATTATGTTTTAATTACTTCTCATTACACGTTCCGTTCAATAAAAATATCATGATTTATCCAATTAGTTGCGGAGGCGCTGTTGTTGGCAATTTTCGTTTTAACATTTCATAAATTAACGCTCCTCCACATAACCACGAGTACTCCTATTTTAATAAGTCGTTTAAAAACCAGCATAATAGCTGAGATGAGAAGCTCGCAATGAAATGGGCCATGGCTTATTTCTTTTTATAATAAGAAAATGGTATATCGTAAGGTCTTTACCACTGACTGGAGCTTGGTACATCATTAATGATAACAAAAAGAGCGTACTAATTCGTGTAGTGTCAACGCACTCGAATACTTGAAGCAACGTAGCACTAGGTCGCACTAGTGACGTGCCGAGCTGTGGCCGCCGCGCGTATCGATGACAGCTAGGGATGACAGTATCACAACTAAACCGATCACTTGCCACCGAGAGCACTATATCAATCACTCGCGCACAATCATACCGCGCGACTCCGCATGCCACTTAAATAAATTTATAACATATTAAGTACGTCGAAAATAAACACTTTACAGTTTATGATTTATTTCGTGGTGCGATGAATTATGGACGTCACTTATTAAAGAGTGCGATAGAGCGAGACGTCCGAATTTATATCTCTTTTTAAGGTGATTTCACGTGCCACCGTTACCGATAAACGTTTTATTGGAGTAATTAAACCGACCGATTAGCCTTTGTACATGCTACGTGTCTAAACATGATAAATGTGACACTTTACACCGTTACTAATCTTCAAAACGATAATATTTTTATGTTACTATCAGTTACATAAAATGTATCAAATAGTGATTTACGCAACAAAGTACATTATACTATTGAGCTGTGTACTATCATGTTGTGAGTCAACGTAATGCATAAATAAATAACATAATGGTCAGTTCCACGACACTGACAAGTTATTTATCTCGGCTATCATGGGTCGCAGAGGTCGCAACTGCTTGCAATATTACGGTTATAAATACAATTTAATTTCATTAATTACTACCTACACAACGGAGTCTTTGACTGATAACAAATCAATAACAATATTATCTGAACGGTTAAAAGTGAAACTCGATACAAACACAGAGTCATTTCCGCCAAAAATAACACAACGATGGATTGAAAGTATTACTTCAAATTGTATATTATCGGCACATGTCAACGCCTATTGTGTCTATTGAAAAAAAGAACGATAAACCCACAAAGAAATTGCGGTATAATAAATTTGTAAAATAAATTACACGGCTCTTGATTGTTGGTTTGTGTCCAGATTACCTGTTTTACGAAGTCGAATTGTTATGAAATGACTCCATTTATGTGGACTTTTTGTCGTTCAAATAATAAGTGTTACTATGTCGATTTGCCTCGTCATGTTATTACGGCAAACCGCGGTTCGAAACGGCACCGGCGTTTTAAAACTCTACGCTACTTTCTACTTTAAATATCCAGCGATATTATTGGACGTAATAAAAATAACAACAGAATGGTTTTAACCTTCCGAGAAGTGTAAAAGACGTAATCTGTAGGAAGACCGTATTTTTTTGGGTATAGGTTTTGGATGGATCGTTTTGTATTTATTTATTGTCTCTGAATATCATAAATCACGCTTATCACTTCAAGTTTGCTTATCATTTTAATCTTGGACGTATATTTTACCAATTTTATTGTTTTGTGGTACAGATTGCAAGTTTTTATATTAAAACTGTTGTTTAACAAAGCAATGCTAATCGATTACAGCCACAAAACGTAAATTAATTAACAACCATTGCGTCCAAACAATATCGATTCGAATCGATAATGCATACCGAATCAAGAGACATAAAAACGCGTAAACAATCGATAATGGACGAGAACTGGGCGATCCATGCATCCACCGGCACTAATTACACTTTATAGTTATTAAAGCATCAAGAAATTGCAGCTTCTGATTTACGAGCCGCCATTTTGTATGCGACATTTTAATATTCGAAATTCGAATGGGTCGGGATCGGGAACACGGTGTTTTTTTTTAATTTTGACGAGCAATGGAGGCAGGTGCGTTCGTACAAAGTTATACCGTTTGGTTCTCTCTTTTTGAAGTAATTTTCGAACGGTGTCCATGAATGAGTTTTTATGTACGGAATGGAATTGGGGAAGCATAGATTTTTATTACTTCACCGGGTTTTTTCGGTTTCTGGTTACCATTTTCGTTGGTTGTGCAGCGTAGAATGATGTAATTTTAGCAAGTAGCTGAGTTTGCAAACGTTTTATATTGTACTTTACCACAAACAACAATAATTGTTTATAAAAGTCCTAATTTACATTATAAGAAATCGAATTTCACTTCTTGTATACCAAATATTTGAACAAACCATTTGTTGTTTTCTTTTTTTTAATTTATATTTCATGTCAGTATCGACCTATCTACTTTTTATTAGTGACCACATCTCATTTAAAACGTGATGCTAAATTATATGGTCCTACCTCTCAATTAGGTATATATTCACTAATAACATAATGATTTTAAAACTCCTAGATTTTATCTATGAGGAAATACAGACACAGGGAATGAAGGCTCCCCTGAACCGTTATGAATGTTAACATTGTGCGGTGCGTGCCAGTGACATTTTACTGATATTCCACTGACATTTAATATCTTGCCTGCTATAGATTAACCAATCAAAAAGAACTTACCTGTTTACTGAACACGGCGATGTCTTCATTGAAAGACTCTGAGGAGCAGACGTCACCGCCCGCCACACCTGGGTCTCGGGGAGTACACGTCGCCAGCTCGCACTTTTCGAAGATCAAAGCCAGCAGGGGGAACAGGGGATGCCTGGAACGTACAAAAAATGATGAGGTGATGTGTAAGATAGAACATAATGAAAATATAGCAACAATGAACGATCTACTTTGACACTCTTTGTATGAAATAAAATGTGTTCCCAACATCAGACTTTTATTACTTTATCGCGTTTTTCGCTTTCTATGGTTACCTATCATTTTGTGCGTCGTGAAACTGAGTTTGCAAATATTCTCAACAGCAAGACAAAATAAGCTACAAATACTGGAATAATATTGAAATACATATTGACTATTCCTGAAAACATCGTTTTCTAAACCACATCGTCCCTCACCATCAAGCGAGATGGTGGTCAAACGCTATATCTATACAGTAAAAAAATCAAAATAAAAAACACTCTCTCTCTTGAACAGGCCTCAAATCAATCAGTCACCCAGATACTGACCACAGAAAATATAAGGTTTTCACGAAATAATATAAGTGTGTCGATTGACACGACTTCAAATCTCTTATTCAAAGCAAGAGTAATTGAAGTAGTCTTCGATTACCTAGATTAATTTGATAAGTCATTCATTATTTACTTATTTGTAGACGATTCAGCATAAAAGAGTAACAAACGATGTAAAAAACGATTATATAGATAATTATTATACTAATATAATAATTACTAAGTATTATAACGATTTAAGCATCACAATCTCTAGCTTTACTGAGACGATGATATCTAGCGGCACTACTGTGGCAGCAGAAAATTCCTGTATGGCAGAACTTCTGCCATACGTTGGATTTTGATGTTTATGTTAATAATAACAATCATACTCATCCATATTGGGCTAATATTTATGTCTTTAAATAAGAAAAGTTCATAACGACACTAATAATGAATTTTGTAGATATAAATTTATAGTTAAATTATATAAAATGATAAAAAGAAACTTTGGCTACCGTCTCCGCATATAAATGCTTTTTAAAAATTCCATTTATCAGTGTTACCGGTTATTATCACTACATATATTTTTTAAATGGCTGTTGCAACACATATAACTGTCTCGTACCTGCTAAATAACAAGAGTATCGCCTTTCTGGTATACCATCATCAACATTGAACATCTGCCGAATCACCTGTGCGAGCATTGATCGTCGACTCGATAAAATTCGACAGTAAGTGCTTGTTCAGACACGGCGATGTCCGCGTGGTTTGGAGATCTCCGTAGTAATAGAACCGCGCGGGTGCCGCACGATTCGCGTGTCCGCCATGTCTGAACAGCATTTGCTGTCGAATTTTATCGAGTCGTGATCCATGCGCTCGCAACACACGAACGGTAAATGGTTTAGCAGATTATTGTTCCAAACCAACAGGTGTCGCTGAGACTATAGGCCCCAATTCTCATCCTCTAGGTCTGTCTGGAAGATATGATAAATATTGCCGCTCTTAAAAACGGTTAAAAATAGAATATTGCCGTTTTTTATACTTAATAGATCTTGGTAATATCTTACAAGAGCTACCTACTGATTGTCATCCATTTTTTATATTTAAAGCTTATGCATACAGCATGATCCTATAATGCCAAAAACTGTCCGCAGTGGCTCAGGCTCGTTATGCGGGTAAGGACAGTTGTCATATCGTTAGGAAAGCACTAAACCTGCCCCTTCATGATCGGAATTATCACTTTTTTTTAAAGAAAGTTTTCTTTCATACACTTGTGAAAACTAAGGTTTTGTTTTTGGACGAACAAAAAAATTAGGACAGAACGTCGGCAGACACATAAGGCGAGCTTTAATTAATGCGGGAAGATACAAAGACTATGAAGTGAATAATTAAATTACAAATTTAAAGCAACCCCTGAAGTAAAAATAATGGAATATAGTGGGCGATATCAATAAGTAATACTTCATTGTTTAAGGAACTATGATGACAGATACACACAGATGCACAGACAGACACATTGAAGTTATAGGTAACTAGTAGCGCCCCGCGGTTTCACCCGCGTAGATTACGGTTTTCCCGCTACCTCAATTATCCCACGGGAACTATACTTTTACCGCGTTAAAAGTAGCTTAGGTTTTAATCCAGGATTTAAAATATCTCCATACCAAATTTCATCGAAATCGGTGTAGCCGTTTGAGCGTGTCGAAGTAACAAACATACACACATACACACAAACTCTCGCATTTATAATATTAATATCATTAGCTGACCCGGTTAAAGTCGTTCTGATATTGAATGGGGGGTGAGGGTAGGTGAACGAAAAATGCTTCACGGCCAATTCTGATACCTACCAAAATACGAAAAAAAACTTAAGCATAGGTCAAGCCGTTTCGAACCAGAGCAACCACAAACACAGTGACACGAGATTTTTATATATTAGATAAGATATATAAGTCACCCGCAAAATGGGTATTATGAAAGAATTTTTAACGTTGTTGAGATTTTGTGATAACGCACTGATATTTCGCCTTTGTATAATGTATGTACATTTAAATCACCGCAGACAAAATCATTCTAATACCTTATCTAACTTGTCGATCGTCAAGCGTGCGAATTAACATCGAATGCATATTATTCCTTATTTATTCTTAATAAGTAGATATTAAATTAAGAAAAATGATCTTCATTAATATTCAAAGTCTCTAAACATATTCAAAACCATTTAATGAACCATTCGTACGGATATTTATTAAAGTATTGTATATTTTTTTAAATCACAAAGCTTTATATAATTTTTAGAAAAAGGCTTTTTAGTAATTTTGTAACGAATAAACTAAATAATAAATACGATGTTTATGTATCCACGCTATCTTATGTCAATATTATAAATTTCTAATGTACCATTTATGAGTTTATTTATTAATGTAATGTATCTTAATGTAGTCGTTAAAATAATATCCCAGAATAAACGAGTATAAATATATAACGCGTATGATTGAATTAGAGCTATTTCTGAAACGAGTCTACATTTTTGAATATTTAAATAATAATTAAAATTATAAAAATCGCGAATAGTAGAAGAATATATTTTAAACGTATAAATTTAAATATTTTTCAAATGATTTGTAAATTTTGGACGGTTACTTTACATTAAAATACAAATTTAAACGGATTTCATAGAGCTTATTTTATATTCCGATCCCGACGTTTTTAAAGATTTTTCAGAGATCTTAGTATCGAGGCATAGGTAAAAGAGTTTGCATATATGTAATTATATATGTTCAAAGTTATTTAATACTATGCCAAGGTGAGAAAAATTAAAGTTTTTATTTATTAATTCAACGTTTATTTTAATCAACTTCCAGTAAAAGGAGGTTATCAATATAGTTAAATTATCAAACGACATCAACAAAGGTGCAGGTTTAGGATTTTTATTTTTTATGTATCTTGCTTTTTACTAATTAACTTCTTTCTAGATGAACTAATTTTGATGGTTATTGCTTTATAAGAAAGCTGGTGCTTCTCATTTAGTTAATTGAAACTGTTGTACCCTGTAACACAGTTCATTATAGCATGGGGTGCAGGGATCTCTATACAAAATTACACACTTCGTTATATACTTTATCCTGTCATCTTATTGTCAATCTTAAAGTTGTAACATGAACACATGAACCTTGAAAAAATATTTTTTAATCTAAAGGAAGTCTACTTTCAGATTGATATCATAGAATACTTTTTTACAAATCGGTTTTTAAGTATGTATTTCTCTTTATTCACAATATCTTGGTCAACGAAAGGTTTCACGAGCCGAACATGTACGATGCTTTATAAAAATAAAATACTAATAACTAACACTATTATCTACTACAGTAAAATTTGAGAAGTCCCCTAGCTGTTGTGACCCTATAGATAACTCAAATGCTCTAAGCCGGTACCAGTTGGCAGCATGCTCAGAACCTTAGCAGCATTATCACCTTGAATTGCAATGCCGATTTCTTGAGCCAAATATTTTGAATGAGCCAGCATTTTGGTCACGCGGCGCATCGATCAAACGCTCTGATAAGTTTTGGGAAATCCGATGGGCTTCCGGTACCCACGGGCCCAATGTCTCTCTCTACCCCAAACAATTCAAATATGTTCACGGATAAATAGATTTATACTATAAATCTGAAACAATGCAGGTAATTATACCATTGACAGTTCTAGCGTAGCTCATTTTATTAGTTCTTTTAAAAGATGGATGATGATAATCGTTTGCCCTTTGTGGTCCAGATGTGAGATATGAAGGCGCGACCTTTACCACTTAAGCAGCCATTTACCACAATCTGAATGATATCAGATCAAAACTTGTCAAGAAACTTGAAGGAGTTTGTATGTTGGTCACAATAGGGCTGGAGTGACAGCGAGCGCGGGGTTACCCTTTGAAAGTAGAAATTTCTTTTTTATATCATCACTTGCTATTACTACTTGGTGTATAATTTTTTCTAAGCACCATTTACCCGCCTTCTAAAAATGAGGACCACAATTTAGTTACACTTTTGTGTTAACTCAGAATACCGTTATTTATAAACTGACGAGGAAATGTTTAAATGAATAAATCAATTTTACTTTGGTAACTATAAAAAGTAATTTAGTTTCTGTTCTAAAACTACATAGTTAAAAATGTTCAAAGAGCACTGTTGCGAGTCTTCATCAACTACGATTACCATTTTGTATTCTATATTACTCAGTTTTAAAATCTCAAATAGAATAGGTGTAGAGCTTATGACTTCTAGGCTAATTTTATCTTATTTTATAGTAAATTTCAAGTTTCAATACATTGTAGGATAATGTTATTATCAAGATAGTTCTTGCGAGACATGCACCATTTCAATTGAATGGGCTATTCTTGGTTAGAGACAATTATTACAGTTTTATGTTACTGTGCTTAACGGTGTGAAAGTTATTGCAATTAACTGGCAATTTATACGTCAGTTTGCCTAAGGTATTCTCTCGACGATGCCATTTTTAGGGTTCTAATCTTAAATTAAAAGCATTACCTCTATTCAAAGATTGCTTTTCATTTAACTTCACAATTATTCGTATGGGTTTTTAAACCAATTCAGCTACAGCTCTTGACAACACTTCAATAAATTTCTTGATGATGGTTACAGAGTTCAAAGTTTAAATTGACCTTCGATTCGACATTTTTAAGCTGGCAATTTTCTTCATTATATATGCAGAATGTGATTTTTGCCACAGATGTGTACTCAATAACATTACGGAAATCATTTATTTTATGTAATAGGTGGAAAACAACCAGACGGTACGATGATAAGCGTTCTTTGTCGCCTATAAATATCAGTAACACTGGGGATATTTACAATACGTTGCATCCGCTTAAGACTCGGGTTTATTGAGAAATATAAAAAAACAATGCACTCATTTTTGTTATTATTTGACTAGCATATCTTACTTTGTGGTAGGTAAATGACCATGTGGTGGAAGGTGGAATCACTCTAGATCTAGATTATACCTACTGGCACTGATCTAAATTACTGGTGTGATTTCTAGAGGGGTAAGCAGAAACCACGGACTACCCAGACTGTCAATTCAGGCATTCGTCTTGCTTCCTTCACTCTCATCAGATTTGTAATTCAAGAGTAGAGTACTCATGTATCAATTGCTAGTCTTATTCTAGTTTTTTATAAAGTTAAAAAAGTAAGTTTTTTTAAACAACTAAGTAGGTAATGGTATTGTATATTAATGTATTTTGTTCTCACAAACTCTGTTAACAATTAAATAGACCTCCTTAATTGTTAATTTTAATTTCAGGGCAAAAACTTGTGTTTAATTTAAATGTTTATTTATTTATTCCAGAACGTGGATTAAGGATATAAAAGTGAGTGTACAATGATTATATTATTAAAGTACTAATAATAGAACCATGAATCTCACTGTTTCTTTGCTACTCTATTCGGTACTGTACTACCCTGTAAACTCTTACAGCACAGAGTGATACAAAGTTTTGTGTACAGAACCCGCTAATAACGAATTTCTCTCACACTTGCCGATATCATTTCTGAGTGAATAGGTATGAGTGCGGAAAGGAAGTCAATTTCGCGTGCATGCTCCAGCGCGCACACTGCAATAATAGATATGTTTTTATAATATACTATATTTTATTTTACCGTCTCCCGTTATTTTCAGCAAGAAGGTTTTTTATCGAGTCTTCATTACGTGCGAAAGACACTTTTTTGCCGATATCTTCATTTATTATTTTAAATAACCTAGGTAATTTATATCAATCCTTAATATGTAACTCATAGGAAATTATGTGATTCTAGAGACCGCTGTTTTTGCAGTTCCGCTTACCGCTCTCACAGAGACTCCGACACAATAGGCATGCAGATGATATCGGTATCACGTCTGCACAATCTCAATCTAATCTATGATCTCTCACGCGCTGGTCGTGGCTCACTACTTGTGCCTCTCAATTACACTACTGTTTTATATTTTATTCTTTGAGATTTATTAAAAGTTGTCTCAAAAAAAAACATTATTTTTTTAAACTGAAGTCTTTTTTTAAATGGAGAGTTCTCATAACTCATGATATATGACCAATTTCATTATATTACAAATATATGATATATGATTGTTTTCATATATATATATATATATATATATATATATATAAATATATAAGTATAATATATTTTTAATAATAGAACTAACTATACGGCATTGCTGTTATGTGTTATATAGTATAATTAACTAGTGTTAAAATTAAAAATTTGAAAAATTATCCACATAAAAAGTAGCGGCGCATTGTATTGTATTACATCATATTATGTCAAATATTTGATAGAATTATATTATCTTTAACAAACATATACTCTGTTATATTGTAAGTGGTATTTCCCTTAATAAATAGTGCATTAAGCAAACTAAGCTACCTAGATACTAATAAGATTCGTTGTAATGTAACTATTCCCGGTGAAATCAAATAAATAAATAGATATTTAATTCGCCTCTCAAAGAACCGTTCCGATGTAAAACATATTGCATCACCTTTGCAAAGATGCTTAGTACCTTAATATACGTATGTTCTTGTTTGAAAACTTATTATGTACGTTCGTATGTCGCGCACATGAATGACTGCCGTGGGGTTTCCTGGGATGTGCATTTGCGGGGACTTCTACTTTAATCCAATACCTATAGCATTCAGTATCATAGATTTGTTCTACGTCCACTGTACGACTGTACATACTACACACACAGTATGAACTGTACTATGCATACATATATAAGCATGGTAGTGAGTGTAAGTGCTATGCCGCGCCCTAGTAGGTGAAGACGAGAGGGGCGAGGAAGGAATGTGCGACAGTGGCCTACAATATCTGTCGTTCCAATACATATTACATTACATATAGTATGTCTATGTCTTCCTCACACGCCTGTAGCCTCCAAGGTGCCTTACAGACAAAACAATCATTCGCTTCAATATCTTTAAATGTCAGAAGGATTGATTATACAAACAAAAGCAACATCTAAAATGAATGAAAGACACACTTTACCACTCGACTCACCCGTATATCGCGTCTTTGTCGCGTTTATGGACGAGCGGCTCGCCGGGCAATGCATGCGCGGGCGCCGCGGGGGGCGGGTAGTGCACCGGCGGGAGGTGTGGGTGCGTTAGTCTGTGCTCGTGGTACATCGCGCCACCCTCCATGTAGCCCCCGCCGTGGAGGCTTTCGTCGTACTGTATACAGAAATAATACAAGTTAAAAATGTTTTCTTAACGCGTCTGTGTGAGAATGTGTGAGTGTATGTATGAGTAGATTTGTATGTAAATTCGTGTTTTGAATTCTGTAAGTTGTAGCGTTAATAAACAGATAGTTTAAATGAGAAAATGTATTACAAGGGTTGAAAGAAGCATGCTGTGAGAGTGTGTGTAAATAGTGTGAGTATGTGTAATCAAGTATTATCATGTGCACGATGAGTGCTGGTAGTAGAGCAGCAAAATTTACTCACCATTATCAACACAAAACTTAAAACTTAGATACTAGAATAACCAATGAAAGTCTCAATAATCTTAGTACCTAGACGCTTGATAATAAGATACCTCTTTAAATCACTTAAAGTTGTGTTAACACTTATTTGTAATCCACTTCGTAAATTTGATTACCAAAATAATTAATTTTAGACGTCGGTACTTAGGCTGACAAGGATTCCCTGAGTCGCGGGAGGCATGGACATACACAATCACAGCACTCAAACATCCAAGACCCGGGACAAACATCTACACTCATCGCACAAATGTTTGCCCCTGCCGGGATTCGAACCCAGGGACCCGGAGACTCAGAAGTCATGTCACTGCTACTATCCACTGCGCCACGGCGTCCGTATGTAAATCAAGCGTATTAGTAGGTACCTATGTATAAGCATATATATATATTAATGTATAATATTAAGCTGTTTAGATGACACCGTCAATCAACCGAAAGGCTTAAAATCACAAAATGTCTTCAAATACGCTAATGGAAATAAAAAAAATATTGAGGTCTCTATAATCATTGCTAGTTTTAAGATATTGATATTAAAATAATGAAACGCTCACATTCTGCGTTGCGTAACCGTTTCTATTTTGTCTATGCCATTTTTTTTAATTAGACAGACAATGAGCTAGTAGTACACTAATAACATGAATCACATTGCTGCAATGACACTCAGGGGAGATGATTCGTGAACTCTCTTAATCTTATTAAACTAATAAAAGTTAGTACAAAAAGTATCTATCTTGGCACCACATATTGACAATCACTGTACCCTTATTTTATTATTTCACTTAAAACCTCTTTCCCCGGCAATTAAACCTTAAAAATAAATAAATAGACTCATAAGCTTAAAAATTCATTATAATTGCCAAGTCATGGTTCTGATGGGTATCTTCAACTAACTGCTTTAGGCATTTTAAAACGAGTTCCTTGGCTTTTTTTAAACAGATGAGTACTTTTAATAACGCATCTGACAAGCCCTCTAATGGTGCTTTTATGGCAACTTTTATTATCAATCCTTTCGGAATAAAAATATGTTTTCTTTCGCTTCAAATTAAAAAAAAAATGTCTTAAAAATATTAGCCAGTATTTTATTTTTTAATAAAATCCCTTTAGTTTATAGATTTTAAAAAATACGGGTTGCACTCCGGGAGTGCCGACAGAAGTAAAAACTTGAACATTTTTTTTTAGGGAATAATTTCGCACGAATTGCTTTATTTATCAGTATAAAAGTACTATCATTTGTGAGGTAAAATACAATACCTATTCATTTATTGCGCTATCGTTCACAAACATGACAATAGGTATTTAAGTTTATTGATTTTAAGTACCTACACATTAAACACAATAGTAAGGGCGATAGAGCATACAATAGAATTAAATCAAAATCAACATGCTAAACGGGCGAGCGAGGTGAGCGCGGTCTACTTCAAATATGAGAAATATATTTATATATATAACCTATATACCTACACGACATTGGCAAATGCATAGACATACGATACGATGCCATTTTCCCGCAGAAAGAGAAGAAGGTATCTTTTTTACTTATTATAAGCTTGCGTTTGACAACTTATACATGCAACTGCTTGCTGTATTAAAATACAAGACCACTGTCAACAAAGTACTATAGGTTTGTTTATTTCATTCATATCCTTCCTTAACAACACCTTATGAATATTCATAAAAAATATTCCAAATTCCAAAAGTGTTTAGCCTTTGACCTTGAACTCGTGACCTTTTTTAAAAATATAAAATTGAACAAAACTATTTACACCAACAAGTCATAGAACAATGAGAAAAAATCTCATGCTTATTCATACACATTTACAATGTCTATATTAGATAGATATGTATATGAGATTAAATTTTTCATTTTAATATTCATAACACCAGGAGTACATGCGTACATTAAATAATTGAGGTTTGTTCGCTACAATCTTGTACACAATTATAGATAAAAAAGGTAATTATCTTTTTAATCTGTGGCTAAGTTATTATGCTATGAAATTTTGAAATCTGTAAAAATTTTAGCACGTTCTTTTTACATAATTTAGCATTGGAATATTTTGTAAAAACAAAACCATGACTGCGCAAGTGAGATTTTTTGGGAAGATAGTTTTTTATTTATACTGTTTAATCTTGGTTAAGTTGTAGAAGGATAATAAATTAAACGTGATTTGATTGTTGTATGGTGCTGCGGGTAGGTAAAGAAAAAACTAGTAATACTTAGGTCTTCATAGTGTATCATTATTATTACACTTTCTTGCAGAACATACCTACATTTAATTTTTATTTTATACTTTATAAATCTACCGTTTGTTCACTCTCTCACATGATGATCAGTGACGTTTTGGTCGAAGGTGTATTCACGCTGAACCTAGAGGTTTACTGGCTGTCAAAGACTGCTTCCTGAACACACTATGTGCTTGTGACAGTTTTTGCACACAGACAGGCAGGTCATGTACTCGCAAGTACCCTTACACCATGCTAAATTCACGAATGTTTAGTTTAAACTGAATTAAAATAAAAACACAGAAGTTCAAATATTTATTCGTTTATTCCAGTACATCATACGAATTTTAATTGAAAATTAACAAAATAAAGTTTATTAAATTAAGTT
The DNA here is from genome assembly GCA_934044485.1 of Apeira syringaria. NCBI lineage: Eukaryota > Metazoa > Arthropoda > Insecta > Lepidoptera > Geometridae > Apeira > Apeira syringaria. Next base: position 6,381,450 of record OW203658.1, on the reverse strand, counting down.
TATTCTTCTTGGAGTAAAACCTTACATCGAAAACTATGCAGTGAACATAGTTTTTCACATTCTCTGATTTCAAAGTGTTTCAAGTGTCTATAAACCTAGGTTTTACCAAGTGTTATGAAGTAAAATTATCCCCGGTCTTAAGAGTAAATACAATTCATTTGTAAAACTTTTTACACTATGTCGTATACTATACAACTTTTAAATGACATGCTTTTACGGAAAGGTGGTTTCAAAACCGTGTAGAAACATCTGTATCTATGTCAGCCATTTTGTGCATCCCTATCCATCAAATAGAGTGACTATGCGTTTTGCGTCGGTCGATAGAGTCCGTCATTACCGCAAGGTTCTAGAGAAATAATTGTACACTGTTTCAACGTAAAGGTTTTAAACAGAATATTTATGTAGAAAAATTGACAACATATGCACATTTCTTAACGACTTCAAAAAGGTTATAATTAAGGTAGTGTTTATTAAGCGTATTTTACGTGTGTTGCCCCATAAGTCCGTTTGTTTAGAATGTAAAGTTGTTTTTTACAATGGCAAGTACCTACACACTTTCGGGGTGCAAATTCTCTTACTTATTAGGTCATGCAATTTATACACAATGCAATGCTAATTCAAATGCAATCATAAATATACTTGGCATTCTGCTAAAATAACAATTGCATCTCGATTGCATTCGAGATAGGTACCTACATTTGGGTAGAAACTAGATCTGTGTAGCTATACAATATAATAATACTCCAAGTAGAATAGCAAAACTAGCAAAAACGACGATTCAGTAACAATCTATGAACAATGTGTTTTGTAAAATTGATTCCCAGAAATTTCACACGAAAATTTTGAAATTGAGGACTAGTTGAAGTAGGTTTTATGGTATTTATACTATGTCGTTACATAGTCACGATAGTATGACCATTTCAATAAGCTTTTGAAACAAAGTTTATTACGAGTAGTTTTTTAAATATAAAACTTAGAGGAGTAAGCTTATTTATTTATTTATTTAGGCAAACCAACAGCGTTGACAATTATTACTTAACATTAAAATAAAAAACATTTACATAAGGCCAATAACAGGTTACCCTATATTATACATGTATAATATAGGGTATATAAGCTTGCCAAGAAGCTGTGAGTTGCAGGATTTCCTACAGGTCTTTGTGGGAATCAATATGGGAGGGATATTTAAATGACTAGCTGTGGATTACTCATAAGTCCTAACTAAAATCAGGTGGCAGCTCTTTATACATAATAGATGGTAAACAAGCAGACGGGCCGCCTGATGGTAAGCGATCATCGTCGACTATGGATATTTGTAACACTAGGGGCATTACGATACGTTGCTAATCCTTTTTAAGACTCTCATATTGGAGCTACTCGGAAGGTCAGAAGATGGAGAGCTCGTTCCACATTTTGCAGGTATATGGCATGAACGATCGGTAGAATTGAACTGTGTGTGACCCCATGGGTCATATACGGTAGAACATACACAGCGAAAGATCCCAAATGAAAATCCAGAGGCAAATAAACAAAAACTACCAACAACAAAACAACTTTGGCTTCTCAATAATTAATTGATGTGACTGAAATACTTTAAAATATTATTTAAGTCGAGAGCATCAATAAAAGAATTTGCATTATTGATTTAAGTAACATGCATAGTAGTGCCCCTAGTTTTAGTACAGCTACAATTTCTGAGCTCTATACTCGAGGTTGATAACCTTGAGATTCTATAATATAGTAAAGGAACAGTAAAATATAAAGTAGCTATTAAAGCTAGGCATAAAACAGCGATACGTTGTTGCTGATTCCACTTGCCACTTACGAGTTATGCTATGTAAACAATGCATAAATGTACAGTGCGCAAAAAACAACCAACTAACTAAATTACGAAATATGTAGAGAAAATATAACATATGTCTATACATTTAACTAAAGGTTAATTACTGTGTAAAGCACTAAGCTCATGTTGTAAATTCGCTGCCTTTTTCAATTACTTAAAACAACAATATTTTTGTTATTGTTGTTGTGGGTCACGGTTTTCCCGTTACCTCAATTATCCCACGGGAACTATACTTTTTCCGGGATAAAAGTAGCCTATGTGTTAATCCAGGGTCTAAACTATCTCCATACCAAATTTCATCGAAATCGGTGTAGCCGTTTGAGCGTGAAGAGGTAACAAACATACACACATTCACACAAACTAAAAAAGTTAAATGTTATATCTAGATACATATTATCGTAGTTACATTATCTTTTGGTTGCAATTAATCATAAATATAATAGTATAAACAGCCCTCTATTAGTTATAAAATTTGCAATCAATACTAAAAGAAATATTGTGATATGTTTTCTGCGCACCCTACCCCGAGAAGCTTTATTGCGCATATCGTCGTACATTAGTACATTACGCAGCGACGCCATGACCATTGTTATGTGATCGGAACATATCGAGATGCCTTATCGGACGTTATCGAGTGTTGTTGCTGACTGTACCATAATTGTTGCACTTTTTTTTTATATATAAACTCTTTCTTTGGGGCCTGTTTTAATTATCTCGCTTTATTCGGGCGAAAAAATGTCAACGGGTAAACATTTGTCAATATTGATGATCAAATGAGTAGGTATCTATTATAATACATATATGAAATACTAATAAAATAATAAATGCGAAAGTTTGTGTTGTGTGTGTGTGTGTGTGTGTTGGTATGTTTCTTAAACTCGCTAAAACGTCCGAAAGTGTCCGCATGAATTTTAGTAGAAAGATTTATAGCCTTTCATAATCATAACAATAAGGATACTTTTTGTTCAAGAAAACTAATGTTTTTGAGGGATAACCGGTCCATGAGAACTAACAGTGATAAATAAATTATCGAACTACTAACTGTGTCCCGCGTGGACTACGGAGATCCCGTATTACCTTTTTATTTATGATCCAAATGAATAAAAAACAAAATTTTAAGTAGTTAACTGCGAAACATCAATGCAAAACTTCACACAATTCATTTTTCAATTATTGAGCTTATCGCGCATAAACGCCTAGACAAACAGACAAATAGACATAAATTCTAATATTCATTGATTCGGGTTCTTTTGATATACCTTCCATGTACAGACATCAATGAGTTACATCGTATAAATATATATGTATTTTAAGTAGAACAAAACAACAACAAGAAGTTCTTATGCTGATTTTGTAATACATAACAATATTTCTAATACATAACAGTACAAACTCTGTTCTACACAAAAGCAACTAATGCACTGACGTAAGCAAATCAGGTCGTAGTTTTTGTTTGTATGGGAACATGCAACGTTCCCATGTGTCTACATAACTAAAAAATGTTACAGTAACATGTCTGTTGATTAAATGAATCTGTAAATACTCTCCGAATATTGCCAGAGGAAGTTTTAAATATAATATTATGTGAGTCATTTTCAATAGGTCTCGACTGGATGACAAAGATAAAGAGTTAAGTACGTTCACTTAGATAATGAATATTTTCTTTCTAAAGTCTCGTTTATTCTACATCTGTGTTGAGATCGACTGTACTCTGTAACATTACCTGTATTAATGCCATTTTGTTTCACTTTCCTACACTTATGCCCTTTCGAGGACAATAAATTGTTTATAACTCATTTAAGAAACACATATTTTGGAAATGGAACAAAACGTAAATCTCCTCTGTCTAATTTCCCGCTATAACTCCGATTCGTAGTTTTAAAAGAGTTCTGATTCGCAGCAGGTTGTAATTTGTAAAAAAAAATAGTGAAGTCGCGTGAGAAATGCTAGTTCATACGTTCTGTTGTGTGTCGGTATCATACGGGCGCTAATGCACGATGGGCTCATTAGCGCTGTAAAAACGTGAATTTATCTAATATACTGCCTTTTGTTTTTAGTTAATGGTTACTACAAGAAATGGTATCGGATAGATTGAGGAAGTATCGTGCTTTATGGCATACTTATTTCTCTATCCATAGATTATAAATATATGATCTGGCTAGACCGAGCTTGGCGGTATTTCAAAACTGAGGGTTATATCGTAGACTATTGGTTTTGTAGAATTATTTAAATGTATTTGTAATGTAAGCATACTTCTGCACTTAATAATGTAATATTATAAAGAGGAAAGATTTGTATTTTGTATGTTTGTAACGAATGAACTAGAAAACTACTAGACTGATTCCGAAAATTCTTTCACCATTAGAATGCTACATCCCTGGGTAGCACAGGGTATATTTATTATAAGTACTATAAAAAAAATTGGATCCTTACTAAAGTTTCTAATATTGTAACCGTGCAAAGCCGGGACGGGTCACTAGTTTAACCTAGTTTCAGAACATTTCTTCAAACAGAACAGAGTATGTAATTGGTGATTGAAAAAAAGCTTTTTTGACGTTACGGCGGGAATTTGAGATGTAGAGAGTTTTTATTATAAAGATGTGAAATTTACCATTGTGAAACAGAATATAAAAACCTCAATGCGGCAAGCACGCATGATTTTAGTATTTTTTATCGTCTATTTCGGTGAAAAATAACAAAATGTGGGAAACTTTAATTAAAATTTTACGATTTACCCCTAACCTGCAAAATGTCTACACAACAAAGTTCAATGAACACTTGAAAACACTTGAAAATTTCGATGAAATTTGGTATGGAGGTAGCTGACAACACCTCCTGGAATAACACATGGGTATTTTTTATCATGACCACTGCTTTTCATCACCACGTGGGTAACGGCGGGGCGCAGCTAGTTATACATAAATGTGCTAATCCACCCGCGTTTGAATCTCCGAATTATACTTGGTACATACTTACCTTTAAGGTAGACCACAACATATATTAGCAAACCAGGCGATCACTATTATAATATGGACCCTAACCCTGTTATTTTGCAACTACTAGGTATATAACAGCAAGCTATGTACGAGGAAATATAAGAATCTAAAATATAACTGCAACCACTATTCACTATTAGGTACAATTAGATTGTTATAACCAGCAATTTTATACTACATTTTCCTTTTTCCGTGCCGCAATTGTGCGCATCCACTTTAAAAAAACTATTCAAATTATACCCCGGCTGTTAAAAAGAATCACTTATACCTTTTACTCGGTATTTATTATGCAAGCACTGAAATACTATGTCTAGGGGATACCTAGTAATTTCGGGACCCAACCGTTTGTCCTGAAAGGTATAAATTGTATACTTGTAGGTACAAATTATGGGTTTGTATCAGGTTAGGGGAATACCATAGATGTATAAATGACTATGTTCTGGTTCATATGACGTTAGATAGGTGGACAATTGTATGACGTGTTTCTGATCAGACGTTCGATTTTTGAAATCGGTTCTGAATTCCTGATCAGGAGAACCAAGCAGGAAATCAAACGTGTGCGGCCGCGTTAATATAAATATTTACACACAATTATTATTTTCTATTTGTTAACATTCACACAAGGTCTTCAGGTCCCAAACTAGGCAGAGCCTGTCCTATGGTAACCTGATGACTGATATATGTACTTATCACACCCAGACACAGGTCAAACAGACATGTTCATACACACAAATGTCTGACCGGTCCGGGAATCGAACCCGGGACCAGCGGCTCAGAAGGCAGAGCGCTACCAACTGCGCCAACCGGCCAGTCAAATTAGGTATATAAATTTAGTTCTTATTCTGGTCCATATAGGAATATGGAGTTCTAGTACAAAGCGCCTACTCCATGGTATATGGTATATATACATGCTTATGAACTAGCATGTATATATGCTAGTATATACATGCTACTGTATATACTAGCATATACTCACTGGCTCTCAAGAACGGCTTCGCATTACCTATGAAGTAAGATAGCGTTAAGTTTTTAAATTTCGATTAGGTATAGTAAAGATTTAATTTTTTGCATAGAAAATAGTCCAATCCATTATGCTTGCTACAGCAGAAAATAACTAAACTAATGTATCATTACTCTTCTCAGTGCTGACACCTTTCATTACTGCTAAATGAATATAAATAAAAAGAAGAGGTGATGATAACTATTAGGCACTTTGTGTTATCATCAAATTAGTAAAAAATCGTAGGTTTATCATGTCATATTTTTTTATACAATATAGATTGCATTTGACCACTATCTCACTTGATGATCAGTGACGATATGGTCGAAGATGAAATCACGCTAGACGTAGAATGATACTGGCTCTTTATAATAATAATAAAATATCGTTCCCATAAGCAATATCGATAACTTATACGAAACACAATGTGGAAAACTCTGCCGCACTGGTCTACCTCAGACTCATTAAACTACCAGAGACCAACAACATTACATTTCCAGTATGGTCTAAGTGTGTCGATCGACCCACGTGTGAATCATCAAATTATGATGATGTATGCACTTCCATCTTAAGTGCAGTTCCATCCAAGGCTCTTTTGTAAATCTGTTATGTACTTATGACGTTATTACCGTGGTATCGATAAAATTAGCGTGTATTTAACGATTGTAGGTATAATAAATGATAATTTCGCTATTAGTGACAAAATGACAAGCAGAACCTTCATTTTATGGATGCTATAATGCAATAGGTCGCAGATGTGAAACAACGTGATGAATAATGTTTTTATATACGCTATAACGTCTAACGCTAAAAGGTTTATGAAGCGCTTGAAAACTTAGAACTAGCGTTTAGCGTTTGAGCATGCTTCACATCCTGAAAGGCTAATTTTTTTAAGCGCCTTATGAGCTTAACATGTGCAATGTCATTACAGAGGCTCGCGGGTGTTTACAGGCAGAGAGGGCGGGACATATCCTGATGCGGGTGGATTTAATATTTCAATAGAAATCACGGGTTCCAACTGTCGAGAACCTGGAATCTAGTGGTTCATCAGTGCATAAAACAAAAAAGTTCCAAAATAATCAAACTCAGATTTCATTTCAGACACTCAATTATGCTTACATGGTTGCCTGGTAGATATCGCTTGTTGCAAATTGTTAAGTTTGTAAGTACTGTAATAAATGTACAAATGTGTTTGTGATACAATAAAGCATTACCTATTTTTTTTCTCAGCCATGTGCGTCCAATGCTGGACATATGCCTCCCCCATAAAGGGGGGATTTGCCAATACTCGCCACGCTTGGCATATATTTATTTATGTAAAATAATATTTAACTCACTATTTACATCTTTTATAAATAGTTTAGTCAGGCGTAGTGCCTGAACTACTAAACTTAATTAGTGGAGACTTATATATCATGTATGTTGTTTTTAATTTAATGAAAGGGCGTGGTTCTTCCTAAAATATCATAATCTAACTGTATTATGAAAATCCCAAATCAGCTTTAAAATAACATTTTATAAACGAATTACAAACAAACAAAAAAAAACTTTTTCCCTTTATTAGATCATCACAATAATTAGAAAGATACTAAATATATTAGGTAACTATTACATATTATTTTATCGCAAAATTATCTATAACTGAAACAGCGCACCTCAAAACGTACTCGAATTAACGTGAAAATATTTATTTAGGATTGATTTCTCTTATCAAGGTTACTCAATCACTTAGTGATAATATCAAATTCTTGGCGTGGCCAAAATATTTTACTTTTCATTTCATAATCGATTAATATAATCGCAAATTACATAATCATATTCAGTTATACATATACAATGTAATAAGGTATCCTGCCTCGCATATTCTGCTTATCCTTGGAACAATTCCTTAAATGAAATTATAATTTATAGAAATCCAGGAACAATCTGGAAACATAGCTTTTCGAATGAAAAAGTATTTTAATCGGTTTAAAAATGACTAATTTCGGAGTTAATACACATGCAATCAAAAAATATACAACGTGTCCCACGTCCTTGCTTCCGTCGGTTGTTTTATTCATAGTCGCAATTATTCTTCGCAAACTGGCAACACAATACTGATTATCACGTAACGGGAAGCGTATAACGCTTTCCTTATTTGCGGGATACCCTTCACCTTTAGTTCTTGTAATTTGAATAAACATTTAAGTTCACACATCAATTAAGCACAACTTAACCAACATAATGTAAGTGATTCTATAAATTCGCAATCACACAACAGTAATTGACGTCATAAAACTCGCTTTAAATCATAACTACATCAAAACTGAATCGCTTCTATAAAATTTTACACAAAATTCAGCTCTAACCCAACGTGATACGAACATCAAAATACTGAAAAATGTAACTTTACGAATTGACATATTCAAATTGAAACAAAGAGATCTGAACCTTATCGCTTTAAGACTAAACTTGATATCAGTTGTACAATTAGACAATATCAGTAAAGAAAATGGCGGCTAACTTAAGCATTTATATTGGAGCATGTTCGAACAATGGGTGTGACGAATACCTAAATTTGTAGCAAGTATGAGGTACTCGGGGATCGAGCTTCAACCACCAGATGTCAGAACTCTGAATATCAGGTCGAATACACTTGGGTGATGTCATCATGAGCTTTATTTATTAATAAAGAGACGCGTCACGAGATGCGAAGATAGTGCCTTTGTTAGGTGTATTTTTAAATAACACAGAGATGGTAAATAGATTTTATTTATACTGTATAGATCTAGCGTTTGACCACGACCTCACTTGATGAATAGTAACGATATGGTCGAAGGTGTTATAACGCTCTAGACCTACAATGCTCACTGGCTCTCAAGAACGGCTGCCTGAACACACTATGTGAGTGTTGACAGTTCAATTTTGAGGGTGGTAGCTAGCCAGGCGGGTACTGGATAGTACCCTACCACCATGCTGGGAATAGGATAACGGTGTTACCTTCACCGAAACCTCAAGCTGGTGGGGATCGAACCAGTGTCCGTTAGCTAGACGCCGTGGTAGCCAATACTCTTCAAAATCAAAGCTTCAAAATATTTAAAAATTACTATACATTTTATGTCCTTTGCATACATATAGATAATTATTATAGTATATGTTTCAGTACCCAATACACGCTTGGATATTATTCTATTTAATATCTAACATATACAATATTCTATTGGAACATAGAGGTAAATATACATATCATGATACAATAGGTTTGTATATTAAAAATATATTTTTGTTGATAAGTGCATTCATAATGCCAAAATTATTTGAATGTTTTTAACTTTGACTTTGGACACATTTTGAAACTGAATTAGTTATAATATGGATGATCTTCAAATGAGTGTTTATTACATCCCCATTCCCCGTTCCCATTTTATTAGACTTTTTCTCAATAAGCTAGTTAATATTTAATCTGAACAATTTTTACAACCTAGCAATTGTAATTTTCAGGAACATTTTTACTTTTCATGTGTAAGGCAATAAAAAAACTAATTAACCCGAAAGTAAAATTTCTAAAGCAAATCGGTACGCCGTCAAACTGCCCGCCCTCATTGATATACATACTATGTAAGGATATGCCTCTGGGAAGTTAGGACCTATAGTTTCAATATTTTTTATCTCAATGATAAAAATATCTAAGTTGAGACTCAGACACACCAAGCACTGATTTGTAATATATAGTGTATAGCAGATTGTCACTGATCTGATGACTGTTCTCTGTTCTATGACACTATCTAATTCAAAGCTAAACGAGGGAAAAATTAAATTTAAAGCAAAGTAAAACAAAATGGGTTGAACATATACATTTTCATAATATTTTAACGCTATTTGTCCATAACATTTTTTTTGCCGCTACACGACAATAGGTTTAATTTCATAATACTTTTTATTGCTTTTGTATTCAAGATAGATATATATACGATTTCTCAGTGCAATTAGATTCTAATTCTTAGAACCAAAATATATTGCTATTCTCGAGGTTTAGCAAGCATACCCTTGCTATGTGAGACATATTCCCGCCATATTTTCCAAGATGGCGGCGACCGTGGAAAGGCGCGTTCCATTCATTTCAATTCGACAACATCACGCAAGCTAGATATAACCACAGATAAGAAAACTTATGTTCGGGGTAAAACGAAGGTTTTGTTTAAATTGACGTTAGCAACGAATATCAAGTAGAATAAAGTCTCTGAGAGATGGACGTAGACTTGACAACATCGACGTTTCGAAGGTATAGGGGTTTAAAAGGGAAAGGTAATCGAAATTTTGCATTATCATTATAATTTTGAATACAAATGAACTAGTAGGAATTTGAATATGTCATGTGGCCCCAATAAAGAGTGTAAATTTATAGTTTGTTGTATTTTGTGAACGTTTGTGTACAAGGTGGTACTATTATATTTGGCGTTCTATTTCAGGATATCATTTTTATATAATACATTGACTAATCGCTATTACGTGAGCAATTGCATTAACTTTGTGGCTGTCGCAAACAATTCATTTCCTTGAATATTTTTATAATACTCAACTGTGAATAAGTACAACCCTGCAGTAAAATAAATTGGCAACCATTTGTACCCTTTCATGTGACGGTACATGCCGTTTATTTTATTATATAATATAATCATATTTTATACATACAATTATCGTATTATTTAATATTATGTTAAATATACACATATTTTACATATAATTTTAACCAACAATAAAATATACTTAGTATTGTAATAATTCGACACAAATGAAAACGGAACTTAGCAGATGTTACCTATGTTATAGAAAATGTAAATTATGCTACCCTAGATAAATTATTCATATTTTCTTAATAACAAATACTTTTATCTATAATTAAAACTTTAGTTTATAGTCTATTTTCTGTGTTTGTTTTATTTATGTGGACGTATTTTTTTGTATTGGCCTATACGAAAATAATATGTTTTGAAGCACTACAGAAACGGTAAAAAGTCTGGCCTTTTTTAAACAAAATGGAATAGACTAGTTGAAGAAATTGTAGCTGAGATAAAAATATATTATTAATAATAATAATTGATATTATACCAATTAATATTTCAAGCCATTATTAATATTATGTACACATAAACCTGTTCAAGTCACGAGTGAACAGGTATCTTCTAGGCAGGCGTGAATCATCGTAGACCACATCATCACTTAACATCAGGTGAGATAGTGGTCAAACGCCTGCCTATTATGAATAAAAAAAAACAAAAAAAAAAAAAACATAAGATAAGTAATGCCACCTAATATAAATATGATGGATATAGGTATAGATAAATATCATATGAAAGGCATAAAACCTATTTCATGGGCAGTTTTAAACTGTTGACGTCAAGTGGGTTTAAATTTGTTACAGCTTAATATGGATACTACATTTTTTGTAAAATCTTATATTATAAAATAGCTGACCCGCTCGCAGCTTTTCTCGCATGGATTACAACTATATACATAATGTTTTCGAGTATACACGGTTGAACATACCATGCAATATCAAGCATTATTGTTCCTTCTCCATTACATATTTTTATGAACAACTTGCGCTTGGCCAATCCTAAACATGTCAAAGCGTAACTACAAAAAATTTAAAGTACTTATTGCCTCTTGTCCTTCATGGGTTGGATGTTATTTAATTCTGAAGGACAGATAATTAGACAATGGAGATTTATAATTCGTACTAAGATAGACAAACAGAAATGAAAAGAAACGCTACATTTTTGTTGTGCTAGTTTTTGTAAAAATATATTTTTTGTACTTACAGTATTTTTGCCCTTTACAATTAATTTATGTAAACGCACATAAATTAACCTTTCAAAATGCTGTTGCGTAACTACAAAAAACTACATGAAACGTAACTTGTTGTACAGTGAAAAATACCTTTTCCTCATTGATTAAGAACACTGTCTCAGCGACACGGTTTTTAGAATCAAACCAGCATTTATTATTCATAAGCTGCCTACGTTCTTTACATTGACACTTAAACCACAGATAAGGTAAAAGTTAGTCACATATAAGCTTTCGACCTTCTACAGAACATGGGTCCAGCGCGCGTATAGTGTTGGGAAAGCGATTTGAAACTTACAATCTTGAATTTTATCAGTCTTGATTTTGAGATTATTTTTACAAATGTTGTTTTATTGCATATTGATTGCACGATTTTTCTTTAGTTCTAGTAGTATTTATGGGTTTAGAATGATTTTAGTTTTAAAAAAGTAATGCTTTTTCGAGAAATCTTCTGTTAATGTAGCTAACGGGCTGAAAAGTAATGCTAATTTGATTGCAAATACGCACAGGTAACCAAAAGAAAGTAACAATTAAAGCTGTGACTGACTTTACACTAGGTACTTAACATAAAATAATATTTACAAAATAATAGGTATATTCATAATAGTATTTTATGTAGGTATATGGAATATACTACAAGTAAATAAAAGATTATGTTTTCACACAGTTTCTCACAAACTTTATAAATAATAAATTAAATTATTTGTGTGTGCTTTGAAATGTATATTATTAAAATATATAGGATAGAATCCCTGTCCAATTCGAAGAACGCATTCACCGACGTGTTGCCGTTACAAAAAAACAACTATGTTTTGGGGATGTCATGATCAATCAAATCTCGTTGTCGTTCGCACGCCGCGTGACATACATTGGGACCGCTTACGTCATTCGTAGGAGCTTGTCTCACTTGCATATATAATGAACAATTGTAGCCCTTATTGTCAGTTGAATAAAGGTTAAGTTTTTCAAATGTCAACAGCAATATTTCCCATAAATTTTTAGGTCAGTGCCAGTTTACATTCCATCACGTATGAAGGGATGAGGGTTATTAAAATTCTGTCATGATCACGTTCACTTCACACCTCTATTAGAAATTATGGATACAATATGCGAGCAATTAGACACTCGAATAGCTTACATTTCTCATTATTCTATGCTAAAAAACTGTCGTTATAAATTCAACTGGCTACTTTTTAACATCATTCATCGTAATAGAGTCCGTAACTCAAATATAGTTTATAATCTATGGGCGCTAAACCGTACTGGCCTTAAAATGTGTAATGACTACCTTTTGACGTCTTGAAAGCCGGTTCCAAAATTAAATGATACGTTTTAAAAATGGAATCGCTCTGTCCCGCCTTTTTTCCTCCAAGATAACCTTTAGTCCATTTGGGTTGCCATAAAGAAAAAATAAGCATCTTACGTTTTAATTTTTTTAAATGACATTCTTGTGGTTTTTTCTCGCTGGGAATCTTTTGCTGGTAATAAGTTTTCGAACGGCCGGTTTTTGCGGAACGATGGAGGTTTCTTCAATCCTGATGTGTATTTAAAAGGTAACGTATTGTCGTGGAGGTTAGACATACATCATAATGTCCAAACGTTGATGAGTTTGAGCCCTGTTGCGCTAATTAAGCTTTTGGTTATTAATCGCTTCAGTTATTTAAATTTCGGCAAAAGCGGCCGCAGGATGATCGTTTTTTACGACTTGCGGTTTGGAGATTAGTGTAGGTCGATTCCAAGAAGTAAAATATTAACTTTGTGGCTGAAGATATGACTGATCTTGTGGATTATGTTGTGAAGTTGCGGTCGGGAACATTCCTGGAGCGTTACTTATGTATTGGAAGGTTTTTATGTAAAAAGGTCCGTTCAGACGGTTGGGGTCGGCGAGCACTTGTTTCTGACACGGGGTGGGTATGATGAACACACCCTTCAAGTTACCCGTCTCTTTCTAACGCGTCATCTGGCACCACACTCCAAGGGGACACCAGAAACGAAACAGTGAATAATGTGCCTATTTCAATCGTCACATGTAATAATAATATTACACTGGAATTTTTGAATGAGAGAGAGTGAATAGCGCGATACGTACACGGCATAAATTCGGCACAATAAAACATGAACATTAAACCAGAGTAGGTAGCGATCATTCAGGTGTGTTTTTATGTATTCTTTAAATTGATAGTGGTAAATCAAGAGTCGTTAGTCGGTCGTATGCACGTATCGAATTTTACTGCCTCTTCGCCCGTAATACCAACCGTAAAACTAAGAAAAATCTTTATATGTTCTCTATAACCCAGCAAAATAGGGTTGTTGTGTCGACTGTATGGCTCTACGTAGAGTCTTCGTCCGTTCAGCGTTAGACGCGACTCCGTGTTATAGCGGGCGCTTGTAATAAATTCCATTTCATTCATGATACTCTACAAGAGGCCAAAGAATGCTTCGTGCGTTTGTTTCTCGACCATAAATACTAATAAAATGGCCTCGTTACGGGGACAGTTCGAAAATCGGGCACACGACTTCTTAACGACACCTATTAGGGATCTTCTGTCTGGTCGATTTAATTGAAAAATTGTATCCAGAGCGTTGCAAGAGTTGTATCCGAGTCCCGCGCCGGATGCGGGCCCAGACGTCCATTATTCCATTTGCTCATCCGCCTGGGGACAGCGGCGTGGCTGCGGCGCGGCTGCGGGGCGACACCGACACGTGTCAATAAACCGATCGCGCTCACTCCGCCACCACCTTCATTAATACCACTGCAGGCAACTCTTCTGTTCTATATTTGAATCCAAATCTCGTAGGGCCCGTTCTAAATTCGAATTTGGAAGCCTGAGCCAGCTGCATCGGTCGCCGCGTGAGAGCTGGAACGTTTTTCTGTTTTTATTAATAGAACATGTGAGATGTTCGGACGGATTCGGTCGATTCGCGAGCAGATTTATCGCTCGGAAAGTATCGAGGAGGAAACGTTAACGTTCGTTTTAAGGCCGTGGATGAAAGTTTTACATGCAATTCCAATTTTAATTTGAACTCTTTAAAAAACAAACCGAAGACGTGCCCCCACGCGATAACGAATCAGCTGTTATAGGTAGAGACGAGGTCCGATTTTACTATCAATTTAATTATATTTTTCGATGGTCACATTAATTAATAATTTTAACTGCTTCAAATTGATTCTAAAAGACCATTAACCTTAGACTCGAGATTAAGCTTACAAATTTAGTAGTGTTGTGTTATCTCAAATAATTCTGCGTACTTGTGGCGTAGTGATGTAAACCGAGAGGTCAATTGCTGGCACATGACCGGCGATAGGCGGCCTTATCGCTGTTGAGGACACTTCGAGACTCTCTCTCAGATTTCACGTAAATACGAGCTCGTTAAGATAACGATTTCCTCTCTCGGCCAACGCTCGCCAGTATCTTTTTGCTTTTATTAAAAGTATCAATATCTACTTACTACTTAAAGGATGCTCTTGTACGCAATAAAAGTGAAGACGGTACAGTTTCACTAATAGGTACGATTTCAAATTACGAAGGCACATTTTTGTACGCATAAATTGAATGCAGCGTATATATCAGATGTTATTATAATTTCAATTTAGTATTTCCGTAGCAAAAAAGTCTGAAAGGTACCTATCTCATAAATAACGTTGACATAAAGCCGCCCACGCGCGTCTTATTAACGCGTCTGTTCGTTTGTCCGTTCGTTACCTCTATTGTGGCTGTGAATGTGAGATTAGCCACACCGACACTCGTGATTGACTATTTACACTTCGAATTCTGTGAGTGACGCATTTTCGGACAAACCAATGATATTTTCGAACGAATAAAGCCAGAACCGCCTTCGAATATTTCATAATCTGTACATTGCAGTTCGTGGAGTAAATGTGTCTCTGATTAAAAGATCTTTCGTATGAGTAAAAGTGCTGTATATATTTAAAGTTGACGCGAATGTCAACGTCGTTAGTCGCCGGGGAATTTTTAATTTCATCTAAAGAGTTTTATCAAGATTTACAAACGGGATGATGCGATCGGCCGTCGGGACTCGTTCTTGGCAATAACTTGGTCATCGACCTACCGGCGCACGAAACACTCTTTAAAATTAAATAACCTATTGATACGCATCTTAAAAGACATTACGTGTTTCTTAAAGACTGTACGGAGTGTTTAAGAGGCGGTAATCTAACAGATAAATGTTTTTAATAAACAGAGACAACATACCATATTCAGCTAGCGATTGGTAATTACTCTAAAGAATGTCGTCGAACAGCGCGCTAAATAGCCAGTGACGGACCAGCATGATTTAGATTTCAATCCTCTTTGAGGCCTTGTAAAAGTAAAATTAAAAAGAAAACAAGTGAAGCGATAGCCGAAAAGAATTGAAAATAAAGGAATTTTGAAAAAGGATCGCCGTCGGTGCATGGTATCGGTTGGTCGGCTCGAGCTGGTGTGCTTACAATGTACTCTTCCCATATCCCGCTGACTCATCTCACATCGATTTATATTATTTAATCTGTATCTGGACTACGTAGGTAGGCGTAATAGACGAGTTACAGCGGTTCGGGAGTCGGCACGCTGTTTTGACGATCATCGATAAACTTTGATAACGACTGATTTGTGTACATGCGTATAGAAAAAAAAAACGCTTATTCAGGGACATTACTTTCTATAATATCATAGGCAGAGGATTTTATTTAATATGAAAATAGCTGGTCTAATACTCGTACAAGGACAGAACTAAGTGAAAATCCTTAAAGGCCTACCTTAAAGGTCGGAAGACAAGCTGTACCAAATAGAAAAAAACCGTGTGCGAGTATATTGCAAAAGTATTATTAACATAAATATTGGGGTATGCTCTTTATTACCTACCTACGTAAATGGCAGATAGCAGCCATAAAGGTTTATAATTATTTTATATTAGTACACTTTCTATATTTAAGCAACTAAGTACTTCAAGAAACTGCAATGAGAAGTTTATTTTCCATCAGGTACTAGAAGCATTCCATCTCGTGGTAAGCTGTGCTATGCAGTCGGCAATATTCTGAAGGCGTTACTCTGTATTCTTATCATTCACTCCGGGTGTTCCCACTAACTAAAGCTGATGTTAGACGTTCGGTTACACAATAAAACCTCAAATTAGCGAGCGCGCGAATTACATCTGAATCTAAAGTACGCAATTAAGGCGCGTCTACAAAGAGCTAAATCGAAAATGAACAGCGATATTCAAATTGAAAAAGGTACGCGGTAGGAATAAAATAATGGATGCCTGTTTGACTGCCCTTGCCGCGGTCGCAGATTGACATGACCGTCGGTGCCGTTCGAGTCCAATTTGGACTTAGGAGTGTAGTGGGCGAATTATTGTCTCTGGATGCTACAGTAACGGATATTGGTGTGGCATCCGCAAATTGAATTTAGAAAACTGTTTCAAAGTAGGTACATTCAACTTGTATTTGGTGACTGTCGTTATTTCTATTAAAAAAGTATTTGCACTTTTGATTTATTTATACATTGGTACGGATATTGTTTTAGTAACAAATCTCATCTAATTTGGACAGCCTTGAGTCTTCAATAACTAAAAAGCATTAACAATAATTAAAATGTACCTAGACTATTGAATCCGCTGTTTACTTTTATAACCTTTTTTTATATAGGTACAAAATATACGTGTTTATAACAACTATTTATTGTGATATATATCAGTTTTACGTCATAGATGATTTCTTTAGAATAAATATTTTATAATTGATTTAGTAATTGATTATATGATGAATTCAAATTAAACATCAATTTGTCAAACTTATATAGCTCACGCTAGGTTATATATGATATTTAAAGTTCTTACCGTCATATCGGCCACAATTAAAATCCACAAGCTCATGTAAATTACATAGATAGCTAATGCGTCTTTTAACATGTTTTATGTAAACGTTTTATGTATAAATTTTGCTAATACGTTCGGTATTTTTTCAAACGAACGCCGAGCTCCGTGTAGGTATACCATGTATCTATCTTCCCACGTTGATTTGGAATTTACGTTTTTTTTTGTAATCAATTCTATAATACCATTAGGGAACTCTCTACTAATCTACACCCACTACGACACAGTGACGTATCGACCACGAGTTCCATAAAGTTACGATCTCACTTGAAAAATGTCTAGTTCTAATCACTACGGCATTAAAACGTAACGTCCGGGACCGGTCCAAGTTTTATTGTATTAATATATCATTTTGTCGTATACTGTTATACCCACCTTCAGGTTTAATATATCAAATGTTATTTATCTGGTCAGCGGTCGAGGCGTTGATCATTTTAAAGATACTTAAAAGTTTTTATTCAAGAAAAATTGAAATTCTCAATTGACGTCACCTTTACAATGTTAGATCAGCCCAATTAATCAGAATTAAGCTGTTTTTTTTGGTTCGATTATACAAAAACGTCCAGTTCACTGACGTTGAGTTGACAGATGTCAGTTGAAATCAAAAGAACGGTGAGTGAGCCGCGAGCGATTCATAAACATTGATCTATTTGAGCGAGCACTCTCCATCACTAGTTCACTAGCCGCCGGCCGGCCAGCCAGGCCTATGTCATTTATATTCCAAATGGAGTTCCACATTCGAAATTAGAAATGCGATAGGCGCGCCCGTTTTTAATTTGTGAACCAGCGTTCCGTTTACGAAGATTGTTCGACTCGATAATAATTAGATTTGATTTTAGAACGTCCACTATGTAACCTTTAAATTAGAGACCTTATGAGTTACGAGCATCAACGCATTGGTACAATAACGAATTGATATTTTTAATCCAATCAAATTATAATAAAAATTCGATTTGATCGATGAACTTGTCCAAAAATTCGTGATTTATAACGTCAAATTTATATATAGAGACAAAGAATTTTGAAATAAATTATATTGGCAGTAATAAATTGTATCTAGTTTGCACAGCTGGCAACATAGAAAGAGTTGTAAGCTTTACTCTATGGATATGTCGTTAGTAATTGTTAATGAAAAAATAATAGTGCATTCGCAGCGATAAAATTATCGTTAAGTGGAAACACTTCATTATTTTTTACTATCTACGCTTCCTGCAACAAGCCGTAATTTCACACCTAACGGCAGAATACGTGTGTGCCATCACCATGCTTAAAATTAAAAAAAAAAACTTTGGTAATGTCACCTTATCTTTTTCGTGTCGCAATAATGGCGGGACATTTTTCAACACTTAAAACATAAAATCGAGTTGTTTTATCGAGAAATGTGAACAGAATTGCCTATACAATACCGGTATTATCTTTAGTGCTGAAAATAAGTGGCTATAATAAGTTTAATGTGTTACGAACGGTCCAAGCCCGCAGATTGGCGCCGTCTTAGAAAAAAGAGCTCACGCGTAATGGCGGCTGGCAATCGGATGAAATTAAAATTTAAAAATACTCTACTTTTTAGCACTTTTAGCGGTTTTGTAACTCTGTGGGTGTTTATTTAAAGAATTAATTGCCACAAATGTTTTATTCCAGCGCTTGGTTCTCAATAAGTTTTACTACTATATTTTATTACTATTATTCAGTTGTTACACCAGTAATTTTATGGTTTGTTGAGGTATATATGTAAGTAGTTCATAAAACCGTTTTTACAAATGACATTTATCACTCATTTTTATAAATGTTATACAATGATTGGTAATTCTATTAGCTGGCAACATTGAAAGTTGCTAATATGATATTATATAGGTACTACAATGGTTACTAGTATAGTGATCGAATGAGTAATGACGTTAAGCTTAGATTGTTTACTGGATCTCATGAGGACTGCTGCCTGAACACACTATGTATTTGGTAACACTCTTCAAACTCAAGGGCTAGCCACTAGTACTAGTAGTAGTCGGTTACTAGTGCACTAGTAACCGACTAACTAGCCAGGCAGATACTAAAGTACTCTACCACCATGCATAACGGTACAGTCATTACATTACGGATTCATAACTAAAGAATCCCAAGAAGACAAAGGCACAGGCGGGTCAGCTAACATCTAATACGGCCAAAGCTCGAGGTACAAAGTGTTTTCATGCCCACATCATTTGATAAGATTTCGCTGTCCTTAAGTAAAACTTTACGATACCCGTACATTAAAATGCCGTAAAAATTCTCAATAAAACTTGTTTTATGTTATCACAATGCTTAAATCTCGCAAAATAAGGGACAGATGGAAATAACAAAAATGTTGCCAGAAAAATTCCCAATTTTGATTCACTTTTTTAACATGTATCCAACATGTCTCATAAAAGTAGTAACGGAATTTGAGAATGAGATACGGCTTGAGAATTGATATATACATATATTACTTCATATCTCCATTCATTTTATATAATATACTTATACATAATGTATACCGCCATCAATTATTTAGTAATGTCATAGTGTTAAATAATTTATTAAGTATTAATAATAATCTCTATCATTGTCGCATGGAGCAGCGATCGCTAAGCTTCTCTGTCGATATTCCTTTTCGAACTAATGAAACCTAACATTTTCATTCAAAGTAACCATGGATGTGATACTTTATTTCACGAGACAACACTGAATTAGGGTTGCCTGTATAGGGAATAAGATAAACTTCAATTTACAAATAAATCAGATAACTGATTATAGTAGGTATACCCGTTAATAGCGCCGGTTTTCGTGCGTTACTTAATACTATCTACATATTTATGGTATGAGCCTGGGATTTTAGCTTGGCAACACATGCGTGATTTAGCATTTACATAACATCTTGAACGGTTAATGCGATGTTATCCTAGCGATGGGACCGTCGGCTGGCAACCTGATGAACGCTGATTTGATCAGCACCATTGGCTTGAGCTTTAGGTTATGGCAACACCGATATCATCATCACAGCATTGTGGTAGAGTACTTTCCAATACCTGCTAGGCTAGCGACCACCCTCAAGTTGGAAAAACCATCCCCAAATACACAATTAACATTCTAGGTCTAGCGTGATTAAACCTTCGCCCACATCATCACTGTCCATCAAGTGAGATGGGGTCAAAATGTAAATTTATAAAGTATAAAAAAACATAAAGAATAGATGAGGGAAAAGAATAAATCTTAAGCCGCATTTATAGACAACATTAATTAATTTTTGTTTCAATTTTCAAAATTAGTGTTTCTTTGGAGATTTTTTAATTATAATGGTTATAACCTTTTAAATTTTCAGAAAAATTCCACTGATGTTTGCAAATGAAACAAAAAGCGAATTTTTCTTTTTAATTTCTCTTAACAGTAGAAAAGTGTCACAAAAATGCCTACTACATATAATGCTAAATTGAAGAATTATTTAGTTTTAGACAGAGCTAAGGAAAAAGCCCTATTTGATGCCCAACTTTAACTGGGACCCAACGGAAGACCAGCGGTGGTATAAAAAACCTTAGCATTGTAAATAAAACTCATACTGACTTGGGTACCAATTTATGACATGCACTTGTAATTATTGTGCTTTTCTTAACCCATGTGTCATGATATAAATAAACGTTATAAGTCTTCTTTTCTTTCAAAATAAACTTCAAAATCATATTGACACTGAAATGCAGACAATATATAAACTTGACTCTGATTAAATGTAGAGAAAGTCCGAAAGCCTGAACGATAAAAAAATAAATACTTTTAAAAGTATAAAACCGTAAATATAACCTCTGCATATATTATAACATCTCTTGTACTAACTTCGGTTTTTGAGTAAAGTTAAAATAAACATAATTTTGTTATAGGTACTTGATTTCAAACAAACACAGAGTTTCCTTTTTACCTATATGAAAATCTAGCTTTAAAACTGCGGTTTCACTAATAATGCTATCATGGAAATACATTAGAACAAATATCAAGCAAATCTTAGAAGAGGTTATTTAAATTATATACGTATTAAACAATTAAAAACTTCTTTTGTCTCGATATACTTTTCATTTATATAAATATCAGACTTTAGAAAAACGATAGAACTAACAAATAGTTAGATAAGTCAACTTAAGTTTTGCATTTACTTAAAAGTTTCTGCGCCGAATATAAGAGAGATTAAATTTATAATATTTCTTGAAATAAATTAATTGCATACAAATTTGCAACAGGTTTGCTTGCACATTTGTATCAAGTAGTTAAGCAATTAATATTAATAATATTCTAAGCGAAATTATTTTATCCGTCCTAAAGATATGTTTAATGTGAAATATTACCATAAAAATATGTAACTATATTTGCTAAAATGTGCCATATCTACTTAGTGGTATTTTGTAATAGCATAATTAATGTCATTTTAATTATTTAAGTTTATATAAAACATAATTATCTATCATTACATTCATAATTATACATAATATGGCCTATCTTATCAAAGTTAATTTAAGTTTTTTTCGAACAAATCGCGTGTAGTTATAATCTTATTTTACATCGTCTAATCGGATTTTTAATATCGTTATTATGATGATGAAGAAAATAATTATTATATTATTAATAATTAGAATGCGGAATTTTCGTTACAAATGCCAATTATAGGAAAGTAGTCTTCGTGCAGTTTTCACCACACATTCAGATTGAATTAACTCCTTGTCAGTGATATCTATCAATAATGCATAAAGTTTTGCCAACATTAATTTATATATGTTATTGCTGTCCTGGGGTTCCTGAGGTATACTCGTATAAATATATTACCTATATATTTATACGAGTATACCTCAGGAACCCCAGGACAGCACCAGCAGAACCCCGGAGTCTTCAAGTCGCGAGTGAATAGCTTCCTTCTAAGTTTGCGTGCTCCACCTTAGACCGCGTCGTCGCTTAACATCAGGTGAGACAGTGGTCAAACGCGAGCTTATAATCTTTAAAAAAAAAATATGGGTACCGACTGAAAATCAGTGGCTTAAGCTTTTGCCTTAGTCTTATGTGAGCCGGAATCCATATTGATGACACTCACAATATCATTCTTATTTATTCTCTTATTTTTAACCATATTGTATGCCTACTCTATAACGATGATGCTTATTATTTTTTAGTTTCGGTTTAAGTGCTCGACATAACACCTCAACACGTGTTATCTTTTGTTTAGTGGGCCAGAGCCGAAACTATCCTCTGGTATCGAGCGATAATCGCGATAGGCGTAGGTACCACTATTACACAAATTGATACTGTTATCATTCTGTCATAAACTCGATACGGCCACAATGAACGGACAAGTATTCGGCAAACATAATTTATAGTTAATAAGTTTTTTATGAATTAATTTTGGCGAATGTAAGGCTCGCTGCGCTAAGAGCACAGGAAGGGACTCAGAGCATTTGGGAGGGAGTAAGTAACGACTTGATCACACGGGATAAAAATATTAAGAGTTCTAAATATATTTAATTATTAGAGTAAAACCGTAACTAACAGATAGGTCATTACAGTATTTTTTTTATAAACACATAATTTCTGTACAACAAGTTTTGTATGAATGATTTTGATGGTGCTTAGTGCATTAAACAAAGAAATTGAATTTTTTACACTCCGGCTTTTTAAGTTACTAATGTATAATGTATATACCGTAAAACCACACATTGTGTTTACACAATGTGTGGTAATGAGTTTTACAAGATTATTTTGTGCAACGTTAACTGGTTATGTTTAGCGCACTAGACTAAAGCGATGCAAATTTGAATTTATAGTTATAGGCATATAAGCTAGTAAATGTTTAAAAAAAAAATTTGGGATTCCTGTTCTGGATCATTAATACCGGTAAGAATTATATTTTGGTACATTCAGTTAAGAAGCTGTACAAATATGTTTGATAAAAATAATTCATCTGTATTTTTTTATCTAGGTAGGTAGGTACAGTAAATATAACTAATGTCTGTAAGGTAGTTAAATTGGCAAAATTGTAAGTTTATAAGACTTGCCTATTTAAACTAGTTTTGGCGTGGTCGGGTTAATGCCCTAATCACTAGAATTTTTTACTTAGTTTTAGTATCTACCATAATTATCTTCCTAATTTACCTAGTAGAAATTATTTAGTGAACAATGACGATGTTTTGTAAGGTAGTTTTACCAAAATATATTCTAATAATTTGTTATTATTTTTCATAGACAGCGTTTTATAATTGATTTATAATTAAACATAACTTCACCCTATACAGAATCCCTTACATAGCGCATGGTCTGGAAGATAATTTTGGGGCTAAGCTGATGGTCCCTTGACATGGCTTTATTATTAGCACCTACATGCTATGTAGCTCTATTCTTAGACATTTTTGTAACTTTTTGTAGAGCAAATACGAAGGCGTAGTATATAAACAAATAGAACAATTTAAAATAACAACTGCTATTTGTAATATCTGATGTTAAATACCTACACGAAGTTAAAAAATAACTATGCTTTGAAAGTTGCTAAAACTATACAAGACTAGGCTATCGACTACCAAAATCCCTAAAAATAATATCTAAACTAATCTCTGAAAAAAGTTAAATTAATAATAGCTAATTTATTTGTATTTAAACTACAATAAATGTAATTCTATACTATTTCTATCAAATACTCTTCTAATTATCTGTTGACTGATTTATCCATCATTTTGTAACAACTACTCCTGAGAGCAATATTGTATATATTTGTATCTGTGTATTGTAACAAATCCATGTCTATTATTAGAAACTAATATAAAATGAATTTCTGAAAATCTTAAAGTTTCTTAAATCATAGCTCGTTTTTGTCTTAAACTTCCTATAACTAAACTAACAAACTAGTTACTCTACCGTTTATCGTTATCCGTCGGTACGGAGATTTGCCCTAAAACAACTTTATGTTCCTGCGCTTAAGTGATATCAGAAATAACTATTCATATCTATTTTACATTAGATATTATAATAATGATCATTATTATAATAAATACTGGTAGGTATGTATTTTATTTATGATAGTTTTACAAGCTTGCAAGAAAATTAATGCAAATGACACGTTTGACAAACGGTATACAGAACCATCAGCATTAAGGTGCATTTTTATATTAATCATTTTGGCATCATTTATTTATTTATTACTGTTATCGTGTTATTATGATGAAAATCGATTCTTAAGACTTTAATGTATGCATAATCCATCTATCATAATTGTATAACGGTATTTTATTAATTCACTAAAGTACTATAATTGTTGTTATTTATCTGTGTCTAATGCCACATCATTTTGATTAATAATAACTATGACATCCCCGGAAAGGATTACAGTATAATATGTCCCCTACACTAAAAACAATACTCCCCTAAATCTTTAGAAAGGTGTCCCCGAGATTCCGTTAGGGACATCTTTGTGGCACACAATATAAAAACTTTTCTTTCATTGTCAATTGAATTTTATTGTTGGTTTCTGAGATGCACTCTTTTGTATCTAACCGTGCGTTTAAAGCCGCTTGTAAAGCTACAGATTTTAGTGTCCCATTCCCCGAGCCCATAAGAGAGCAGCAAACGACAATAGCCCCCCCGCTGAATGCCATTTTATCCCATTTTATTGTCACGAATCTCTAACACGGTTCCTATACCGTCAGGTGGCCGAAATGTTCAGACTTATTCATTTATTCAGCGATTAGATTTATTCATGGTTCGTTGATATGTCTGGCTCGGACGTCATATACATAGTTATCTCGTAGACTGGCCACGTTATCACTATTTTAGTTTTTATTGCAAGTGGGTTATTGCATCACGATTATATTGTCATCAAAGTATTATTATGGTTTCACTTCGTTATCATTATTCGGTGGTAATGCGTCGGCGGGTGTTAGATACATTGTGTTTGGGCATTACGTATGCAGGACGTGTTCTCCTTGTTAGAACAACTTCCCCGTGCCGAAACACGAGTAATACACTGTCTCGATTGTCGATCTTTATAATAGTATTTCTATCCTGATTAACTTTTGTTTTTACATTATGCATTAACTTAAATTCCTTTACATGCACCGTAAACTCTATATCGACTAAGTTTGTTGTTGTTACAACTCTGTTATCATTATTATAAGGGCTATTATCAAGCGTCTTGTCATTATCATCAATATTAGCTGTATCAGGTAGGCTATCGGCTCTACTACCGGCGCACTCGTCATACTTGGTAAGTGAATGTGTAGCGGGGCTGTAGTGGTGATTCTGCGTACGTACCCTAGGCTGAGCCATGAAAGCTCGGCCCGAGCCCGGGTGCAAGGCTCCGCTGGCCACCACGAACGTTTTGCGTCACGGGCCCAACCTAACACAACACACAAGCACGTGCACACATACACATCAATTATTTGACACCGTCACAGCGGCCCGCTAGCTCACTAGTGTCATAATGCACTCGCGACGGTTGTTAACTGATGGTTTTGTAAGGTTCGATCACGGGACGCGGCGTGGCCGAGCGAGGCGCGGGGAAGCGGGAGGCCCGACGCGCTCGGCAGTCTGACGGACACTGCCGCGGGCTGAGAGAGCAGGGCCGTCGCTGGGGCGTGGCGTTCGGCCCCTTTGTCACTGAGCCAATCCTTGCTTGTAGAGCCGCGCATCACGGCGAGCGGGCGGCCCGCGCGCCTCCACTGCTCCCCGCCCGCGCCCACCACACCGCGCGCGCGCCTTGACATAGACGGTCGTGCGTGTTTTTTCAACAGTTTTTGCGGCAATTACTTGAGAGTTTTCCTCTGTTCTGATGTTCTGTTCTGTACCTAATCAAAATTGCTGAGTTCCTCTCGCACGAACGTGTTGTGAGTTACGTATCGATGATCAGCGGTACATGCTCACCCGTGGATGTAGCGGCTTCCAACGGACGACACTACCTAACATGGAATGTTTCTTTTTTGTTTTTATGAATACTTAATTGTTAAGATACACATTTTTTAAATTAGATAATAAGATAGGTACGTAGAATTAGTTTAAAACTGTGATCATTATGAGCGTCAAACAAGTGTCGCATGTTTAGCACCCACTACGCATGCGCGGTAACCCGACAGTCACGTCAGGGTG
The DNA here is from genome assembly GCA_934044485.1 of Apeira syringaria. Lineage (NCBI taxonomy): Eukaryota > Metazoa > Arthropoda > Insecta > Lepidoptera > Geometridae > Apeira > Apeira syringaria. The sequence continues at coordinate 6,354,800 of OW203658.1, read as the reverse complement.
ACGGTTGGCAAAAGTGTTAAATGTGAAAAGTTTGTGATAGCGACAGTGACCTGCGAGCGTACGTTTACACACAATTTTCAATCCTTTAGCAGAAACTAGTGCAAACCAAAACATGAGTTTATATAAATCTGATAAAGAATAAAATAGAAAACCTACGTTGTAGTAACTAGACCTAGTACTAGTGTGGGTATCTGATAGGTATTTCTTCCACAGCATATGCACATGATATGAGCTTTGGAGGAAACTTACATAAGAGAAGTAAAGTAACATTAAAATCTGTGAAGGAATAGGTAAATGGGGAGGTAGGTGTTGAGGTAAAGTAGATTATACATTATCTAGTTATTTAGCAACGAGAACTTAACAACTAACCATAACTGGATCTAAATAATTTATAGGTTTACCTAGTAAGGAGTTACTAACACCATAAACAAATAGAATTTTGTTACAACTTGCTAAATACCTCTCTGGATGCAAATGTGAGGTACTAGATGACATTTACAACATAAATATGCATAATTTAACGCAGTTTGAAAGCAAATTATTTTTTAATTCCTACAACCCGTTCTTCGGCTTTTATAACTATATGTTATAAATATCTAAATAACAAAAAAAAATTTAAAACATAAAGCTTTCATGAATCGCCAACATCTTTGTATGAATCACATTAATTTTACCCTAAGATTATTCCTCAGTACGTTACTGTGTATTTTAGGCATGAATTAGTAGGTAGATACCTACAGATGCACTCACTGCTACTTGACGTGCAGGAATGGTATTTACCATCTTGCACACTACTTGCCCATCTCATAACTTGAAAGTCAGAAAAACTATAGGACCCTGCACAGTGCCATTATATTTTTGCCGGACAAACTATGGGTTGATAATAAAGGAAGATTAAGTTTTTTACTGTCAAAATAGATATGTCTATCTTATATTTTGACAGTACAGTAGAGTATCACTAATCCGGTATTTCAATAGTCCGTGTCTCCAGTAATCCGGTACCCTCCCTCTCATGCTCAGCGGTAGGAGCGCCGGCAGTCAAACTTACGGTTACTGGTTCGATCCCCATTAAAGGCTCGAACTTTTGGTGAACGTTACAGCGTTATCAAAATCGTCGACCACATCAGCACTAACCATCAAGTGAGAGATAATGATCAATCGCTAGATCTTTAAATATGAAAAAACCTAATAAACGCGGGACAAAAAAAAAACCTAATATATCGCGTGTCCCGCGATATAGGTATCATACGCATGGTAGATACAAGTTTTCGTTATCTTCATTAGAAAATTATCATCCCACAAGAAGTTTATAAAATAAAAAGATATCTCTGTATTGAAATAGAAAACATTTTCAAATGATTTATCGTCTTCTTCTTTTTCGTCGGTTCTTGACAGAGTGGTTGTGGTTCTCACATCGGGAGCCGTGCACGCCTTGTATCACGTCGTCTCTCGTCTCATACTGCTGCGTTCCCGTACCTTCGTGGAGTAGACCATCCAGAGCAGCTTCCAGTATTCCGTTTAGCGCTTGGATGATGTTCCGAGAGCCGTTTCCAAAAAACAACCTTGAACTGAACGAAAAATCTCAGCAACTATGCTTAATAAAAATATTGTGACAATACATTCATAAAATATATTACGCAAATTACTTTTAAGTCTTTGACTGGACTTCATCATCATCATCATCATCATCATCTCAGCCATAGGACGTCCACCGCTGGACATAGGCTTCCCCCATTGATTGATTTGACCTGTTGGAAGCGGCCCGCATGCAGCCCTTGCCTGCGATCTTAGTCAGGTCGTATGTCTTGGTAAAATATAATTTTAGGTGATTCTGTAAAGTAAATTAGTCTGATCAATTCGATAGAAACATCGACTTTATGGTCTTTTACTAATTTGACGATTAGCAAACGTATCGACACGTTAAGATTAACGCAACGTTGCCGAACATAAAAAAAACTCATAACTTGATTTGGTAGAAATTTGCATAAAAGACGTCTATTTATAAGATTATATACACTATAGATATTTATTTACATCTATTGATAAATTTTATTTTAAGTACAATTTTTCCGTCGCTTAATTCAGCACTTTGTATTGTACATTTGACAAGACTTGAATGAAAGACACCATGAAATAAATGGCTCAGAGGTGGAAAATTTGGCGATTCATATTAAACAGCTTCTCCACGATTTCATCTCGTTTTCCCGTTACATGTAGGTATCATAGGAAGTGTGCATTTTCCAATTATAATTTATCTGCAAGCCAAATTGCACCTAGACCAGTTCAGCCGTTCCGGCGTTATAAACAAACATCCATCCAAACTTTCGCATTTTATATAGCAGTAAAATTAGAATCACACATATTTCCATGTGACAAAAAGGTTTTTTTTTTTTAAATTTATTTAAGGATCTTCAGACAGTACATAACAAAAATTTACAATTGAATGTGAAAAATATAAGTATAGGTAGTTGATGTACCAACAGCGAAGACCACAGATTAAAGCGAAGACCACAGATTAATTAGGTTATGGACCCAAAGTAATATTATTCCTAATTATTCATTTACACCCGATTAGGATTTCATAAAAAGAGGTATAAGATACTCATGTATTTTTATTCTAAAATAGTTTTCATCTTAATTGAGGTGGCATTGTCACAAATTCAGGCTCTGGTGTAGGGATCCCAGGAAAATCTAGAGCAGCCTTCAAATTTAGTAAGCATACGTATTTTGTGCTTTTTTTTTCTTAAGCTATTTAAGTATTTGCGTTTTTTAGTAGCAGTTATCTCATGTTGATGAGCTGGTGATAGAAGGTAGGTACAACTTCTTAACGGTTGGAAAGTTGAAGGATAATTATTGAAATATCATATGCACTAACAGCCTCTGGTATTCTTTCAAGTTATTAGGTAATCGGTAAACTCTTGACAAAGATGTTGGAGTCATCAGGAGTGATGGGCTCATATCGCGTCGTAACTCGCATCTTACTGCTGTTTTCTTGTTTTTTTTATTGGGATTAGGCAAGCGTTTGACCACTAACTCATCTGATATGTGATGATGCGGTCTACGACGGAGCACGCCTGCCTAGAATATATAGGCAATGAGTTCCATTCGTTAGCTTTACGCACTATGAATGTGGAAGCAAAACGATTCGAGAGTCAAGTTGGAACGTCTACCATCTATGCATGTCGCATTGCCGTCCATCTGGAGGTCATCCGCCTAAAAATATTGCTTTGAATATTGCTATAGTTTTCGACTTTCTTTAGGTACGACTTTTCGTACCGAAGAAAGCTTCACCAATTAATTATTTATTAATAAACTAATTATACAATTAATCAATTGTTGTAGCTTTCTTAGGTTCGAAAAGACAGAAAGAAAGTCGATAACTATAGCAATAGTCAAAGCAATATTTTAAGGCAGACGACCCCCTGGTCGTCTTTAAATGGAATGGGCATCAAATTATGCAACTCCAGAGCTCACTCCCCGAAATGTATCCGATAAAAAACCGATAAACCAGCGAGGTTACGTCGGTACTGCACGCTTTGAAGTCTCCTCTCTACCAAAGGGTCGTTGTTGATGATGGTGCATTCGTGTACCATGTAGTCCATTTTCCATTTGGTCATTCGAGCTCTTACGGTATCAGCCAACAAGAAAAGAAAAAAGTCAAGCTTTTGTAACGGAAGTTTTTTATTTATTTCAAACCCGTCACTAATTTCAGATTATGGATTCATGGGAAAGCTTTTGCTCACGGCAGCAGAGGGATCACAATATATTATACCATTTTATTGCACTCAATTCTTGTTTTCTTAATCTTATTATATAAGCTACATTTTATAGATTAAATATCTCAATGAATTGATTATTTAGAAAACTATAGATGGGTATATTATGTTGGTAATACTAATTTGAATATATTAAGTCCGTAAATTATCGAAATAGATTTTTTAAATATATTCTATATATCTGTAAATTAATAATTTAGTTTGTAATGTGACACAATAATAATCGAGCATATGAATTGAGTTGTTTGTTATTTTAACACGAAATACCTTTAAAACATTCATTACAATTACCTATTTCTTTAGTACCAAATAGGTACCTAATCGTAATGACTGTTATTTTGTTTGTTGTTAGAAGTAGTTCCTAGAAGTACTGAACCTATTTGGAAATTTCTTTTTGCGATTGGAATCTCTCCGACACCTACCGTACTCTCCGAGCCTAGCTCCAACTGATTATTACTTTTTCCGGAATTTAGACAACCTCTTTAAAGAAAAAAAATTCAATCCCCCTGTAAAAACCGCTTTCAAAGAACTTTTATAAATTGCTTTTATAGAACTACCGATAAAATAGCGAAAGTACATAATAACAATCGTACATACCTACCTACTTTTATTAACCGACTTCAAAAAAAGGAGGAGGTTCTCAATTCAACCCGTATTTTTTTTTATGTTCGTTACCGCATAAATTCTGACTGGGTGAACGGATTCTGATCGTTCTTTTTTTATTTGAAATCTGGTCCTTCCCGTGTGATTCCATTTAAATTTCATCAAAATCAGACAAGCTGTTTTTGAGTTACACTCCAATGAATGAAAAATGCGTGATTATACCTAGACGATATTATAGTAGCGGGTGAAGACATCGGTGAACATACCTACATCACAATGACAATTGATCTCATGAGTAAGAAAAGTCACTAAAAAGAGTTAAAAAATCAATTCTTATAGTGTTCTCGTGCCATTTTATTTTTTAAATAAGTATAACAATATCATTTCTATAGTGGGTACTTATTATTATATGCTCTATAACCAATTTAAACAAAATATTTTTAAGCTAATAACTAATTACAATACTACAGCTACTACAATAACATTTGAGCAATCTACTATAGCTGTTGCCAGCCTATAGATAGTTCGAATGCTCTAACCCGACACCATTTGCGAAGCGTATATGTGTAGTTTTGTGCAAAAATATTTTTTTGTTGAATAATTAAATGATCAAGGAAGGCTTTAGGGTATATAAAATCACGCCACAACGTATAATTGAGGTAAGGAGGAAACCGTAGTCCACGCGGGTGAAACCGCAGGGCGCAGCTGCTCTTTGATACAAAGAAATGATATTCGAATTTTTAAAATGTGATTACATTGCTTTTCGTGAGGACCTGTGATAAACCTAGTTCTGCATACTATTATATCCACTTTGTATAATAGTTAAGATCTTTTAATAAAAATAATTAATTAATTAAGGTGTTTGAAAAGCATGTACGTATGCGAAAGAGCTTCGCTTGGCATTTCTCCGGCAAGTCAATAATATACATGAACTTGTTAAGCCTTTTGTTATCCATGTACAAAACGGCACCCAAATCAACGGATCCGTGGTAGCCTGTAGACGTATCGGTACTCTAAATACGTATTTCTTTGAAAGGCATTGCATATAATGTACCAACGACACTCGCTGAATTCATCTACCAAAGTATTAAAGTTTCTATTTTTTCGCCTTTTCTCAGAAAGTTAATCTTGCCATAAATACTTTGCGTTAAAGTTGCCATAAAACTTTAGTACTAGTATTAAAGAAAGCAGCGTCGTTATAATCCTATTAAAAGTATTCTCATCAGTCCTTGAGGGCCAGTTAACATTCTAAGTCTAGCGCAAAGACATCTCTGACCACATCAAATGAGAAGTCAAACGCTATCCATTAAATATGAAAATTAAAATATATTGTATTTTGTAGGATCGCGGCAAGGAAAGCGTTTAGCATATTAATTCTAGCCCAGCCCAGGGTAATTGCAAATGCATTAGTTCGCATGTCTTGAACACATCAAGGCGTTGCCACTCGCCACCACCTCCTCGCCCTGCTCGCGGCACACGGCGCTACTGCTGCGGTGTAATACCTACACACAGGTAGCACGTGTTTTGCTTTTTTAATTGTGCCTTGGAATTCGTAGTTTTTCTAAAACTTTAATTTTTTTTTATTTTTTTTAAAGTTTTCAAATTGTCAACAAACACATAGTGTGTTCAGGCCTAGAGAGCCAGTTAGCATTCTAGGTCTAGCATGATAACATTTTTGACCACATCGTCACTGACCATCAAATGAGATAGTGGTCAAACGCTAGATCGATAGAATAATTAAAAATAAAAACATTATTATGTGATGAATGTTATGTTTTTCAAACGAAAAAGGTCGAGGGTTTTATATTTGGTAGATTGTTTTGTGTTATTTCAGAACACCGTCATTATGAACCGATATGAATATTGAAATGTTTCATTAGATGGATTGTAGACTGGTATATGCCTAATACTTTATAATGGTGAAAATAGTGTGTATATTGTCCTCCCTAATCGCCTGTCAATCTTCATTGTAATAAGAAATCATTCGGATAGCAGTTTGAAGATTTTTATGTTGTCGTATACAAAGCAGGATACTAATCTAAAAACAAAAACAAATTGAACTAAAAATTCCAATAAATACGATCTGTACCTGAGTATAAATCTTCATGGAATGCTTTTTTGTGGTATAAGATATAGATATTTGTTATATAAGATAGTTTAGCGTACATGAATGAATATGTAGCGCATAACAAAATACAGTACTAATAATATTTTGTTACAGCTAGCGCCATCTGTGATCGAGTAGCTAAACTACAAAAGTCTTGTGAACGTTTTCTTATACGTGAGCCTAGTGATGTTCTATGACTGTGACTATGATGATGATATTTGTAAATAATATGTGTGATTGTTTACAGAAGTTGCTTCATTTGCTTGACTTTATATGTCAAACGTTTAAACGATATTGTTCTCATTAAACATACAAAACATAATATTTATAGAGGTAATACAATTGTATATAGTTTAAATGTGATGTATAATATGTATATAAGTATATATATATACGTATTTAAGTATATATATCAGTCATCGGGTTACGATAGTACAGGCTCTGCCTGGTTTGGGACCTGAAGACCTTGTGTAAATGAAAATAAAATAAAAAAAAGGAAAAAATATATATATACATTTTTAAATAATTAGATATGTTTTAAATTATATAAATTATTGTTTTTCAAATTTTTTATTTTATGTTAAACGTATTACGAAAAGAAAACTTAGAAAATGTTTTTAAATTTAATTTCAACTTTCAGATGTTCTAGGAAGGGTCCCATAGGAATGACCTGGTGAAAGGAATTATAGAACATCGGGGAGCTGCACATGTGTCGTGAGACATATGGCTCGAGTGCGCTTAGTGTGGAATAGGCTTTCGTAAAAAAAAATATTCGCTTGGATTATTTTCGAAGCGATGACGACATCCAAGCGTCGGCTGTCAACCTGACAGATGCTGATCCGATCATTAACATCTTGGAAAAAAATATTGTTCTTTTTTCAGCAGCCCTTGAATGGTAGTAAAGTTTAAGAGTAAAAACAAAATTAAGTGAGATTGTACACCATCGAACACATCATCAATAATCGGTAGAGTTATTGGCTGATTAAGGAGACTTTATGCTGAAATACATCACCTATCCGATGTACTATTCATAGGGAAAAACAACTAGTAAACAAGACCTAAAAAATGCTACACGGGAATCTGAATATCACTATGAAATACATACCTATGTTGTTCAGAAAATTATTACATTTATATTTCACAATCAAAAATTTATGGACGTATCCCAATGATTACATATTATATATTATGATTATGATTATATATTACTTATTTTTTGTTCATATTTGTAATTTTGGTTTTAGCTTTGGTTAAATGTATTATGTATTGTCAAGTAGTCCTTAGTATTTATTTTGCTCGTAATATTTGCCTAGCCGATATCAATTATTAGTTTTTTTCTCCTAATAACTACGGTTCTAGGCTGAAAACCAGCGCCAATTGCTAGTATCTGCATTTGGCACAATGCTGAGCCAAGACCTATTCAACCTCACTAAATTTAAGATTCATTGTCATTTGTAATGTTTTAATTCATGTTCTATAATTACATATATTGTATACAATAGTGACATCACCCATGCCCTGTACTTGTTATGTGTGTGTTGAATAAATGATTATTCTATTCTATTCTATATTAAAAACGGGAGATGGAGCTTTTCGGGCGTAGACAGCATAAATTATGTTCATGTACCTTATATGCTTTAGTCAAAAACGGAACGGCAGTTCTGTAGCACATAACATATTCGTAGTGCTTAATAAATAATTTAATAATTAGAAATAGATATTGCTGTCCTAGTTAAACAAAATGCATAAATAGCTATGTAATACCATAGACGAATATTCGTCTATAGTAATACTAAAAACTGGGTGTGTTAGCTAAGCCATTTTTTAGTTAGGTGATCTAAGAGCGTAGCCTATTTTCTTTTTGTAATGCCATAGACATATCCCCTTACATTTGATGAAGATGAGTCTTTAAGAACATTATGCCAGTTTCAAATATCGCTGTTATCTTAATTTGTTAATTCGACATGTTCAAGACTCAATTATAGAGTCATCGCGCCACACTAGAAGCTAGTATTCAACAAAATATAAAATTTTAAAAATATATACATATATTGACGCCTCTTTCCCGTAGGAGTAGGCAGAGACTACGGCCTTCCAATTGCTACGATCCCGAAAGACTTCCTTCGCGTCATCCACGCTCCTCAGACCTTTCATACAAGAGCGTCGGTTTAGAGTATTCTTGAGCCGGCCTTTTCTCTTCTTTAATCTGATTTCGGAATGTCCGCGTAGGCCTTATACTCTTCCAACACTACCATTCCCTTCACCCATGTATACCTGCTTATTCAATCTCATTTCGTTAATTCTCTCTACATATATACAAATATTATAAGGGGAAAAGATTTGATTGTTTGTTTGTCCCGAAACTACTAAACCGATTTGAAAAAATATTTCACTGTTGGGAATCTACACTATCCCCGGGTGACATAGGCTATAATGTATTTAAAAAAAAATTAGGGATCCTTATAGTTTTTAACTTTTTTACCAGTACCAAGCCGGGGCGGACCGCTAGTTAGATAATAAAACATTTACATTTTCCCATTAGATATGTAGTCTGAGCAAATGCAAATATAAATAATTAATTTGTTACTTATAAAATAATAAAAATGGTTGCCACACTATCTTATCCTTCGAAAATCTCCAACTAATGCGTACGCGGAAAGGTTTAAGCTGAGATAATTATCTTTTTTTTCGATTCCATCTCGAAACGACGCATTATTAATTATTAGGATTTAGTTTTAACTCAAATTTTAATTAAAAATCAAAGTGGCAGCTCTGTTTTGGAGGAAATGCGTTTTGTACTTGCTTTATTAATGGCGACTTTTATTAATATACTAGCGGCCCGCTCCGGCTTCGTACGGGTATGTATAACAGTATTTCTCCACTATTTAATGGATGTTATTATACATATAAAACTTCCTCTTCAATCACTCTATCTATTAAAAAAAACCGCATCAAAATCCGTTGCGTAATTTTAAAGATTTAAGCATACATAGCAGAGAAAGCGACTTTGTTTTATACTATGTAGCTGTCTCATCTGTCAACTTAGGTTTTTTTTGTTTCCTCATACTCAGACCCTCGCACTAGGATTCCCTGTATCGCGGGAGGCCACAATCACAGCACACAAACATCCAAGACCCGGGACAAACACCTACATTCATCGCACAAATGTTTACCCCTGCCGGGATTCGAACCCAGGGTCCCCGAGACACAGAAGTCATGTCACTGACGCTAAGCACTGCGCCACGACGACCGTCGATTGTCGATGTCATTCAAAACCGATGCCAACCAAGCAGCCGATGCTGCTTGTTTTAAATCATGCAAATTGGATAATCCACGTCCGAGCTACATGTCACAGAATAATAAACACTCAGACACCGATCTTAGAAAACTTGCCGTCGAGGGTAAAATATTTATCATGTCTTAATACCGACCATAATGAGGCATCACTTACGGCGTCACATACGCCGCTCAATCACAAACGTTCATATAAAAAATGTCACAATTGGGTGGTATTTGATGTACCTTCCTGTCCTCATTATGAGATATCTATATTGTTAGTCATCGACTAGGACCATTCTCAAATAGCTATTTCAATCTTTATGGCTTTGGAAATAAAATCGCTTATCTTAACTTTTAACTCATTACCAATAATCGTAGTTATGTATTTTTAACGACGTACTTCGGCTTACTATCACTTCAAATGTTTAAAATTATAGCAATAATAATCTTATGGATCTAATAAATGATATATAAACTGTTAAACTAGAAATAAAACTGAATTTGATGGATTTTATTAGCAAAAATGAATAAATTACACAATTTTTACGACATTTTAGTTGGTTTTGTTATTAATAAGTTGGTTAATTATGGATATTTTAAGACTACTTATTCTTAATTAAGTTTTTATTTTCAATTTAATTTCATGGAATAGTTGCTCATTAATAAATCGTGTTTGATAACCTATCTAGACCGCTTTTGATTGAGTTTTATGAACTGTTTTATTTCAGTTTTATTTGTAAAGACGTAAGTATCCTTGCCACTTTTTAAATTAAAATTGAAACTATCGAATATTGTAAGTACACACAAAATTTCTAATTTATTGTTGTGTTATTCTTATAGGAATTTCTACAGTGTCTCGGTTATAGGAAGTTGCGGCTTTTGTAAAATTATATACACAAAAATATTTGGCTCAACGAATCAGCATTGCAATTCACGTGGCAATGCTGCTAGCATTCTGGGCACTCTGCCGACTGGTTTCAGGTTAGAGCATTAAACAATAGCTAGTGGATTGCTCATATAATTATTAGTGTAGTAGCTGTAGTATTGTCATTAGTTATTAGTATATTTTTAATAAAGGCTATTTTTATTATATAATAAAATTAATACGCTCTTATGTCAGACATGACAAAATTAAAACGTTTTCTTTCGACCATTACATACATACCTTATGGCATTTCATAGACAAAAAGAGTCTTGAGCTTCAAGATTTGCGAAGACAAGAGAAACTTCAAACCTACCGCTGCCTTAAATCGAAAAAAAAATCAATTATAATTTTGAATTATTCGAAAACAGCTTATATTTAAAAAAAATAACAGTAACGGAAATCGATATACTTATCGAACTCAAAACCTCTATCGCATTTAGGTTCAAAATAACAGCATAATATTGTTGTATATATGTATTTATTGTATTCTAGCTACCCCTTGCTGTTTACCCGCGTGGTGATGAAAAACGGTGATGATGCCCCTGTGTTAATCCAGAGTGTGAGCTACCTCCTTAACAAATTTCATCAAAATTAATCCAGACGATTGTAGTAATACATAGTAATACATATAATGAGAGTATAACAAACAAACGACAAATCAGTGATGAATCACGCCTCTTTCCTGTAGGGGTAGGCAGAGACCACAGCCTTCCAATTGCTTCGATCCTGATAGACTTCCTTCGCTTCATCCACGCTCATCGGAGCTTTCATACAAGAGCTTTGAGAGAAGTTGGTTTGACCAGGCCCTTTCGCACATTTATAATATCATAATATGGTTATTTTAGAGTACTACTACATTATCTACTAATCAATACTTGCTTGTCCAAATACGAAACCTACACGAGACGCGTCAGGAAACACTTGAAACCCTAACACATGTTCGTCATATCAAAAACCTTTTTTGTCACACTTTTTGCTACGAAAAATATTTTGAAAGCAACATATTTATGGGCTGCTAAACTCTTCGCGACGACGGACAAAACTAACATAAAAAGGATATAGGAAATATCGAGTGGCCACCGTGACAGTGTCACAGACAACTGCTACTTTTGCATGGTGGTAGAAATCCTTTTTTTAATGATCTATTGGTGGATCATTGTAATTTCGGGCAGTTGTCTTTGAGAACCAGTCAGCATGCTAATATTAGACCTATAATATTTACTGGCTCTCAAGGACTGATTGCATGCCTGAACACACTATGTCTGGTGACAGTTTTTTATACTGTTATATATCTAGTTGGGTACATATAGCGATGTACTGTCAAGCGGCTGCGCCCGCGCTCCTTTCGTTCCGTAATAAAGAGTGTGCAATCAACTAGCATTTTGAATGGTCGCGCCCGTTACGTTTCCCTATTATCACATATCCAACACTTGGCGACGAGGATGGGATTCGAACCCACGCGTGCACAGCACATTGGATGAAGAGGCAAAGTCAAAGATCACGGCAAAGTCGCGCGTGATAAGAAATCTGAACTGTTATCAGCGCTACGGATATATTCTATTATGTAATTGTAAGCTGATAAAAAAATCGCGTACCTTTGGAGACGCTTGACAGTACATCGCTATATGTACCTAACTAGATATATAACATATACTAAGAGAGAAGAAACTACACGGTAGAAAGAGTAGAATAGTTTTTATATGTGCATGGTTGATTATTGGCGTGAGTGTTAGGATTGAAACCTGAGCAAGCGATGTTTTCTAGAAAATCATCACGCACTAAGGGGCCGTTCAAGTATTTACTCACTTGTGAATAAAATAGAATTCACCTGTCAGAAATCGATAAGTAAAAATTGCGATTGACAGCTATAGTGAGTATTCACTTTCGCCATGCTGTAAATTTAGTAACCTACTTATTAGTAACGACGTTACCTACGCAGTAAGTAGACTTCAGAGATGAGCATAAGCCCAATACGTGACCACTGCTGGGACTCGCTTACCTCTTAGATAAAAGAGTTGTGTCTAATCCACCACGCTGGCCAGTGCGGGTTGGCAGATCGGCTCAGGATTTAATATTAATACAGTTGATCGGTTAAGATCGCACGGTACTCTGCTACCAGCGCTTCTGTATTTGCCCAATTTTAAGGTGTGAGTCGATCCAACTACCATTGGATTAATGGCCCACACTAACCAGCGGATGTTATCTGCTTCAAGTTTAGTTAGTGCTATTTAGGTGGTCGAAGGAACTCGCAATTTTGTGACTGTGTGTGAGATCAGTCTACTAGGTTGATGGTAGGTGTTCATTCTCCGACTTACGCAGACTTGGGTGGTTGAGTCTTAGCTCCTGTTTAACGCTTTCCAGAGCTCAGCCATGGTTTTCATCCCAAAACCGCAGTCTTTGATTATGTCAAAGGGTTTCAGGTGAGATGTGGTTGTAGAACAAGCCTACATTAGTCTGCCTTTTCGCTTCTTATGTTTTATTGAGTATTTCGTGCAAAACTGATAAATTTTACGTTTATTTGTCTCTGCCATGATCAATTCAACAGCATCAGATTCAAATTAATACTTAGTGCAGATTATGAACAGTGGTCGATAGTCTGCCTTAGTTAAATTCGACTGGTATTAGTTCCATTGTACGCTTTTAATAAATGTTTTCCACAAAATATCGCGTACTTCAAACACGGGACAGTTTAAATTTAGTCTTAAAATGACATATTACGAAGTAAAGAACGCAGTGATTTAAAAATTGTAAGTGAGCACAGTGACCTCCGAGCTTAGTAACTTATATTAATTTAAAAATAAGTTAGCTTCGCCTAAACTAGATGTAACCTAGATTTAAGTTTTTCTGTGCCCAAATGAATTATTACTATCTCTTTATTTTCTTTTTTCCTTAGGTTTAGTTTTTACAGTATAAATATCAAAAACAAAAATTAATAAAGATATTATAAAAAACCTAATTATTATTATTATTATTACTCAGTTTTCTAAACCAATTGGACTACTCACCGTGCATAGGCTATTAGGGTTTCAACGCTACATTTCTCTCAACCAACTCGTTTCACCCATCTTAATGATCTAATTATATACCTGCTAGGCGTTGATGATTTCCTGGTTATAAGGCAATTCTGCTCTGTGAGTAAATTACTCAAACGGTTTCATTGCGTAACGTTTATGTCTGCTTTTGCGGATTGCGATCAGATGCCGAAGCAGCTTCCACAGTCATAGCACTGCCTTAAAGCAGCGTGAAACAATTAGGGGTTTTCTAACTAAAAAACAGTCAATATAAAAGCACCCAATAGATGGCGCTATATTATAGTTCTGACAATGACAGTATGTTTCCTCTTCTATGACTGTTCATCGTATGTGACTCAGGTGTAAGTATATTACTTTATGATTCCGTTATCAATCCTGGAATATTCTCGTGCTACCTGATGCATTCAATTGTCTTCATGTTCTGTTTTTTAACTGTTTTGTAAATTCTCTCAATTGATAATGACAGATGAATTTCTAAGACGATTTCGCCATTAAGTGTTTTCGAAATAGTTGTTTTTTAAAAAAACGCCTCATTGAGATTCCATTTATCTAATCCAATTGAGCTTGCATTTATCTAATCCAACTTTGACACATAGAAAATGAAAAATAACTCATAAATATGTGTAGAGCATAGAAATAATATGTACTACGTGTACATATTATTTCTATGGTGTTGAGTGAGTGAAAAACGCACCTGATAAAGCTTATGTCAACTCGCCGACCAATAAAAAAAAATGGCACTTTTTCTCTTCTTTATGGCATCGCGCTTCTTGCGCATTCTGCCAGTGTCTTGTACACATGCTGCTTGTCTTGCTTCAGTAGGTAGGCGAACAAGCAGTCCGTCCGCCTGATGGTAAGCGATCACCGTCGCCTATGGATGGATATCTGTAACACTGGGGCATTACGATACGTTACCAGTCCTTTTAAGACTCTGTTAACTCTCCATTTGATGAATACCATATTGTAGCTGCTCGGGAATACCGAAGGAGGAAGCCACATTCGATGAAGCGTGTGGAACAAGTATTCTACATTTTGTAGGTATATGGCATAAACCATTTATATGCGTACCGTATTGCAATTCAACCGATCGTTTATGATAAACGATCGGTTGAATCGCAATGTGTGTGTGAATTTCATGTGTTAATTATATGTGGATGAGATTTTTAAGCGATTTCGGCTAGTACGATGGTAAAACCTTGATGCTGGAATAAGGTTGAAGAGTTCTTCAGAACACTCCCCGTTGTATATACGGTAGAAAACACACAGAGAGCCAATATCTCTGCGGAGTATCCGCAGAGTGACTCTATGTCTTCGGTGCGTTTGGGGTCGTTGACAATTCTGATAGCTCTACGCTACAATGCATCCAGAGGCTTCAAGCTAATGCTTGGGTGCTGATACTTGGGGATGAGGTTTCTCCTCTGCTATACGAGTACGACGGGGCTCAGCTACATCAAACAAAATATTATGCTCATCACAAAAATGGTTGCCTCTGCCAGGCTTCGAACCTGGGGTTGCGGTTCTAAAGTCAGAGTCACTGAGCACTAAACCACAACGACCCTCAATCAAATGTTTGCACTTTTGTAAGCGTTGCAACCAAAATAATATTTTAATAATAGTGCTACCGGTCACGAAACTTTTTTTTTTCATTAAAACTTTTATGTAAAAATGGAACCGACATCAACACTCAAAAGTGTGAAACAGCTTGTTGAAGTCGGTACCATGATAGTTCAGAAGTAGGTACTCAACTATTACTAAAATGTTGTGGGCATGGTATCGACTTCAACCAGTTATTGCACACATTTGAGTGTTGAAGTCGTTTCCATTTTTTGGTAAACAATTTTTTTTCTTTTTTTTCAGTGACCTTTGCTACTCACAGGATCACCCACCCGCAATCGGCTGAGTGCCCTCTGCACTCGTCAAAAGTCCGGTGACGCTGTAAATGCCCCATGTGGAAAACAGCATTTAGTCAATTCTAACATAGACATAGACTCACAGGATAAATTATTGTCATTCACCCGCAATAAGAATGTCATCCAGATAGACGCAAAACTTTTCAGTTATTAGAAAGTACCTAACTCAAAAACCACTTGACCGATTTTGATGAAATTTAAATAGGACCACCAGGGAAATGTACTGTATAGAACAAAAATAATCATCTCAATCAGTTCATAAACGACAAAGATATCCGCGAACTCGCATAAAAAAATATATACAGTCGAATTGAGAAACCTCCTTTTTTGAAGTCAATTAAAATGTGGGTCACAGATTATGACTCTTTTTATCTTTTATGTGTAGGTATACTCATATAGAAACAGACAAAGATTTGTTGTATGTATTGCTTTCGGGCTGTTTGGCCGTGGTCTATGTGAAACTTGTGTTCCAGACTCCTCAGAGACTCTAGATACTACTCAGTATCAGAGAAGACGCCGCGAAGGAGGGTTCTACGCTCTTGTCGCCGCTCGGACCTGAACCACTGAAGATGTCGACCGCAGTGATCCACGAAACGTCTGGAACACAAGTTTCACATAGACCACGGCCAAACAGCCCGAAAGCAATACATACAACATGCAACGCTGGCCGTGAAAGCCTTAGAGTTTACGGACAAAGATTTTATGGTGAAATATTGATATCGTAAGGATAACGATAATAAACATCTCGTCTGAATGGACATAACAGCAGAATATTGGCTCGGAGTTTCTAGGTAATGTCCAAATAGATGCTAAATAATTGTATTTTACTGGCGCCGTAGTATTTTGCCTTGAATTTATTATGCAAACACGAAAATAATACCGTGGTCTGTGTAATATGTAAACGTACATTTAATTCAGTGTGCGATGTAACATATTCGCTAGAAATGAGTTCTACAGGTATGTGTTAGTAAGTTTACTTGGAATTTTCCATATATAATATAATAATAATAATATGGGACAACATTCACACAAGGTCTTCAGGTCCCAAACTAGGCAGAGCCTGTACTATGGTAACCTAATGACTAATATATATACTTAAATACATATATTTTTTTTTAATTAACATTCTCACAAGGTCTTCAGGTCCCAAACTAGGCAGAGCTTGTACTATGGTAACCTAATGACTAATATATATACTTAAATACATTTTTTTTTTTTTAATTAACATTCTCACAAGGTCTTCAGGTCCCAAACTAGGCAGAGCCTGTACTATGGTAACCTGATGACTGATATATACTTATATACATATACACACCCAGACACAGGTCAAACAGACATGTTCATACACACAAATGTTTGACCTGTCCGGGAATCGAACCCCGGACCAGCGGCCCAGAAGGCAGAGTGCTACCAACTTCGCCAACCGGCCAGTCTAATAAAGTATGTACTAATTTTTTTATTAATACCTACACTCCGCAGTCTGCAGGGTCCGTGCTATTTTTTAATATAAACGTTTTTTTATATCTTTTACATTAATACATAATAGCTAGCCTTAGATAGCCTTAGCCCATAAGATAGCCTTAATTCTAATACTAGCTAAAATTATTGAAAATGGAATAGCTCGTATTATATTTGCAATACTCGGATAAAAATGACTGTACACTCAAAGTTGCGCTATAATTCAAATTCGTATGACTTAACGGAACGATATTTCTAATATTAGACGAGTTTTATTGCTGCTCAATTGGGTGTTGTTTTAGTCGGCAACAAATAAGTGATGTGTTTTTGCCATAAAACAACCTGTAATTTTAATTTAAAAAAAATGAACGAACGAATTTTAGTGATGTTATTGATAAGTAGCTTACAAATTTGGACTGTATCGTTTCTCAATTATTTTTTTTAGTTTAGTTGAAGATAATCAGCGATTATAGTGTTTAACTAAACTAAAAACTAAAAAAAAAAGCTAAGTTTGTATCTGAATAGCGACCAATGTCAAATAATTCAGTTACAAACTCAGCTAAAGACGTTTATTAAAAAACTTGTGAAGGAATTCATTAAACTACCTAGAAATATAAAACAAATATAACATACAGAATTCGGAGCGTGACTGTACACGTGGTTAGACTGCGTGAAAAATTATAATAATAAGCAAAATATCACAGTACACAGACACGTCGAAGACCCGGGACCAACACCTACACTCATCGCATTAATGTTTGGCCCTTTCGGGATTCGAACAATTATTATTAACGTTCAAATATTTGAAGGAAAATTCGGCTGCTAGTGAGACTTGAACCCATGACTACAGAATACCATCCAGTCGCTTTGTCCAACTAAGCTATAGCAGCCCATACCACTAGGGCCGAATTACTTCCTTCCATTTAACATCTGAGGGGATGTTGTTATTAGCGCCATCTACATTTAATTGTATGAACAATTAATCAATAGGACTGATAGACCAACATTACACACAGTTGATATCGTCTCAAACGAAGGCACCGTACCCTTATCTCAAGAGTTTTATGATGAGTTTTATTTTTTTTTCTTCAAATATTTGAACGTAAGTTCAAATTATAATTACATATTATAGTACATAATTCAATATTATTCAATATATTTAATTGTAATTAAATATAATTATGATTAGGTTAGTACCTTAAAACAGTTGTTCTGTAAAACATAATAATTATAACAAATGAAATCAGTGCGAGAGACCTTACGAGGAACCCACCGCACTCAAGATCCTGATGAAGGCTTCCGGAAGAAGTCTAAACAATAATTGTTGATCATGACATCGACTACACCTAAGTGTCACGTTTTACCCGTATAAATAGTATAAAATATAATAAATGTTTTTTCCTACTCACAAAAGATAACAATCTCTTTTTAGTGAGACATAATTTTGCAAATAAATTTGAGTGAATAAACCTTGCTGCCTCTTATTAAGTATACCATAAATATAGGTGTCAAACTGATAAAATATACGAGCTTACGAGCACCAATGACGTGTTTTGCTTTAAGTGACCATTTAAATGCAAAATCCTCAACATTGAAGAAAATTACAAAACATTTGAAATAGTTTGCGTGCTACCATAAACAAAATCGAACACTCAAAAAGTCTAGGAGTCCCTTATCCACGCCCTGTACTGCCACCCGTACAAAAAACCTCACGCATGTAATTGCCTCGTGGGGCCATGTTGGCAGCACGCCCCGCCCTCACATTTGCATACGTATGGCCAACATACAGGAGTGATTAGGATAATTTGCATGTTAATTTTTTTTAAGATCTCTGAGTTAATGTAGGTACTGGTTTTACTTATGTGGAGTAAGAAAGGTAGTTTTTCAGACACCTTTTTGTAGCGGTACAATTTATTTCTTTGTTTTATAAATATTTTTTTATATTTCATATCATGAGCGTGTCCTTCCTGATGGACGGCAAGCCTACCAAGCTCATCCATTTACTATAAATATTGTAATGTTCACTTGTGCGAGCAAACTGGCCTGATTACCCCGGTCGCGTTAAATAGATCAGTTTCGGGTTCTAAGTTACAAAAATTCTAAATTTGTTCGATTGTCGATGAAATCGTACCTAATCTAGCTGATTTTAGTGTTTTAGGTACTTAGCATATGTGTAACTTTATGTACTTGACTTTCGAAATTTTTTTTTTTCACACACTCACACCCTCGCACTAGGATATCCTGTGTCGCGGGAGGCATAGACACACACAATCACAAGACACAAACATCCAAGACCCGAGAACAAACATCTTTGCTCATCACAGAAATGTTTTCCCCGGCCGAGATTTGAACCCGGGGTCGCGGTTCCAAAGTCAGTGTCGCTGATCACTGAGTCACGACGACCGTGAAATCAATTCAAAGATTAGTTGCTGAATTTTTATACTCAAACCGACCACGGATGATTTTGACACGAAACAACAGATTCCAGTGATATGAGTAGCAAAGGTCACTGAAAAGGGTGGAAAGAATATTTTTTTTAATGATTATGATAATTATACAAATTTATCTAGGTAGCAAAATACACATTATACTTTTTTGAAATCACATTATTCGATACATATGCTTAGAAATTATGCAAGTAGCTATTTCGCTTTATCTTGATCGAGATAAATAATAGCAATTGTTTCTATCGCAAAACCGCGAGAAGCAGCCAACAAAGTTAGTATACTTCTAACACGACAGATGTCGCGTTTAGCAGGATTTACAAATTACTGTGAAATGTAATAACCGTTGTGTTATTTTAAAATGGAACAACACCTTTTAATTCTAACACATGGGAGCCAAGGAAGAAACATTAAAAATTATATTTAAATTTCGAGTTGGCTTGCAAGCGGAAATATGATTATAATTACTAAACATTTTAAAAACCCTCTTTGGATGACATAAAAAGTATTATGAATAAAAAAGGATAATAAAAAAAATTTAATTATTTGAAGAGAAATTGTACAATTCTTGCTAGAAAATAATAACATATGATTTTACTGCATCGCATTAGTGAATACTGCTACATTTGTAAACTTCTGTTAGTAAATAAATAAATATTTATTTTGGTACAATGGTCACTTAGCCAGTCGTCATAAAAGTTTTCCGTTCGTCGATTCACCCGCTTGAGTGCGGCTCAAGATTTCCACTTTCGAGAAATGGTATAAGTTTTTTTTCGAGTAATATATTTAGATTTGTCGTTATATAATATTAATCGATTAATTACGACGGTCGCCGTGGCGCAGTGGTCAGTGTCATTGACATGACTGTGTCTCGGGGACCCTAGGTTCGAATCCCGACAGGGACAAACATTTGTGCGATGAGTGTAATGTTCGTCCCAGGTCTTGGTTGTTTGTATGTTTGCATGTGATTGTGTGTCTCCACGCCTCCCGCGACACAGGGAATCCTAGTGCGGAAAAACTAAAATCTATTATCATAATATTGCACGTTTTGTTCAGTGTGTATAAAAAATATTGAGGAATACATAAAAATAATATGTAGGGTATCTAACAATGGGTACCTATAAAAATAGAAAGGGCTTACCAGAAAAAATAAAACTTTATATTATTTATAGCAATTTATTGTAACATTAGAACTAGTCAACATTACAATAATCTTTAAAAATTGGGGTTATAAATAGTGGCCAGAATATTATACTTAGTGCTGGCGACTAATAACTGTGATGCAGTTACAGTAGGTAATCATGTGGTTAACAATCTGTATTTACGTAATGTAGTGCGTAATTTAACAAAAATTATTACTAATTAATGCCAAGGTCTCCACACATTGTATCTTCATATATTTATCACTATATTAATACATTTTACACCCTATAATTAATTGATATTGAAGTATTTTCTTTAGCAATAAAAACCGCATGGTTACGTTAAAACATTAATTACATAATACGGTTAAAACCTCAAAACCGCAAGGCTCCTTATTGTCTATGACACCCTAAAGAACCACAGACTACAGACAACTGATGGTTTTATAATTGACATGTCATCTTCCATAGAGCGGCTTTTTTTCTTCTCTTTGCCTTTCTAGAGCACTCATTTCAGCCATTGTTGTATGGCTTAGTCAAATAATGCATAGAGGAATTAATATAATAATTTTCGATACCTTAAATGGTGATTGATTACGATGATTGTGCATATTTAAACACTTTCTATACCGGCCGACACTCCGCGTTCCTTTGCCGTCTTTGAAAAAAAAAAGATAATATTTTCTATGGAAGGTTTTTTGAAGTGTCGATTTTGTTTAAAGTTTTTAATGGTTTTGATATGTGATAAGAACGTGTGGTTAAAGCTTTTGTTTTATGAACTGCTGTGTCATGTAGTGACATTCTGTCATGAAATTTCAAATGTAAGTTAATGTAATGATGGATGTCATTTAACATTAACAAATACACAAGTGGACTTGATTATATAATTCAAAAATAAGGGAATAGATTTACTTATTCAATTATATTATATTATAACAACAACATAACAATGTATTATACATTGTTAAAAATTAGGAATAAAATAAAACAAACTTGGACGGAATTATATTACATTAGTTTAATAGCTGAATTTTTCAAGCCACTTGCAAGCGATTAAAACCTCAACTTAGCAGGTTATATATATGGAAAAGTAATCTGACACTTATTAAATTCATGAGCAAGCTCAGTCTCAACAAGTTGTTCTGAGGGTTTCTCCATGAGATAAAATAAAAAATGACGAACTCCGTAGAAGAATGGAAATATACATATCAATCAGAGCTGATGGCTGAGGAAAGTTTCTCGAGTGAGCTGGACGTACTGGCATGAGCAGCCTAGTAGCGTAGGACCTCTATGGTAATCTTTCTAGATCGAATTTAATTTTAACTTATACCTACTGTAATTATGTTAAGGTTTCAAGTATTATAGGAATAGAAATAATGTGGGTGGTTAGTTCAACAAAAAGTGAGAATAAAAATAGTCTAAGTTGGACGGCATTTTACGAAAAATTTCACGACCTGATTAATTTATATAAAAAAAAAATAACCGGATGCACTCCGGGAGTACCAGCAGAAGTAAAAACTTGAACATGATTGATGATGATGATGAAAAGTAGCATATGTGTTATTCCGGTAGCTGAAGTATCTGCATAACAAATTTCATCTAAATCCGTTCAGCTATTTTGGCGTGATTGAGTAACAAACATGCATCCATTCATCCATCCATCCATCCATCCAAACCTTCAGATTTATAATGTTAGTGCGATACATACAATTAACATGATGACGTTTCGATGACGTCACGATCTGACGATCTGACGCGAATTTAACATTTTTCTCCATACAAAAGTGCACAACGCCGCAAAAGAAATTTTCACTTCAATTACAAATTATTACAATACAGTACAGCCACTTCAATATAATTTGTGCAATCATAAATCAGTATGCTATTTTCAATGTGAGTCTCGCAATCACAGTCTCTTTCATGAGCAGATAGGGCTGTTGAAACACTACCTATGCTTGTAGCGTCGCCATCGAATTTCCACAACCCAGATATATCGCCAATATTCAACACCGGTATCCAGTTCAGCGGAATATGCCTCCCATGATCCTCAAAATATTTCAAAAACCTTCGCTACCTATATACAAACACTAAGACATTTGATATCCGTATCGTGATCATAAACTGGTCCGTACACTTGTTGGGGGCTATCGCGCTATCTATCGAGCCTCGCGGACACCTACTCCGACGGAAATCTCAATTACACGAGGTAACTTAACACGCTTGGGCTTGCTCACAAAGTCACAACTCATAACATAACCTATAAGAGCCTTTTCCGTAAAGTTTGAGTTTGCCAAATATGCGCGGGCGCTGCGTTATCTTCGGAATTGTATAGTGTTGGACGATAAAAATGCAATACGATGTAGGTATGTATTCTATTTTTTTCTTTAGGTATTTGGCTCAAAAAGTTATGTGCATTTAGCCATATTTTAATCTTTCAAAAAAGGAGAACCTTAGAAATCCTTCAATTATGAACCAATTTGTTCTTTTTTCATGCGATAAGATACACATTTTGATGGCTCAAGTGTCGTTCTTAATTTTTATTGAAACGTTACGAAATAGATTAAGTTCCGTAATTAATTTGGTTTTGATTAAAAGAGCCATCTTGCCCTGTCATTACTATAATGTAAATCAGGCCTTAGTCTACGTTCATGGAGTGAGTCCAAGCTCATCAAAATGAGCAGGAACTCCCATGCTCCTCAGAAACCATCATGAGCCTGGACATACCAGGCCTTACCCCAGACCTGTAGGGGTAGGGGTGAGTTGAGAAATACTTTACTTATTCTTCATCATCAATCTCAGCCATAGGACGTCCACTGCTAGACATATGCCTCCCCCATATAGGGAGAATTTGCCAATACTCGCCACGCTTGGCAGGCGGATTGGCGAGCGCAGTATGATTTCAAATCCTTAGAAGACGCTGCTGCCCACCTTCTGGTACGTTGTCCCGTAGCCGACTCTTACGGCACCCGCGGGAAGAGATGGGGGAGTACTATTTTAGGCCGGTACCACCACGGCAAACCTATCCTTATGCCCACCAAACATACAAAAAAAATCATCATTAAAATCGGTGAACCCTTTCCGGAGAAGTGCGATCACAAGCACCATGACACTAGATTTTTATATAATTTGTTATCATTGCTGGACCCGAAGTAATTTCAGCTTTCCCGTTAACATAACGCATGTAACTGTTCTGAAATATCGAGCAAAATACATGCGAAATATAATATTGGTGTCAATGTCACCAATATTTCGCATGTATTTCGATAACTTCGGGATCTGGTCACTGACCAATGGGTCCAGATCCTGGGGCCCGTACATGCAGCCGGGGCACAAAATTCTGTCATGAGCACAGCTGTTTGTCCCGGGTCTTTCTTCTCCTTAGTCGTGCACTCGTGGCAGAGTGGTCGTGATTACAGTGATGGTAAGTGGGGGATCCTCGCTGACGTCCTTTTCCAGGTAGTAGCTTGCTTAGCGATATTTTTCCATTTCTGGGGTTTAGTGATACCCCCCGGGTTTGATGATGGTAGTGATTCTCTTGTTCAACTAAACTAAATGAAAATTCTGAAAAATATGATATGTAAGATTATATTATGGGATTTTACATATAAGGTTATATTATATTATCGGTTACGATAAAGTTCAAATCTGTATGACATTTATCCATAACAGCACTAAAATAAGATGTATTTATTAAAATTGAGGGTAGTCTTACGTAAAATAAGTCACTACCCGCAATTGGCCAGCAATTGAATTGAACTCGTCTAATATTAAGAATAGCATTAAATGGCGTTACCTGATATGAATTTGAATTTTAGCGTTTATTACGAGTTAAATAGCGTGCTATTTCTTTTTTACGAATTTCAGTGATTTTTAGCTAGTTCGAGTGATTAATAGAATAAGGGCCAATTGGCCCTAATTTTATGATAGAAAAATATCTGAGATTTTGTAATAAAATACTCCTTAACCTCTCACCAAGCTCTTCTCAACATTCCTCACTCAACAATGGTATTCCGGCAGGGGTGTGAGTGAGAAAGCGATTCTTCAAATTCTTGTACAGTCACCACCTCATTTTCAAAATATATACAGATTGTACTCCAAACACACTAACCTAGTACTATAATTATCCGCGTTCCTAACCGCCATAACATAACGCAGGTACCTCCATCTATTTGCAATCTCCGATCGAAACATGGCGTAGAATGATGTATTGCGCCAGCGCACGTACCTATATACCGGTGTTACACTGCCAGAAACTGGTACACTGGTATCGATTGGGCTTTGGTGATTTGTATTACACACAGCTTTTGGGTAACCGTGAAAATATGTGGTTAGAAGTGGAATAAGGTGATAGTGATAAATAATAATAATAGTTTAATCCTGAAACTATCACCTTATTTTGAACCGTACCTTATTTGACCATCGACACCTTGAACTTTAAGGTGTCGACGGCACCTTAAACTATAAAGCAACTAAACATCATCATCATCTCAGCCATAGGACGTCCACTGCTGGACATAGATCTCCTCCATTGATTTCCACAAGGACCTGTTGGAAGCGGCCCGCATCCAGCCCTTGCCTGCGATCTAATCCAACTAAACATAAATAATAATAATAATGTCATTTATGAATCTACCAGTTGCGCCCCGCGGTTTTAACCGCGTGATGATGATGATGATGATGATGAAAAGTAGCCTATGTGCTATTCCGGAAGGGACCGGAAGTGTCTACATACCAAATTTCATCCAAATCCGTCCAGCTGTTTAAGCGTGATAGAGTAACAAACATCCATACAAATTTAGCGTTTATAACCACGTGGTGTAGAAAAACGGTGATGATAAAAAGAGGCTGCTTTTTATCCCGAAAAAAAAAATACGGTTCAGCGACAAATATTTTGACATTTTGCCGCTAAAAAATAAGTTAAGCATTCATAAATTTTGTGACTAATACAATTGTCAAAGTTGAGATAGTGATGAAGCGATTGTTAATGGGGGATGTCCCGGATCCCGTGTCATGATGAATAGTCTCCAGACAAATCATTCTTACTGGACATGGAAATCATACAACGTTCGATCGACATATAACCTGCCTGTTCATGGTGGCATTAAAAATTTAATAAATTGTTTTATTTACGACTTTGCAAAAAGGTACTGGTATAGATATCTACTTAATTATTTATTTACATAATCCAATAGCGTCAGCTTAAACATGTAATGTAGTAAATCTAGACTTATGTACGGCCAAATCAGGATTACACATATTAATAAAATTATAAGACAAACGTTGTGTTTATATTACAGTGCTCGTATTGTAGGTAAGTATAAAAAACCGTGTATGTTTTTGTGTCTGGTGTGACTGGTTGTGGAGAGGAGGGTTGTGTGTGTAGTGGTGTGTGTGAGGGTTAGTGAAAGAAACTGTGTATGTTTGTGTCGGGTGTGACTTGTTGTGGAGAGGAAGGTTGTATGTGTGGGGGTGTGTGTGAGGGTTAGTAAAAAAACTGTGTATGTTTTTGTGTCGGGTGTGCCTTTTTGTGGAGAGGAGGGTTGTGTGTGAGGGTGAGTGAAAGTTGTTGTGTCGACTCCCTTCGGATGCTGTTGCCTCAATCATTCAATCAGTCTCAAAATGCCGTTTGAGACTGATTGAGGGATGGGGGGAGGGGGTGCATGTATGAGTGATGTAAATATTAATGTATGTAGTGGGTAATATAGGTCATGATGTATATAACGGAACCAATGGAACGTACAGATTTACCTATGTCATACGGAGTATTTATGTCAATTTGTTGGTTTTCGCAGAGCTTATTTTATTTAGCTGAGGCCCGTGATTTAACCCACATGGCGATGAAAGACAGTGATGAGGAAAAGAAGCCTATGTGATAATCCAGGGTAGGTATGAGCTATCTCCATACCAAATTTCATCAAAATCCATTCAGTCGTTGAGGCGTAATAGAGTAACAAACATACATCCATACTTACAAACTTTCGTATTTATAATATTAGTAGGATGTTTCGATTGCATTTTCTTTTTTTCATTTGGTAAGATATTTCTACTTTCACATTTTATCGCATTGAAATTCATTTTGAAACCGCTTTACTTGTGTTCATTTTCAAGAAAAAGCTTGAGAATATTTTTCCTCCCTAAACATTTTTCTTCTTATTAATTTCTTAATTAATTTATGCATATAACATCAGTTGTCATCGTATGTGTGTACTTCACTGTCACATGTGTGTACTTCATTAACAGTTCGACTACGAAAGGGTGTCCCTTCGAAGTCGTTGAACAGATATATACCTATAGATGTTTTTTGTCTGAGTCTTTGGAAAGCTTCATCATTGGACCCGATAAGTTAATTTTTGCCCATACTGTTAGTATTATTATAGCGAAAAAAAAACAATTGAATACTGCACATTATCCTATGCACAAACTTTTTTAAGTTCAGTTTTTTCACGCTGCGTTATAATTAGGCATATTCGTATGTACGATGTTCCGATTCATCATCATCTGGTCAGAGTACAAACCTTGTACTTGTACTTTCATTATCTTACAACCGTTATATTGAGGTGAACAAAATTATTTTCAAAAATCTCATTCAAATAATAAATGGTAAAAGGACCTGCAACAAACAGAGCTCTATTTAATGCATAAACAAACACCATCGGTCATAAAACTCATAAATTTTTCAATTCCACTCGAACCTTTGAGTTGTGACGCCCATTTAGCGGATTTCGTAATATCTAAGAGGATCATCGGCCGTGGTGGTACCGGCCTAGAATAGTACTCCCCCATCTCTTCCCGTGGGTGCCGTAAGAGTCGGCTAAGGGATCACGTACCAGGAGGTGGGCAGCAGCGCCTTCTGAGGATCGGAAATCATACTGCGCTCGCCAACCCGCCTGCCAAGCGTGGCGTGTATTGGCAAATCCCCCCTATATGGGGGAGGCATACTTCCAGCAGTGGACGCACATGGCTGAGAAAAAAAAGAAAAAAAAAAAAAAAAAGAGGATCAGTTGAATAATAATAATTTCTTGACAGCGAAAGCAATGCCGCCCGCTGGCCTGCAAGCCCATGTGGTCGACCGTCGATGCCAACTACCAAATTCGAATGAATTTAATATAAAAAAACACCTCTATCCGCACATGACGCCTGTTCTAAATCCGAAATTCTCTCCAAAAAGATCTCACGCTGTGCACCAAAAAAAATCTCTCCGTTCGTTCTTTTTTCAAATACTTTTTTTTTCCATCCATCCATTGTCAGAGACGCATCCGACTCCGGCCCTAGACTCTTTATTAACAAGATTTTTGAATATTCCATTGTCGCTAACACTTTCTATACATATTAGAAAATTTTCAAATATAATTTTTTTCATTCGTCGTTTGGACATTTCGCTTGAATTATCGCCGGCCAGTTTTGTTAAAAGGTTTAAGACGTCGATTGCTCCTTTTTTCATAAATGTCAGTGAATGGGTCGTTTCTGACGTGGGTGAGCGCGTGTATAATTGCTATCAGGTAGTTTGGAGCTCGGATACTGTAATATATGGATAATTAAAGGACGGCTTAAGGTGGAATTTTTGTCAAAGTTTATCGGCATTTTGATTGAGGTTACGACTCGAGGCTGTTATACGGCTGGTTCTCGTGAAGATGTTATTCGAGGACATAGGGCGGTAGCTTTATTGTTAAATATTAATATATTCGACGCGTATAAAGTTTCATAGCTTGTCCATAGCCCAATCGAGTCTCGATTTGTCTTGCTAGATTATAAAAACTTCGAACACTGCTCGTTAATAGTGATGCTCGCCGTAAAAATGGAATTGGACCTCCTTGATTGGACGTTATTTTTAATAGTCTATATTTTATTGTTGTTTTATGGGTTATGAACTAAGTTTATGTACGAAATTTGAGTTAAAGTACCAGTTTAACTGCTAAGTAAGCGATTAAGCCGCTAAGGTGTCAAAGGATAGTCTATGATAGTCAAAATTGGCGTTCTCACAATATTTGATGTTTGATAGATCATTATCTGTCATAAAATTATTGTTATTAGAATGGGCGCCATCAATTTGATGTAGTTATTTTTTTATAAGATCTTAATAAAAACTATATGAAGAAACTCTGAGGCAAATTCATATCTTTTACAACAATATGTAATTTTAATGTTGATATCGGAATATTTACCATGTATATTTCTTTTTAGTAATTATTACGATACTAAAGTTATTTATTGTATAAGTGTCATATCAGTTTGATAACTTTATTATGTTTTTTTTTATTGGGAATAGGCAGGCGTTTGACCACTATCTCACCTGATGTCAAGCGATGAGGCGGTCTACGATGGAGCACGCATGTAACTTACTTATTGTAAATTTGATCTTTCTGAATAATAGCAAAAAGGAACACAGTTTGCAGGTCTAGCGTTTGACTACTATCTCATTTTATGGTCATTGAAGATATAGTCGAAGGTGGATCCACGATAGACCTAAAACGTCTACTGAGTCTCACTTGAGGAAGCTGATAACAATATTGACTATTGACTGAATATTGACGACTGGCCGGTTGGCGCAGTTTGTAGCACTCTGCCTTCTGAGCCGCTGGTCCCAGGTTCGGTTCCCGGACAGGTCAAACATTTGTGTGTATAAACATGTCTGTTTGAACTGTGTCTGGGAGTGTATATGTATATAAGTATATATATCAGTCATCAAGTTACCATAGCACAGCCTCTGCCTAGTTTGGGACCTGAAGACCTTGTGTGAATGTTATATGTATTGTATATGTTATAATAATATAAATAAATATTACCTAGCCGAAATTGCAAGCCGGTGATGAAGACGATCCGGTGACCGGCAGATCACTCACGGCCGAGCTACTATCCCGAGGCTATCGATGCTTTTTATACTTTTTTCTAAGTCCTTCCTAAGGAGCTATGTTTGTGCAGATCTTCTCATTCGATCTCGTATAGATATGCCTAGCACCTCCAAAAGGATATAGGTACTTGGCGTGCGCATAAAGAATGAAGATTCAGAGCACGTTGAGCGTGCTTACAAAGCCCAAAGAGTTCCTTCCACCCTAGAGATCCTTTGATTTTTGTGATCAATGTTGCCTTTTCATATTGGCTTGACTGGAAATAAAAATTCAGACCACTTGATACGAATGAGGAACCATATTCCTGTGTGCCTTTCTTCACTAAGCTCTAACATATTCTACGATAACGCTAAAGCAAAGTGTAGGAACAGAAACATGGAAAGAACATTTTGACTAAGGGCATTCGGTAAATCCAACCTTGTTTGACTCATTCACCGCAGTTAAACTTCTCTGAAATATAAAGATCTGAAAGGTTGTGACTACTTTAAATCTTATATCCTGGGTACATTCCACTAAATTATTTTGCATATGATATGAGGAAAATCGATTCGTCAAATTTTGCGGAGTGTGGAGTGCTTGAGGATGCCATGTCATGGTGGAATGAATGCGGAACGAAGCCGAAAAAAGCGCTGCTGATGCCTATGTCATAGATCTTAATCATCTCGGTATATGGAACAGCATTATCGCCTTTCCTTTATCAGAGGGAGCGAGAAGGCTATACAAACTAGTTAACATAACATGGTAAGATTAGTTGGTGTGTTTGTACTATGGGAGTGGCATGTTCATATTATATCAAACTCCTTTTAATAAATAAAGATTTAAAAAAAACAGAGACTACTTCTCGTTTCCATATCTATTATGTCATCTCTAGTAACACCCGCTGATCGAAGACCTGCGTATATAATCGTCCATATTTTGTGATCTTATTATATGCTATCGCTGTTTATAATTTCGACATTTCAAGTTTCAGATATTTTGAACTTCAGAGTTCATCATATAGGTATACCTATAGAGTCAATCGAGAGGCGAGCCAAAAGAATCATCGGCAGTAACTCTTTGGTGGAACATAGGCTTCAGAGCCTTGAACACCGGCGTAGAGTAGCAAGCCTATCGGTTTTCTATCGGGTGCATTTCGGAGAATGTGCACGGGAATTGCAGAAACTGATTCCACCATCACCTTTCTATCATCGGTTGACTCGACTTACGGCAATTCGCCATCGCTATATGGTAGATATACCACCTATACACACGAAGCGTTTTGCTTCCACTTTCTTAATGCGTACTGCCAAGGAATGGAACTCGTTGCCCGAGTCTGTGTTTCCCGATATGTACAATCCTGGAGTCTTCAAGTCGCGAGTGAATAGGTACCTTCTAGGTTTGCGTGCTAAATCCTAGACAGCGTCATCACTTAATGTCGGGTGAGACAGTTGTCAAACGCAAACTATGTAAGTGTGTAAGTTGTACGCAAATATGTAAAAAAAAAAAAGACAAATAATAATTTGCATAACAGTTATGCGATTTATTTATTGACGTTAATAAGTGCGTCCTAGTCTAAATAAACAATGTTAACTTTGCCTTGTATTTTCTTGCAAATGACTCATGTCCTTAAACCTTCGTCATTTGCCGTCAGCCCAGGGTCATCAAACCAATAAACAGTATCTCATCTCGCATTAATATACGGTGATGCAATGATGTTTTACTAAAGATGACGTATATTCATGCTTACTGCGACAGATAATACGGTACAAATAATATAGAAAAGGATAGCTATATGTTTAGACTTGCGCCTGAAATACGCGACGTAATCGAAATTACTACAATTGACTTAATTTTGCCGGCTCAGTTTCCGCGCGCTTGTGCGACATCTACCTCATATAAACATATAATATCATTGCGGTGATGCAACCAAGAGACCTCATCGCGAAATAACAATGCGGAAATTTGAAGTAACAAATGTATTTAGTACGCGCAACCGATCTCTGTGGGTCTGTTGGCTCTGCGAATGATTGCGCATTTACGGAAAGTCTACCTGTAAATCAGTTTGTCATCGATCAGAGAAAGGGAGATAGAAATACCCTATATATATATCTATCTATCACCATACCCCATATATACCCTATATCATGCGGAACACATGAATGAGTGAGCGAGGCAATTATACAATGATACTGCTTACTGTAACACAGGTATAGGTATGCCTAAATGCTTGAAGATATATTAGGCCTTAGAACAGCTTTCAAGATAGTATAACTGTATCCTATCTGTATTATTTATAATCTCACAAATATTATAAATGTCAAAGTTTGGAGGGATTGACGGATGGATAGATGTTTGTTACTCAATCACGCCAGAACAGCTGAACAGATCTGGATGAAATTTGGCACAGAGATAGATTATAGTCTGAAAGAGCACATAGGCTACATTTTTATCTCGGTAAAATGTATGATTCCCGTGGAACAATTGATGTAGCGAGAAAACCGTAATCCACGCGGGTGAAACCCTAAGTCAAACATTCTAATTAGACTAAAAATTCGGTCGACACGGGACTTGTTTGTTATTAAAATTCTTTCTTGTAAAGGTGCTTTCCATTAAGCAACTAAACTAAGTATAATAAATATGTAATTTTACTATTTCGAATAATGTAAAATGTAGACGTAAATCACCTTTCACCAGTTGCTACTTATATTAGGTATAATCTTTGTCGTTGCATTCTAAATTTTGCAGCACTTTACGGTATTTTAAAGGTGCACTACAACGGTAGTTAATTTTGATTAGATGCTCTTTGGCGTCAATGTTTGTAGCTCTATACTTTATCTATGCTACCAGCACAGTCTAAAACAGTTACTTATTTCGAACCATAAACACTAGTCCCTCTACGTTTCGAACAAACTGTTGTTATATCCGTATGCCTAGGTCAAACCAAAGAGTATGTATTCAAAATCGTCATAATCATAAAGGTCGTTTCTCGTCTGACTAGTTAATAACAATGAGTGAACTATTGTTGGTTGTTAAATTTGTTGCCATAAATTTACAATAAAATTAAATTTTACAGAGCAGTAAATATGTCTAATTACTCCTTAAATTTACAGACCCGACGTAATCGTAAAATAACAGTTTCAGCTAGATGTTGTAGTGAATTTGACTTTGATTATCAACGAATACGAATGTTAATAAAGCCATGTAAAACTACGGATGCATAACCTTAAATATGGGTTACAATTCCCAGAATTCTCGGATATTACAGAGCTCTCTTTTATATAAAAAGAGGTGTTAAACAAGCAGACGGACTCCTTGATAGCGATCCGTTGCCTATATATAGCATATCTGCCCAATATCTACGGCCTTTCTAAGAGGATTGTTGGCTTGTTCATCAACCCTCACGCCGGTCTTAAGACTAGTCAGCCATAATTATGTAGGACTTACCAAGCCACCGAAGTGCCTCCGACATTGCATAAATACTATTATCCTTTCACAACACCTGGGACCGACTGCTCAAAGTGCCCTCCGAAACACAGTCATGGTCGTTGACTTTTTTTATACTGAGAATCCCATGTTGTAGGTACTCGGACACCTACGACGGAATACCGAGAGAGGACACGAAATATTGAAGCGATAATAGCTCAGCGGTGAAATTAAGCGTCGGCTGTCAAACTAACGGACACTGGTTAGACCCACACCAACCGCTTGTGCTTTCGGTGACGATAATACCGTTACCAAAATTCCCAGTGTGGTGGTAGTACTGGCTAGCTACCACCCTCAATTTTTAACAAACTGTCACTAAACACATAGTGTGTTCAGGTAGCAGCCCTTGAGGGCCAGGGTAGGTACATCTAGGTTTTACGTGATTAGGACTTATCGACCACAATCGTCACTAACTATCAAGTGAGGTCAAACAATTAGATGTATGATTTAGAATGTGCACTGGAATTACACAATCTGATTCCACCATCCCCTTTCTATCATCGGTCGACTCGACGTACGGCAATTCGCCATCGCTATATGGTAGATATACCACCTATACGCACGAAGCGTTATGCTTCCACTTTCATAATGCGTACTGCCAAGGAATGGAACTCGTTGCCCGAGTCTGTGTTTCCCGATATGTACAATCCTGGAGTCTTCAAGTCGCGAGTTAATAGGTACCTTCTAGGTTTGCGTGCTAAATCCTAGACAACGTCATCACTTAACATCAGGTGAGACAGTTGTCAAACGCAAACTTATAATATGTAAAAAAAAAAATAATAATAATAATGTATAAATGAATTAAAAAAGGAAACTTATTCCTGATTTTGCAGGTATGGCTATAACCATCAGGTGAACTGCACAGTATTAGACCACCTAACCTAAACTTCGGTAGGTATATTATGGTTGAATTATTATACAAATAGGTTTTCAGAGTTAAAAATCTTGAAGCTATCTACTAGATTCTGACATTATACCTGACTCAATAGGTAGGTAATACATAATATTATATTACCTATTCACCTAAATCGTTAAAGTATAAAACCTTCTTAAAGATCAAAAACAAAGAAGGACGATACACAACTTTTGATTATGTATAGATTACATACCAGTGATGTTTGTTTTTATTTTCAAATGCGCAATACGTATTGCGCGTTTGAAAATAAAATTACGTACTTAGACATCATCCCCTGAGTGCAGAGAGAACATAACAATATTTTTTCAAATTATTTCGTAAGTATACGTAATAAGTATAATATGTTGTATGTACATTTTGAGTCTGAAAACTATCACGACTTTCTTCTATAATTCGCGAGTTTCTGCCTCAGCACGTAACTGAAGTTATTATAGTGCCGCCTGGCACGATCATAACTCCCAGATGAAGAACTGCAAATAAGTTCGAAACTGGTCGGAGAGTAATTTTCCAGTGTTTACCACGTGAGTCCTAGTCGGCTTGTTACAATACAACTATACTAACATTGATTAATTATTTATCTATATATACAGGTCAATATTGAACATTTTGCAGGGACGAATAGATTGGAAGTCAGTTTCCATAGTTTTTAATCTACGTACCTACCTAATATATAACTTAAGTTCATAGTAGGTAGCTACACTACCGTTTTTATAGTTAGAAAAAATCTCAACGGAAAATAAAATAAATAACTTGACTACAAATACGAATGACAATCTCAGAAACTCTACATGAGTCATTTGTTTTATAAAACATTCCAGAAGTTGGTAGACACTACCTACTTTGTTAGGTATTTCCGTTTTACGTTTGTTTATGGTCCAGTGCTGAACATTTGCATGCCAAACAAGACAGCTGATTGCAAAACTTTCTAAATCAACACAAAGACGCATCTCTTAACTACAACACAAAGAAACCAATCTCAAACAGAAAAACAACAATAGGTATACCACTAACAATGTACGTTAATTAACTCGTGCCGGTCTTAACAGACGCCATCTTGGAGAAATATTGTGCTGTAAATTAATATTTAAATTGCTCTTTCAAACATCGAAGGCTAAACGAACGTCACTAACTGGTCGTTGCAAAAAAACATAAACAATCATTTTTAAGACAAAGGACCAGGTATCAATGCACACATCCTCCTTTGTTTGTTATTTCTTTTTTATCTGCCAGTGCTACCGTGAGCATTTTACTGTCAAATTTGAATTCGAAATTGGAACATGGCAGATTGATGGATTTTTTCTCGAGTCGTCGTTTTGATGAAAGGTTGCCATCACATTTACATAAATGTTCTACAATCGGTTAATTTGACGTGAGCTAGCCCCTTTTACATCAATCGTACAATTCATTGCTGTCTTTTGATGTTGTGTTGTGACATTTTCGATAGCTAATATGACACTGACCAAATATTTTTTTTATCGCCGTTTGTATCTTGCCAGTATTGTCATTTAATTACTAATGCTGATTCTTAATATAGAAATGGAGTTGCTTCGCGAAGTGGTGTACATCTTGATCGCTTGCAGTCCAGCAACAATGCGTCGTAAAATTGATTGTACCATTTATTACTAATTGTTCGAACAACTTTAATAATTTTAATGTCCACATACGTCGTTTTAACGACTTTTGTACGGAAATTAGCTTATTTTGCCCGAGTGGCGCAGGATGAATATTTATGCTGCCATTTGCATAAATAACGCAGACGACTTGACAGTTTGATAACGTCTTATTCTTGTGCTAGTGATGGCAAAAAGTTAAATTTTTATTCAAGTATGTTTAATATTGATATGCGCCGCGTTGCGTTGTTTTTTTTATTGATTTCTCTTAGCGTTCGACTATAGTATCTCGATGTTATTCTTAGTGTGTTGATATTTAAAATATATTTGACACTTACATCCTGTTAAATATGGATAGTTTATATAATTGACTAATATACCTATGAATATGTAAAGTGTTTTTAATATGTCATTATTGTTAATATACACTTTTTTATGCGATAAAGTGACGGAACAAGCAAAAGGCTCACAGGATTTTAAGAAGTATAAACTTGGCCCGATACAATTTGTAAAGAACTGCACTGGGTCCGTCACTGAGATATATCTAAAGGTGGTAAGTCTCATGTGCTTATAATTTTACCGGAAACCATATACCCTTCAAACCGGAGCACAGTAATGCGAACACTAGGTACTGCCTGGAGGTAGAAATAGATATGGTGTCAGTACTTCCCCGGGCGAACTCTCACATAGAGTGCTACTATACTCTTAAATACGCAAATTAATCGCACATATGCAGGAAAATATGCTAACGATTGCGAGAATCGCTGAAGCGATTATAACCTCAGTGTAATGAGTGTTGACTGTCAATCATCAGCTCTGCATCGAACTACTTCATCAAGCTTGAACTTTCGTAAAGATAACATACACCTTTGCTTTTTATTATCTAATTTTTAATCGCTTCTGCTACCGTGTGCATTTAACTGTCAGATTTGAATTTCAAATTGAAACACGGCAGATTGGTGGTATTTT
Source organism: Apeira syringaria (assembly GCA_934044485.1). Classification (NCBI taxonomy): domain Eukaryota; kingdom Metazoa; phylum Arthropoda; class Insecta; order Lepidoptera; family Geometridae; genus Apeira; species Apeira syringaria. The sequence continues at coordinate 6,318,321 of OW203658.1, read as the reverse complement.
CTCGAGTCATGATTTTTATGAAAGGTTGAGATCACATTTAGTCGTACTCTACCATCATATAGATAGGTACGATATGCGTTAGCATCATATTATAGTTTGTGGATACGAGTAAAATATTATATTGTCTACCATTGTGGGATAGTTCCTATAATGCCCGTGGCGCTAGCTATCACTCGCAAAAATCTGTCACCGCAAAGCGTCTTCGACCACAGGTGGTCGAAGACGCTTTGGTGACAGATTTTTGATCTTTGAAACAGTCGACATTCTAAGTCTTCCGATATCTCCTTTGATCACATTGTCACTAAGCTTTCTAGTTATAGATAGTGGTCAAACCGTAGACCTGTTTTGTTCTTAAAAATTCATAAAATATGAGGTTATTCATTGCAATCGCTGTGTGCCTTCAGGGCTGATCCAAAGTAATATCAAAAGTCTGTCTGTGTAGTTGTCACGCCTGAACCACTGAAGAAATTTAGAAGGATTTAGGTGGCAGAAAAACCATAGTCTACGCAGGAAAAATTGTAAGGCGCAGTAATTCATTTCACTTGTTAACTACGAAAAGTATTTACATTTAATACGTTTCAATTTAGGGTTTTTATATCGTTGCTTTTATATTGTTGTATTCATATTTGTTGTATTTATATATGTTGTATTTATGTTGTTTTATTATTGTTGTTTGCTTTTTTATTTCGTTGGTGAAATATAGAGGACATAAGTAAAGTTATTAACACTACCAACATCTAACACCTATATTTGCAAATAAACTTATTTGATTTGATTTGATTTGATTTTGTTTGACCACTTTATTAATTGATGTTCAGTGACGTATAGTGGCTATCACTCTATAATTCGTTGGAGCCAGTTAACATTCCAATATTCCGCAATCTGCTCATAGCGGTCTGAATCTATGTTGAACCTAAGCTCTGCTTATGTCGGTTTTGTACGTAATTGCCAAGTCAAATTCTAACAGACTACGAAAAGTATATAGAGTGCTAGGTAGGTATGTCACGGAATCTCTGAATTGAATCAAGATTGATTCGATATGGACGAGTTAAAACTAACAGACTTTCAAAGCTATCAAATCAGCCATTGTGTGCCGAGAATATTGCCATAGGTAATATTGAATGGTAGACTTAGGCCCCTGATGCAGTCTTGTTAGTCCTCACTAAGGAATTGAGTTTCGGGAATTCTTGATTAATGTAGTAAAGACATACACAACATTTTATTTAATCAACAGTCATAATGGAATAATGTAAGAGCCGTTAAATACAAGTAGGTAATCCAAGAGTTAATTATTTATTGCATTAACAACAATAGGCGGAAGTTACGTTCTTTACTTCCTTCAAATAATTCGAACGTAGACAGTCCAAGTCTATATGTACTATCCCCAATTTTCAAACCAGATTTTTTTTATGAAATTATATTCCAAACAATTTAACCGACGTTAATTAGCGTGAAGTAATATTTAATGAAGGTGTCGTATCTTATTGACATTGCGATAAATCTATATGACAGATCAAAGTTTGCAGGTCAGCCAGTATATAAAAAATGAAAGGTTCTCGCTGTGTGGCTCATCCCAAAGCCACCGATTGGATTAAAACATATTCTTAAACTTCCTAAAATAAGACTTAATGGGATAAAAAATTACAATGCCCTATACCTACCTCAAAATATAAAAAACGCACCTAGCTTGAACTCTTTTCTCCAAAAGCTCAAAATCCTACACTTGTTGACAAAGCATTTTGACATCAATGAGTTTTTTGCTGAACGGTTCAGTGATCCACCCTCATTACTTCGAATGAAATGATAGTGATATTTTAAAAATCTTTGTTAGAATATCGATACTTACTATGATATAATTATTATGATGATATGATATAGTTTGAATTTACATATATGAGATGTATATAAAGCATTCACGAAACTCGATGAAAATATTTGAAAGCTTGAAATCATCAAGTCTGATTAAATTTGTATTAGAATAATATATGTTACCTTGTTATTATTAACTTATCTACGTAGAGTTCGAGGCACTAAGCCGACTCGTACGCATACAGTAAAAACTTTCGTTGGTTTAACTTTACTTAAAAATGGCATTGCTTTTTACAATTATAACGTCATCTCAACTCTACATTGAACCTGTCTTGAAACTAACCATGCCCATGGCCAGTTAAGCATTGAGTTCTATTTTCGAATTCGAATTTCGAATTCCGTCGCTTGAGTGCGCGCTGCGCTTCGCCTGCGCACACAGAGATAATGTCTGGAGACAAGCCGCGACGCATGCTAAGCCACTGCTATCTCAGATCTCGTTTGCAGAGTCTGTTGTTTCACATCTTTATCTTTCTTTTAATAATAACATCACGCGCTTTGTTTGCGCTCTAATCCCCGCATCCTCCGTTTGTTGGCCGATGCCAAACGGTAGCAACGAAAATTATGACATACGGCTCTATCTAATCTATGGCCACTCTACAGCATATGTTGTCGACGGCGCCTAATGGAGTACTCTAATTTAACACTTTTGCCTAACAAATCTGATACATTTGCGCATAAGTGCGTCAAACACGCACAGCATGTGTTTATTTATGCTTATTAAATCAATTTTGTAATATTCAAATTGAAACTTCGATTTCTCAAGATGTCTTCGGCTACGTTCGGGGTCGTCGGTCGCTAATTTCGCGCCCTTTCACCTGTCAATCAAGCGTCACGTCCAGCACGACCGTGCAAAGCTTGAATTACACGCGGCCACGCCCGCAGCGTTGGGCGTTTGCAAATTACCTTAAACGCAGATGTAATGAGAAGTAAAGCCTCTCAGCTAAATTATCTGCATCTCTTACATATACCAAAAAGTTATGTGATTAACTATTAATCCCTTAAAATGCTAGCCAACATGGTAAATTGTAGATAAAAATATTTACGTATACTCAACTTCCGGTTTAAAGCCATCATACAAGCTGTTAAAAAACATTATAATTTCGCAATAAAATAGACATATAATATTAGAGGTAATATTCAGTTGTAAAACTCATATTTATGCATATAGGTACCTATTTAGTAGCCTAAATCTAAAATAAGTTGTAAGGTGACGCGCTGCGCGTGAATCTTGTATCAACCTTTTTGCTCAACTATCCGTCAAATTGGTATGAGTTTTTACCGCGGTTTTTTCGCTCTCATGAAACTCGTGTGACGGGGGCGTATTTTACTTCGCTGACAATTATTTTAAACCATAATTAGTCGAAGAAACGTTAAATGAATCCCTTGTGATCGGATAACGTTAATTTGGAACATTGTGTTATGACAAATTAATTACTTTATAAATTACAAGTTATACTAATATCGCAATGTCTCACCGTGGGTGAAGCCAGCGTAATTCTGTACCCTATACTCTATTTAATTTATCTTCTGCCAGAAACATTTATTTCTAAAAAGCATTTCTAAATGCACTGATACAAATATAGCCGATTTTATGCTGCATTTATGTTTTAACCGCGCCCCGCGGTTTTACCCGCGTGGATTACGCTTTTCCCGCTACCTTAATTATCACACGGGAACTATATTCTACTATACAAAAAGTATAGTTCCCGTGGGATCATTGAGGTAGCGGGAAAACCGTAATCCACGCGTGTGAAACCGTGGGGCGCTACTAGTAAAAAGATATTTGGATCCCTAATTTTTTTTTAAAAATAAGTATATAGCCTATAAAATATATGTTACCCGAGAATAGTGTAACTTCCCAAAAGTGAAAGAATTTTTAAAATCGTTTCAGTAGTTTCAGAGCCTATTCAATGCAAACAAACGATAGGTATTAGTACAATGATATTATATGAACATCATTGTATTAGTATAGATAAAATATTGATATGCAAATGCGAGAGGATGTTTTAATGTCGTTACAACCAAATGACAGTATTATATCTATATATTAAATATAGAAGCATTTTCAAATGTAATTTTTTTTAATCCAATCACTGCGCGATATTTACATCTTTTCACTACAGGCTGGGCAAGGGCGTTTTCGGCGAAACTGCGTACTTATATAATAAGAATTCTATGCCTGGGCATGACTTACGGACACATGCGTACAGTTGAAGTATCTATACACCAACCAATCAACCCCAACAACGACGTTTATCAATCTCGAATCCTTTTTATATCACTTAAAATTATTATTCATAACATGGCATATTTAATTCGAAAATTATAGTCAATTTTAAAAACGTCTCATCTACCATGTTTATTGGGCCACTTATTACAGTCTTTTGAAGTAGTTATTACTCTTTTTCGAGTTATTATTGGTCATTTTGAACATAAAAATGTATACATTAATATGCATGATAATTATAAATTAATAATTTCTTGCTTCAGCTCCCATTCCCAGATCTCGTTGACAAGTTCTTGGACAGGTCCATACGTCGGACATTTTATGACTTAAGTTTTTTAATTCTATTCTAAATATACTTTATGAAATATTAATGAGATTACAAAGAAAATGGATATCAAGGTAGTTTGGGAAACGTAGTATTATTTTGGCAATTAACTCGAGGATTACCGATTTCTAATCTATGAAATTGAATGGCCCTTAATCGGAATTTCTTTGTGGTGAGCTCTTTAATTATGTTTGGATGGGATCGAATCGGAGATTACATCGAAATAAGTTTTTCTGTATATATTATTATGTGTTCATAGACCTAATAGTTTTCAATGAGAACTCTTTTTATATATGTACCTACGTGTAAACATACACATTGTCTCATTCGATTTGAGGACAAACGTGCATGCGCGTTCACAATAGGTAAGTATATAATGTCAGGCATTATATACTTATACCTATTGTGAGCCACGAAAAACTTTCGTCAATCGTTCGTATCGCGACATAGTAAAAACAATTGATTATCGTTCCATTTGTTCGTACAAGCTATAAATTAGCTGTGTCAGTTTTGCACTGGAGAACAACGCAATTACTAAGTTCAATTGTTTTAAGCAGCAATACGCAAATATAAAATATCGCAAATAAATATATCATAGGTACTCCTAAATAGGATTAGAATATTTATTTGTGACTTACAGCAAAGATTTTCAAATTATAAAAATACTTCTCATATATTTACTTATAGAATGCGTATTTTCTATAAAACCATGAAAAACCCGAGCCATGTAGGTAATAAAAATAATACATATTGGTTTTTTTTTATAACCTCGACAGAGGAAGTATCGGTATTTCCTCCTTTCACGTTTAAAAGTTGAGATCGGTTAGTCACGCTAATGCATCAACCAATCCTCAATAATCGATATGATGTTAAAAATTACTATATATTCGATATTTCGATTGTTATGGTTTTCATGAATATTTTCAGTGAAATTAATTCTTTCCGACTGCGGGTAGATGAAATCAAATTGCGACGCAATCGGTTGGTTCTCAAATGGTTCACTTAGGCCAACGAAAAAAAAAAAAACTTCTGCCACCTATATAAATGTATGACATAATTATGATTGCAATAAATATATTGAGTATTGAAAATCATTTCATGTTTACTTTGATTGCCCTAATTGATGGTCAGTAACGATTTGGCTGAAGTTGGAATAACGCTAGACCTAAAATACGACGACACCTGAGGCTAGCTACACGACGAATCACTCGAAAGATTGTCAAACTTGAGAGTGGTAGGTAAGTCGTTATCCAAACAGACAAAAAAAAGTATTCTATACCATGATGGTAAAATACTTATAAATATCATTTTGATCATTTAGACGGAAATATAGATTAAGTTTTACTCAACCGTTTTAGTTATTAGTAAACTGGCCGGCCGACTGGCCGGTTGGCGCAGTTGGTAGCACTCTGCCTTCTGAGCCGCTGGTCCCGGGTTCGATTCCCGGACAGGTCAAACATTTGTGTGTATGAACATGTCTGTTTGACCTGTGTCTGGGTGTGTATATGTATATAAGTATATATATCAGTCATCAGGTTACCATAGCACAGGCTCTGCCTAGTTTGGGACCTGAAGACCTTGTGTGAATGTTAATAAATAAATAAAAATAAAAATAAAACATCCTGTGAATTTAATTCATATGATAATCCACTCGAGGTTCAATTATTCAGTATAGATTTAGCGTATGTTCTACATTAGTAGCCGGCACCTCAACCACATGTCACTGTGTCCACTTTGTTATCCGCTCCAGTTTGATAAACCTTCCCTATTTATAATTATACACACCTACAATAGGTTTACCTACACCTTTTTGCATGGCGGTTGGATACTTTCCATCACCTGCCTAAAATTAAACTGTCACCACACGTGTGTTCAGGCAGCAGCCCATGAGAGCCAGTCCTTTATCGGTGGAGCCAGTAAACGTTCGAGATTTAGAAGCCCGCCCATTATATACTATCTAGATTAGGAGTAATTTTGCAATCCTACTTCCTTCCTACTTACTATTATAAATGCGAAAGTTTGTGTGTATGTGCGTGTATGTGTGTATATGTGTGTATGTTAGTATCTGTGTATGTGTATATGTTCATTTGTTACCTCTTCACGCTCAAACGGCTACACCAATTTTGATGAAATTTGGCATGGAGATAGTTTATACCCTGGATTAACACATAGGCTACTTTTCATTATCATCATCAATCATCACCACGCGATTAAAACCGCGGGGCGCAGTAACTTCTAAGTACATTTATGGTAAAGTGCAATAAAGAATAATCGTTTTGTATTTTATTGTATCATATCGTGGTTAAACGCTATATTGCTATATATATATATAGCGTATAAAAAACTAACTAAGTTAAAGATCTTATGAGAGGTACCTATGTATCTACCTACTTATGTAGGACCTACAGACAACGGAGTTACCTTCCCACCGCTGGGATATGGACCTTGTCATAGAGATAATCATCAACGAAGGGGTTCCCCTGACATATTATGAAATAGAATAACACCCTTTTTGACTTTATAAAATTGCTTATATTTAAAGTTCAAATTATTTACTCACGGTAACAATGGCTGGCTGAGCGCGTTAACAACCATGCAGTGTGTAAAAAAAGACACAGTAGTTCCATACTAAAAGGCGAGGTGGTAGTGTTCCTACAGAACCTTTCCACAGAATAGTGATCATTGCCATATATAGCGACGCGTTGAGGGTTGCCATGCACAGGCCTTCTTGCAATAGAAGCCAAGGAATTAGATGCAAAACGAAAAATACTTTTGAGGTCCAAATGAAAGTTTATTTGACACCCGGTGACGCTAAACGATGGCGGTGAAAATTGTCAGACCTGTAGTATGTTTTTTTGTTTATTGTACCCCATGCATTAATTTCATTTTTGCAATTGTGTTAAACATTTTTTAGTACCTATGTATATATAGCCGAAACATATATATAGGACAACATTCACACAAGGTCTTCAGGTCCCAAACTAGGCAGAGCCTGTACTATGGTAACCCGATGACTGATATATATACTTAAATACATACTTATATATATACTTTTTTTTAATACATATACACACCCAGACACAGGTCAAACAGACATGTTCATACACACAAATGTTTCACCTGTCCGGGAATCGAACCCGGGACCAGCGGCTCAAAAGGCAGAGTGCTACCAACTGCGCCAACCGGCCAGTCAGACTAGTCCAAAATGACGTACAGACCAAATGACGAGACACAAGATCTCAATCTGGATCTAACATAGGTATAGGTAAGTGTTTAAAATCACGTTCTCGTCCAATTTAAAACAATTCCAATAGGTACCTATTGATTTTGTTACGAGATAAATCTTGATATTGTAAAAGCTTTTTACTGAACTATAAACAGTTGAAGTTTTTCTTCCAACAAAATTTAAAACGTAGGTATTTAATTGTTTTGCCCTACGCATCTCATTACCTGGTATATTACAAGATACAAGTAGATAATAGGCAAAAGATTTTCTTGTTTGCAACTTTACACTGCAATATGCATGTAACCGTTTTCTACCAATGAAAACTGCATTGAGCATTCCAATAATTTCTCCCATTCGCATCAACTCGTCATCACGTGTGAGTTGCCGTCCACTCGTCAGCGCCGCCCACCTGCGGCGTCCACGATTTATCACCTAATTTATACGACCACCGCCAATAAATCCATCAAACATCAACAAAATAACCTCATAAATCTCGCACATATTTACGTTATGTGCCAACTAAATAGACGCCATTATACAACGCCTCAAAAAAGCTCTAAACATACCGACAGGTGTCGCTAAAACTGGCACTCTAGTGATACAGGCCGTATACACGAGCTGAAAAAAACATTTCCTTTAAAAATAGAATTCGAATTCCCGCGCTTAATTGCGCAAGGGCCAATGAGAGAGCGGTGTGTGCGAGTAGGAAAACTCGAATTTTGAACGAGATGGAATGACGTGGGACTGACGGCTCCGCCCCGTTAACAACATGGCGGATTTGTTGATTGGCGGGCTTCGAACTGCTGCCGCCCAGCGAAACATGTGACGTATCGAGGAGCGCGGGAAACTTGCAGGAAATGCAGGTAGTGCGAGGTGGGGCGGTAAAGAAATCGCGGGAAAAACGTTCACGTGTCGTCGTGCCATGTTCTAATGCCATTTTCCATTTTTGAAATTTAATTGCAGTATGGTGTAGTGTAATTTATTATTTTTTCTAATGAACCATGTTGGCGTTCAGTCGACTTAATTCGCATTAATTATGCAGTGCAGGAAAAGCTTTGCTTTTTAGAAGCAAACTAAATACTAGTTTAAAAAAGAGTTTAGTTCAGGAAGTTTGTACTAATCTTCTGGGTGATTATTAGAGAAGTTTTCTATCAAGATATTTCATTTGACATAGGTATAATGCCCTTGAAATTAATGTAGTGCTTTACGCACTAAGTTATTATGTATCTCCTGTAATGAGGCGCCAAATTCACTAAAAATGCTAATTAAGTCTGCGTTCCGAAACACTTTACTCTTTGTCAAGCAATGAGTGTCAAGTAAATTTGAGTTTTTGAACAGTATCTTGTCAATGTATCTAAGTAAATAAAGTAATTATTAACCCCGATTTTCCAGGGTACCTGAATTCAACTCCCAGATGAAATTGTGCCGGTTCCAAAACCACACAACTGTAAACGTGAATTTTCAATTTTCGGTTTTTGGAACGAGTAACGATAATACCCTTTGACCTTTGCCGGGTAATTAAGTAGGTACCCATTGTGGAACGCAGTCTTTTTTTTTTTTTTTAAAGATTATAAGCTTGCGTTTGACTACTGTCTCACCTGATGTTAAGCGACGACGCGGTCTAAGGTGGAGCACGCAAACTTAGAAGGAACCTATTCACTCGCGACTTGAAGACTCCGGGGTTGTACATATCGGGAAACACAGACTCAGGCAGTGAGTTCCACTCTCTGGCAGTACGCATTATAAAAGTGGAAGCAAAAAAAAGTCTCTAAATAAATAAGTCTAAGATTAAATGATGTCATGTATTTCGTAGATTAGACGATAATATCGCGCAACGGTGCCTGTCCATGGCAAGTGAGATATATAAATAAAAGTGAAATACTTACATTAAACACTTCTTAACCATTTACATTAGGTACCTACCTATACATACCTATATATATGTACAAACGAGGTTATCAACTTTTTTCTGTCCACGTGAGTAGGTACGTTTTCTTGAATTGCGTAGAACTCTCTCAAGTGCGTCAGCGATTAAAAATTCATTGCATGAAACGGCACATAACAATTTTCAATTGCCTATTGTTTATTCATTTTTTGTATCTAGGTATAGGTACTGTATAGATCTAGCGTTTGGTCTCATTTGATGGTCAGTGACGATGTGGTCGAAGATGTTATCACGCTAGACCTATATAGTGCTTATCTATATAGCTCTCAAGGACTACTGCCTGACATGTGTTTGGTGACAGTTTTTCAAACTTAAGGGTGGTATAGCTAGCCAGGCGGGTACTTGAAACTATTGAAAGTACCCGACGAACATGCTGGAAATTTGATAACAGTGTTACCTTCACCGGAAGCATGTTGGTCGGATACTTTCATGAGTTTCAAGTATACCCGACCAATATGCTGGAAATTTGATAACGGTGTTACCTTCACTGGAAGCTCAAGCCGTGCGTGGGGATCGAATGAGCTTCCTTCAGTATGAAAGCCGACGCTTCCACCGATACCTATGAACTATATTGTTTTTGTTGTATGTATTGCTTCCGGGCTGTTTGGCCGTGGTCTATGTGAAACTTGTGTTCCAGACGTTTCGTCGATCACTGCGGTCGACATCTTCAATGGTTCAGGTCATCAGTATCAGAGACGACGCCGCGAAGGAGAGTTCTACGCTCTTGTCGCCGCTCGGACCTGAACCACTGAAGATGTCGACCGCAGTGATCGACGAAACGTCTGGAACACAAGTTTCACATAGACCACGGCCAAACAGCCCGAAAGCAATACATACAACATGCAACGCTGGCCGTGAAAGCCTTAGAGTTTACATATATTGTTTTTAATAAAATACTTATTAGATTCGATACTTACCTACTAATCGGTATTGCTCGCTCTGACATTAATTACACAGCGTAAACGATTTTCCATACCTACTTAAAATTAGGGTGTCTTGCTGGGGTATATGCGGTCCCAAGTTCTTTGTAAGTGTTGGAAAACTTGTTGTTCTGTTGTTATATACCTAAGCTGGGCGGAAAATCTCTAAACACTCTCCGTTGTAACATATTGTTACACGCGTTACAAACGAGAGCGTTGAGGGATTTTCAACAACTTTCCGAACATTTATGTAGTTTTAAAGCCAATTGAACACGCATGTTACATAATATGTCACATGCGTGTAATTCAATTTAGTTTTAGTCGGGTGACAATGCAGGGCCCTTCCAATCGCTAAACATCGTGTTCTCGAAGGGCGGCCGTCACCAGCCGCGTCGTATGGGAAGCTGCGTTGTCATGCATGAGCTGAAATTCTTGCCCATCTCGGGCTCTGACCAGGACAATAACACATTCCAATATCTCCTCTCGGCATTTATAGGCAGTCATGCTGCCCTGAATCCAAATGAGTAGGGTTTCGTCCGCCGATTCGTACTCCTGTCCACACCATGGTAGTCCCGCCTTGATAAGAGTGTACCTCCTGTGGATGACGGAGAGGGCTGACTCAGCCTGGGGTTTCCCAAACGTGTGTTCGTCGCTAACCGGGAAGAAATCCAAAGCTGGACTTATCATTTGAGAACACCATTGACCATTGTAGGTCACTCCAAGTCCAAGAGAGCCCATGAAAGTCGCCTACCGCGATTACCACGTCGCAGACCTGGAACTCGTAGCGATCTGCGAGAGCGAAGAGTAGCTTATGCAGCCATGGTTAGGACGCTCACTATTAGCTTTTGCTTCTAGCCTTTGCACTAGTTGCGTCGCTGTGATACCGGGTAGTCTTCTTGTGGCCATTTGGAGAAATTTTATTGATCCTGTATCTAAATGGTAGCACGATATCTACCCGTATGCCTTTCTGCCACTTCCCGAGTAGTGCGATAACGTGACCACAGCTAGAGTATACTTATCACATTTTGGCTTGCGCCCCGAGCCTCAGCAACGATTCCTTGAACCGCACTGCCTATCCCTAACCGTGCAAGGCCGAGGGCGGGCCGCTAGTGCCTCATAACCCCTAGATCAGTGGAATGCCAAGCACACGCTATATTTTGTCACTCCACTAATGTTCAAAAAACAAAAAAAAAACAAAATTCAAAATATTGAATTAAAGCTTTGGGTACAATGATTCACATCTTTATGTGGTACAATCTTATGATCTAAAATATAATGATCACTAAGAGTTATCTCATAGTGTGAGCTCCTGTTCCCGTACTAGTCGAGACTGTATTACAGGATACAGGACCTTCCCTAAACTAAGTGATTTTCATTTTTATTAATTTATTACTGTACCATGTGGTATTATTTATTTTGTATTATTATCTGTATTTATTTTATATAGACTATATAAAATAAATTTGGATGGTGAGCCAAATTATAATTTTATGTGTGTGTGTGTGTGGTGTGTAATAATGTGTAGTAATCTGTTATTGATAGTATAGTATAAATAGTATCTGTTATTGTATGTCAGTATTCCTCACGTTAAATGGTAGGACGTTTATATTCAACTTTGATGATTCATATGACATAACTAGTTTCGTAACCGTATTTTGGTCGATTCACCTAAATTCATATGACAGTTATACAAAAAAATTGGTTGTCTGTAAAGTCTCGGTTTACGGACGATAGATTTACGTGATAACGTCATAAACATTTCTGACTTTGACTTTGACTTTGACTGACTTTGACTTTGACTTTGATTTTGACTTTGACTTTGATTATTTTATGTAATACAAAACTCAGGTGGAACGTTACGCGGAACGTTACTATTTTTCATGAGTGTTGCTGGTATTCATCAATTTATAAAACGTTATCAAGTCAATATCATGCATTCTCTAAAAAGATGTGATTGGGACATTATGTACCTATATCCTACGATGTTATACGATAACTTAAATGAATTTTCTGAGATATTTCCTTTTAAACACTATATTTTATTTTATTTTATTTTCTTCGGAAAACAAACAGTGTAGTATAACTAATGTGATAAAATATAAGATTCTATGCACCATTAAATTGTTTTCGCATAAAAAACCTATAGTAAGCTTGTTTGCTTGACAACGTATCACGAGTCTAACATGTACAAAAAACAGATATTGTACAGCATAATATGATAGGTATCTCCACAAATATGGTGACACCGTCACTGTACCTATATTATCTTCTTCTTTCGGTTCCTCTCCACCATCGATGGTAGGCTGTCAGATGAAGAACTGATGGCTGTTGGGGTCGAACGGCTTTCGAATGGAAACCACGGACCGGCGCAGCATAGGACGGCCATGGACCAGGTGAACAGACGACCTGGCTAAGATCACAGGCAAGGGGTGGATGCGGGCCACTTCCAACCGATCCTTGTGGAAATAAATGGGGGAGCCCTTTGTCCAGCTGTGGACGTCCTATGGCTGAGATGTTATTATCATGAAGCAATAATGGTGAAGATCGGTTTTCGAGTCTGGGCTGTTTCAGTGCCAGTTTAGCCATAGTTCGAAGTTCGGCACAGTAAACATCTGCTGTTATTGATTGATCAAACCTGAGAAAGCTGTAGTGAATGACACCATGAAGAGACCACCAAATAGTTACTATTCTATTTTTTATTGGTTCTCTTGACTTTATGGCACTGTAGCGGCGCTTAACTTCTCGTCTCGTCGGGGTCAGCCATTGCATTTCTCACTTAATACGGTTATCGTAAAGAATATCGAAACTTCTCGTCACATGTCTCAATTCTTTCCAATATTCCTTCATTTCTGTATATACCGATTCAAGGAACACAAATTTCTACGCATTTCTTTTTGCACATCAGTAAAACACTCATTTCTGATATTTTTCATTTTATTGATTTGATGCAAAAGAGTCAATATTGTAGGCTGGGTATAACGTTAAATCATGCCGCTAATTCCTCGGTGTGTGGTGCCGTGGTGGTACCGGCCTAGAATAGAACTCCCCCATCTCTTCCCGCGGGTGGCGTAAGAGTCGGCTAAGGGACCACGTACCAGAAGGTGGGCAGCAGCGCCTTCTGAGGATCGGAAATCATACTGCGCTCGCCAACCCGCCTGCAAAGCGTGGCGAGCATTGGCAAATCCCCCCTATTTGGGGAGGCATACATATGTCCAGCCGTGGACGTCCAATGATGAAGATGATGATGATGATGAATTCCTGGGTAGTTTAACTCAATTCGGCTTCTATTATCTCCTTCGATTCAACGTTATTCATCTGTGTGGGGCGGTCTTCTACGTGGTTCGTTCTTCAATTCGAGTTTCCATTAATAGGTAGGTAAGCGTTTAATTGAAAAACGCACCGTGAGTTCATTAGCAGTCTCCTCTCCAAATACAGCGTTGATATTACGAGCCGTTTCTGCCACGTTGTCCTAAGTAGGAACTCGCATTAAAAAAAAATGTACCAATAAATAGAACCGACTTCAACACTCAAAAGTGTGAAATTACTCATCGAAGTCGATACCATGATAGTTCAAAAGTAACTATTATCAAAACTTTGTGCTCATGGTACCGACTTCGACAAGTTATTTCACACTTTTGAGGGTTGAGTCGGTTCAATTTTTTGGTAATTTTTTATTCCGCCTTTTCAGTGACCTTCGGATCAATTGTCATTGTGTATGTTCACCGATTTCTTCAACCGTAATTATAAGTATAAGTTGTAGATCTGCATTGTACAATAACTAAGCCACCTTTATGTTTCAACATTTAATGCAAATAAAACATTCTATTCTATTCTATTCTATAATGTCGTCCACATAATAATATACGTAGCACTTTTCAGTTACTGGAGTGTTACTCCGATTTTGATGAAATTAAAAGGAACCACACGGGAAGCAAGCTTTCATATAAAAAAAGAATCATCAAAATCGGTTCACCCACTCAAAAGTTCTGAGGTAACAAAACAAAAACAAGATATGGGTCGGATTGAGAACCTCCTCCTATTTTCGAAGTCGGATAAAAATGATTTGGATTAAGTATCAAATAATCCATCTTACCCGTCGCAGCTGATTAAAAATACAATTGTAAGTCTAAAATCGAATGTTCACATTTTTTTAAAAGAAGTAGGTAGGTACTTCATAGGTGGCAGAGTGTGAAAAAAGTTTTATTCGATTATTTCAAATCATGAAGGTTTTATGTGAATGAATGAATATAACTTTATTTGCTATAAATATGATAGATAGGTAAACATGGTAATAAATTGTAACTATAAAATAAAACTATACAAAGCGTGTCATATTATTACCACATTACATTAAAAAAACACAAAAAAGGTAGCAAATCGGCCTCAGCTCAGCGTTGTGCTGATCTTACGATCAGCGCTGATCTTCCGCTGAAGCCATTTTGCTGACATCACCGACGGTTATTCAAATGAAAAAAAACAATATGACATATAATGTGTAAAAGCTATACATAAAATTAAATTACATATTGCCTACATAAATACAACAATATTATAAATATAATGACCTAAATATGACTTATAACTTATACTTCTAAACTAAGTAGTTTATATAAGTATAACTAAGTATAGTACTAAAGTATTACAGTACATTAAACTATTCCTAAACGTGTAAAGAAAAACACCGAGAGGTGTTCGTAAACATTTAAAATGTATGAGCATTTGTGAGTTGGGCGGAGGGAGAAGTATGGGTGAGTGTTTGTATTTGGGGGTGTGTGCGAGTGTGTTATGTATGTAACTTCATAGTTTATAGTTGTCAATTACAAGTATATATTACATACTATAAAACCGTAATTTCATACTTTACCCCACTTTTACTTTATTACAGCAGCAATCGTGCGTTTCTGTTTGTTGATTTAATCTTATAGGTAGGTTGTTATACTATTCAACCAGATTATCATAGGGTGTCTTGAACCAGAAAATCAAAACTTTACTAGTGTCCAAAACTCAAATTCTGCGCTGATAAAAGTGTGGGGTGCAGTTTGGATTGAGATGAATTCATTGTGTAGTTTCGGTCTAATCTATCTATAGGCATAAGCTAAACGTACGCCTATAGATTAGATCAAAACTCCTAAATATAATTTCTGGCTCAGGTCTGATTAAAAGCGCGATGCAACAATATTTGGCATACTTCACACCGGCTTCATAGTAATTTATTTTTCTGAATCACTTCAGTTCAATAAGTATCTGTTATTTCAGGCCTATTACGAACAGACACTTACAACTTCTGCTAATTTTTATACATCCGCACTAAAAGTGAATATGTTTACATCACCTTAAGATTCTTATCACTAAGTATATATAAAAATAACTTCACATACTTACTAGCTCGTTTTATGATGGATCGTTTACTTTTTTTTTTTTTTTTTTTTTTACTATTAGGTATAAGTTTGCGTTTGACAACTGTCTCACCTGATGTTAAGTGATGACGCTGTCTAGGATTTAGCACGCAAACCTAGAAGGTTACTATACAAGCCATCCGCCTGAGGAACTCCCTACCCGTTTCAATAAAATGTGTACAGGGTGCACACGGCTGCTCTTTACGTATTTAAAGCTAAAATCATAAAGTTTTACTTAAAAATGAATAACTCACAGAGTCATCTCAGCCAGATCATCATCTCAGCCATAGGACGTCCACTGCTGGACATAGGCCTCCCCCATTGATTTCCACAAGGACCTGTTGGAAGAGGCCCGCATCCAGCCCTTGCCTGCGATCTTACTCAGGTCGTCTGTCCACATACAGGGTAATCTCACAGGCTCACAGGGTAATCTTTGTGTATTATGCTAAAATCATAGCAGCTGTACTTAAAATTAAATTTATAAGATTCTAAGAATTATAAATCTTACTTATTATGTTTATTTTCTACATTACCTAAAGCAATATTTTTAAGCTAAGAAACACAAAAGAAACCCGTTATTAAGATAATTTCTTTTAGATCCTCTCCATGCAAAGGTTGCCTGGTAGAGATCACTTTTAGTAATAAGGCCGCCCATTGTCACTTTTTATGTAAATTTATATATATTGTAGATTTTTTTTATTTAATGTTTAACAATAAAGAATTTTCTAATCTAATCTATAAGTTATATCGTAACTCTATTGTTATTAAAACAGACGTGGTTTTGGCACATAATGAAAGTAACTAACTGTTGTTTAACAGCTAATAGGTACATCTAAATATATATATATCAAAGGTGACAGACTGACTGACATAGTGATCTATCAACGCACAGCCCAAACCACAGGACGGATCGGGCTGAAATTTGGCATGCAGGTAGATGTTATGACGTAGGCATCCGCTAAGAAAGTATTTTGATTAATTCTACCTCCAAGGGGATAAAATAGAGGATGAAATTTTGTATGAAACTATGTCAATTTTAAACCGATCGGGCTGAGACTTTGCATGCATAAAGCTACTATGACGTAGGCATTTCCTAAGAAAGGATTTTGGGATTTCTCCTAAGAAAGTTTGGTTCCCGTGGGATAATTGAGGTAGCGGCAAAACCGTAAGGGTACAGCTAGTTAAAAACATATAAACACAGGAAATACCTACACAGACACGAAAAAGAGACACAATACTAATTATGTCAGAACAAGCTATAGGTACCTACTTTTGCCAATTTTTGCATATCTAATGAACTATCTCTAAACCTCCAGAAATTGTATTTCTGGAGGTTTAGAGAATTAGTATTGCACCACAGCCATTTGAAATCTTATGTTATAATTTTGAGACGTTCGTTCGCATCGCTAATGAATAATGTATTATTTATTTGCAACGTGTCTGATAGATGGTTATTATGTTGCCGCAAAAAAAATGACAGGCGTTATTTGGAAATTTTACAGGCAAGCGCCTATAAAATTTCAGAATAACGCCTGTCATTTTTTTCGATTAACCGAGCTGCAACTGACGTTACTGTGTTACCCTACACAAGTTTACGTAATCTACCCATTTCCACTACTAGAATGAGTGCGTTCTTCTCGACAAGAGGAGTGATTTATTTATTTATTTTTTACCATCCTGACCCTGAATGATGCGTAGTGATGGACAGTTTAATAATAGATAGATAGATAGAATAATAGATAGACACGTGTGATATTCCTAATTATTATAATGTTGTATCCGTTGCCTTTTACATTAATTTGATATCTTCGACCTAAAATCACCGTATTAAGTTAGTACCCTTAACCTCAAAAATTGCTTAATTGAAACAAACTTTCGGTAATCTATCTTTTTAAGCGACGAAATTTTCAAAAACGCTTTTTATTCACTGGCTTCATTCCTCATGTCAGCCATAGGGCGCTCATTGGAGGACATAGGCCCCCTTGCGTCAACTCATTATATATAAGTAGGTACTTAGAGCCTTCTAACAGCTATGTAAAAACCATGCAAGTTCCGAGCAGTTGTAAAACCTGGCTAAAACATACCAGAGACTACAATAACCTTTGAGGATATCAATGATCAAACCGTTCACCTAAAGGAGCGTGATGCCGTGGTGATGGTATGATTTCGCGGTTTAAGCCAGGTTTTAGTACTGCTCGGATCTTGCATGTTTTTTACAAAGCTGATAGTACCTAAGGCCCCTAGTAGATATTTAGTTAGGTACCAAGATAACCTAATTCTAGCCACTGCTATTTCGGCGATGCGTTAATCGATCAGTCTTTTGACCTGTCAAATTGTATAGAATAGGTATATAACAGAAATCGCAAATAATATTTATATAACAACGTACATAATGTAATTATTGCATAATAAACATAAGACCACACAGGATTCCAGAAACTCTTGGACAGCGTCACGTAACTGTCAAAATAGTGGATCAGATTGATTTATCGGTGCCCACTCGTAGGGAGCTCGCCGTAGGTGGTAACTGGGAACTGGCAACACATGTGTATATAGTGAACAACAAATGAACTGAACATTTCGTTATTAAAAAAATTGCCAACAGCATATCGAGTATGCTACGTCCTGGGTTCCAGAAATGTGTATTTAACTACCTACGCCCCGCGGTTTCACCCGCGTGAAACCTCCGTTCTCTCAATTATCCCACGCGAACTATAGTTTTTCCGGAATGAAAGTAGCCTATGTTTTATTTCAGGGTCTAATATATCCTGAATATCCTGAAGCCAAATCTCATCGACATCAGGATAGCAGTTTGAGGAGCGTGAAGGAGTAACAGAAGCTTTTGAATTATTTGCTTATTACCCGGTAACAGCAATTATTTTTACGATGTAAAGTAGCCTATGTATAAATTTAGAGTGTAAACTATAGGTATTCAATATCAAGCTCAAGGTGCAGCCGTTTGAGCGTGAAGGTGTAACAAATATACAAACAAATTTTCGCCTTTATACTACTAGCTGCGTCCCGCGGTTCTACCCGCGTGGTGATGTTTGATGATGATGAAAAGTAGCCTATGTGTTATTCCGGGAACTGAAGTATCTAGTTACTAAAATTCATCCAAATCCGTTTCACCCGCGTGGTGATGACGGTGATGATGGCGATGATGAAAATAAGCCAATGTGTTAATCCAGGGTATACCCTGGATTAACACATTGGCTTATTTTAGCTATCTGTGTTTCAAATTTCATCCAAATCCGTTCAGTAGTTTTTGCATGAAAGAGTTACAAACGACATCCATACATGCATCACATACTCACAAACTTCCGCATTTATAATATTAGTAGGATTAGTGGGATAAAAGGAAAGGTTGCTGAAGAGAGAAGAACTATGAAATCAAACCAACCAGTCAACCTTTACAGACGCTTTCGAAATATCAAGATGTTAACAAAAACCTTCTTCATATTTCTCTATGGCCTCGCGTCACACATAATTGGCATACACTAGAAGATCTCCAGTAGACCGGTTTCGACAAAAGCTGTTTCTCTTGCCGCTGAGTAGGTCGTAATTATGTCGTCGAGTTATTTGGAACGAGTACCTACTGAATAGCAGGCTGGGTGCGTTCCATTGCACTGTTATAAGGGACTGACGTGACAGAGTAATTGGTCCATGGTTGATAGTAAGCAAGGTCGGCAATACCAACTTTTTGGGGCATGTTTAGCAATTATGCAAGATTGAAGTATCGAACATGCCTCAAAAGGAGTTCGCACACAAATGTGTATGCCAAATTAAAATCATGTTTTCATTTTTTTGAACTGCGAAAACTTTCTTAGAGGCTTTATGCACTTTTGTACGGAGAAAAAATGTTAAACTCGCGTCAGGACCCCTCTCGTCAGAACGTCAGGACATGACGTCAACGAATTCGTAAGACGGAGGGAGAGTAGGCCGCCGTTAAAATTTTAACTTAAATGTGTTACGAATAAGGAACATTTTCGTATGTTGTTAGTTCAAGTATCAAATAAGATAAATTCGTTTTGTTAAAAGTATTATTGAGTTCGGTTATCAAAACGCCGATATTATACAGAGGAAAGATTTCATTGTTTCAAAAAAAACGTCATCGTGTTAATTCTATGTGTCCCACTGATATTATAAATGTGAAAGTTTGGATGGATGGATGTTTGTTACTCAATCACGCCAGAACGGATTTGGATGAAATTTGGTATGTAGATTTCAGGGGCCTTACTATCAGCTTTGTAAAATCCATTCAAGGTCCGAGCAGTTCTAAAACCTGGCTTAAACATGCCAGAGACAACAATAACCGATCCTTTGAGAATATCAATGTTCAAACCGTTCACCGAAATGAGCGTGATGCCGTGGTGATGGTATGACTTTACACTAAGCGGATTAAGCCAGGTTTTAGAACTGCTCGGAACTTGAATGGATTTTACAAAGCTGATAGTAAGGCCCCAGGTCCCGGAATAATACAGGCTACTTTTTATCATCATCATCAATTATGTGCAAGTTTTCACTTCTGCCGGCACTCCCGGAGTGCAGCCTGGAGTGTTTTTTATACCATATAGGTTAGCGTTTGACCACTATCTCACTTGATGGCCAGTGACGATGTGGTCGACGATGTTATCACGCTAGACCTAGAAAGCTCACTGGCTCTCAAGGACTGCTGCTTGAACACACTGTGTTTGGTGATTTAATATAGTAGCTATATTTATTTACATAGAACAGAGAGGTGACAATGGGGGTGCTTACAGGCAGAGGGGGCAAGAAAAATCCTGATGCGTGTCGTTTTCAAACTTCGATCAAGAATATTCTTGATCGAATTTTTCAAATATTACAAAATGTACTTTACAGATAAGATTTATAGACTTTTTGTCATTTGTCGTTACCGCAAGAATTTCAGATAAATACGACCCGCTCGTAAAGAACTTTCGCTACTAAATTAGCAAAAAAAAACAATCAAGTGGAATTGCAACCTTCTCCTTTTTTTGAAGTCGGTTATAAATTATTTATTTTACTAAAAGAACTGTTTCAATTATTTTGTAAGTTTTCTGACATGCAGATTTTTTTTTTAATTATCCGAAAGGACTCTAAATTGTCTATTTGACAAATGGTTTAACCTTAAACCATAATACTGTTCACACAGTACCTATTCATCTTTTAGATTATTCTGTGTTTTGAGATTGTGATGTCCGAGATGTCCGATTCCCAGTCGGATTCGAACTTTTGAAGTAATCGTCTCGCATCCATTCCGTGGTGATGGTGGTTTTCAGCCACCAGTATCTTAAAGCAAAGTTTGAAAGAATTACGGATTTATCTCTATAAATCCGTAATTCTTCCAAACTTTGCTTTACTTAGGCTAAAACCATTATATGCAAGCTATGAACCTAGTTTTTAGGGTTCCGTACCCCAAAAGAAACCCTTATAGGATCACTTTGTTGTCCATCCGTCTGTCTGTCAAGGCCCTTTATCTTGAACGCGTGAGGTATCGAGTTAAAATTAAAACGATATACTGAGGGGTCTACAATCTGTTCAAGCTGTGAAAAAATCTAAATTATAAGTTAACGTGAAACAATGATAAAGCCGTTTATGCCGCAAAAAAACTTATATTTCGACAAGGGAATCAAAATTAATAGGGTATTTTTCATTGAACTATAAAACTATGAAATTTGGCAAGTAATATACCGTCTTTTACTACAAGTATAGGAAAAAATGTGAGAACTATACATTTGTAATTAAATTTATAATAAACGGTCTTTATGCAAGGAACGGTGCGCGGCGGTCCACATCTTAAATTCAGTTAACTGTCATGTATTGCATTAAAGGGCGCAAGCTTCAACAGATTTTTTTATTATTTTTATGACGAATAGTATTCGGTTTATGATGAATAATAAAAACTTTTAAGATAAGTAAATAAGAAACTATTATTGATATTAATATGTACCTACAGATTAATACGGAACCGTCGATGGGCGAGTCTGACTCGCACTTGTCTGTTTTTTTTCCACTTGACGTGGACCACTCTGTCCCAATACTGAATCATGATAAAAATAAAAGGCACGCGGATCCACAGTAATAGCTAGTAGGTACACGGAAGGCGTTCTCCGGAAGATTTTATTTCTCTGTAGTGATGGTAACATACATCGAGCGGGCGTGCTGCTTAAAGCATAAGCCGAAAGCGTGTTGACATTTCTACAGCAAAGCTTAGACTCTTCAATTGTTTGTGAACATGTTAATTTAATTGCAATCGCACTAAGTCGATTAGTAAAAAAATATATTTAAGAAGCTATTCCAGATAAAGTATTCACATATTATCTAGGGCAATGATAGACAAACTCCAGATGTAGCTATACGACATAAAAAAGAATGAGTGATTTGAAGTGAAAACTTCTTTAGCGGTGTTAAGCACTTTTGTATGGGGAAAAAATGTTTAACACGCGTCAGATCGTGAGATCGTCAGAACGTCAGAACGTCAGGACCGCCGTTAAAATTTAAACTTAAATGTCTTACGAATAAGGAACAGTTTCGTTTGTTGGTAGTTTTATTTGTTAAGTCGTTTTGTTAAAAGTATTATTGAGTTCGGTTATCAAAACGCCGATATTATAAAGAGAAAAGATTTCATTGTTTAAAAAAAAATTTCGTAATGTTAATTCTATGTGTCGCACTAATATTATAAATCTGAAAGTTTGGATGGATAAATGGATGGATGCTTGTTACTCAATCACGCCAGAACGGCGGAACAGAGTTGGATGAAATTTGGTATGTAGATACTTCAGGTCCCGGAATAACACACAGGCACTTTTCATCATCATCATCAATCATGCTCAAGTTTTCACTTCTGCCGGCACTCTTGGAGTGCAACCGGTTGTTTTTTTTTCTGTTTCAAGTATAACCGATATGTGAATTGTATGTGTTTGTGTGTGTGAATATCGTGAACTCAGGTAAGCGCTAAATAAAATAATGCTCAATCGATGTTCCAAACGGGTAAAGCAGTACATAAAAGTTATTTGTAATACGCAAGTGCTATCTCGTAATATTATTTAATAACTCCATTTTCGAATAGCAATACTCAATAAATTGATTTGGTCTAATAATAATTATAATACGGTATGTAGCTTTGTAATGAGATAGTCACCGATAAACAGTTTTTGATTACCTCCTACCAGGTGACAACGTATGCAGTTTCAACACCTCGCAACACCTTTATTAAAACCTTTTCCATATTGTATCATCCCTTACGTAATTTCACGTGCCGATTAACGGTAAAAAAGAAGAACACTTAATCAACAATTTATAGTCATTGTTCACACAAAACAATTCATAGCGCATAGATCTACCTGTCAAATGTATAAATAGGTGTGAACTTAGCCGCGCCGCGCCCCTCCACGCAGGCTCACTCCGGCCCGAGACGCCGAGCAGAAAAACACTCCAATTTATAGATGTGTGTTCATTGTATACACGAACATCCTCAACAGTCATGAAATGATATATTTTCATGGAATGAACTACATTTATAGTCATGTCGAAATCGCTAGTTTTCTTTTAATTACACCACCGCCCCGGCCGCATATTTTTTGAGATGTATATCCATTATGTCATAGCTTAAGTGGCCTTTGCAGGGACTAACGTGTACTAAGTATTTGAGAAACAATCTTGCTTGCTTGATGATTGCGAATCTTACACTGTTAGATTTGGATTGTTTTATATCGCATATACTTTCGAAGCCATATTTTGAAGCGATGATAGCTCAGCGAGGGGAGCGTCGGCTGTTAAACTGACGGACACTGGTTCGATCCCCAACAACAGCTTAGCTTCCGGTGAAGGTAACACCGATATAAATTTCCCAACATGGTGGCAGGGTACTTTCTAGTACCCGCCTGGCTAGCTACCACCCTCAAGTTTGAAAACCTCAAAACTCACCCTCAAAACTGTCACCAAACACATAACGTGGTCAGACAGCAGTCCTTGAGAGCCAGTGAGCATTCTACCGCTTTCACCGCTTAGGCATGAGTGATCCACCTAAAACCGCTTCATAACATCATCTTATGGTAGTAGTCAAATCCCTGCCTGTTCTCATTAAGAAGACATAGAGGCGATTATGGCAGGTAGGGAATATATCACTCTCCTGGGTCAGAGATGTTCTCGAGTCCACGGAGTGGTAAGCCAAGCGCAGAACGCACCACCTGTCAAATTACCTGATAAAGATACAAATATATGAGGAGCCCCTTCCACGGTTCTTGCCGAAAGGTTCTTCCGTCAAGGTCTTTGTCCAGCGGTGGACACCCTGCGTATGCAATAATGATGATAAACTTATACTAATATTCATTCTTTTTTTTAACCAACTTAAAAAAGGGGGAGGTTCTCAATTCAACCCTTATGTTTCTTTAGTTGCGACTTCAACAAGTTTTTTTT
This sequence comes from Apeira syringaria, assembly GCA_934044485.1. Lineage (NCBI taxonomy): Eukaryota > Metazoa > Arthropoda > Insecta > Lepidoptera > Geometridae > Apeira > Apeira syringaria. The sequence continues at coordinate 6,293,995 of OW203658.1, read as the reverse complement.
TTTTACTATTATAAGTTTGCGATTGACAACTGTCTCACCTGATGTTAAGTGATGATGTTGTTTAGGATTTAGCACGCAAACCTAGAAGGTTATTATTATTAAGTTATTTTACACTTTTGATTTGAGTGTTGAAGTCGGTTCCATTTTTTGAATTTTGTTTACTTTATTTGTACAATATTGTGAATGTCACAAAATACTACCTACATATTTCTAAATTTATTCTAGAAAATAAATTATATATATATATATGTATATATAGCAGCCTTTAAATCTGTTAAAATACGATTTTAACAGATTTAAAGGCTATGCCTGGACCCTACACGTCATTCTTATTTCGGTTTCAGACTTATAAAATGATTAATTACCTGATACAGCACTGACACTTAACAAATCGTGCCACTTTCTATTGGTAACAAAATCTAAGTAAAAAAATAAAAAATAAACATCCTGCACATGTTCGGTCCAAAACAAAACCCAAACTTGTTACACTAGCAAATACTACAATTGGACATCACCAAGATATAAATTCATTGCTACAAATAATAATTACAACTCAACCATTGCATTGTTTAAATAATAAATAATGTAACGTTCCATTTGAGTGCAGCAATGTACACGTTATATTTACAAAAGTTGATTGCCAATTTGATGCAGAGTAATTTATAGTACAGAGACCCTATCACTGAATGGAAAGGCGCACGCCACATTTCACCAAGTATAAAACGCTCGTGGGGATCACAACTGCCAACAGTACCGACAAAGAATCCAACGACACCATTTAAACCGTTCAACATGATCGCATTTGTAAGTTTTTTATTAAATTTTAAAAGTGCAGTGACGCAAGCGGCCTATATCGGACAGTTCGACGCAATTTCAGCAACTACGGAAGTGATATAATAGGCGGAATGTGTAAACCTTTGCCAAAAAAAGTTGTCTATTGCTTAGATGACGCTGCGTTTTAAAAGTTCTAATTTCAAAAAGTTCTCACTGTTTAACCTATTATACTAAATATTCAAATTAAAGCGCGTTCAACAAGAAATATAGTGATGTTATGTCATAATTATAAATTAACTTCCTATTTCATCTTGATGAGGTGAAAGGAGTATGATTGCTGGCATGTTACCTAGTACTTCTGCAGTCATTACATACATTTCATAACACCACTTCTCACTTATATCACTAAATCGTTTGAGACAGAAGCTGCATTAACGTTGCAATTTAGTGATTCAATTAAAATAATTAGCATTCACAAATATGTTGTCAGGTGTGCAACTTAATTCATAATTACCAAATATTTTTTCATTGTGAAATACTTAATATGTTCTATCAATAGACCTGCAGAGTTCCTTTTAAAATGGAATCGATGTGCCTGCCTCATGCCACAGAGATGCCTAGTTATTTTGAACTCTTGCATGGCAAAAAGCAGCTGTTTTCTTACAAAGAGCTCTTTGCAATGCCACTGAGCAATTATTTTTTAATTTTTCATGTTTTAAATTTTGAATCTTCAATTCTTTGATACGTTTATTTACGATAGCTGCTGAATGTGGAAACTATTTTCGTATTCTGATAATAGTGGTATGGTATCAGTATCAGTTGCTAAACCCATCCCGTGGATCTTGACTCTCAATTATACGAAGGTACAAAATCCAGACAAATCATTTAACAGAAGCTAAAGTTATGTAGTCAGTAGACAGATATGAGAGGAGGTCTTCTTTATAATAAGTTCCGCAAGATCTCACTTACCTACAAATCTTTTTGTCGTTCCAGAAAACAGCAGCAGTTCTCCTCCTGGCAGCCGTTGCTATTGCACGGCCCTCTGACGAATGGGAGCCCGAAGGCCACTCACACTCCGAGCACACAAAACCGTACCACGTGACAGTGGTGAAGAAGATCGGGGTTCCCATACCTCATCCGGTAGCGGTGTCTGTGCCTCAATATGTGAAGATACCGATTCCTCAGCCCTACCCCGTCCATGTCACAGTAGAGCAGCCGATCCATGTCCCTGTGTATAAGGTATGTTTTATGTTTATATGAACTAGGCAGAGAAAGATTGTTTGAAGAGTGTTTATTTTGTTATGGTGTGTCCAGTTATCCGATTAAGTTTTAAACCAGTTTAGAGGCTAGAGACGGTGTTGTGAGAAAAATCATGGTCCGAAGCAAGATACAGTAATCCTATTTTCGGGTCTAAGTTTCACCATAGCTACGGGTATACCGTCTATCTATCTTGCAAACTAAATTCCCTTGTTTCGCAGCCCCTGAGCATCTTACAATGAGGTCGTGAGCGACTAATAAGCATTCCATTGTTTCATTGTCATCTTTTCTGTGACAAAGTCGGGATGTCATAGCAAACTCGTAGCATCTAGAATTTCAAGGCTTTTTACTAAGGATACAATCTTCCCATTGATAAAAACGTGTTTACCCTCACGGATTTGTGTCTCGATCACTTGACACTGAACTAAAAAACTAAAGATTTATAACCACCATTATTAATAAAAATGGCTTCTCTCTGTAAAATCTCAATCAACAAAATTTCAGATATCACATGTTTTTTGTCTCATATTCAATAAGACAAAGTTATTTCATCAATTTAGTTGGATCTGATATGTATTTATGTTTTATGACAAAATAGTTTTCTCCTGAAAAATTGAAGTAAACTCTATGAAAAAATTCTATAATATTACACACTAATACATACTAATTGAGGGAGCATGGTTAGCGAGGGTTAGTGTGTTTAATGTCTGGGCTTTAGGAACTTGCCATCATGAAAAGATGTCCAGATTTGCAAGTGCATCTTATACAGTTAACGTAATACAGTTATGTGAGAATATCTTAATTCATGTTATTATATATATATGTTATTATGTCATGACATAAAAATGTTGCGTCAATTCTTGTAAGCATGGCGTGAATAAGACATGTGTTTGTGGCATTTAAATATCGAAGTATTTTGAATACCCTATACTAGGGTATCCGGCATAAGTATGGGTCACCGATTTTTCATTGTGAAGATCTTGAATCAGCAAAGATTTACAAAATTCACATATGCCGTTAGTACCTACCTATAATCTGAAACAATTAATTCAGTAAAAATAGCCAATGTATATCCGCTCCTAATACAGTGTAGAATGTCCCAATTTAATTTTTTAAATTATGGTTCATCAGATAAAGTGTTTATTAATGATTTGTGATCTGAATGATTTAGTAATTAGTAATAAAAAATATAATAATCTAAATCTGAACTATTGATAGTGATATGTATAAAATTACGGCTATCCAATGTTATTATTCCTACTAATATTATAAATGCGAAAGTGTGTGTGTACGTTTGTTTAATTCTTCACGCTCAAACGGCTACACCAATTTCAATGAAACTTGGTATGGAGATAGCTGGATTAACACATAGGCTTATTAAAATTATCACCATCATCGTTATAATTCACCACGCGGGTAATATCGCGGGGCGTAGCTAGTCAATAATAAATAGTTTAGTAAAAAAAATGTGTGACCTACTGACACATTTTTTACGCACAAATTAAATTCATTGTAATGGAGATAATAATAGTTTTAGTGCCCTTAACTATTTTTGTAATGCATAGAGCTAGGCACCATTAAATTTCTTTCCATTCAATTGTCTATGCCAACCACAAGGTATTAATTACGAGAGAAACTGTGCAATTACCGTTTCACTCACAATGAAACAATCGCGAGTAGAATTGCATCTGTATTCTTTTTTTAAAAGAGCACTTGTGACATAATGAGAGCCCCATCCATGCTGCTGTACCAATTTATTATTATGTAATGCAACTGGCCACATCGAAAGTAAAAGTGACAGCCAGCGAAGCGTGCGCTAAAAAAACAAACGGGTTCGCGCGCATTGTCACAGATTTCGTCAAATTATGTACGACATTTAAGTTGTACTTTTTTTTTCTTCACAGGTGGTGCCCCAGATTATTGAAAAGCCGGTGCCTTATACGGTGGAGAAACCCGTGCCTTATGAAGTCGAGAAGCCCTACCCCGTTGAGGTCGAGAAGAAAGTAGAGGTCCCGATTCCCAAGCCTTACCCCGTCCACGTTCCGGTTTACAAACACATTTACCACCACAAGGGTGGCAAGCATTAAAAATACAAAGCGAAACATAGCTTGCTCTGTGAGCTCTTCGCATTTACTAAGTATTAGTGGCCAGGGCTGCCATTTGTAAATAAATACAATATAATAAGACTAATGTAGATCTAATGGAGATGTAATTCCGCTAGCTATGACTACAGTTGGTTAACTGTGATAATTTATTGTGTGTACAATAATGTTTTGGTTGATTTTGCTGTTGATTGCAATCGTTGTTGACTATTGTGTAATTGTTGATTTTTGTACATAAAGTATAAATATATTTTTATAAGAAGAGTCCGTTTCATTTTAACCCAGACACGAGAGTAGAACCCAGGATCTTCCATAGATAGATGGGGTGCTTTATTGATCCTATCCAAGGATAGACTCCCATGATTATTTCCGCTCGCTTTGGTAGTGGCTGAATTTACCATGATATGCACATTTATTTTTAATTATGATTATAGATATAGGTGGGTAGGTACTATTCATTATGATGAATAAGGATACATGAATGAATGAAACGAAAATGAATATTTTATTATTATATATATTTTTATTCTTTTTCATTGTAATAACTTATAAATGAACAACTAAAATATACTATCATTAATATTTAAGGTATGTTTAAAAATCAATAATACCATAAATATTTCTTTAAATAACAATGGCTCAACCAGCAGCATTGACCTGTTGAGTTGCATTGCAATTCAACGGGGCAATGCTGCTAGCATGTAATGTAGATGTATATGTAGTATTGTATTTTGTTATTAGTATAAAGGCATCGGCACAGTAATTTAATTTAACTGATTATATAATTTAAATTAAATAAATTATGACGATCGTAAGAGCATATCTGCAATGGTTAAACCTATTGATTAGCATCGGTGAATACATACACGTAAATTCAGTGCTGCGATTGTGTAATACGGAGTTCGACGATTATTGACTCAACGCAACGATTCGACGACGGGACAAAAATATTTTTTTTTACGCTGAGAAAATTAAGCAATTATGTTTTCATGTTTTCATTGCTTCATTCCAAATTAATTTTGATAATTTTATCTACATAACGTACATTTACCTCAATTTTAATAACTGTTACGTATGGTAGGTGCCCAGCCCTCTACGTATTACCTGAACAAGTATTCTTACTTAATGATGCCATGTCGGCTGTCTTCGTAACTAAAGATATCAATCAGGTCCGGTACTTATATCATTTTATCATACTTTCACTGAGTACCTAGTATTTATTCTGTGGCGGAGGTCAAGGCTTCGATCGACGACACTCTACCAAGGGAAACTACATGCCCTATTACACATTTATTGCTATACATTACCTCAAACGTCACTATGGCTTAAAGCAGTGTGGTCTTGAACCAGCGATGGTTGTTGGATTTGTGGTTTTGTGCAATTCTGCACGAGCTTCTTGCAGTTCATCACTTGAGTTCCATTTACAAAAATAACTATTTACAGACATGCTTTATGATTGGAAATTCTCGTTAGTTTGAAACATTATTATATGCATGTATTATCCGGCTTTAGTTACTTTTATATATAAAGTTTCGACCTAGGTTTCGGCGAGCATGTCCGATGCTACTAATATAACTAATTACCTTTGCTAATCAGATCAGAGACGAAATGTCGTTATGTTAATGTGTATATGGTACATTATGAATGTATTTATTATATTTATTTAGTATATTTTATACATTATGAATGTATAAAATACGGGAATCACTCAGGTAAGGAGTCAGAGGGTTTCGTCAATAGTTTCAACCACATTCGGTGGTCTTTTTCAAGGAGAATACGGAGCGCTCGCGGACGCGGTCGCGATTCGCCTAATACCTACATAGTAGCCTAGGTTATATGGTAGTTGATACATTTTAGAAAAGTAAAACAAGATGGCAATAACCCAATAACTTTCAGGCAATGTGCAATTTGTAAATGTTACCCAGAGTTCTCATGACATGATAAAATTATGACCCCTTCTGGCGCGTGATTCACAGTCATATGAGAGCTTTACTGACATAAGACCATTCTATAATATTCTTGGAGTGGTGTGTAGCAAGACACGTCATCATTATTTACACGTTAGGTGATGAACAGCTGAACAGAAAGACCAGCTCCATTGCGAACTTTACATGGCCCATTCTAATCAGCCGGCATTCATATTCCCTTGCGATTCCATCGGGTCGTCATCCTTCACTGCACTTGCCAATCCATCATCTTCACTAGAGAATCATTGTCAATCATCAGAGATCGATTCCTCTTGATGTGTGCCCCACTCTATAGAGCTTGCCAATTCGCTGGACTATGTCGACCGTCGTATTTTACGGTTTCTATGTCTGAATCTATCATACATACTCTTGGCATAGTTCAAGCTAAGATGCACAAGATATGAAGAGGCTGAGGCTGCGAGTTTGAGCTTGCTTATGAGGTCCAAATAGAATCCACATACGAGTTCTAAGATCTAATTTTTAGAAAAATCAGTATCCGAAACTTTGATTTCCTTTTACAAAGTCTATTGCTAATGAAAATTCTATACCTGAGAATACGGGAATCTTCCCGTATTCTCAGGTATAGAATTTTCATTCTTGAGATTTTTGTCTTAGTGCAAGCATAATAGTTAACATTATTATTCTTATGAAAGGAGGGTTTACGACACGAGACGATGGCGGGGACGCTTAGATGCGTCGGCCTTAGGTAAGTAATACTTAGTCACTTTTTTACTGACGGGTATGTACCTATACATATATCACTTATGTAGGTACTAAACGAGTCCTGTTTGTACATAAATATATATAAAATAGTCCTCCCGCCTGCCAAGCGTCGCGAGAATTGGCAAATCCCCCCTATATGGGGGAGGCATATGTCCAGCAGTGGATGTCTAATTGCTGAGAAGAAGAAGAAGAAACGAGTCCTATTTTTCTTGCAGGATCTAATGAGGCACTTGGAGGTGCACCTTTTAATATACCACAGGTATATTAAAAAAGGTATTGATTGGTATTATAATATAGGGTAGCGCGACATTGTACCTTGCCAAAGCGTTATTCATATTCGGTGAATATTGCATTGGAATTGGATATTTTAAAGGCACGGTGAACCATCTCCAGTCCATCGTCAGTCGACCAGAAGGCTTCTGCTACGACATTGCTATATAAGCAGTTTTCATCTATAATTTCATTATGCGCGCTGCCAAGGAAAGCGTTTCCTGACTCTATTTTCTGATGCGCTACATCCCGTAGTTTCAAACACGAGTGAAGTGTTTCCTCGTATAGAGTGATATCTAAGAGTCTAAGGCCTATCTTAGACAAATATATTATACCAAGCCTGTTTCTTTAAATAGATATATGTATAATAGACACTACATTATTATTATATTTATTTGTACATACCTGTCATAAACTGCATGATCTATAGGAAAAGCTCATATATCAGTGCTATATATGTGTACAATACATTGCCAAGTCATATCACGGGCATAACTAGTAAAACTATATTTAAGAAAAAACTGAAACAGTGGCTAATAAAGAATGTATTTTATGACTTAAAAGAATTCATGTCTCGAGATAAGTCTACTGACGTTTTGTTATGAATATTATGATTCAATAAGGCAATGTAATAATTAGCATAATCCATTTAAATATTAATGCTGTAATCTTGAAATAAATTAATACAACCTATGTCATATAAAATTGTATGAGAAATTACTTTTTAAAGATGATTATCTTGACATATTAATAATGTAATAATTAGTTATAATATGCAACATTGAATGCCCGATACGGGTAAGCTGATATCACTCTCTTGCAATACCATCGTGCAAAAAATGTGTAATATTTTTATCAGTTGTCAATAAATTATTCTGATTCTGATTCTGATTCTGATACATATAGACATATGATAATTCTCACCGCACAGTCGAATGTAAGAAATTATCATGACACCGTGGCGGAGCGATCGGTTCTGCCCTTACGCCGTCAGGGCGCTGCGGGTGATCTGCCCTTTTAGGGTTCCCCGTATAAAACACCTTAATAATATACATTTCGAAAAATGACCAATTTATTCTCTATGACGCGAACCTCAGATAAATGAATAGGGTGGATACTCAAAGACGCGAACCAACGTGGAAACATTTTATCCAAAAGTTACCATAGACGCTATTGCGAGTCGACAAATTATAACGAACGGCTATTTTATCAACGTAACATTTATTATATTTACTTTCCCTCATCTGGCTTATAAATAACAAGCTTAAATAAAAATCCTACTAATATTATAAATGCGAAAGTACGTGTGTATGTTTGTTACTTCTTCACGCTCAAACGGCTTCACCGATTTAAATGAAATTTGGTACGGAGATAGTTTAAGCCCTGGATTAACACATAGGCTACTTTTGTCTCGGGAAAAGTATAGTTCCCGTGAGATAATTGAGGTAGCGCAAAAACCGTAATCCACGCGGGTGAAACCGCGGGGCGGTACTAGTACATTATAATGAGGAAAAAGCCATACTCAAAAATTTTTAAACGTAGTAAGAACACTGTCAAAAAAAAAAAGTCTTTATTAAATTCGATTCATCCGCATGGATGGACGCTAGGATCCCACTGTCATTATACATAATAATAAGACTCCCGTCTAAATATAAGTTTGAATTGTGTATGTATGAGACATACACAATTCAAACTTATATTTAGATGTGAGTTACAACTCCCGACGAAGAAGAGGGGTGTTACATAAAGTTTATAAGTTATAAATATAATTAGTATACTAATATTATAAAGAGGAGAGATTTGATATTTTGTTTGAATTGACTAGGCTCCGAAACTACTAAACCGATTTGAAAAATTCTTTAACTATTGGGAAGCTACACTATCCCCCGGTGACATAGGCTATATTATTTATTTATTTATTAAATTACAATTTTTATTTTTATTTTTTTACCCGTGTGTCGGGGTGGACCGCTATTATCAAAACAAAGCTCCAGTTTACCACATTATTGAACATTTAATAAGTCTTTTACATTTTATCTTTTTTATAATCCGATAAAAGGAGGTAATCCTTCAAGAGATAAAAAATTAATTAGCAAATTAATTTTTATTAAAGGTTTTATATTAAAAATAAATGATTCATTAATAAAATAAGAGGTTATAAAATAAAACCTGGCGTACCTACTGCCAGGTAGTGGAACTCACTGCCAGACTCTGTGTATCCCGATAGGTACAACCCCTGAAATTCTTCAAGTCGCGAGTGAATAGGTTATACCTTATCTTTCTAAGTATGCGTGCTACACCTTAGACCGTGTCTCTTAAGATCAGGTGAGACAGCGTTCAAACGTAAGCATTTTTACATTTACGAACTCTCTGAAATCAGAATGAGAAAGTTCTAAGAATGGCCCAGGTCAAGAGTACTCTAAACCGACGCTCTCATATTATTATGAAAGGTCTGATGAGCGTGTATAAAGCGAAAGAAGTGTGTCGCAATCGTAGCATTTGGAAGGCTGTGATCTCTGCCTACCCCTACGGGAAAGAGGCGCTAATGTAAATGTGTACACAAACTTTCGCATTGATAACATTAATTGACTATGAGATCTTTTATAATATTACTATGATTAGAAAAGCGATAGGTGATAGAACGAAAATCTCTAAATAATAAACAAATTAAAATTAAAAATACTTTTTATTAGCTATGGGTATAACATGCATAAAGATTATAGGTAAGTAGAAGTGGAGCAAGGCTGAAAAAGGAATGGATGAACTACGTGAAGAAGGATGTTATGCTTAAGAAAGGTGTGCGCACTTAGTTGGCGAATAATAGTGGAATATAAAGTGGCAGAGAAAAATTGATGTGCCGATCCGACCTAATATAATGTCGGATAAGAACAAGAAGACGAAGAATAGTAAAGATTGACAGGATAAAGTGATAGAGACCTACAGGTGTCATGAAAAAGTGGCAAAGACTAGTTTATAAACATTAAAAGAAATGACAAAAATTGGATACTTACAATGGCAATGAAAATCGTACAGCCTATTTTAATAATTTTCTACCAGCCCTATTCGCTCTTGTCCGTTTTAGCTTTTTTTTTTTCATGTAGCGCACCTGCCAGCCCCCAACCGCGCAGCCAGCATTGCCCTTTCATGCCGACGGATTAATGCCAGCTAAGCCTCATTTCGAAAAAAAGATAAACCGCGGGTCAAGTTGTTTTGTTGTAGGTCGAATACAGAATTTATTTCTCGTTTACTTAAATTGTTTTAGGTGGCCAGCGAGAGTTATTAAGTTTAGGCTCTAAAAGTACCTACGTATATATAATTATAGTATTAATGTTTAAGCCGATAACTGGAAAGAGATAGCTCAAGATTTATTTATTTCTTTGAGTAATAGGCAGCGTGCCTGCCTATATCACACTGTGTCTAAATTTTATTTAGGCAGTCCACATAGTGTCCACAGTGTTTACATTCCACTGGTGCACTGGTCGGAGGTTAGCAAGAGATTTCATATTTTTCTGCAGCCAGCCATCGAGCCGAAGAAGAAAGATGTAGAGAAAGAAAGAAGAAAAAAAGAGTAGAAGAAAGTCGCACATATTATTATCATTTTGTCCCTGCGCCATGCCGAATTAATGAATGAATGTTTCCTTTTTGTTCTCTGTTAATCCAGGGTGCCAATTTTCTTATTTGTTAAGCTTAGCAATTCATAAACAATGCAATAGTAATTCAAATGTAGTCATAAATAAGCTTGTTATTCCGCTTATATTACAATTGCCTCTCGATTGCATTGTATTGTGGTAGAAAATAGATTGTAGCCATTATAATTATACCCCAAGCAGAATATCAAAACTAGCAAAAACTACAATTCATTAACAATCTATGAGCAATTTAGGTACGTATCTAGTAGAATTAATACCCTGGTCCTACGATCTCCAAAACATTGAGAAAATAGATAATAATTTTCAATAATAATTCAATCGTGTTTCCGTAAAATGCGTTCTAAGTATTTAAATGTTATGTTTTGAAATCTAAAGTACTTTTGTAGAGTAGTAAATTCTTATATTGTACCTATAAGAGTAATCCCGACCCACGCCGACTGAGATCCATTTTATTTAAGTGCACGCATTACAGCATCAATCTCAGTAACGTAACAGCTCTTTTACAATCCATAAACACATTAATATAACAATAACTGTGGCATTTCTAAATTAATATCAAAACAAACAATGTAAAAGCGCTCACGATCGCATCCGTGCGTAGTTCTAACGTACGTTTACGCGGGAAAAGTAAACATTACTGCTAACAACTGAAAAACACGTAATCCGGCTCATTCATAATCCTTAATACAAAGTAGTACAGCTTAAAATCATATAAAAACACAATTTCACGAGGGCTTAGCATGGATTTTGTAAGATTTATAAACAAACGGCGGCGTTGGGTGAGTTTGCGCGCGAAATCTGGATAATTTCGCGCGTTCTGTCAACAAACATGGCGGTCTGGGGTGCGTGCCTGCCAGCGGCTGAAACTTCAGAAACGAATGTGTCGAAATATTCAATTAATGACGTCATCCACTGTGATAAATATTTAACATCGATTGCACGGAAATGCAGGTCTGTATAATATAATCAGCAATGCAGTTATTTTCTGTTTATAACATAGACGTCCTGTTACTTGGAATAAAAATATCATCAATAATGAAATGTGTCATATAGAACTGTTGGAACACCGGTAATTCTAGACTCCTGTATCGACATTGTGCTAAAGAAATGACCGTGATAGTACCTACAGGAGTGTAGGGAAGAAGAACGAAATGGCCATAATGGCCTACCTAATTGGCAAAACTCTATACAATATCCAACCAAAGTTTTTTTAAGTCCTCACTTTTTTACTGAATAAAACTGGAAACGAAAAATAAAGTAAGCTTATTCCTGTTCACTTCGTGCAACAAAATTTAATTTCTATAATAAATATGTAATGTGTCACAGTCGAAATGCACATTTAGTACGGAGCCAACATGAATTCATTAAAAAAAACTCTAGGAGAGAAAAAGGTTAATAAGGTTTATGCACCGTAGTAAGAGAAGCATATTTACGATAAGCACGTTTAAATTGTATATACTTACTTATTATTTTATGACAGTTTGTTTGTGTTCCAAACACTTAGCAGTTAGCAACAATTTGGCACTTAGGTATCGTGTGTGTTGTCATTTGTGTTCGCACAAAATCTTTTGTTTTCCTTACTTTATGGCACTGGGCACTGCATAGACGAATGAGCTTATTAGACCTTCTATAGTGGCGTCTAGCGCGTATCTCAATCGAAGAATTGAAATAATGACTTTGCAATAATCATTGCTGACCGTGATCAAAAAGTGAGAATGAGCATCGCTACAGTAAAAAATCAAATCCTTTTGAGTTTGTTAAAATTTGCGAGGACATCTGCTATTAGGTAGGTAGGTACTTTTGTATTAGACCTTTTTATTCAATCTTTATATTTTTTCTTTTACCTAATGCATAATTGAAAGCGAGGTTTTTTTTTAGAATAATATTTAATTTACACGACTCATGCCCTATTCCAATACCATCTCATTAACACCCTTGCAATGGGCTCCAATTACGACCTGCCCTCGTTGCATCGCATCCATCACCTCGCGTGTGAACACTGACGATGCAAGTGCCGCCGCGCCCAACCACGCCTGAAACTACCCACCACTACTACTTTGTGGACTGACCCTTGATTCAGCGATTTCGCACGCGTTTCGATCGATACGTTAAGCTCGAGATTGGTTGGATAAAACTATCCCAGTAATAATTTTGCAAAATAGAATTTATATATGCGAGGTAAGTGATGTTTAGTTTTTGATATGTACACATCATATTTTTTATATATTTAGAATTATTTGTTAGTAAAAGAATCTCCGAAAGCATATTATTGAAATATGATTATAAAAATAGTTATTCAAATGATTAATGTACGTAATTCAGTTGATTATAGTGAAATAAGTTATAAGTAACGTACTTACACCATGTCTTTATGAGAAATAAAAATTGTATTTCATACAATTGTTCTATATTGTCATATTTACAACATTTAGAAGCGGTGGGAGCGTCGGCTGTCAAACATACGGACGCTGGTTTGATCCCCACCAACGGCATGAGCTTCCAGTGATGGAAACACCGGTATTATTTCTATAAAATAGTTAAGTAATACGTAGGTGCCTTGTAAATACTCTATCTGTATCATTTTTACCAACGCCTTCACACTTACACTGCCCCACTAGTAAAGTTTGTGCTGAGTATTTCGTGGCAGAGAGCTGATGGTAGCTAGCCCGTCCTAACCAATACATTGCTACTCGTCCTCATAGGAAGGCAACCACCTCATTAGGGACTTTTTTAACATATTATAAGTTTGCGTTTTATACAAGGGACTGACTTATATGGCTGAGATTATGATGATGATGATGATACTATATAAATTATTTATAATAAGCATTTATTTCTTGACTCGATAATAAAATTAACACACAAATATTACATTGTGCCCTGAATTACACACTAGGACGAATTCTAGGGTAATCCCGGGATGAGTCCCGTGGGACTTAGTCTCAGCAGCACAGTCATAGCAGTGCAATTTGAGCAACTAGGTTTCATTTGAGCAGACGCTTTGTACAATTTTTAACAAGAACCCTTTGTAGCAATTTGGCGTTATTTGTATTAATTCAATCCTAGTGTATAATTACATGTTCCTGTGGCATTCGCGTGTGCATATTGTATTTGTGTTTCTGTTGAGCTTAAAACAAGGGAAAGTAATAAAAGAAAATAAAGCACTGAGCTACTGAGCACAATGCATGGAAAATAATCCAAAATTAAACATTAAAAGCATCATTCCCATCTAATCAACATATAACAATCTAAGAACTCAAACCATACCCCATCACCTTAACTTACACAAACAAACAAACCAGGTTGACATACCAACATTTGAATATTCCTTCAGATAACGCATCTTGTCCTAATCGAAAAACCGATCGCACGACCAATACCACAGACAATTTATCACTCACCAATAACTTTTTAAACTCTATGACATAGTCTTAAGGTTTTTTCTTTTTAATCGCGGTCCTGGCAAAGGAGCACAGTCAGCATTCCTGGTGTCGAAGCAAGACGTCTCAATTCTTGGGTTATCTGGCATCATAACGTTGATGGCGTGTTTGTTTCTGATGTCTACATCACATGACTTATACCTTGGGTTACTTTGGGTCGACACTGCTGTCGATATTGAAACAATGTATTGGTAAAGATAAGAAGTAGTACATTGTTACAAACGTATGTAACAATGTCCACCTCCAAAACCTATAAACCATTGCAAACAAAAACCAGGAAATCTTTATCTAAGTATGTGATGCAGATAACAGATATATTGGACTTACATCAAAATATATTTTTACAAATAATTTAAGAAGGTTCAATAAGTCGTTTTTTTTAAATATATATGTTTAGGTATACTAGATTCAGGTGTCCTTTTTCTGAAATGTGTATCAAAATGAATAAATCATATGAATTACACGATACCTATTTAGTGTTAATTTCGCATGACTATCGATATATCGACACATATATTGCGTCGAGCAACATGCGTGCGAATCGACGAATAAGCACAAAAATGCCAAAATGTTATAAGAAAGCAGATTTATCTAAATAGGGTTTATACAACATATACCTACGATCTATAAATAAGATATTAGTAACACACACATGTGGATAAAAAGCAAGTAGATACCTCCATGTGTTGTTACTGAGCATCCTATCTTCACGACCTTCTCAAAAACCATAAATTACCAAATGGTATTGAAAATGTAATAAGTCACTAACCCGATTGACTGAGAATCTACTAAATTCCAACAATGATTTTTATATTTTAAACTATTAGCGAATTTAGTACTAAATTTATTTTCTCTATTTTGACCGTTACCTATTTTTAAATGAAACAAAAACCAGGTAGCTTATAGTATACGACTCTCATTAATTCAACGTCAACACCCCTTGATTCCGCCTTATTCAGATGTCAAACGCGCGCTAAACACAGAAAGCATTAGTCAAACTGTCCAACTACCAAATCGACTGTCGATTAGTCATCCAGGCGAGCGGTAGCCAAATTTAAAAAAATCTAATGACAATCTTATTCTTATGACCTCGTTGATGTATTTTGACGTTTGTGTCTGACGGATGGCCACAGCACATCCAACTTTTGACAAGCCAGTGATTATGATATTTTGACAAACTACCGTCGATGTGAAGCAATGACATATTGTCGATATCTCGGCGATTTAGAATATAATTAATCGACGTCCGAACTAAATTCGTAGTCGTTTATCAACGTAGATAAGTTGTGGTTAAAAATGGAAATAAAATGCTTCGCAGACAACAATGCCGCCCCATTTGAATTGAATTCTTTGAAGTTTTGCAGACATCTATCCCTTTTCAAGCGTTTGTTGTTTCAATGAGAAATAAAAAACTTTAGATTTGCGTCCAAATTTATTTCTTAATTTAAATAGTTCCAATGGGAAGTCGACGTGATTTATAACACAAGTTAGGAACGCGCTATAGCACAGGAAAAATCTATCAAAAAGAGTAGTGTCCCGTTTCACACCATTTAAAATGTAGCTTTAAAATTTAACTTTTTCTTCGGCTTCTTGATAGTAGTTAATATTAGGTCCTTACGTATAGAATTGGTTGGTATTTTGTCAAACTTGTTGGCGACTTGAGTTTCAAATATCTGGCGTTTGGGTAAGGCGTTCCAAATTCAAATTTAATTCCAAGTTCAAATTTATTGCACATTTAGGCCACGTATTTTTGTTTCCAATTTAATGATTCACTTGTTATTGCGTCATTTGATTTTTATTTGACATCATTCTGTTCACAATATGGAAAACTTACAATCATCATCATCATCATCTCAGCCATAGGACGTCCACAGCTGGACATAGGCCTCCCCATTGATTTCCACAAGGACCTGTTGGAAGCGGCCCGCTTCCAGCCTTTGCCTGCGATCTTAGTTAGGGATTAATATTATTCATCATTATCTTACAATATCGGCTTATTAATACCGAATTCCACCGCGGCACCAGCGCCGCAGAAACAGCTTGAAGGATTAATTATGTGTATGGGGAAGCTACCGTAAAAGAGAACACAGTACGTTTGGAATGTCTCCGATACCCAACGTGGGTAACGTGGTTACATCACTTTTCCCGGAATTAGGACAACTTATGCGAGGAAAAAAATTAATTCCGTTTTTATAGCTGTCAAAATCGCCCTCCAAGATTTTACTGACTCTCGCTCCTAGTTTTTTTCCGATAAAATGGCGAAAGTGTTTGGAAAACAATGGTACATACTTTGATTGAATTAAATCATTTCATTTTAAAAACATCGTTTTGCTTTATCCTTACTAATCGCCAATTTCATATGTACCTAAAGACCTAACACTTATTCAGAAAAGAAGGTACATATAATATAAATAAAGAAGAAACCCAGAACAAATAAGAAACCCACCTGCCTAGAATTTGTACATTGCAATACTTATAATTCTAGACAGGTAGGTTTCTTAGCGGGGTGCAGACGGTAAGTAGCTAAATAATACAACCCTGGAGTCTTCAAGACGCGAGTGAATAGGTTCCTTCTAAGTTTGCGTGCTCCACTTTAGACCGCGTCGTCGCTTAACATCAGGTGAGACAGTGGTCAAACGTACACTTACAACCTTAAAAAAAAGGTAAGAGAGGGTTCTACGTATCAATCAGTTGATCACTATTAAATTCTTTTAACTTCATTATCTAACGGCTCTAACTAGCAATATCGCGACTCTAGCGCTCTACTACTGCGAATAAAAGTTTACCTGGATTTTTTTAACTAAACTATACAAATTAGGTACAAAATAGGATATCTTATAATAAAGACATGGGTATAGTCCAAGCTTCAGTATTCTCGTGATACCATATTTTTTTAATTGCGAGTTTCATACAAATATCGAACCTAATAGATACCTAAACTGACGATGCTCAGATAGTCTCTAATTGTGCTTACCATAAACTACATTCAGACATTACATTTTAAATAATCAGCTATCTAATTCAGTCGTTATTTTACTTAAAAATTTATAATAATTATGTAATAGCATACAAAACATCCTAAATAGATAATTGTGTGACAATTTCTAATGAATATTTAGTACACATTATTACTATAGTAGGTACACATAATTATTGATTTACTTGATATAAACTACACCAGACAACATTGAAATTTCTAAGTAATGCAATATAAACCGTTGAAAGCCAGTGATTAATTAAACACTTCGCGCAAATGGCGGCGCGTGCGCAGCTTGCAGCGCACCTGCATTTTCGACGCCTTAGTCTTTTTAATTGCATATCGGAGTTGTATTGCTTATTGCATTATCGATCGCTCGCCAAACAAAATTAAATAAAACTTAATGCTCATACCATTTTACACCATAAATTAGGCTTCTAATTCGTCAAATATTTACAAATTTAAGCATTTTATTACATAGAAACTGTTGTTACCGTTGCGTAACTTAACTATTAGCCTTTGACATATAATTCAATATATATATACGTATATACTATGATCAACGATATTCGTTATCGTGTCCATCCATATTTGATTTATCTTCACTTCATCCTGCTAGATATAGTATAGGTATAATATAGGAAAAAGTGCAAACTACCTGCAAATTTACTCACAAGGCCCTTCCGACCGTTTGACTGAATGGTTACTAATATAGAATTCAAAATGTATAAAATACACGCAAACCATTGATATATTTTCAAATTTACATACATAGTTTTTTATTTTTTTTAACATTCACGCAAGGTCTTCAGGTCCCAAACTAGGCAGAGCCTGTACTATGGCAACCTGATGACTGATATATTTACTTATATACATATACATTATATTTTACACATTGAATTTTCTGTGTTATCGGTACTACAGTAGGTACAATATTTTTTAAAGAACATTACGCTCCACAGACTCCAGGTCTCGTGCCAACTTTATTTCCAATCATCCAAGTGCTGGTGTGGGCACCAAATTTTTTTTAACGATACATACCTACCAGCTTATGTATGACCGCCTGTTGTTAATTAGCAACGCGCACAGATCTGACAAACAAGGCAACGCGGTACCCATAAGGTGTAGCATGAAAGCTTAGAAGGCACTTTTTCGCCGAAATATGCGCTGGATATGAGGACACGTTCTTCAAATTGCTTACTCATTAGTACATAAACAGTAAGTAACTATACTTACTGTTATATATATTTTTATTTTATTTATTTATTAACATTCACACAAGGTCTTCAGGTCCCAAACTAGGCAGAGCCTGTGCTATGGTAACCTGTTGACTGATATAGATACTTATATACATAAATACACCCAGACACAGGTCAAACAAGCATGTTCATGCACACAAATGTTTGATCTGTCCGGGAATCGAACCCGGGACCAGCGGCTCAGAAGGCAGAGTGCTACCAACTGCGCCAACCGGCCAGGCCAGTATATATAATAGTTATTAAAATATAATAGTTAAAAACTATACAAACCGGCTTCCATTGCGCATACGTGGAACATTTTTAATGTTTTCTTGGAAAATTAAAAGTTCTACAATGAAGTCAAATAAACATTATTGAAGGTAACTCAAAAAGTACTGGTCAGATCTTGGCCAAATTGAAACGGGACCACATAAAATACACCAGCAAATAAAAAAGAATCATCACAGAAAAAATCATCTAAGCGTATCAGCACTCTATGTGAGAGTTCGCCCGTGAAGTACTGCCACCATATCTATTTCTACCCCCAGGAAATAGTGTTTTCGATGAAATTACAGGCACATAAGACTTCAAACTTTATGTCTCAGGGTGCACAGTTCTGTACGAATTGTATCTGCTTATCAGGCAGAGATTACCACTTAACATCCTGTGGGCCTTAGTTTCCTTCCGTCACATTATCCCATAGAAAATAACTGAAGTAACATCCTAAAAAATATGCAGTCGAATTGGAAACCTCTTCCTTTTTTTGGAAGTCCGTTAATAAAAATAACGGTTCTTAAAGCTATAGCGACTAGGGCGGCCATATTTGATTAGGTTTACGTAAGGGCACGAAGCGTCTTTTTTATAATACATCAATTTGTCAGCACAGGGCGTTCCGAGAACAGTAATTGGAGGTCCACAGATAATAAAAAATCCTATTGTTTATACGAAATGTAAACAAAGAACGCCCTACTGAATTATGTTGTAAATAATCACCATAAAACCAGATTGCTGATAACGTCACTCGAGGTATAGAAGATGTTTATTCTTACTTCAAGACAAAAATGTTGACGATGAGATGATAAGTGGACAAGTAATAATGAAACAGTTGAACGTAATTTACTAAAAATCATAACTTTTAACTCATACTGTTCATACGAGTATAACGTGACACTTACGCGTAGTCGATATCACGATTGATATAATTGTTTCGGTTTCATCCAGCCTTCATCGGGATCTTGAGTGCAGTTCGTTCGTCGCAACTGTCAATCGTGATAGCGACTACGCGTAAGTGTCATGTTATACCCGTATAAAGTAATAATGAGTGTGAGTTTTATTAACATAACTTTGAACATTCAATTAATGAACTGTTTGACTATTCGTACAGGCTTTATATATGCATAATTATATGTGATAACATACAATGCTATTCCACTAAAAGAGGCCTAGCTTCAACGAGATCCTTGGTGGTCACCACTCCTCTGTCATATATTAAGACATATATATTTTTTTTTTCTAACGGACTAATGCTGTTTACCTTTACCGGCATTTACAGCTTCACCGGGGTGGGGGGGCGAGCACAGATGGTGCTCAGCCCGGTATTTGTGCAGGCGCAGAAGGCGCACCGCCTAGTGAGGCTAGCGCTGACGGCGCTGTGCCACTAGGAGAGGACGAGGCAACTAGCTCAAGGGCACCACTGAGGTTCGGACCTCGGCTTGAGATGTCGCCAGGACAGGGAGTTATCGGATCGAGGACTAACATACCTATAAGGGCCTGTATTTAAAGGGCCAAACCTAAAGGTATGTACCTACCTAAAGTCTATTTCACAAAAGATGTCCCACGGGGGTGGCGCTAGTTTCTTCTTTACTAACAGATTAAAGCGCTATCGTTACACTCGATGTTACAGTTAGTTTCACTGATTGCCGCGGGACTCCTTTTCTGAAACGCACTTTATTTATCTACCTACATAAGTCTCAGAGTGAAAAACATAGTGCATTCTCACACAGAACGTTTTATTTCAAATCTGGGTGTCAATTCTAGTTACACATATGCTCATAGATTGTTAATGAATTATCGTGGCTAGTTCTGCTATTCTACTTGGAGAATAGTTATATTGTATGGTTACACAGAACTAGTTCCTAGCCAAATGTAATGTAAATGAGTATAAGTAAAATAAACCCAATTATGAGAATGTCACTACTTTCGTCGTGAGCAGGTGGGATGCTTACCAACAAGTGAACGCCTGCTCGTGCGAGAGTATCGAGACTGTATCGAACATAGAATAAAAGAATTGCTGTATCTCTGTGTTAAATTTATTGTTTTCACAAAATCCCTTCTAAGTAAAAAAAAAGTATCCTCTTCGTCCTATATAGAAGACCTTACCTTACAGAACAAACAAATTTATTCCTTTTTTTTCTTAAATTACGGCTTCTGTCGTATGACATTGTTGTAATGTAAACTTCATAAGCTGGTTAATAGTATTGTGACATTCTCTGGTGTTTTGTTTTATGATTTGTTTTTTTTACTTATATGTAATATATATATACTACTTACGTAATTTGTCATACATAAAAATATAGGTACAAACCCTTTGTCTGCCATTGATGAAAAGAAATCTTAAGTCGAACATTTCTGAACGAAATCTTCTATCACATTAAGAATCATTTCACTCCTCAAAAGGAATACCAAACGGATACCGTACCAGATTTGCATAGCCCATATACAAGGACAGACCGTTTCTTTTCGAAATATTTTAAATTAGGAACGAGATATCTGAAGGCGACATCTAAGCGGCGGCATCACCAGTAAATTACAACGAAACTGGAGCGTCGGCCTCATTGTATGCAGATTCGGGACGCAACGTCTCGGACCAAACGGATTTGCATCAACCCACAACCTGATACTTGCAAATAACCTACCTGACACACGCTTAATTATTACCACTTTGGGTTCACGAAAAGTGAGAGCAACTCAAACATTTTCGATCGCAAATGCCATCATAAATGTCAACCACTTCCAAGTTGAAAGTATTATTCAAGTTAAGTACTATTTTATAAGCAGGTGCCAGAACTTATATTACACTCGCGTCGTTATCCGATATCAATTTCAATAATGGAAACAATAGCCATTGCTTCCAGCCATTGTCCACATCACAATAGCGTCGCTCATTACTCAGCCCCTCGTTAGCGCGCGCCCGCCGCAAAACACTAACTTTATCAGCCCCCCACGTCAAATATCTACCGATCTCAAAATATATCTTCCCTGGACACAATCGAGCTAAAATAAAAGCAAATATCGAGACATGACTGCCAGTAGCCAGATGCGTATCGATACTCCAAAAAGCAGTGCTCGAAACGCGAACCGACGATGATATGACATTTCCCGCCGGTCCTTTTTCGAAATGCCCGCGAATTGTCAACCGTGGCATAGACAACGAGCGCATTTGAATAATCTCAATTTGAATATAAAGGTCGGCATTCACGTGTCGTCGCCATACATCAACTGAGAAGGCTTTAAGTCTTTCGAGCGCTTTTCGGACGCAAATAAGCTTCTGATATTCGACAGGGCTCGCATAATGTTCATCGCGATTTTAGATACATTTCAGTTCAGGGTAGGTGAAAATTGCAACGCGTTGAGTTACTATTTACGAGACAGTTGTGTTGAAAGCTGTGTTATTTCGCGGCTATTCGCGAACCGGCTGTGGATGTGTTAATAGCGGCGTCTCAAACACGTTCCTTCTAAGTAAATTACGATCTCAAGTGCCGCATTAAGATAATCATTTAAAATATTTTATAGCGTGTAAACGTCGATTTAAGCGGGAAGACACCCACGACAGAACGTACCGGCCGCTGCCATATTTCATTTGGCCACAATCACAACCATTAAACGGGGCGCAACTCTTTGATATATTCCTTTTTATTTATTGTAGCAAACTTATTAGGATACTATGGCATTAATGATGACAGATGAGGCGGAGTATCGCGCCATAATGCGTTCTGTGGCAGTGTCCGAAGCGATGAGTTCAGTTAGTCGATGTAAAAGGAATAAACAGCTAAATTATTAACGGAACGTAATTTCCACACATGTAAAGGTGGAGGTTATAAATAGATCTGTATACTATCTAATGTTAATGTTAAACAGGAACATTTTATTCTAATTTAATGTGATTGGTAGATAATGCGCATGGAAAATTATTACCGAGTTATGATAAGTGCTGAAGGGGAAGCGGCGACTTTTTAATAAGGAAAAGGAAATTAAAACGATTATAATATTTTCAACAAGAATAACCATGTGAGGCTAGTCAAGATACAAGTATAATAGTTATATAGTTATTTCCGAATCGATAAGCCAGCAATAGTAGAGAATAAAAATAGTCGTACATAAGACGATGACCAAAGAGTACCTTTGTATTTGTAGGGTATAATGTAAAGTAGGTATTGTTTTATACTATCATGTCTTTTCATATTGTTTATCACGGGATACGCACCATAATTTTGATTTTGATTGAGTTCGCGATATATGTTCCTAGAAAGACAAGAAAATACATCCAGGTACTAAATATGCACAGCCGGCCAAATAAACAGTCTACCAACCTACAAGGATATAGCGCCGTTGCTCTAATCTCGGTCATCACAGCCTTGATATACTTGTACCTATATGACAGTATTGATATACTTATTTTATTTTGTATTAACAATTTCACCGACATGATGAGTAACGCAATCTTCAGTCTACTCTAAATATAAAATTTGCATCATCTCCATGCGTTTATTAACAGAAAATGGCATTGCCCCGTTGAATTGCAATGCTGATCCGTTGAGGCAAAAATGTGTTGTGTTTTTCTTCTTATCTATATCAGTCACTGACTTTCAGCAGATTAGTTGAGAGGTCTTTGTCGTGCAAAGTATGCCCTCCAATGAGGATGTCATTATATTAAGTCTCTTCCCGTTTGAGTCCTGATTCAGAAACAAAAATGTGCCATCGTTCTGGTCACGCGACGCATGGACCAATTGCACTAATTATTATTTTTTATTCCGATAT
Organism: Apeira syringaria; assembly: GCA_934044485.1. Classification (NCBI taxonomy): domain Eukaryota; kingdom Metazoa; phylum Arthropoda; class Insecta; order Lepidoptera; family Geometridae; genus Apeira; species Apeira syringaria. Next base: position 6,270,560 of record OW203658.1, on the reverse strand, counting down.
CTCCCGCTTACCAATGTCGCAGCTCTATATCTCGACCTAAAACGGTTCAAATATGTAACCACTACCTAGGTTAACATATTTTTGCCGCTTCTATCGCTAATTCACCGGAGCATCTCCGCCAAATTAGTCGCGGTTCCAGCCCTAACACTTGTCTCATCTCGTTCGACATATACAGTACAGAAGGAAATATGTTTTAATAACATTATCAGCAAGTCAGAAAACCCGTGTTAATCAACGTAGATCGTAACAGATATAAGATAAAAAAACCTTTTCATTAAGGATTGACAAATGTGCTACATTAGGCGCAGCCCAAATTAAATTAACAAGTCATTATTCGTAACACAGCTCTACACTAATTTCCAAGAAGCATAAATTACGTGAATGCTCATCTGTTTGCATACATTTTTAACGCATTGTATGGCTGCCCCCTAACTTTTTGGTTTATTTTGGTCGTAGACAAATTAGCACAGATCGAATCTTTCGAAACTTGAATACAGAGCGGAAACGTTGTTTTTACCGCGTTTTTAATTTAATTTGAATTTGGAATGTTGTATGGCGCGCATCGTAGGCGCCCCGCTGCGGTTACGAATGGCTTCAATACATCAACCCGATGATATCTCTTTCAAGTTTGAAAGAGGCCCGGCAAGCGAATTAATAAATGGTGGACGTATAAAAAACCCCACAGCAAGAATTATTATAGGGCAAAGGAGTTAAATATTCCATGCGAATTAGAATAGAACCTAGTAACAAAGTAACAAATTTCGTGTAATTATAGATTCATTTCAAGGAAAAATCCTAGGTAACCGTATTCGAATTTCCGTTTAAGTCACTTCAAACGAAATATTGAGTGCGACGCTGTGCGTACAAAATAAAAAAGCCTTATCTAATATAATATGCATGCATAGGTAGGTACATACATATAGATGTAATCTCGCCTCGACATGTTCCAATGCAAAGCAAACAGTTTCGGAGGGATATGTCTCAAGCGTTTTGCAATGTAATCGCCGAACTATGCTCCTCTCAGACCAACATAATGTTTTATCATAATGTTTTTTTCTTCTTTTTGACAATCACACCCCGCAATTGAATATCAACGGGAATATGTATTAGTAAGTATATACTTATTATTCTTTTATGTATTAGATTTATCAAGATATATAAATATATCTTTTAGGCAGGCGTGCTCTTGTAGACAACATCATTACTTAACATCAGGTGAGATAGAGGTCAAACGCTCGCCTCTTCCCAATAAAAAAAATTGACTACCTTAGCTTAGAGTAGTTTTATAATAATTTATAATTATATTTATGGTAATGTGCAATTATTTGTGTATTGTATTCAAGGTTGAACAAAGCAGTTAATCAGTAAAATAATGTTTTAATTTTATTTTTTAAATTAAATAAAACGTATCGGGCTGCTATAATTGCACATAGTGTAATGTGCATTAACACAAAGCTATTGTGCATAAATTAATTAAAAACCTTGCTTAATTAGATTCAATAATGGCGACAGGTAACATTCTAAAACATCATAAGTAGACGTTGTATAGGAACCCCTACCATTGTAATAGAAAAACCCGTGAAAGCAAGCGGCACGTCGCACAAAGTGACTCTTGTAGAATAGGCCCAGCATTGATGTTATGACGCAGAAGATCAAGACATTGAAGATCTATAGGTTCTATATGTTCTATCTACCATTTATCAAGTATTTTCGACTGGTGATGATGTTGGAATCTATTGTGGAAGTAAAAGTAAATAAGCTTAAGCTACCATTCTCAAGAGTTAGAACTGATGGCCATTCGGGTAGCAAGGTTCTCGAATGGAGACGACAAACTGGTAAGCGCAGCATAAGACGGCCACCGATAAGGTGGTCAGACCACCTAAGATCGTGCTGAGGTATTCCATCGATTCTGCCATGACCACAATATCGTCGGCAAACCGAAGGTGAGTGATGGTAGGAACGAGATAATGAAAACTGCTTTATAATAAAATCAGACGTCATAGCATCCATCAAGAAATTGAGGAGGCACAGGTGTATAGGTAATCGTTCCACCTCTGCAACCGCTTGAGTACTAGAAATTATTTACGGATATCCACATCTTTCCTTATTTGGAAGGGAAACGAGGCTCTCAAGACAACATCGATTTCGAGTTTTATTTCTAATAATAATAAAATAAAATATTATAATTACTTCAGTCCGCAACTAATTCGGGTTTGATTGATATTGGATTCGTGATGAGGCTATAACAGTAAAGCTCTTACAGTGACCACATAGACCACACGTTTATCTAAACATCATACTTATTATTTTTCTATAGGCCGCGGGTATTGATTTCAAACTAGTTGTATGGAATGACCAATGACCTTTGTATGTATAAAACAAAAGGCGTGTAAGTTTTATTTGCGTAAAAGCATAAGTACACAAATCGAACTAGCATTTTTTTTTTCATTGTACATTAAAACGGGATATCTAAATATTCTAAGGGAAGCCCCTCAGAATATGTATCCCTACCCTACTATCTATTGTCAGCATCCTTAGTTTAAGTTAGTTATATAGCTTAATAACTTCTTTTAGCTGATCAGGTTACAGTTTACCTACTTATTATATGTGATTCAAAAATATCGACAGTCAAGTTATTTTATTCATATCACAAATTAATGCCACCCTATTAAAAATGTATCTTAATTGATTCAGTTACTCGTGGTAGTGCCATTGTTACACTTTCAGTTACTTTTCAGTTGTTCCCACCCAAAAAGAGGCTAAAAATAACGCATCTTTTAATTTGTGCTAAAAGCTAACAATATAAATCTCGAATAATTATAAGCGCCTTCTCATAGGCTAACAGCAACGCAAGCTATTGCACCTCTAATTCCACCAGGCGTTTATACTGTTTCAAGTTGATCTATTACTATCTATACGTTAGATTATATCCATGTCGTTCAAACAACCGATGAATGTTTTCGCATAAACGTTCAGCCGTTTTAATAATGTTTTTTCACTCATATATATACAATACTAGCTGTCACCACGGTTTCTTCCGCATGGACTACGGTATTGCCGCTACCTCAGTTTTCCTATGGGAACAGTACATTTTTTGGATAAAAGTTGCATATGTGCCGTTCCACACCATAATCTTCGACCACATCGTCACTGACCATCAAGTGAGAGAGTGGTCAAACGCTAGATCTATACAGTATTAAAAAATCTATCTCTGCCATATTTATCCAGATCCATCCGTACTTACATCCATTCCCAGAATCGAAAAAAGCTTTAATAATAATAATGGATTTTTACACGTTAACACTCGTATCGTAATATATAAAATTAACACTAATTACAAAAAAAAATCGATGTTAATACATATTTCGAATGAGACCAATAACTACACACAGCTTATGTGTATTTGACGAAAGAAACATTCATCGTAGGTAATTTCGTAATATTTATTTATGCTGAATCTAATAAAATGCTTAAAACCTATGGAGCCAAATGAAAAAAATAATGAACAGCTGAGAGGCTGCTGTCAATGGCAAAGTTAGAATATAGTGCTACCAGCCTAGCACGACTTGGCTAGATCTGGATACTTTATTGAACGTCTCGCTCCTCGTGCCATTTAAAATGATTTTGCTCTTAGCTCGTTAAAATATTTTTTGATGTCAATTACCCCATTTGATAACAAAATGTTTTAATACTTTCAAATGACCACCAAAATTGCTACCAGTGCCTGTCACAGAATATTTTTTTCAAAAATGAGTGCTTTTAATTTTATCAAAGATCTATGACTGCAACATTTTTATTAAACCTACAAATAGTAGAGATTTCTCTTATTTTTATTGCTTGAATTCAAGGTTCTGTCAAAACTAAACAAAAAACATAAGTCTTATACTCACCTGTTTCCATAAGCCAACAAAAAATCTTTAGTTAGGTACGAACTTGGTTGTTGGAAGTTGGATTTTGCATACGTGTCAATGGCCACATCATTTATGTATGGACATAAGCTTTTCATCTATTATTTTGTGCGCAGTGGCCTGAAGTGAAGTAAAAGAGTAGGAAATTTACTTTAATTATAACATAAATTACCACAACGACTAGTTGATAACTAAAATAAATGAACTTTAAACTATTAACTTAGAGCCTTTTGATGTTCTGTTCAGGTTTGGTTGGACGTTGGCAGCACTAAAGGATGACACCAGCATTAGCAACACTGAAATAGCAGCAGCAATTTAGCAATGAAGAGTTGTCGATCGGAAGAGGTTCGACAAATTATTCAATCCCCACCACATACAGCAGCTTTCACCATGGTACGCGGCTTCTGGCTTTACTTTACGTGCACACGATGTATATCGTGGCGGTCTAGTGTAACGGCAGTGTGTTTCCGCAGGGTACCGCGATGTTTGCTAGGGTCACCTTCTATCCCACATTACTGTACAATGTGCTGATGGAGAAGGTCACCAGCAGGCGCTGGTATGACCGCATGGATGATACCGTTATCCTGGGTGCTCTCCCATTCCGGAGCATGTCGAAACAGGTTAGTTTAGTAGGTCAATTGATCAGTGATCAAATTAAGGCTTCTTCATTTTTTGAAACCGTTTTACGATCGTATCTTGACTGGATGATGATAGATAATTAAGTTATATGTTTGCAGAGAGTTGTGATAGTATTCATCTGGAAACTAGTAAAAAATCTAGGGACTGTTTAAGTATGCAAAAGACTTTTCAATCTAAGTAAGAGTCAACTCAGATGTGTGTCGATTATTTAAATAATAGTCATGAAAATGTAGGTTTTGTGTTTTCAAACACGTTTTGTTGTAGCCCTAACTGGTACTATAGCGGATTGCTATTGTGAACTTTTCAAGTGAAGAACTTTATATTCCAATAATATTTATAGAAACTCCTAAGTCAACTATTGATTGGTAAGATGATGGAGGTCTCTTGAAATTATATTTTATTATTAAATACTTCATAGATCTAGTGTTAGACCACTTTCTGAAGTGGTCACTTTCCCAGCAAATGGAACATATTATTCAATATGCATTTCTATCAGCTTATTAAATATGAATGAATTATTGACCTTTATTGAAAATTATTGGTCTTTTAATATCTATGTACAAGGTTGCCAGCATGTTCTGCTTTGCAGCATACAAATATTTATAACTACAGGTATATAGTAAAAAAAACATAATATACTAATAAAAATAAATATAATGTTAATCTAATAATATTCCGTCAAATATACAATTAAATTATGGGTATTAGATTTCATTTCTGAATGTGAATATATTGTAATGAAATATTTTTATATTTTATTTTAGTCATCTTTTATATAAATAAAGTCCATCTCATATCTTTTGTTGTAGAAGTAGCTTTTGCTTTTATGACTTATGTTATGAAGTAAACAGTTCAAAACATCGATTATATGTTATAAATGTGAAATGTGTTTTAATTATATGACGTATGAAATTTAATTTTGACTCACGTGATAAAAAGTGATGATACATACTTTCTTTTTGGTCTATGTGTACAGTCTGCTAAATATACTGTCTACCATCCTACCACCTTAACATCATTTTAAATCATAAAGCAACAAGATTGATTTTCCCATGCAATACTAATTTGAAAGTTCAGTTTTCAACCTTATCACTGCTGTGACTACACAGAAACTTTTGTTAAAGTATTTGACCGATACTAATCTCCTCATTCCTACGACGATTCCTACCAAACAGATTTCTTAAGGTGTTCAGTTGTATTTAGGCTCAGTTTAGAGCGACATTTTGACTTTGTTGACTTTTTATTTTTATTGATAATTATTGTCATCAAATTGTCTTTCATAAGGATGAAAACAGCGACAACTATTGAATTATTTTAATTGAAGTCACCATTTGTAACTCAAGTTATTATTATTATGATACACTAAGCAGCTTTTAGCTGATGCATGTATATGATAGTCAGTGCACTTATTTATATTTAAAATGTTTGTCCAGTCTATTTTTAAAACAATTTACTGAAGGAGCACTTATAACAGTCTCTGGCAGTCGATAATAATACAATTATAATTGACTATTTTCAGCTAAAAGAAGAGGAAAATGTCAAAGGAGTTGTATCCATGAACGAGACGTATGAGTTGAAAATATTCTCCAATGATGCTGATGTAAGTTATTTATATGTATCAATTAAGTAATGTTTGCACATAAACAGCATTATTTTAAAAACATATGGTAATGAAGAATGTTTTTGCAAATAAAATTGGTATTTTTTTTTTCTACTGTACAGATCTAGGGTTTGATCACTATCTCACTTAATGGTCAAGGACAATGTGGTTGAATGTTGCCGTTGTCATGCTAGACCTAGAATGTGTACTGGCTCTCAAGGACTGCTGCTTGAAAACACTATATGTTTGGTGACAGTTTTTCAAACATGAGGCTACCACCTTCATGTTTGAGCCACCCAAGCTAGGCGGGTACTTGAAAGTACCCTACCACCATGGTGGAATAATATAAACTATCTGAATGATTAAGGCTCATATGTAGAATAATATGATTTTTTACTTAAGCGATTTGCTTCCACATTCTGAATGCGTACTGCCAAGGAATGGAACTTGTTGCCCGAGTCTGTGTTTCCTGGTACGGTACGTACAATCCTGGAGTCTTCAAGTCATGAGTCATAGGTACCTTCTAGTTTTGCGTGCTACATCCTAGACAACACATTTACATCAGGTGAGACAGTTGTCAAAGCCAAGCTAATAAGTTAGAAAAAAATACTAAGATCAAAGTTTTGCTCAAGTTATGTTGATAATGGTCACAAGATATAATTAATGACTGATCAATTTACATAGATTTAATTACATATCAAGATACCTTTAGGACAGTCTTATTCCTAAATCATAGGTAAAGGATAGTAGAATATTGTATGTATTGCTTCCGGGCTGTTTGGCCGTGGTCTATGTGAAACTTTTGTCCGCGACGTCTTCTCTGATACTGAGTATCAGAGTCAGAGTCTCAGTATCAGATAAGACGTCGCGGAGGAGAGTTCTACGCTCTTGTCGCCGCTCGGACCTGAACCACTGAAGATGTCGACCGCAGTGATCGACGAAACGTCTGGAACAAAAGTTTCACATAGACGACGGCCAAACAGCCCGGAAGCAATACATACAACATGCAACGCCGGCCGTGAAAGCCTTAGAGTTTACATTCGATAGTAGAATACTTAATAATTTAGCAGTTGGGGTCAATAGATGGTGGTCAATCAGGGTGGATAGACAACCTGCCAAAATCTCAGAAAACTTCTGGATGCGGTCCACTTCCAACTGGTCCATGTGGAAATCAATCAGGGAGGCATATGTTCAGCAGTAGACATGATGATGATGGCTGAGATGATGATGTACAATAGATTTATCGCAAAGATTTCAATTATAATGTGCAAAGTGAAACAAAACTGCCTTATAATATTTGTATTATTTTGATATGAGAGTAAAGTGAAATGAGTAGGTCATTTGAACAAAGAGGTTTTATCAAATATGTAGTGTTGATTCATGCTGTGAGCGGGTGTAGTTACCCAATTTGACTCACATAATTATTACTCATAGATTGACATAGATGAGACATTGTTGGCAATTAGTGTGACTTATTGAAAAATACAAATATATGTTTGAGTTAACTAAAATGAGTTAAATAAACTATTATGGTTTATTGTATTAACATCATGCTGCTGGGCGGAACATACGATCAAATTATGTAAATATATATAAAAAGTATATATAAATTATAAATATGTTTAAAGGAACAAATTCGACTGCTAGTAGAGTGCTACTCTAGCTTAGATGGGAAAGCGACAGTACGGTGTTCTGTATTCTTGAGTTCAAATCCAGATAGTAGCCAAATTTTCCTTAAAAAATTTGAACATAAGGAAAAATAAAACGCAATAGAAAATCGAAATCTTCATGCGTACCGCCGAATTTCTTATTAATCAGTGTTAATTTCCAGAAAATTTTAAATAAATTAATAATTTAATTTTTTATCTTTGTGAGCGGTTCATTACATAAACGGGAAAACATTGTATTTGAAACCACAAACCTGTACAGAGTTACGTCATTATGATATTTGACTCAAATATATATTCGTAGAGCGATATTTACTAGGTCAATATGACACACGGGTAAATCTGTCTAACAAACTATCTACGACGCAGAATCGTCAAGGTAACAAATATGTTTAGACAAGCTCAGCTTAGATGCTTGCGATTGATTATTTCTACATTAAATTTTCCTTTTTTTTGGATCATCTGTTTCTTCTTCTCAATATTTGGCAAGTATTTTGAAAAACTCGCACGTCTGTTGGCAATTTTTATTTTCTCCCACTCAAACCCCACACAAGATTTCGTGTGTCGCGGGAGGCAATGAGACACGCAATCACAGGGCACAAACATTTAAGACATGGGTCAAATCACATAAGTGTGACCGGGACACTCATCTCTTAAATGTTTGCCCCTGCCGGTATTCGAACCCAGGGTCGCCGGGGACCAGATGTCACGCCACTGACGTCCGCCAGCCATAGCGACTCTCAGATCACAATTGGAGTCATTTCGTGAAGGAGTATGCCTAATAGAGGATCACGACCTTCGATTTCTTCTAGATTCCTTGACGGTCGCAGTGGTCAGTGTCAGTGGCATAACTTCTGTGTCTCGGGGACCCTGGGTTCGAATCCCGGCAGGGTCAAACATTTGTGCGATGAGTGTAGATGTTTGTCCCGGGTCTTGGTTGTTTGTGTGTTGTTATTGTGTGTGTCCATGCCTCCCGCGATACAGGGAATCTTAATGCAGGGGTCTGAGTGTGATAAAAAAAAAGATGTTCTTCCTCTGTGTGTACAGTTGGCAAAATATATCGTCTACCACCTATAACCACCTATACCACTAACAAGGTTCCTTTTCCTGTGCATCTCTTTAATTGTTAGGTTAGACCATTTTCATTATCGATTGTGCCGATAATATATAATATACGTACCAAAATACCCTTTTCAAATACAAATACGACAGTCATACTCTATCAGTAACAGTTCATCGGTTCAACTTATGCTGCTAAACAAACTCCTTTGTGATTCTAATACAGGACGTTCTTGTTTCCATATCTGTGATCTAGTTTCAGATTCAAAAATGTCTATAGATGATGATCATCTGCTATTGTTTCTTTGACTCGCTCGTGTAGAAGGCCGTAGGCAACAGGACAAAGAGAGATAGCGAATCATGTTACAAATAGGAATGATCACGTCATTGCTGTGTGCAAATTGATTACCGAAACGTATTGGAATTTCCTCTTGCAGTCTCAAAGACTCTTGTTACAACGGAGTCGACAGGGACAGTATAATGTTATTACTTCTTGCTGCTCTTCTAATAGTCTATACGAGGGATGGCCGAATGGTCTGTCGCTGCTCTTAACAGTCCATCACACGTGGCGTAGGGAAAAAAAATTAATGCACAAATTTTGTAATTTCATTAACAAAAAACGTCCAGAATTGTATATTTTAGTTGTTTTCACTCCATCTGTCATACGGCTTGCTACTTTGGGGTAATGCTGCAAATGTACTCGTAAATAGCATATTTATCTTGCAAAAAAGAGCTGTGCGAGCGATATACAGACTAGGTCGTCGTGAAACGCTTAGGGAAGCTTTTACTAAAATCAAAATGCTTATCATACCCAGCTTAAACATATTTTTTAACATTATGTATGCACGCAAAAAATTACTATATTTTAAAATGACTGATAACAGCAATAAAAGAAAAACTAGAAGAAAAGATCACTTTATAGTCCCGTCATCAAGACTGGTCAAAACCGGAAAAACATTTAATATAAACTGTATTAAATCTTATAACTTAGTACCTGAATGGTTAAAAAATCTAAATAATGCAATGTTTAAGAAATTTCTCAAGGACCTATTATTACAAAAGGCATATTACTCAGCAGTGTGTACATTCGATAAATAAACTGAACTGACACCTTCAAAAATTTATGTCGTCGTATTTAACTCTGCTATACCTAAGTAGTTTCTAAGAGTTAATATTAGACGAGTTCTATTCAATTGCGGGTAGTTTTAGTAGGCACCAAATAAGTGGCGACTTATTTTACGTAAAGCTACCCTCAATTTTAATAAAAACATCTAATTTTGGTGCTGTTATGGATAGGTGTCATACTGATTTGGACTTTAACTTAACCATAATAGTTACTTATGTTATATATCATATTTTCCAGTATTTTAATTTAGTTTAGTTAACAAGAGAATCACTATTAATATAAACTTAATGTAACTTTTGTTTGGTGCAGAAATGGCGGCAGCATGGGGTGGAGTTCCTTCAACTGGCTACCACTGACATATTCGAAGCACCCGACCAGGACAAATTGTATGAGGGAGTCACGTTCATAAACAGGTGATTAATCATTTAATCAAAGAGAACAAAATATATGATCGCTATATGCTATATCAGACCACCTATACGTACGAAGCGTTTTGCTTCCACTTTCTTAATGCGTACTACCAAGGAATGGAACTCGTTGCCCGAGTCTGTGTTTCCCGATATGTACAATCCTGGAGTCTTCAAGTCGCGAGTGAATAGGTACCTTCTAGGTTTGCGTGCTAAATCCTAGACAACGTCATCACTTAACATCAGGTGAGACAGTTGTCAAACGCAAACTTATAATATGTAAAAAAAACAAAAAAAAGAATCTACACTCATCGCACAAATGTTTGACTCTGCCGGGATTCGAATCCAGGGTCTCGGAGACGGAGATCATGTCACTGACACTGACCACTGCGCCACGGCGACCGTCCAAAAGAATAATTCTTAAGTTTCAATTAGTGCAGGTTTTATAAGTAATAACACGTGGATGCAGCCGAGTTTTTTCTCACGAGCGTTTTTAAACTTTTAACTCCGCAGGTTTCTTCCCCATGGCGCCAAACTCCCGGGAGTGCAGGAGAGCCCGCACCAGGGCAGTGAGGAGGGTGGGGGCGCGGGGACGGTGTACGTGCACTGCAAGGCGGGACGCACACGCAGCGCCACGCTCGTCGGCTGCTACCTTATGATGGTAACCTATATAGTAGATCACTTTTTAACTTGTGCTATATCGGTGACTTTCGTTCTTCTACGGATCTTATTTCCGATTCGAGAACTTATCACGATCTACGCGACCGTATAATTTCATTTCAGAACAGGTTTTGTCCATTTTTATCGAATATAACAAGGATCGTGATATTCGATAAATTTTAACGAATATAGCGATAACTCTAGCATAATTTGTCGATGCGAATTAGACGAATCGATTTGACGACTTTGAAATCAAGGTCGATAAAATTAAGCTATTATACAGCCGTAAAGAAAAGTAGTATCAATATGAACTGGGTGAGATTAAGGGCAATTAAATTGAGAGTGTACTTGTGAGGTTAACTGTAAATTAATATTTTGTCTACGTTATCCACCAAAGTAATCTATCTGTTTAACAGATGATAGGTAGGTATATATGATTTTGAATGGTGCTCGAACATACACGTGTTCATGTTTTTATTTTGTAGGCAAATTGGAATTCAAACTTGTATACCTACATGAGCGTTTAATATACGACATAACCTATCTACTACCGGGAACATATTATTGTTTTTGGTAAATCTACATATATACAAATCTCGTGTCACTATGTTTTTCCGTGCTAATTTCCGAAACTACAGCATCGATTAATTATCGGGATATTTTTATTGAAAATTATTGTTTTTTTTATCACATGTTATTAATTTTATAAGTTTCCAACAGATGGCGGTGTTAGTTAATCTGCTGGTCACACATGGCACCCACCTAACTTAATAACAAAGTAGATGGTGCTGTGTTTCGATTTGTTACCATGATGCTACAATTTATTATATATAAGTGTGAATAATCTATTTAATTCTTTTTTTATTTATTCACTAGTAGCGCCCCACGATGTCACCCGCGTGGATTACGCTACCTCAATTATCCCATGGAAACTATACTTTTTCCGGGATAAAAGTAGCCCATGTGTTAATCCAGGGTTTAAATTATCTCCACACCAAATTTCATCGAAATCGGTGTAGCCGTATGACCGTGAAGGAGTAACAAACATACACATAAACATTCGCATTTATAATATTAGTAGCATTGTTTCTTTAAAACTCAAATTAACAATTAATGTGATTTTATTTTAACTATTATTTCAGCCACAGCAACTCGTGGCCGGGTCATCTAGTTTTATCTAAAACGTACCATTGACATGATTAGGTATAGGTACCAGCGCATCGTCCGAATAATAAAATGTCAATGTTTAAAGTTATTTGTGCATGTTGTTTTGTAGAAAAACGGATGGTCACCCTCCGAGGCGGTGGAGTACATGAAATCCCGTCGGCCCCACATCCTCCTGCACACGAAGCAGTGGGAAGCGCTGGATATATTCCATCGGACCCACGTCAGTCCCTGAGGGTAATCCAGGGCTTTGTACAATCCGCCTCCAAAGAAACTTAAACTATGCACGCCGGCACAGTACATATATGTATATAGACGACTATAAAGGCTAAGCGATGCGCGCGAGTTAGATGCGTACTCTCAGTCGGTTGCACGGGGATGTCACCGCACTGCGACAAGTAGGCTTATATATATACAAATTATTAATAATAAAACCTATGTTACAAGTCAATCTTACAAATAAAATGATAAATTATATATTGCTCATTGAGCAATGCATTTCGTATAGGTACACAATCATAATTATAATCATCATCATCGTCTCAGCCATAGGACGTCCACTGCTGGACATACGCCTCCCCCATTGATTTCCACAGGGACCGGTTGGAAGCGGCCCGCATCCAGCCCTTGCTTGTAATCTTAGTCAGGTCGTCTGTCCACCTGATCGGTGGCCGTCCTATGCTGTGCTTGCCAGTCCGTGGTCATAATTATATTATAAATATTAATTTATAATATATCTAAAGTAAAAAAAATAATTAATTAATAACATTTCAATTTGAGGTAGTGTACGGTGGGCATGCGTGCTAAAAGGTCTTATGTTTATTTATTTAACGACGTATCAGTGACAATGGAAAAGTAGAATATGATTACGTAAAAAACGTTATCAAATACAGTTTAACGCATCTAATGCGTTCATTCAAAAACAGTTAACCAAATAATGGTAATTCTGTAAAGTTACGATAAGTCATTTAAAATTCAGAAGCTCTATATGCTCCGTTTAGATTAAAATTACTGTAGCCTAAAAAAGAAATATTGATATTTGAACAGTTTTATTTGGTCACGGGTAGTTTTTAACCGACTTTAAAAAAGGAGGTTACTCAATTCGACCGTATAGCTCAATATCTCATTTGTAAAGTCTACAATTATAATGCATAATGTACAGTAAGTCTTTCTTGATTGTACAATTTGCACCCATTGCATTGTTGAAATTAAGAGTTTATTTAAACGTAGTTAAGTTCGCATTTAGGGTAGGCTTATGTAACTATTATTGCTTAATTTATGTTGATCAAATATAAAATAATTTATATTAAAATATTATTTTAATGAATTAAAATTATAAAGGTTTAAAAATATTTGTTTTAATTCACATTACCCCCGTAGTGCAGAGCTGGGCAAAGCCTACGAATAGCAGTAACCTGACCCGTCTTTTCTAAAAAAGTAGTGTTTGACCCTTGATATGTAATTTGACAGCTTGGCGAAAATAAGGATTATAAAGGTGCTGATGTCATAACAGAGGCTCGCGGGTGTTTACAGGCAGAGAGCGGGACAAATCCAGATCCAGAGAATAACAATATAAAACCCACGGGGTCAAAAAATTACCAGTATAAAGTAATAGACTTTAACTGCCTCTCTTCTGGTGTAAGATACTAGTACTATCGACAGTTGCATTAGTTTTTTAAAAGATGCCCCCTTTACCACTCGATGTCAAAAGGGAATGCGGCAGTGCATTCAAAATAGTTTGGATCTCGAAATTTTTTTGAAAGCCTTTTTTTTACCACTGCCTCACCTGATGTTAAGCGATGACGTGTCTAAGACGTCGTACGAAGCCTAGAGAGTACGTATTCACTGTGACTTATTGGAAGACTCCAGTTATTACGTATACCTATCGGGAAACAGAAGAATAGTTTTATTTTTTGGCAGGTACAGTAGCATCACATAAGTAGATAGAAAGCTTCTTAAGAACGTGCAAAATTGACAACTAACAAAACATACAACGTGGGTCGCACTGACACTTATATTGTCCACTGGCTGTGCCAGCGTCAACGAGATTTTTTCCAGTCTCGCCGACAAGCGGCCAGTGGTCACACACATAGCCCCGCGTGTGCAACCAATTGGCGCGGTTGTATGAAGCTTTAGAATAGAATAACGTTTATTGTGCACTAATAACTAGAAATACATGGTTAGTAAATACATAATAAAGTCAATTAATTACAATATGTTTGCTCTATGTATAAGTTATAATATAATATATATTTAACAATATTATGCACATATAGACGTGTGGTCTAGTGCACAAAAGGGGTTCGTTCAGCATAATGCTACAATCACAATGCAGTGTTGCAGCGCTGATTTTCAACTCACTCATACTTTTACCTCTGTTCCGTTTATCTGCTTCATAGAGTAATACTTATTGTATTGTAATACTTATACAACTCATGTGGTAGCCTAGAGCTGATGATATGACGTATTGCCGTACGTCTGGTCGACCGATGATAAAATAGGAATAGAGGCACATTCTCCAAAATGTAGGTTTCAGAATTTTTTTAAATTGGGAATAGGCAAGCGATTGGCCACTATGTGAAGTGATGATGCGGTCTACGATGGAGCGCGCCTGCCTCTAGGCAGAGATACCTACGTATCTTTTAAGATACCTATTCACTCGTGACTTGAAGATACCCAGTTTAGGCTATGAATTCCAATGGCAATGACATTTCGGAGATGTGCCACCATGTTAGGGAGTGTCCACACCTGACGAATGCGCCGCACGCGCATGTCTGGACGCAGCCTAACACCGGTGAAAATGTGAACGTAGGTAACCAATGAACATGCAAAACGGAAATAACATTTTTGAGATATTGAAATTAAACAAACAAATTACATTCAACTATTTATTACTAACAATAAATTAAATACAATACGCGGGTCTTGCCCTCGCACCAAGTTAAAATAACTGAATTTCTAACTGAAAATAATACTTAATTCAATTAACACACCATTCAATTTTGAAAAATACTTAAGTACCTGATGTCAATTTTTTGTGTTGCCACAGATAAAATTAAGACCATGATAATAGATACTAACACTAAATGATGGAAACATTGGTGTATAAGTCTGGCACGCTACAGATCACAAGTCAAATATATATAAATTAAAAATACAGCAACTCTTAAAAATAAAAACGATTATAAAATACATCGATGCAAACATTTCGGTACAATCACACAACATACCGATACCGCGGCATAATTCAAAAACACTTTTTGCAATTTGTCCCCTTGGTTTATACATATTATAGCCCCTGTGGTTATTAACCGTTAGTTTCAATCCTATGATGCTAGTTACCCATAGGCGGTTAGTAAATATTTAGGGTGGAATCGATTCGCAATAATTTCGTTAGTTCACAGATATTCCGCGTCCGTTTCAATTTGTGGCCATAATATGTTTATAATTTAATGCATTTTCTTGTAAATGTTAGCGAATGGAACTCACCCTACGTTACCCCTAAATTCCTTTACATAAAATGTGGCGAAAGAAAAAACATTTCGGCAATCTCTGTTTAGAGGAGACCGTTGATTGAGCCGTATAAATTCAATACATAATATAAACTTTAACCCCGGTTAAATATCCCGACAGGGCCTAATATGTGTGTGTCTTATTTCACGTAAGGTAGTTTTGATAGGGTGAATATTTCACCATTAAAATCACATCTGTGATTGATTGATTTGATGGATATTTTAAACAATAATATGCAAACTCGACTGCCCTTATTATTTGGATATACATATGCTAAAAGAAGAATCCAAGGTAGTATGTATATGCTTGCCTGAGTAAACATTCACTTTGAGCGTTACTCTGTAAGTTAAGGTAAAAAACAAAAACAAAACGCGCTGCCTTTTGCAATTATTATCCAAAAACATTAATATAATAAAAAACATAATGGTGTGATTTGTACAAAAAATAACACCTCCACATATCCGGAAATCTCCACGCATTTTGTTTCTGTCACTTTTTCGAATTCAATGGTGTTCGCCGAAATGGTGACAACACCCATGCTGTTTAGCTGCAGATGTTTAACGTAACAAGCGTCATTGCTTAAACAAGAAAAGTTTAAACAATATTTCTTTTTTTTTTTATTATTATTATTACTACTATATTGCTATTTTTCTGTATTAACTCATGTCATCCAGGATTATGGTTCCATTTAACAAAACATGGTGAAAGACATTATTGCAGTACATATGGCAGCCCGTATTCATGCAAATGAGTCAGTTTATAAATCGATGGTATCTCATGTCTACCAAAATGTTTGAGACAAAGAAAAACATTGTTAAAAGCATTTTTTTTGCAATACAAATTCATTATGCTATATATAATTTATGCTATACTCATTTTTCTTTGCCTTGATCAACCTAGGTATTCGAAGTGACTTCATCATGTTGTGAATCGACAGTAGTTCACTAAAATGTTGGTTGCATAGAGAAAAACACGGTTGAAGGCATTATTTTTTGCAATGGCTACATCAATCGACGTAATTTTAACAATTTATCTCACTGCTCAGATTTGATTGCCCAGATCCGACGGAAGGTGTTCGCGACGCCAATATCATGGCTGATGACGTAGAACAAACCTCCCAGGGTGGCGAACGAAAGCGCGTATACCAGACCAATCGCAATTTTAGGGATGATTAGGCCGAAAATGCTTGCGCGTACATAGTCAACAGCTATCGCTTCTAATCCCCTGTGGAAGTGAAAAAAAGAGTTGCTAGCAATTATTCAAATAACATGCTTTTGCCACAGATTAATACAATCTATATCATACATGTGTCATAGACTAGTAAGAGGAAACATTTGTCATCGATATTTTGACAGTGACAGAACTATTTCAAAAACAATATAGCTCCATCTCTTGGTTACTTTTATTATCACTACTTTCTTTTTTTGAAAACGCCTCATTGACTATCGAACTAAATAATACAGTAAATCCACTGTGCAATCTTGACACATTAGTGTAGTGAAATTTTGGACCAATTTTCGTACTCATACTCTGCAGTTTGGGTACTTCCTATGTCGATATGGCAGTAGCTGCTCTCTCATACTGTTCACATAGCATCATTGTATCAAACAAAACAGTTAAGCACCTATAATAAAAATAAAGTTATTACAATTCTACTGAAATATAAGAATTTTAACTATATTAGTTGAACTACTGTTACTTGCCACATTTTTTGGTCTTCACTGGACTTGGCTTTGGTTTGGCCATATTCCTCCAAATTCTCCAAAAAGCTCGACTGATCCCAATGTCATTGAAGGTGAGATAGAACAATCCACCAAGCATGAGGGCTGATAGGCCGTACACAACACCCAGTGCTATTTTTGGGATCAGAGGGCCAAAGAGCAGGACACGAATGTATTCAACAACCACTGCTTCTAGTCCCCTAGGATTGGAAAGGATTAGGTGAAAGAGAGATGGAAAAGGTGGGGATAGTAGGAGATTCAGAGTGTATGTAGTGAAAGGATGGAGAGCCTAGTTTGCAAGTGTAATTTAAATAAATTAAACAGCAATTTACACGGTGTATGGCATAACCATTTTTGTATGAGCACCCAAAGAGCAAGGAAAATCAACCATCACCACCTCTACAACTCCTAGAATGGAAATATTAGAGTGGTAGGAGGTTCAAATTAGTACTACTACTTTCCATGTAAGCCCATTGCTCTTACTGGAGTCAACTGAGTTATAGTCATGCTTTTTTAATACATACTATGATGTTATACAATGCTATAAATTATGTTAAGCACACAAACAAACTAAAGTTTTAGTCGCCACCAAATAAGTGATGACTTATTTTACCTACAACTATGTAGTAGCAATTTTAATAAAATGATCTATGTGTAGTGTTGTTATTGATAAGTGTCATACTAATTTGGACTTTATCATAACTTGTATAAGAACAATTTTATATTTCACAATTTCACTTTAGCTTATATGAACAAAACATGAGAATCACTACATATATTTGTAATTTAATTGACAAAATTACAAGCAGCAAGTTTTTTAACAATAGTCTTGAATCCACAATTACAGAATACTGTCTCTGTCGCTTTGCTAACCAAGCAATCCAAATTTATTCCCATTAGCATATTCAGGGGATAATTTTTATTAACGCCATCTACCTCAAAAGTAATAATATTTTGTATATATACCCACTTGGCTGCATAGTAAAAACTAATCGCAAGATTCATGTTACTCCATAAAATTATAGATAGGGGTCAAACGCCTGTCTATTGGAAAAAAAAAATTAAACTCATGTGATTTTTGGTACAATAACCAATGCTTTGATTTCAATCATTCAATTTGCTTCTAAACATGTTTTTAATAATCAGAATCCACATTATCAGTCACTACCCAACTACATACTTGGAATAATATTATAGGATATGGTATAAAAATGGTTAGCCCAGGTAGAAGGTACCAGGAAGTGATAGATCATGGGACACAGAATATTTGGAATGAATATTCTACTTCATCCATTACTGGACTGATCAAAGGAAGAGGATATTATGTCAGATAAGTAGTTACTTGCTTAAGTTTTGGATCCACAAGCAGCCCAGTACTTAATTTACAACTGTCTTCATGTTAAGTAAGCTAAAGTAAGCACAAAGTAATAATTTTGTTTAGACCAAGCTAAATATACTACCATTTCTTAATCTTACCAGAAAGTATGAGCCGTAACCAGAATAGCAAGAGCAGAGTCAAATAACTTGTTGGGCATGAGTAGTGCTAAAGGTATTAGAGGTACCAGTGCTGCCGACACTGCCTTTTCGATGACCCACAGTTTCGAGTGATCATGTGCTTTTTCTGCGGACTGTCGAACCATTGATGTGCGGAATGACCTAACCTGGAATTGAAATAATGATTCATAAAACAAACTGAAAATAAAAGTTATTTGAAAGAATTCACTCAATAAAATTACTGCTTTTTATTTATTTGATTTAACAATGTATAAAACACGGGAGTTACTCACGTAATAAGTCAGAGGGTTCCGACTATAGTTTCAACCACATTCGGTGGTCTTTTTCAAGGAGAATACGGGGCGCTCGCGGACGCGGTCGCGATTCGCCTAGTACTATAGTCGGAACCCTCTGACTTATTACGTGAGTAACTCCCGTGTTTTATACATTGATAATGTCTCAAAACCACGTCAGTTTTAATAACAAAATATTTGATTTAAGTATTTCACATTTTTAACAAGTTTGAATGGACTTTACATACAGAAACCAGTCAAGCACTATATATAACATTAGTCAACTTGTGTAAGGTACTAAAAGTCAGTTAAAAGTTTTTAAACGTAAATCTCTGCTTAACCCTAACAAGTGGTGTGTATGAATACCTAATATTAAAAAAACTCGTATCACAAGGTTTGTTTCACCATTTTTGTATATATGTGGTGTCTGAGAATAGGTTGTAAAATATTTTTCACCCTCATAACTCCACCTGCCATTTTTTAATCGAATTTTTGTAACAGTTACATATTCTTGTATGAACAAATAGCTAAATAATTTCACTGTAGATCATTAACATGAAGAAATTTCAATGAAGTGTCATGTCACTTTGACATTTCAATAATTTATATGGCAGAACAATTTGCCAGGTTAACTAGTAATAATATAATATATTGGCTGATGGTTGACACTGTAAATAAATGTGCCAAAAAACATTACATACAGCATTTATGATAGGTGTTGTTTTGGCATCTTTCAAAGCAAGAGTCCTGATAGGTAGGGTGCTGGTAACACTTCTCTTTGTGAAGGTGGGCTGTGTTGCCAGTCGCATCACCTGCTGGTTGAATACACGGCTGGAGCATGCTGGAAAATATAAAAATACATAAATTGAAACCATATTATTGTAACAAAATCTCAACTAAAATACAATAGTAACATCTGCTGGCTTACTCTTGAACTCAGTTTCAATTTTGATCTAAATTCTATTCAAAACCAGTTTTAAAATTCTATCTGATTCTAATCGAAGTCGATAAGTGAAGTCAGTCAAAATTCACAATTTACAATCAGAATCAAGTGTCATGAGAGACAAGCTCGCTGATGAGAGGTCAACATAATCTATAATGGTGAATGCAGCTTTTCACTAAGAATTAAATTTAAAACGATTCAATGAACATCGAGTGTGCTGATGCAGCTGAGTATTGGATGACACACTAGGTCTAATGAGACACCACTCTTGACCACATCTAAATGCATCTCAAATGCAGGATATCTACAGCTGGACATATGCCACTCGATTTCCACAAGGACCGGTTGGAAGCAGGGCCGTGGATGCGGGCGCATCCAGCCCTTGCCTGCAATCTTAGTCACATCATCTAGCCACACAATTACAAACAATCAATTGAAAAAGTGGTCAAACTCAACTCTTTAAAAGACTGGAATTATATAAAACTACTTTATTTCATGCTAAGACATAGTGAAGGATATATCTATCTATTAGGGATTGTGCCTAATGCATCAAGACTCAGGCAACTCAGATTCGATGTGAGAACGGAGATGTGAAAAAATAATTGTTTACGGAAAAATCTACAAGATATTATATACACATAAAAAAAATCTATTGAAATTTGATTTTTCCTAAAAACAATTTTATGTGTTTTAAATGTTATTATGATAAATGCTATAGTGATAATGGGTGAACAATAGATTGATTTTATATAACAATCATTCTTATAAAGTTATTCATCCGTATCGATATATCGATCAAACTTTAAACACACCAAAAAATGGAAGGTCAAGATCAGATATTATGTTAAGGTAAACAAAACATAACCTATTGTAGGAATCATGGTCGTTAGTTGAAAGTGTTCTAGCAAGTTAAGATAAAAAAGTTGTCCTAACTGTTATAATTTTGTAACTTGCTTGCAAATCTGCAAAATGATATAGCCATCTAGTTTCACTATCAGTATTAAGATATTATGTAATGAGACAAGGATAGTTACCTGATTTTCGAAGAAACATAGAAAATGCCATGTTATAATATTTCGCTAAAATATAAGAAGGGAAAAATGCGTAGCTTGATTTATTCTCGAGAGGCTGTTTCAATATTTCTAATTTCTAAATACCGTAACGTAAACCGCACCGTAACCACAAACCAGTATGTATTCTATTATGCTATATACTACTATACTATATACTAGTATGTATTCTATCTGATCTATGCCACAAACCGTAACCAAAATTGTTTTTTTTTAAATGATATTACCGTATTACGGCTTTGGTTACAAGTCCTTTAGCCAACCAAACTTGCTTTAGGCTCAGTGTGACTAGATTCAATTTTACGAATGCACATCAAACAAATTAGTAGGTTACTACGAAATGTAATCAATCGCAATGGTATAGGTGCGTGATCACAAACATAGGTAAAAATACCAAAATTCACATAGAAAATAGACAATTAATGTATATTACATGAACCTAACCTATACCCTTATCTGGGGCCTTACTATCAGCTTTGTAAAAACCATGCAAGTTCCAAGCAGTCCTAAAACCTGGCTACTTTTGATAGTTGACTACTCTACAATACCATGGAGTAGCCGTTCGTCAGACGTAGCTCAGATATTGTCGATCAATACTTTAGCGATGTCTCACGACCCAAGCCGACCAAGATTATATGCTAGAGGTGGACAGATTATGATCTCGTCAAGCACAATTTGGTCTGACAGGTTGAAGTGAGCGGTCGTGATCAAATATTAGGTGGAGCAAAACATCCACTTTCAGGTCAGAGCAAGATTTGACTTGGCCGATGAAGCTGCCGAACGCACGCCTGAATTTCTGTATATATACTTACTTATCTATGCCTGAAAACGTATGCTGTGGTTTAAAATTCAGATTATTCACTTTATTTGAAATATTCACGCCACAAGTCGGTTCAAAATGTGACAAAGTCCGTACATGTTTTGTGGTGTGACGCCATTTGTAGCATTCTTATAGCGTGAATACGGTGTTCAAGAAAACGAGGTAGTACAGCTTGTGTGCTAACGTTAAATTCAACTGACCAATCACGGTAGTATTCCATTCTCTAGGATGACCAATTGACATTCGCCATTTGATGGTGGTGTATCAAAACAAAATTTTCAAACTTTATTGTTCAGGGAATAGATAGTTACGCAGTGTTTTACTAAGTTGCTCTTAGCGAATTAAACATAAATCACGATTTTAAACTTCATCAAAATACTTATACTTAGCAAAAATTTACAATCAGCTGATTACTCTGACATTAGCACACAGAAGCGTACAATTTGCGGTTTATTTTTGGTGGCGTGTATAAAACGTTATATCGGTGAATACAATATTAAACCGGGCGTATTCACTGTGTGCTCTGTATTCAAATACTCCGAAAAATAAACCACACTATTCTAAAGAATGTCTACAGCTCAAAAAGTCTCGTTGTCTGTGGTACTGTACTAAAAGAATGACAATACATTTTTGTGATTTGAGTTTTATATTTGTCTGACTTTCTCTAGTTGATAGCTTTATTTATCCGTGTAAAGTAAATAACAATGGCCACAACGCTTGAAGACCAGTCCATTTGGGAAGATGGCGAAGAAGCCCTTAGCGAGGAAGTTCTTCGAATGCCGACCGACGAAATCATCAGCCGCACGAGACTGCTCGACAACGAAATTAAGATCATGAAGAGCGAAGTTATGAGGATCTCCCACGAGCTGCAAGCACAGAACGAGAAAATCAAAGAGAACACTGAAAAAATTAAAGTGAACAAAACATTACCCTACCTTGTATCAAATGTCATTGAACTTTTAGATGTAGACCCTCAGGAGGAAGAAGAGGATGGTGCCGTGGTAGATTTGGATTCACAGCGTAAAGGGAAATGCGCAGTAATTAAAACCTCAACACGTCAAACATACTTTTTGCCAGTCATTGGGCTTGTTGATGCTGAGAAATTGAAGCCTGGGGACCTTGTGGGGGTCAATAAAGACTCATACTTAATCTTGGAAACACTGCCTGCGGAGTACGATGCCAGAGTAAAGGCCATGGAAGTGGATGAGAGGCCCACTGAACAGTACTCTGATATTGGTGGGCTTGACAAACAGATTCAGGTCAGTATTTGCATATTGTTATGATATGTGGTGACAAACCTTGATAATGGATCAGTGAATATTGATGATTGTTGCTGCTAATTTTAGATATTTTGTAGTTAAATGAAATTAATGTGTTTCAAAAATGTCATTCTTTGAAAATATTACTCCCAATCACTGATATAATTACATTAAATTGCTGACCTGCGAATAACAAAATCACAAGTAAGGACTGCGAATAAGGAGCTTTTACAGTACACAAAATACATAAATAAACAAATGTATAGAATTAAATTATTGATTTGATGGTTGTCTTTCAATGACCTTTAATGGTGGTAGAAAATTTTAGTTAGTTGTCCAAAGATTTTAAACAAGGCAATATAACAAATTGCTTTGGTTTTTAATTCACACTAGAGTTCCACAAATCTTATTTTCATACCTGTTAATTCCAGGAATTGATTGAGGCAGTAGTCCTCCCAATGACTCACAAGGAAAAGTTTGTCAACCTTGGAATCCATCCACCCAAAGGAGTGTTGCTGTATGGACCCCCTGGTACGGGCAAGACATTGCTAGCGAGAGCTTGTGCGGCACAGACCAAGTCTACATTCTTGAAACTGGCTGGACCACAGCTGGTACAGATGTTTATCGGTATGTTTTTATTATTTATGGAAAGACTCATCAACACTAATCTTCTAAAGATGTATGTACTATTGTCCTGCTTAGAAATAGTAGTTCAAGCAGCACGTAATTTACAGCAATAAAAATATAAAAGACGGTATTATGTAGTTTTGGGTTCAAATCAAACTAGTACCTGATTTATTTCTTCAAATATTTGTATGTATGTTCCGTCTAGCATGACACATAATTGGTTAACATTTTACACTTTTTCTTAAGCTGTCTGATGCGTTCAGCAGAGCTTCAGTTGTATGTGAATGATACTTTTAAAATATAGTATATTTTTATACATATATATTTATAAACTTCTACACCGCAAGTATTTATGTAAATTTAGGGAGGTAATTGATAGTACTTACTATTTGAAGTAGTTTCAGAGATTCATTAAAATTTCTACCAATGTTAAATATCATTCCAGGTGATGGTGCCAAGCTTGTCCGCGATGCTTTTGCACTTGCCAAAGAGAAGGCTCCAGCCATCATATTCATTGATGAGTTGGATGCCATTGGAACCAAGAGATTTGATTCTGAGAAAGCTGGAGATCGTGAGGTCCAGAGAACTATGTTGGAGCTGCTGAACCAGCTTGATGGGTTCAGCTCTACGTCTGACATAAAGGTAGGTCTTACAGAAGAGTTGTAACTATTTTCTTTAGAAAAGGGGAAGTTATAAAAAGCTAGAAATATCCAATCAAGTAAAGTAAAATATTTTGAGTTCTTCTCTGTTATTAATATTAAAGGTAAAAAAAGAATGTCTCCAAACTAAAATTTTTTGGTTTCACATTGGCCTGATGGAGATTCCTACTATCTGATGGTCCATGAGGCTTAGTGGTCAGACAATAATTAACTCCTAGAAGGCTAGGGGTCACCCTGCGACAGGAGACCATGATTGCATAGTTGAATGGTCGCACAGTTCAATGGTTGTTTTGCGTCGCGGCCTCTAAGATCCAAATGCTACCTTAATGAGAACATAAATATTTAGTGGACTCAAGTATTAAGCGATAATCATAAAGATGGCAAAGGCAATATTTTTTTTAATGTCTTGGAATGTGAGAAAAAAAAATTAAACTTTAACCAAACTTTAATATTTAACATCTTACATTGTATTTAACTGATGTCAATGTAATAAATTTTGTTATTATTTGATCAAATTTTTACAAGTGTCTTGTGTATGTCTCAAATAATGTTTGTATAATGTATTAGACATTTTACGAGGTGAGCATTTCAGGTCAAAAGAACAATTGCTAGGTAAACTTTTGATTAAAGTTAGTTGTAAATTTTACTTTTTCTCAATAAGATACCTCATCATATGCTGAGGAGTATATCCCACTGATACTATAAGATGTAAAAGTTTGTATGTATGTTAGTCAATCATGCTGGAACAGCTATACCATGGCTAAAAATCAATTATAGTGTCTGACAGCTCATCATCAACATCATCACACTATGGTTGATGATTAGGACATCATCAGCCATAGGACAGCCACTTGTGGATATGCCCCGCCCCCATTGATTTCCACAGGGACCGGATAGAGGCGGCCCGCATCCAGCCGTTATCGAAAATACCGGAAAAAATGTTCCATGCGGGTGAAACTGTGTCAACCATGTTGGAAAGTATTTTGATAGTGGAGCTAAGCTCTTATGGCGACCGCGAGGTCAATTCCTGTTCAAAATTAGTGGTGGCTAGAGAGCAATGTAACATGTAATTCATTGTACAAACTGAAAAGTTACTATCTGTATGGTCTTACACTCTAGTTTTAGACTTTATTTCATAATTCATTATTTTTAATATTTCTATGTCTATTAAGTACTGTACTGTACTGTATATAATAAGTTGAATTTCACTTGAACAGTTGTTTTTTAAGAGTTTTATGGTTTTTTGTGTAACAACATGCTAGGCGGAACTTAGGCGGTATTCTGTAGTTGTGGGTTCAAGTCCCACTAGCAGCCGAATTTTTTCCTTCAAATAATTTGAACGCAATTTGTTTTTAGCTACTTATAATTTAAGAGAAAACAATCCTATTATAATATATATGATGTTATACACGTGAAATTACAGGTAATTGCAGCCACCAACAGAGTGGATATCCTCGACCCTGCCCTACTCCGGTCCGGCCGTCTAGATAGAAAAATTGAGTTCCCCCATCCTAATGAAGAAGCAAGAGCTAGGATTATGCAGATTCACTCCCGGTAAGTGCAAATGGTAAAGTTTGCTAACATCGCATCGCTCGATTAATCCGGCAATGTTGAACCCGAGTAATACAATCAATGAGACGTTTGGCCCTTGCAATAATGCCTCTCTCCCTTAATATATACAGTGCGATAAAGATGTGTCTTTCAATAATTACATATAAGTTGTTTTAAATACAGACTCACTAGTAAAAGACTGTACATATTGAAGGACACTATAATTATATGTAACCAATAAAAATATACTAAAAAAAGAATATTACAATTCCTAATGGATAAACAAACACGAAATAACAATTGCAGCAAGGGAGTGGGTGCATGAGCACTGTGGGCCTACATGAACAGCGAGAACACACATTCAACGGTTTGAAAAGGGAATCGCTGTGAAGCGATGCATTTGTATCTGATACAGTACCCAAGCTTATGTTTGTGGTTCTGACTTTAGTCTGAAAATTTGCGCTTAAACCGTAAAAACCGTGTAAAAAAGTTCATCCAGCAGAGTAAGTGAAATAGGAAGATGGGAAAACGTAAGTGAGTGAGCGAGACTGTTATACATAACTAAGCCCAGCCTCTAGCGGCTCGTAAATAAGTGTTGTGCATATACATGCTGGCAACTTCAGAGACAATCTTATGTTGTGACTACTGTACATTGATTGATTGATTGTGCAGTAAAACTATGTACTTTTTAAACACACTTCAAAAAAAAGGAGATTCTCAATATGCATGAAAAAAAAATATTTATCTATAAATGGAACCTTCTTCAATACTCAAAAGTGTGAAATAACTTGTCGAAGTTGGTACCATGCGCACAATATTTTGATAATAGTTACTTTGAACTATCATGACCAACTTCAAAAAGTTATTTCACACCTTTGAGTGTTGAAGTCAGTTCAATTATTTGTTAAAATTTGTTTTGGTATTAGGTTTGTGCTTCAAACTTATTGAAGTATATCTCTGTTGTTTCAGGAAAATGAATGTAAGCCCTGATGTGAACTTTGAAGAGCTGTCCCGTTCGACGGACGACTTCAATGGCGCGCAATGCAAGGCGGTATGCGTTGAAGCAGGCATGATTGCTCTGAGGAGGTCTGCGGCTGCCGTCACCCATGAAGACTTTATGGATGCTATACTGGAAGTGCAAGCAAAGAAAAAAGCTAACCTCAGCTACTATGCTTGAGAGATTTGTGTATTTGTATTTTATTTTAAGAAATTAAAATTATTATAGCGAAATTGGTGTCTTAATATTGCAGCATTAGCATGACAGTGTAAATCAAATGTAATGTGTAGTGAATGTAAGTTGCCTCAAAATCTGTCTTTTAATTAAATATTAATTTTTCAAAATTATTTACTCCTTCATAGTTATATGTTGATAGTTTGCCTAGAAGAGTACCTATTGCTTACTAATGAGACAATGATGATGTTAACAATTCATCCTCTATTGAAATACATCAATGCAGAAAATTATAGGCATTTTTAGTGGTCAAAATGTAAGCTTAACAAAAATCTTAATTAAGAATATAATCCATGCGTGGAAGTGTAACTTATTACGTTCCAAAATCTTGGATATTGTATGTAAACAAAAGAGATAGCAGTGCAAAAAATGGAGGGAGAAATGAGGGATTCAATATAATTCGAGACGATAAAACACATTTTACTTTTCTTCCCACTATAAGAAAAATATATGACACTTAAAAGAGTACTGCTAATGAATTAAATATATAAAAAGGTACATCTTCATCATTTATTTATTCAATTTAATGTGATAAAAAACGTACAATATACAATTACAGATTATCACACAGTAAAGAAATCAAGATACATTATTTTGTCATCATGTCTGCCAAAAGACGTCCACTGCTGGACACAGGTCTCCCCTATTGATCCCCACAAGGACGCGTTGGAAGTAGCACGCATGAAATGGTACATATAATATATATAGAGTAATAACTGAATTAATATGTTAATACAACCCGTGCCTGGCGGTTTTACCTGCGTTGTGATGAAAAACAGTGATTATGGCGATGAAGAACATAAGCCTGTACCTACTTACTGTGTTAACCTAGGGTATAAGCTATCTCCATACCAAATTTCATCCAAATTCGTTTAGACGTAAAAGAGTATCATACAAACAAAAAATACATATAAACTTTCGCGTTACTAATATTGTTTGATTTGAAACATTTCTGGACGGCAAATTTTTAAGCAATTTAAAATAAAAATAAAAATTTGCTTATTTTTCTACTAACTGCGATTTTTAAAATTTACGTTCAGCCTTTAAACTTAGAAACCTTTCTATTTCGGTTAATTTTGACTGCAGATAAAAGAAATTATAATCTATTTTATGTTTAAATTTGCTCTCATAAATTTTACAGAACATGTTTGTTGAACTCTTACATATTTAAAGTAACTACCGAAAAATAATTTCAAAATTGTTTTTTAGCCCTTGCTGGTGTTTGCAGGCCCAAAAATGTTTACACATTATTTATTACACTATAATATTATATCAAAAGTGCATGGTTTAGTGCCGACATTTTGTTTTTAAACTTTATTTGACTGGACTAGTTGTCGCTCCGCTTGGGGCGATCGCTCGTGGAGCAGACTATTCTATTGTAACTGTACTTATGGACTGTAACTATTCGTGGAGCGAGATAATAAACGTACCCGTGGATAGAAATATCAGAACGCACCCACAAAGTGCCGTCACAGGCTGTGCTCCGTTTTGAAGTTGACATACAGTGGCATTCTGACACATTGATAAGTTCTGACAGTGGCGATTCATTGCAACTGCATTGCGCATGCGTGTGCGAAAATTTGAATGAGTTAAAATTTCTGTTGTAGTATTTAGTAGCAAAATTTTAAAAAGTAATTAAAAATATGGTGTGAAATTTTAGTGATATTTAAATTGTTTCCGCCGTATTATCATCGGCGAAGCCAAATCTTCAGATAGTCGTGAGTATCATATTTTGTTCTTTTCAAAGTGCAGCAAGGGATCTATTTCGAGCGAATGTTTTTGTTGTGATACGAAAATACCGCAATGTGATCGATTAGTGAATGCTGCGATAATACAAATCTGTACCTTACGTGTGCTTATATCAGGCTTCCGTAATTCATTTTAATTAAAATATGTAGGTATCGTACATATACGTAATTTACATTTTTTGTTGGATACATTGGATCAAGACTGCTATACGAACCTACCATAAAGTGTTACTATCATGCCAATAAAATCTTTTTCAGTGTGTGAGCCATGATATAAACGCGTAAAATATATTTTTTATAAATTAAATAGTACCATATTTACCTTGTGTTTTTTACATTTGTATGCCCATAAACATCTCTTGGTTTAATTTATCCTTAATCAGCCCATGGCCAGCTCTGTTGATATTGGTAGTAATTCTCTTGTTCAACTAAACTAAAATCGTGGAATATAAATTAAGATAGTTCTTAAATGGTTATGATATTGTCCTAATTAGTATGACACTAAAAAATAACAATACTAAAAATTAGATGTTTTTATAAAAGTTGCGGGTAGTTTTAAGTAAAATAAGTTGTCATTTATTTGGTGCCAACTAAAACTACCTGCATTTGGCCAGCGATTTCATAGAAGTCATCTCAAATATTAAAGATAGCAAGGTAAAGATAAGCAGCATGTCAAATAAAATAAGAGCCTTTTCACAATTTTAGTTTAGTTGAATAAGAGAATCACTACCATTATCTCACTCCCGATACAGTAGATGAATTTAATCTTAATTTTTAAATGCATAATATATAATTATATTTATTGTATAGATGAAACTGCTAATTTTATATTAGGATTATAAATTAACCTTTCCATAGGCAAGATTAATGGATTAAGAGATGTAGGAGCATCGTCGCTACAAACCTTTGAGATAAACTATACATTTTGAATCATTACTTTGTTGTACAATATTTCAATGTAGGATTTTTGCAATAATCCAAGATAAATATTTGTGCTCAGACTCCTTTCTTCCACCAATATTTAAAAGAAATAGTGAACTTTAATACCTTTCATGCAATTCACTGATTTCAAATTTTAATGTTGGTCCTAATCACTTACACACCATGAAAGTACTTAAATTACACATCTTCTATAATTGTTGATACAAAGCTTGTGTGAGAGTCACGGAAAAGCTGTACTTGTCACCGGGTCTGTTCGAGTGGCGTTGCTGAGTGTCAGTGGATTGTGGAGTGGCAGGTCAGTGTTCACAACCAAAAGCAACATCGTAACTTTTGCATACAACTCACACATATTGCACATCGGGATGGTGCCTTAATAATAATATCAAACTGCTAGTTGCGCTAGCCACCACAGCTCTCTATCATACCTTGCATCTCTCTATTTTCTACCCCTATAAGTGGTCTATGGATGTCTACAGAAGTGTGATACTCATCACTAACTCCTCTACTGCTAGAGCTATGATGTTTGATTTTTGTGCATGATTGAATAAGTATTGGTATAATTTAGAGTTACCATTGAACCTGTTAAGTCCATGTATGCTGGAACCACTAATTTATTTATATGTTTTATTCAAGTTAGGGGTAATGAGCCTGCATTGATGTCCCAGGGTGTTTTTAGGATATGTATGTATATATTTAATATATTTATATTTTTAATTTCAAATAGTACAATGGACCTGGAGGACACTAGCAATACTCGTACAAAGATACAGATTGAGGATATCCCCAAAGTCCACACAAAATGCAACCAGAACCGTCCACACACAAGGTCCTAATAGAAAATGTTTATATTAATTATATATAGTGTTATTACATCTATTTATACACACTGTCTTGAAACCCAAAATTACCTTAAATTTGCTACAGTTTTGATCAATACTGTTGTTCCAACAACTTTGTATAACACAATTCAGTAATCCTTATTATCTTTCAAATATGGTTTATTATGGCAGATATGCCCATCATTATTTTGTTATGAATGAAAAAGAATAAGAGTTAATATCATACAATAATTTTGGATAACTTATACTTCTAAAAACATGGTAAGTAAGTCTTTACATCTGATAAGTTCGATTTATTAAGTTCTTATCATATCATAATGACTACCTAAAAATTAGTTTACTGTTAAATAGGAACTGTGAACCTTCTCTGTTATATTTTTGGGTTTCAAGTTAGTTTTTAAATTTTTATCTTATTTTATATCTCTAGTCACACAATTTCCACTGAGTAGTCTAGCTATGCTTAATAATTTTATCTTATAGCACACCTCATAAATTCTTACACATACACAGTGTCATGCATATTACTGGAAAAGTTGGCCAGAGATCCTAAGCTTAACCTATTCATTCCTGATCTGCCTGATAAGACTTTAATTATTCATTCTTAATTTAGCAATTTCCATACCTCGATAGTGCAATTTAACTAATAGTTTTATCAAGAATAATTATTATTATATTAATTATATTATGCATTAGTCTAATCATATATTCTTTAACTTTTCAAATAAGACACATGTATAAATACTCGAAAATGGTTAATGAATGGAGTCATAATACGTGTATGTTAATAATGAATATGTAAGTTGTCTCCATTTCTCTTAAGCCTTTTCCAAATCTACAAATCGTAATGGACTTATTCAATTTTATATTTTCTTCATAAAGCAAAAGCGCTACTCTTATAAACTGCTCTTCTGGATGTAAGATGTTGAAAGTCATCAATTAGGTAAGTATTCAAAATTTTCTTTAGATATGTAAGATTGATTTAATTTTAAATGAAGTGCAGTCACAAACTGCAAGTAAATAACGTAAAAGTAACTACATACTACTTACATGTATGTATGCAACATACTTCCAAATTAGGGGAAGTTACCCTCACAAAGTTACTAAAAAATCTTACGTATCTTCTCATAATTCAAGAACATATTTCGTCATTTAAAAAATATAAATTAAATTACAGATTTTTGACCGACTTCAAAAAAAGAAGGAGGTTCTCAATTCGACCCGTATGTTTTTTTTATATGTTTGTTACCGCATAACTTCCGACTGGGTGAACCGTTTTTGATCGTTATATTTTTATTTGAAGGCTGGTGCTTCCCGTGTGGTCCTATTTAAATTTCATCAAAATCGGACTAGCACTTTTTGAGTTACACTCTGAAAAATGCGTGCTTTTACCTACACGATATTAGAGTAGCGGGTGAAGACTTCGGTGAACATAACTACACCATAATGTCAATTGATCCCATGAGTGCCAAAGGTCACTAAAAAGAGTGAAAAAAAAATTACCAAAAAATGGAACCGACTTCAACACTCAAAATTATAAAATAACTTGTAGACGTCGGTACCATGAGCACAATATTATGTTATCAGTTACTTTTGTGAACTATCATGGTACCGACTTCAACAAGTTATTTCATATTTTTGAGTGTTGAAGTCGGTTCCATTTTTTGGTAATTTTGACGTGATAACGTTTTATAAATTGATGAATGCCAAAATGAAAAATAGTAACGTTCCGCGTAACGTTCCGCGTAACGTTCCACCTGAGTTTTATCTAGATCTAGATAATATAATCAAAGTCAAAGTCAAGGTCAAAGTCAAGGTCAAGGTCAAAGTCAAATTCAAAGTCAAAGTCAGTCAGTCAAAGTCATAAATGATTATGACGTTATCACGTAAATCTATCGTCCGTAAACCGACTTTACAGACAACCAATTTTTTTTTCAAATGTTAATGCACATGCAGAATGAGACATAGGTATATAGAATGTTTGTTGAATTATACCTTCTCTTGTTACTTAGTTACTTAGACTTAGTTTTTCATCGATTTCGTTTTCGATTACATAATCCGTAATACTTACGACGCGGCCTCGCACGGGTAGACATAGGTAGGTATTTAATAAATATTTATAATATTATGCACACACCTAACAGATTTTCCATGCGTAGAACACTCGATCAAGACAAAATAAAAAAATCGAAATGAAACGAGCAGCGTTTATTTTTCTTTATGATGTCGTTTTTAATCATTTGAATTAAATTTACGTTTATATATTTTAAAAAACAGTCTGCGTACTGAAACAGCCTTGATTATGACTTTACTTTTTCCGATACGAATTAATAAGGCACGAGTGTGATTTTGGTAAGAATTCCAAGTGATTAATTGCATCATCAAGTGTTTTAATATAAAAGAAGTGTTTATACCTGACTACAATAGTTAACAATAATGGCGTAGCATAGTTTTTTGTACTCGTAAATATAGTTATCTTCTTTGATATTGTATAACATTTCTTTGTTCTATCATCGACAGTTTTCGCAGCGTATGCGATGTAAGGATTTTTTTGCCTTTCTTTCCACTTTGAGTTCTATTATTTAAGTTTTAGTAGAGAACCCTAATTTATTTTAGTAATAAATATAGCCTATGTTACTCAGGGATAATGTAGCTGTAAAGCTCAGGTATATAAACCAGGCTCAAAGCATTCAAGTGGTGAAATAATTTTGAAAATCGATCGGTATTTTTTTGAGATATACGTTACAAAAATACAAAGCTTCGTCTGTCTTTATGATATTAGTGTCGATGTAGACTAGAGGCCCGTCCCGGCTTTGCACGGGCTGCATTCGTAAGAAACGTTTTCGTTCGTCCGTTTTTTCCGACTTTGCAAATCCGACAACCACGAAAAAGTCTTAATTTTTCGGATAAATATAATATAGCCTATGATACAAACAACGTGGATTCTATTGGTAAAATAATTTTTAAAATCGGTTGTGTAAATCCAGAAATTACGTACTACCCTACAATCTCACAAACTTACAAATTTTACCTATTTATAATATTAGTATGGAGACATTTTAGCTTTGAAATTCACAAAAAGCTTTGGAATAAGTATATCGAATCGAATTGGTTCTGTTAGTTATTGAACGTTATGAATTTGGGAAAGAGTCTTTAAAAGACTTCGAAGAACTGCATAGATAGATATCGCTTCCAATACACAGATAAACCACACACACATACATCATTTATTGGAATTACGTGTTTGCTTTTCTGAGAATATAATGGACCGAAATAAGTTTGTTTCAAAATCACATTTATGGTATTTGAGTATCTAGGAGGAACTTTTGCTAACAACGTTAGCAAAATTATTGATATTTCGCCGCGTGCTCAGTTAATAGAGTTATTAACGAGAAGAAGCAGAAGAGCGCTACAAGGCACGGTAGCGCTCACTTGAAATTGTTACTAGTGGTCCATCCATACAAGGTATGACCGAGGAGTACGTCTCTTACCCAAATCGGTGAGTACGCATGGGTGATCCTCCGCTACGAGCGTTTCCATTTGTGCAAGGTGTAGTGGAAAATCGAAGTGTTCTACACTACAACTACATGGCTGGGCCGCAGCCGCAGACTCGGGGCTCTTTTCAGTCCGTGTCAGTCCCCCTACAGCGGCCGGCCGTGACGGACGTGCCGTGTTCACTCTCGCTATCGCGCCGAACGAGCCGCATTGTTTATTTACATCGATTACGCTGACTCAGCTGGCGCGAACTTGCACGTGTTCGAAGGTTTCTCTTGTTTGCAATGGGGAAAATTTTTCTGTGAGTATTTTAACTTTTACTTACATCAAAGTTACAGGTTTTTCTTTACGAGGGAGGCACGGGTTGTGGAGGGGTTTAAATATTTTTAAAAGTTTTTTGCTCTGGATATTAATTAAATGCATAAGTAATTCGGTGAGTATGGCTACTCTTTTCAGAATGATGTCGTTTGGAATATATTATTTATATAGCCATGCATTCTAATAATTAGCACATACGAGAACTATGGCATTTGGCTTTCGAGTTCTTTCATTAAATATTTATTCAGATATTCGCATCAGTGTCAGTGATTTAATTTATTGGCTACAGCGGACATGTATCCCACCTAATAGAAAGTTTCTAGTCTCACCTGTGGACGCTTGCAACACGAGAAACGTCGCCAACGCGCTGCCTAACTCTAAGAAATCTCATGACGCCCTTTATAAGCTATCACATTTCGCGCCGCTGCGCTGGGGGAATACAGCACACTCACGCTGAAACGGCTGAACGGATTTCCATGAAATTTGGAATAAAGATAGCTTAACCTAGAATAACATATGCTACTTTTTATCCCGAAAATATTGACTGTTCCCGTGGGATTACGTGAAGACACAAATATCTTCAATAGCACGACCTGCGGTGTCAACCGCGGCGAAACGGTATACCATTTCGCTGCGGTTGACAACTTGATGTCAGAAGGCGGAGCTAGTGATTACTTAAAAGATTCCAATATTTTTATATTTTTAGTAACAGAGGAGTTAACCGTTAGTTATTTGCTTCGTAGCAATATTTTATCAAGGTGTGTCATATGACAAGCGTTTTAATCGCCGATTAAAAATAAATGTGGCAAACAATCAGATATTTGAATTATATTTGGAATTCCTTCATGCCTCTACAATGTACCTAATAACCTTCACGCCACTGCGAATAAATTAAAATCCACGCCTGTTAAACGCCGAATTAATTGTAATACTGTCTGCGCACGCAACCTCTACACGTAGGTAAGAGCGAAAAAGCCAACTCTGCTTACCTACCTACCTATCTTCATAGGTAATGTAAATATATTTATCAACTTTATTCTTTTTATCACGAATTCTTAGTTATATATATATATATATATATATATATATATATATATATATATATATATATATATATTTTTTTTAATTATTTCCAGGGTTAGCCACCTACAAGCTAGGAACATTACCTAAGTATTAACTTGTGCATTAACTTTTATACGTGTATATGTTTAATCTGTATTTTGACGTAATTTTGGTTAAATCTAATTAAAAAACATGAATACTAATCACTAATAAAACACAAACTACCAAATTCTCCGGGGTCAATGTGGTCAAAAATTGATTTACTGTGAAGTATGAACCTTATGTCGAATAAAGTTATTTGTATTTTTATCCCACACAGGAACTGATAGTATTTTTGAATAACATTTATATGAGTTGTGCCAAGATCTAAGGCATCTTAGTACCAAACTACAACAACTAGCTAAACGCTGAAATAAATACCAAGCTCTGAGTGGTAAAATACCTATACATATCAAACTCACACTCATACACAAACGTTCACATTTATAGTATTCTTATTATGAAGGATTTTATTAAAATTAATAAGTTAATTGTTGATTTCTAAATTGAAATAAATTATTATACCCATATCTTTGGTACAAACTCGTTAATATGGCGATTTGTATCACGTGTCGTCTTCGTATCGGCCGTAATAGTACATATTATTAGACAATGGTTTTCAGAGATGTTTTTGTTTTTGGCATTGCATGGTTACCATACGTGATTTATGTACGCAAGTTAATCTATTCACTTCACTATCGCTCGATCGACGTGGGACGGTTGCATTCCGCTATCAGTGCTTACATCCGCTGTTATGGGTTCAATCACGGCATGCTTACCTCCCCCCCCCCCCCCCCCCCCCCCTCCCCTCGGTGTAAGGGGTGGAGGTTGTCGAATATTTCATCCGAGGTTCACGTATAACCAGAGCGTGTCTAATTTTCTTATCAATAACCTGCTCAAGTTCTAATCCATGGCTGCGTTCAGGAGCGGCTTCGGCCAAGCCATGTCTTGCTCTGACAGCGGATATGCGGCGTTCACGAGCTCAATAGAGCATTATTTGCTCCACCCATTATTTGATCATGACCGTTCACGTCAACCTGTCAGCCCAAATTATGGTCGACTAGACCATAATCTTTCTACCTCTAGAATCGATCAAATCTTGACCGGCTGTCAAAAGTGACTTATTCAGTGCTAACTATCACGTGATCTATGATCAATGTAAGTGACTTCTTCTTCTACTTCTTCTGTGACATGCTATGGTGTAGCCGTTCGTGAGACATCGATCAAATATTGGTCGATCAATATTTGGCCGAAGCCGCTCCTGAACGCAGCCCTTTATTTGTTTGTCTGCTTAAATGTATTTATTTTCCTTCTCTTTCTCTTTTTTACAACGTCTTCCGACTTCGGTCGGAATTCCTAACTACAACAGTTGAATATGGTGTCGCGTATTTTTTTGTATTTATTGTCTTGTTCTTAAATATTGTAGAACATTTATTTGTTCTATGATCGATAGTTTTCGCAGCGTATGCGATGTAAGGAATTGTTTAGCCTTTTTTCACCTTGAGATGTTTTATTGAAGTTTTATTCGAAATCCGTAATATATTTTAGTAATTACATAATATAGCCTATACTGGACAGGGATAATGTACATATCTATAGCCGCCTTTTTGAGTTTATTCTTTACAAAAACATAAATCTTTCCTCTTTATAATATAGTGTGGATAGGAAGATATCTTGATTGCTCTATGTTTAAAATTGAAACGAATTCTGCCGAATTCCGTCAATTGCCCAGACAGTTAGTCATTGTGTTAGCCATTACGGGATCTCTGGTAGGCTGGTTAGTCACCCGTCGTCAACGTTTTCGTTGCAGTTCTATTACGGTCGCGCAAGTTCATCGACAGTTATAACTTCCTTCCACACCATTGCCCGAGCTAATTTCGCGGATATTTAACCCACAGTTTAGCTCGAAAAATTTGCTTTACTAAAGACTAGCTACACCCCGCGGTTTCACCCGCGTGGTGAAGAATCTCTTTTTATTAATATGTTATAGTATAATAATATATTAGTACAGGTAGACTTTAATAATTGTCCGGCCAGTTATGTTAGTTTTATTGAAAGTGTGCGGACTACAGTTTTGGCAATGCGCCGGTATTGTCACTTATTTGTTTATAAATATATGAGTATTAACCGACTTAAAAAATAAGCTAATTCACATTTTAGTTGTACTTTTATATACCTATATACCTACCTTTTTAAGCTGACAATGGTCATTAATTCATTCCAAGGAGAGAGAGGAAACCGTTTTATCTGCTCTTAAGAACACCTACCCGCAGAAACTCATATGTTTATTCGTGAACATGATGCATGTAACTGTGACAAAATATTGGCAAAGATAAACAAATAAAATAGAATTATGGTAATATTCACGGTCAGTGTACCTAGTTTCTTGACTGATCAATAAGTCAAAGGTAATCAAAACTATATTTTCATAATTAAATGTGCGCGAATTCGTCTGAACAAAATTTAATAATACAATCCAGATATACCTAACTCTGGAAGTTTCGTGGCAAGTACTTAAGTTAACTTAATATATTTGATTTGAGTTCTATGCTTCTATAACATGACGTATCTCCTATTTTCCTTATTGGAGGCAATAACTCTCTACTCTTGATGATTGTCGCCCGTGAATCACACGGACTTTGGATCGAATCCCATGCACCTGGGCTGGGGCTTCGGTGAAGGTAACATAGTTATCATACCGCTATCGCTAGGCTGTGAATGGCGTAAGGGTACTTTCTAGTGGTCGGCTAGCTAGCTACTACGCTGAAGTTTAAAATATATCGCCGACCACAAAGTATGATCAGGCAGTTGTGCTCGAATTGTGATCAGACGCTATACATCATAAAAAAAATCCAGTCCTAGGTCTGCGATTCCAGTTTGGAACACATTGTCGCTTGCCATAAAGGAACTTAACATTTTAATGTTACCTTACATTTTATGTACCAAATAACTGAAAAATCTATGCAAGTGTCTTAAATGGATACAAGTTTCTATTCGGATTATATATTCATAGGTAAACCTATGAATATATTATCCCAACAAGAAGTTATTTGGTAAGTATGTCTCGTTAACAATCAATAATAGTATAATTGGCTTTATGTACGTGGAAACGGTCGATACTTATTAAATATTTCTCGACAGGGCCGCTCAAACGAGCAAATAAATTATAGCACCCATACATTAAAAGTGCCTTAAAAACTAGGCTATCAATTTTAGTGTATTTTCTTTAACAATTTACATTATTATCCCAAAAAACATAAAATAACGCAGACACGAAAGGAAAATTGATTAAGTAGCGATACGCTCGCGTGTCGATTGACAAACGTATACGTATATATAACGTAATTTATACAATTATTTTGTTTAGGGTGCCTCGGTCTTAGAGTAGAAATTGATATTTTATTTGTAATAAACACCAATGCCACGACCGTATGTAATAGAAAAATAGCACTCAAATTTTATCAAGTTGTCTGAATTATTATGTAACTTATTTTAATCTTGTGATCACCGCAACCAGAAGACTTTTTTAGACCACTATCTCACTTGATGGTCAATGACGACGCGGTCGAAGATGTTCTCACGCTAGACCTAGAATGCTCACTGGCTCTCAAGGACTGCTGCCTGAACACATTGTGTGTTTGGTGGCAGTTTTTCAAACTTAAGGGTGGTAGTTAGCCAGGCGGGTACTGAAAGTACCCTACCTACACGCTGGGAATTTGATAACGGTGTTACCTTCACCGGAAGCTCAAGCTGTTATTGGGATCGTACCAGTGTCGGTCAGTTTGACAGCCAACGCTCCCCCCGCTGAGCTATCATCGCTTCAAAACTACTTAGCAAGGATTGATCTCAGTGGTTCTTCGCCGGATTTTCAAATATGCACTTCACAAAAAGTATGGCCTCTGAGTTTCATATCGCTTCTTTCGGGTAGTGTCTAGTCTAGTAGTACATACCTACTTCTGAACAAAGCTATTGAGTCGTTCGAGCTTTAAAAAATGTATAAACGTTTGAATCCGTGATTGCTAAATGAATAAAATATTCTCATTTTGAAATATATGAAGTCATTAATGTTTCCTTATATCGTTGTACGTAAATATAATTGCCTTTAAATTAGTAATATATACCTACTTCAAACTTTCTAACGTCTTATTGCATGCAAGTGATATTAAAGAAAAGGAATCTAACCCCGTTATCCTACCTTGCAATGTTAATTAAAGTCCCGAGGAAATGATGTGCCTTGTGCCCTACCGCTAACAGGACGGGTGCGTTCACTCGCTCCACTCACTCAAGCCATATTGTGCTCTATGCAGCGTTTGAAAGCCCAAGATTCGTCACATTATACTCGACAAGATTGAAATTATTCATCAAAATCTTGGTCAGCTGTCAAAGGACAGTTGCAGTTGTATGTAACTATTACCTAATCCACCATCTTAGTAGGTTTAGGTATATAAACAGTTTCGACTTTTTTGTCAAATTTGACTGAATAGATATCTTCTAGGTAAGCGTGATCGTGTGCCGTTCGTTAAAACTACTTAACATTCGTTAAAATATATATGTATTGGATCATTGTATCTATGGTATATTTTATTTGTTTCACCTAATTTATTTAATAATTGGATAAGTTATATGTTTTAATTTGTATCTTATTTAACACAACATCCCGTTCTTATGGCTTCTACTATCCATGGAATTCACAGGTTGCCTAGTAGAAATTAAACGACAAGTCCGACTGTTGTCTCATGCTATAAATATACAGTTCATAAATACCTACCAGTTTTGTGTAAACGTTTTTGTGTTGCAATACACAAATATATAAATTTTCTTTAATCTGGTGGCAATCTGGGGCCTTAAATATCAATTGATAAAGTAATCAGTTTTTTAAAAAATCTATGAGATAAAAAAACATCGGTGCAATTACAGAATACAAAAACATTAAATTGGATTTGCTTAATTTTTAATACCTATTTGTAGGAATTCAACTTCGAACGCTGGTACTGTAATATCCAATGATGTTTTACTAAAGATGACGTATATTCATACTGCGCGGTGCTCAGATTTTTTTCCTTTAACATTGACATTAACATGCTTACTGCGACAGATAATACGGTACAAATAATACAGAAAAGGATAGCTATATGTTTAGACTTGCGCTTGACATACGCGTCTTAATGAAAATTACTACAATTGACTTAATTTTGCCGCAACAGTTTCCGCGCACTTGTGCGACATCTACCTACCTCATATAAATAAACATATAATTCCGGTTTTTGACATATCATATAAATACCAAACTCATTAAACTTTTGCGATGGTGTGAGCGTACGCAACCGTGAGGAAACAAATGACTTTAGGGTGTCTCCCTCTGATGTGTGGAAAGGATCGATATCGGCGCGTAGTCAAGGATACCGCGATTACTTCCCCTTTTTATTATACTTCCGGTTTTCGGGTGCCGGATGTCGGAAAGTGTACGCGCCTCTTGAAATATTGCAACATTTTCGTTAGGTTTTCCTTGGGTATATGAATAGGTACATATGTTATCCTGACCAAAGTAAAGAGTAATAGTAATCCCAATGAATACAAACCCACAGTGACTGTAGCAGGAATAACTTGCGACACAATCATAGTATTGCAGTCGTATATAAACAATTGAATTGAATAACGCACGTACCATTCGTATAAACTATTATTTCTGTGCGTTACAGTTGTACTGGATAAAATATGGAAGAGTTCAATTATTGTTTCATATAAAACAAACCTATCAGAAAAAAATATCTACATGTTGGGGAGAATGATTACAAAATTTTGGTTTATAAGGAGTTAGGATAAACAAAAAAATCGACACTGAAGGCGTCTTCTTTTAATTGAGAAACCTTTTTCCTTATGCGTGATACTTGCTCCCCGAGACCCCGCTCTTATTCATTAGACCCCCTTTTTAACCGACTTCAAAAAAAGGAGGAGGTTCTCAATTAGCCCCTAATATTTTTTTTATTTGTGTTTGTTACCGCATTACTTCCGACTGGGTGAACCGATTTTGATCGTTCTTTTTTTATTTGATAGCTGGTGTTTCCCGTGGACCACACGGGAAGCATTGGAGGCCACGCGTGGCCCTTTGTGGATGATCACATTTACTACCTACACTGAAATTAATAAAACGTACGTACATATTTAATATGAAAATCGTTATGGACTGTATGTTTATCTTTATCTAAACTGTCGTCTAAGTCCTAATGTATCCTTGGTCCTTTTTAACCGACTTCAAAAAAAGGAGGAGGTTCTCAATTCGACCCGTATGTTTTTTGTTTTTTTTATATTTATTTGTGTTTGTTACCGCATAACTTCCGACTGGGTAAAACGATTTTGATCGTTCTTTTTTTTATTTGAAAGCTGGTGCTTCTCGTGTGGTCCCATTAATATTTGATCAAAATCGGACCTGCTCTTTTTGAGTTACAAGTTACACGATATAATACCTAGTAGCGGGTGAAGACATCGGTGAACATACCTACACCACAATGACAATCGATCTCATGAGTAACAAAGGTCACTAAAAAGAGTTAAAAAAAAATTGGTTGTCTGTAAAGTCGGTTTACGGACGATAGATTTACGTGATAACGTCATAATCATTTATGACTTTGACTTTGACTTCGACTTCGACTTTGACTTTGATTATTATATGTAATACAAAACTCAGGTGGAACGTTACGCGGAACGTTACTATTTTTCATGAGTGTTGCTGGTATTCATCAATTTATAAAACGTTATCACGTCAAAAAAGTTTAAATATCCAGACTAACGTTGCGTTCCCAAATAAATAGAGCAACACCAAAAAGAACGGTTAAGGAACTCGGGTTTAAGCTAAAATATATATACATAGTACAAGCATGAAAAAAAGGAATATATTTAGAAACTCCTCAGTTGAAAGGCTTTCTCGGCTCCCTGACGCACTATTCAGATACATCCTACATGAGAACCGCAATGTTAGGATGAAACTTTGTACATTTATAGGGTTTTTCTTTTCATGATAAAGTCCATCCACGGAGAAAAGCAAATGAAATAAATAATATATTTTTCATACGTTATTTTGATAGCCGAGTGATGCTTGGTATGATTATAAAATTGTAAACAAAATTCGATATCATCGTTATAAAATGTATAGCATGGCTGCACTTTCCAGTATACGCCTGACCTAGATACCAACATCGAGTTTTAAAAACTGTTACCAAACACATTCTGTTCAAGAGAGCTATCCTTGAGAACCTGTCAATATTATAGGTTAGTGCGATTCCGCCTTCGACTACAATGTCACAGACCATGTGACGTATAATGACGTGTAAGTATAATGTATTGAAAAAAAACAAAAGCCACACACGCTAAAAAAACGATTGCCGCGCTGCTGCTGAATTTACGACTAGTTTTGCGTATAATGACATTAATGACACAATCAAATCCAAATGGAAGTACCAAGTCATTAAGTAACACCGGCATGTCGTGATAATTTTAATACTATTTAGTTGATTGCAATTGAGTTCAATAACCTCTATATTTTAATTTCTCCAGACATCCTCCCACGAACGAAATGGGACAGTGAGTAGGTACTATATCTGTGTACGTGAGGGGACGGACAGAATGCTTGATTAGCTTTTTTGCTATCAAAGCGGTCGTGCAAATTGGTGTGAAGCAACATTAAGAAAAGATGTACACAGGTCTCCGAGTGCTCTTTGTTGAATTTCTTATAACGACGACATTACGCCATCTAATAACTGAAAATTATACTTATTACACCATTACATATCATAGTTATAAGTCTAACGTTTGACCACTATCTCACTTGATGGTCTGTTACTATGTCGTCAGAGAAATCGCGCTAAAGCTGCCTGAAGTCACTGTTGTGTTGGTGATCGTTTTTTGAAACTAAGATATAGTTATTTTAAATAAGTAGTACATTTAACCAGTTCCAGTTTAACCAGTTCTATCATCTCACAATGATATTATAAAGATGAGTTTGTCGTTTGGATGTTTGTTACATTTCACGCTGAAACGGCTAAACGGATTTGCATGACATTTGGAATGAAGATAGCTTTTACCCTGGAATACATAGGCGACTTTTTATCCCGGAATAATTAAAGTTCCCGTGGGATAATTGAGTTACTGGGTAAAAGTAGCCTATTTATTACAGGGTAAAAGCTATCTTTATTGCAAATTTCATGCAAACCAGTTAAGCCGATTTGCATGAAATTTTGAATAAAGATTGCTTTTACCCTAGAATACATAGGTGACTTTTTATCCCGGAAAAATTAAAGTTCCCGTGTGATAATTGAGTTAGTGGGGCCACGCG
Organism: Apeira syringaria; assembly: GCA_934044485.1. Taxonomy (NCBI): domain Eukaryota; kingdom Metazoa; phylum Arthropoda; class Insecta; order Lepidoptera; family Geometridae; genus Apeira; species Apeira syringaria. The sequence continues at coordinate 6,226,380 of OW203658.1, read as the reverse complement.
GAGGAGATTGCGGGACGCAGTTACTATTATTCTAAACTTTGAACAATGCATTGTTAAATTAAGAAGTCAATAAACTTGTAAAATGTTTGCCATTTTTTAGTCTTCATTAAAATGAATTTCTTGAAGGTGAGTTGCGCACGTCATCCGACAGTTTGTTATAGACCGTTGCCATCACGTGGATCAGTGTTGATGGATTTGTGCCTTTAGCGTAGTAGCTAGCCAGGATGGTACTGGAAAGTACACTACCACCGTACGGTGGATTTCATAACGATATTATCTACACTGAACCACGAGTGAACTACGACCGTGAGATTGCGTTTGCCTTATACGCCCTTTCTGAGTAATAAGTTAGTAGTTTTTGTGTACTGCCGTGGTGGTACCGGCTCTGCCGTGGTGGTACCGGCTTAGAATAGTACTCCCCCATCACTTCCCGTGGGTGCCGTAAGAGTCGGCTAAGGGATCACGTACCAGAAGGTGGGCAGCAGCGCCTTTTGAGGGTCGGAAATCATACTGCGCTCGCCAACCCGCCTGCCAAGCGTGGCGAGAATTGGCAAATCCCCCCTATATGGGGGAGGCATATGCCCAGCTGTGGATGTCTAATTGCTGAGAAGAAGAAGAAGAAGAAGTTTTTGTGTTCCCCATAGTTTAATCCTCTATTTATTGATATTGATCTGTTTCTCCGACTTATAGGTACGACCGACTTATAGATCCGACTTATAGAGCTTATTGGTCGGACGTTACACTTCCTTATTGTGTGTTCCTATTTTACGGCTTCATATAATAATTGTTATTGTGGCTTTGCATATATGCGTTATATACGACTATCTGGTTATATTTATGTGTTATTTAAGAGCGCTTTGAAACTAGGACGTAGTTTTTTGTCCGTTACTCAGCCCCACATACGAATTTTTGTCTATTCTTCATTCTTATTTCCATTTATAGAATAGAATTATATTTATTCGTAACAAAAAAAAAATACAAAGTTATTACATAAAATATTACTACGTTAATAAAACAGCTAAAAGTTTTGCAGTTCTTTGTTACGAATCAGCCCAAACTCAGCGTTGTGAACAACCAGCGCTGGTCTTCCGTTTGGGCTGGTAGGTATTTACAAGAATCGTATTTTTTTAAAATAATAAATTGCATTTGTCTGCAAGTTCCGTGTCCATACCATATTACTTTTTTTTGTCAGGAAAATGTTTTACGCTGCGTGTTTTTTCTTTCATGGCAGTAGCAGCAAAGATGACACACTGTTAATGCGGCGATGTGTTTTTTAAATCCTTTTTTTGAGAGAATCTACGAAATTAATTGTTTGATGTAGGCATATATAGCTAGTTGTATTTGTGTACGTAAATTAACAAACTAAAAAACCTTGCGTTCATATAGATAAGTATATCCAAGCTAATGGCTGTGCCCAATTGGGTACTTGCGTTTTTTAAGCATAAACGCTTGCTATTTTCCTTCATAGTGTATTTGATTTTACGATCAGTCAGCCGACTTCCGCATTTCGTAAGGAGAGTTGGCGGCTGGCACGCGGTCGTCTTTAAAAACCGATATCAAATACAGCATCTATAGACAAGGCTAGACGTAGACGTTATGATACAGACTATACACACATCTCTGATACACTATCACTTAGGCTTCGACAACTCAGTACATTAACCATTTTTCACTGTGATGAGAAATCAGCCAAAAATAAACGGATAATCTGTGGCATTAGGTCACTGCTAAGCTATGTCGTCATAGCAAATACTTTTCGCCACGAACTCAGTTCAAACGTTAACCTCTTGCCGGCCGCTATCGTCGTGGAATACTATTCTCGTAAAATCCATCATTAGGCACTGTTACGAATCGTCTATTTAATTTCTTGTGAAACGTATGCATTCCCGCTTGTATATAGAGGTTTATAAAGTATGTTGAATAGAAGAATGAGGTAATTGTTGTATATTGTTTATCAACTATTTGTATTATGAGGGCAACGGGCCCCGTAGTTTGACGCTTGAATAATTAGGCCAGCCAATGCTTATAGCTCGAATAACATGCGTGTAAGTGTTTGTATTAATAATTAAATACATCACTTTCCACGCATAATCATTATTTCAGTCATAAGACGTCTACTGCTGTATATAAGCCTCCCCTTATGATCAAGACTAGCCGAAATCAGCCAGCAGAGTGAAATTCATTTCCTAAATCATTTTCTAATTAAATAAAATCTGTATGTCTTCAAATCACGACACGAGTAAATAGTTAATAATAATTGTTCTGAAGAACTCTTCAACCTTATTCCAGCACCAAGGTGTTATCATCGTACTTGCCTTAATCGTTCAAAAGCTCATCCACATTATAATTGACACATGGGACGCACACACTGTGCGATTCTACCGATCGTTTTTGCCAACTGCCATTCACTAAACTACTGAGCTATGTCGGTTACTTCGTTCTTCTACGGACCTCAAAATTTCTGAGCAACACCGTCTCTAGCTCTCTCCATTCCACGTTGTACTGCTCTGAGACCTATATGTAGAAACCACGTTCTTATTCCCGTATATACTCTTAATTATTATATACTAATTATTGTATACTATTTATATACTTATACATTTTTACACGAACACACACACACACCCACTCTCACATCCCCACACACACAACCCTCCACTCCACCACCAGCTATACCTGACACAAAAACATACACGGTTTGTTTTTATACTCACGCACACTGTAAACACAACGTTTGTCATATAATATCAGTAATATATGTAATCCTTTTTTGATCATGCTTACGAGTAAGTTAGATTTACTACATACATGTTGAATGTGACGCTGTTGGATTATGTGAATAAATAAATAAATAAATAAATTATCTGGTTATTTGCTGGATAAATGTCAGTTTGTGGTGAATTAAATTGTTTTATACCGCAATGCCTGCGGAATCGGCGATCGGCTCGATCAAGATCAATAGTGATTGTTCTTGATCGAGCCACCGCGATTCTAAGTATCATTCAATGGTAGTGATTCTCTTGTTAATATAAAGTAATCTAATGTTCTTATATAGTTATTAGTTATCGTAACTACGATAAGCTCCAAAGGAGGATGGCAGAACCAGCCTTGCTCCCGAAAAACGAAGTGATAACCCGTTCATGTATTCTTTATAAATGAAAATTTAGATTATATTTTTGTGGATTCCGTGAATAATTTGCATTATTTATAAAGTTGGGAATCAGAAGTACTTTTATTTTATTTATTTATGTGGTGTTTGTAGTTTTCGAACGCACCCTATACTTCTCATTATGTTTGTTGCGTTCGAATACTTACACTCTGACATTAATTGTCATTGTTACTCTATAATCTGTGGTCAGCTGCTCTGTAGACCCGGACTGCGTTCATAAACACACCCATGTCTAGTTTATTCCAGAATATAATAAGTAATCTGTATCTGTAGCGCGATCCATGCAATATTGCTTTCTCTGTCTACGATGCTATAGATGGATAGCGATCCATTGAATGGTTCGCATATGGACGTGTAGTTAGCATACTGATACAGATGATTTTCCATGATAACTTTTTACTCCCAACTTCTAAGAAAATGATTGAATATACAATATACAATGTATTTATTCCTCTATCGATACGTATAAGTTTCATTCATGAACGCGGTTTTTTTCTTCTAGGCTGCAAATGTATGGGAGTCTGCCATCCTCCTTTGTATGACATTTAACAATAAAATCACTGAAATTAGATCATTTTATTAAGATTGCGGGTAGTTTTAGGCTTAATAGGTCTCCAGTTATTTGCTAACGACTAAAACTACATGCAATTGGCCAGTAATTGAACAAAACTCGTGTAATATTAGAGATAGCATTGTATGTAGTTAGACGAATTTGAGTTTTAGCGTAAATATAATACGAGCTATTTCATTTTAAAGAATAATAGTGGATATTAGCTAGTTCGAGTAATTAACAGAATTAGTTCCAATATCTTTGCTACTGACTGAATCAGGACTCTAAAACGGATAGAGACATAATACAAGGAGATGCCATCAGTGGAGGGCACACTTTACATGACATAGACCTTTCAACCAATCTGCTGAAAGTCAGTGACTGATTGCAGATAAGGAATTAACAAAAAAAAAAAAAAAAAAAAAAAAAATATCTTTGCTAAACAAGCTTGGAAGCCGTTTAGTCGTAATTTACTTTTCAAACTGAATTTTAAGCTGATATTTACGTGGATTGAAATCACGATGAAGCCCGTTACTTTGATAGCATTACATTTACCTAATCAGCTTTGTTAGTCCTGTTTGGGTTTAAAATGGATTAACTCGAACTCTAGTTGTTATTGCGACTCTGAATTTAAATAAACCCGATATTGCTGGTTATATACATATGTATATAACCTTTTTCATTCGTCGTCATAAATCGAAAACTATACTGATATAAAAATAATTAAAAAATCTGTTTATTGTGTCTTAATGAAGCCCTTTCATCCGATACCCCACATGACACATTTAACTTAATTTAACATTAGAACCGTCCGCGCCGTTCCTTGCATAAAGACCCTGTTGTTTATGATTTAATTACAAATGTATAGATTTCACATTTTTCCTTACCTATACCTACTTGTAGTATAAGACGGTATTACCTTTTTGGCAAATTTCATAGTTCTAGGTCAACATATAATAAATACCCTATTAATGTCATTCGCTTGATAGTGTCGAAATATACATTTTTTTCGGCATAAACGGTATATATAAACGTATATCTTTTAAGTTAACTTAGAAATTTGATTTTTTCACATCTTCAAGAGACTGTAGATCTGAGTGTATCGTTTTAATTTCAACTCGATGCCTCCGCGCGTTCCCGAGATAAAGGGTCTTGACAGACGGACGGACAACAAAGTGATCCTATAGGGTTCCTTTTGAGGTACCTAGGGAACCGTAAAAATCAATAAAAAAAGTAAAAAATACGACTGCGTTCCAAAATATGAACAAAAGTACCTGATATATCTAAATCTGTTTATGCATTTAAATGTTATATTAAAGACATTCAAATGCAAACTTTCATGAACCTCAAAAACATTTTTTTGGGCAATCTTATAGTAAAACCTCTTTTAAAAAGTAAAAGTGCGAGCACAAGTGCTTCTGTTCATTTTTGCATTTTTATACAATTATAACCGCAGTGACGAAAACTTAACTCTCACTTGATATTATTAAAACAATTTGCATACATAATAGCGGACCTTTACACGACTATGTAGATTCGTAGAAGCGGCCAAGCGAAAAATGTAAATAAAAAAGTGAGCGGGTGTTATCGTCAGTAATTGAATTAATTCGGACAATGGCGACGGGCGGCCATGACTATCGGCCACTTTTCCACTAAAACAATAGTTATTTGGTTCAATGGTTACAATTCGTTTGCAATGAGTTTTGTAAGTGGATACATTTATGCTATACTAAAAATGTAAAGGTCAAATGTCTGTACGCATGCAGAAAATAATTTCATTAAAACTTATCAGGGCTGCTAGGAATAACCAATAGAAATAGATTCCAAGCGTTTACGTATTGAACATTTCTGTCTATTTGTCTGCTGTCACCTTATAACTCAAGAACTCCTCAATATCTGTCTTCAAATAGTTCAGTCTCTTTTTGGTAGTTATAAAAGAGCGGCTGTTACCCAAAAGTAAAGTTTCTAATACTTTATTCCAACTATCAAAGGTTTTCATAACCTTAAGACCTTGAATACCTTAAGATGAAAGGATTTTATGAGACTTGAGACTATTTTTAGAAAACCAAAACAAGGTTCAAAGTCTATCTTTAATTCCGAGGTTAAACTCTTAATATGACTGGACTAGTAGAGTATAAACAGAGCTCTGTGATGATTTCAAAACGGATAATCGTTAATCATACATATCTATCTAGATCTACCAGGGTATCAATCTTACTAACACATCGCTCATAGATTGTAAATGAATCGTCGTTTTTTCTAGTTTAGCTATTCTACTTGGAGTTTCATTATAATGGCTACACAGATCTCATTTCTACCGCAATTCAATTGTCTACAATACAATCGAGATGCAATTGTTATTTCAGCGGAATATCAAGTTTATTTATGATAACCTTTGAAAGACTATTGAATGGTTTATGAATGGATTTTTCTTTGCCTTGTCCCATTATCTGGGGTCGGCTCTCCTCGTTTTCTTGCGCCAGGACAATCTATCCTGGGTTGTCTGTAAATTCAATTGAGCTTGTTCCAGGTTCTTGGACATAGTGGACCACCACGTGGCAGGAGGGCGTCCTGCGCCTCTTTTCTTGTTGGGGAGGGATAAGGCTATTTTCACGACATGGAATGGATTGTCTTAATAAATAAGAGAATTGGCACCCTGTTGTATGAACTTCAGTTAATTGTTGACATTTATCACCATGTAACATCCAAACTAGGCAATCAATACTTATATATTATTGACAAATTATGTTTATATCATAGAATTACCAACAGTTTACAAGTTCAATACCCTCAACTTAGTGGTTTTGCGTGTGTAAGTCTGAACGTTACATATGGCTAAACTTAGCTTACTGCTTCCATTTTGTATCGTTCAAAAACTATACTATTTACTCGAAATGGAGTCCTATGTCTACAAACTAAGATAGTTTTTATTCCATCAGGTTTCTTTGAATTAGCATTCTGCGTGTGCAAGAAACATAGTGGTAATATGATTACGAACAGGATCATCTTTCAATTCGTTTAATGGTTTTGAAGTAGTTATGAAAAGTTACATAGTTAAGGCACTGTAAATACACAAATGTCAACTTTTAAAAAAAATCATGTGCATGACACACGATTTTTTCAATCATGTCAATTTGAGTATATTTGGTTCAGTAAAAAGGAGTGTTCAGTAGTTAATATACGATTAGGTATATTCTTCTAGATGGTTTATACTTTTAAAAACATGCTTTTAATAAATTTAGAAAACGTATATCTGCCATAATAAGACGAATATTCATACAAAACTTAGTTTTTTGGGCAGGTAATACGATAGTCAAGAAACGGTCACAATTTTTATTGCAATATCCATAATTGTTGATATGATACGAATTTATTTTGTAAAATTCCTACTGCTGCCCTGTACTGTATCACGTGACCTCAGCTGGCTCGCACCGCTCATTCGGACCGTGACAACTCCTAACGTCGCACCTATCCTTGATCGCTCTGTCCTCTCCCATACATTCCTACCTTATTTTAAACAGATAAGTTCGCCCGCTATTTACCTAAACTGTCAGAAAAACCTCGTCGAATCGCCTCGAATTTTATTTTGGTATCGTTATTTTGGAAATGTGTAGTAAATATGTTTTACATGATTACATTTTTGAAGTGTTTTTGCGCGAAAGTCTCTTTTTATATGATTTTTTTTTCATTGCTTGTAAGGTAAAAAACAAAAATATATACTGTCATTATGGAAGTATAGGATGTTTTTTGTATCATAATATTTTTATTAGTGCTTTATATTCAGTAGAATCCGCAAATTAGAGCTCTCAAATAAGGTCTCTGTGTGTTTTATTCCGAAATATACACCAGAAGAATGAGGATTACTAAATAAATAAGTAAAGTACCTAAATTTGGAACTGACATTATTGAAGAAAATAAAACGAACTATATTTTTCATGTAATGGTTATTTTTTGTAAAACCCCTCTTAAGACTTGGTGACGTAAGGCGAGGTTTTTCCGACAATCCGCTATGTGTTGTGATTTAATACTGTTAACATGGATATTGCTGTTGAGGGTAACTTGCTTGGTATAAGACTATCGACCACGCATCCACATGTTGGTAGTTATTGGATTATAGATGGATGGTAATATGGGTATGGGCGGGATGGTTAAACCAAAATGAAACTGCTGACATGCTTAATAATAATGAAGTTGGAAATCGTTAATTTACAATTTTGTTGAATTTAGACTTACTTTAGGCCAAAACATAGGATTAGTGGATCACATTTTTGTAAAGCAGTAGGTATTGTAGCTAATTCCAATAGAATTGAAAAGTTTGTGTATCTCACTAATATTATAAAGGCGGAACTTTGTGTGTATGTTTGTTGCTTCTTCACACTAAAACGGCTACACCAATTTCGATGAAATTTGGTACAAAGATAGTTTAGACCCTGGAACAACACATAGCCTACTTTTATTATATTTAGTTAACGTAAAAAAAAAGGAAAGTATTTTCGAGGCCACGGTTATTTTGATTTCGTCGCAATGTCGGGTGTAAATCATAGAAACTAGAAAGTTTTCACATAATTATGCCAACCCATGTTTTATAATTAAGATAGAAAGATAAGATAACACAGATTATGATGATTTATTCATGTTTCAAGGACAGAGATGAGGATGAGTTGGTACAGAAGCCACTAAATAATATAAAGGTATCCAACATAGATTTGAATATTTGCATGTATGTGATCGAATCGAGAATTTCTAAAAAAAAAATAACTATCTACGACTCGATAGTTATTAACTGAACAAAAGCTTGTTTTTTAGATTTATTTAACTGCTATATTATTTTTAGTGTGGCACGACATTTTCCATAACAAAATTGATGGACATATCATGGATACATATTTTATATAGTATTTGAACCCCATCATAATGTTAGTGTAGGTACATTAGTATACAAGAGTCTAAAAAATACTTTGTAAAAAATGCGAATCATATCTTTTTCCGGGATAAAATGTGTCTATTTTGTATGCCAGATGAAGGCATACATATTTTTTATGCCTACATCTGGCTTATCAAATAGAATGAAGGCATAAAAATGATGTATGCCTTCCGATCCGTTCAGTCGTCCAGCGTGTTTGAGTACTCAAACATTCATGTATGCTCACAAACTTTCTCTCTATCTTGATTTAGAATCGCCTGTGGCTTATGTAGTCTCGTATAACATGCATCATTGACCACCTGAGTCAGTCCGATAATGATTGATAAAGCGGGAACGTAACCACAGCGCATTTATCGATTGGAATAACTTCTTCACAGTTCAACGCACACCATGCGGTGCGGTGTGGCACGAGGTCACAACGTTGCACGATCGGACAAATCAGGCCCGTGACCATTGGCAACCTTAAACGGCATGCCACAATCGTCCTATTCACCGACCATATGCTCGCTTCATGTGTAATGCATCTGTATTAGTTAGAGCCTCAGACCAAAAGAAAACTAAAGACTGATAATTGCGAACAATGAAGTGAAGGCGTAAAAATCACACACAATTTTTGATTATTCGTGCTCGTGTGGGTACATTAAAACAACCATGCCCACAGAGATAAGAGTTTATTTCAAGTCGCCCCAAACGACCTAACGATTACGGGCGCATATGAAGATCGGTTTTTCTATCATGGAGATATTTCTTCAAGGTTATTAATATTATTGCTAATTAGCTAGCGATACGCGACCAACGTGACAGGTATCGGTAACTAAACTTAAATAATAATAATACTCACCTCTCTTTTTTTTTAATGGACATAAACGATGTGATGTTTAACAAAATAATATTAATAAATACAAGGAAAAATATATTACTCTTACAAAAAATATTGAATTACTGTATAGTGAGGATCTATGGGTAGACCATATCCCATTGATGTCTAGATGTCTACCCATAGATCTGTATAAATTAAACAAATGTTGCAAACAGTTGTCACGCTGATGTACATCATGTGCATGTACCTACTTTGTGGAGTTGTGATGACGATACGAACACCACACTATGTCGCAAATTAATTCGTGTCACATGCAATGTCCGGCCATACCTTAGTTGTCGGACCCTTTATCCTGGTGCGTTATATAATTAATTTTGAAGATCGTAAAATCTGTAGCTTTTTGAAACACTGACAGGACCGCGCTTTATTACAATAACACTTATAGACAACGCCACTCAGCTCATACAATACAAGGCCTCATTCATCTACGAGAGATGTACTAATCAGCGTCATGCATTATTAAGGCATCTTTTTGAGTGGCTTAAGAGTCCAATGCGAGAGCGCCAATCGCGACCGCACTTCAGACAGGAGTGATGTTGCTGCATCACCACGTGTCTTTTGGCACGCTTACAGGCTAGTTTATTTAACCACGCTTCGTCATGCTTCGAGAGACCATCTGCTATATGTTTTTTCCAGCGGGTACGATATAGACCATACACGCTGGGAATCACTCACAGCTCACACTATTAGAAACGAAACGAACGATAGAAATAACAAATCGAAAAGGGAGATCCTTCATGTGCTAACAAAATTTGACATCAATATATGTATTTTAATTGGTTGAAAGTTTCGTCATTGTTGTTATTATTTGAAACTACGGTTAAATTTACGTGTATTACTCAAGTAGGTATCCAGACCGGTTTCGTGATTTTGTGAGTCATTTATTCGTCACGTCCCGAAACCGGTAGGGATACCTACTCGAATAATATAGGTGCATAAGTCAAATAGTAGTTTCAATTATAATACAATATATTTTCTGAGTCAAGGTTCTTTCTTCTCGTTTTTCTGTTTAACGTTTCTTTAGGATATACTAACGCCATAATCTTTTGTTTCCAGTCCACATGTATCACCAGAAACCTCTATTCCGTCTACCTCGGGCCTTCAGACCGCGGACACGTTAGAAGAAGACAGCATGAGAAAAAATGATGACGAGCAAAAGGACAAAGACTGTGAAGGTTCAGTCACAGACTGGATCTCTGGTGGTCCTTTGGGGTCCAAAGGCACCGTCCTCGTTTTCCGATCATGCGTCCTGGCATCCAGGACCCCGTCGATGGAGTCAACAACGAAAACAACGGGCAACAACACAGGGACTACCATACTGTTGAACAAAGCTAAGAATATGGCTCGAAGGTTGGTCGCAGAGCCTCACTCTTTCAGCGTAAGGCCGAAGAACATAATGCACGATGTCATGGAGACTTTCGGGACTAGTCAGAAGATGACCGGACAGGCGTACGTGGTCAGACATGTGAGCGAGTCCGAACTACCAGAAACGGCTTCGATAGAGGAGCAGGGTCACGAAACGGCTGAGCATAAGAGAGGGATAGAAGACGTACTTAATGACTTGAGCAAGATCACGTTGAAGAAACATCTCAATATTGAGAACACAACGGCTAATATCAAACCAGCTGAAGATCCGCCTCCTGCTAAAGGTAAGTGGTATATTTTGAAGGCGTATATGATATACTGCGCACATATATTGACACGCGAGCGCAATATTGAATTTCATCCTTTTGTAATTTAATTATAGTATTGTACTATATAAATACTGTAGTTGTAAGACAATAAATACAATTTGATTGATTGATTGAAGTCTATAGACTTATTTTATGGTTAAAAAATTGTGCGATTTAAGCAGTTTGAAGTCGTTAAATTAGGCGCGTAAGCTTCGCAATATTATTATCAGCGCTGGTTGTAACTTGGCCGCGGACCCTTGCGATGCGAGCTCGTTGCTGTCAATGCTCACAGGTAAATTCAGAAATCACGATAAAATCACGAACGGGGCTGTGAGCACGCTATTAAAAACAGAACGACTATTCTTACTTTTTCCTAACTTAACCTTCATTAGTGCTCTGTGGTAATCTGTTCTCCAACAATAGTCCCAACTGCCGCCGTCTGAAATTGTCTTCTCTTCTATTGGTATTCAATAATTTAAAGTTTTAGCACTCTTAGGATAATTCAAAAAACTAGCTAAAGCTTTAAAACATTCAAAACTGCTTTAACTTGATACAGTCATAGTCGATATGACGCTGCATCTCAGTAACTGTTATCTAACTTGTGAAATCTCTCTCAGAGATGGAACACACAGTTAATAAAAATCAAATTATTAATTCTACAACACATTAAATACGATTATAAAATACTTCCCTTCCCATATTTTTGAATTTCTGCGGTAAATTGATATGGCCAGTCTTGGAACCAAAACGGGACTTTAATCCTTTGGACCGTAATCGCCTGTCAATCCCTTTGATAAAGCTGATGTCCTTAGGGCCACAACAACTTGTTGTCTCCAACGGCTATAGGGGAATAAAATGGTAGCTTCCTTCTGAAAGCGCATAATGGTGCGCTTATAATTGAACGCTGCCACTTCAGCACATATGAGATTTGACATAAATAAATGTATTTCCTTTCTAATTTTTCATCTTTTAGTAAAGCATGTAAAATATTCCTTTCAAGATCCAAAAGAAGACAAGAAAAGTAAGAAGAACAAAGGCAAGACAAAAAAGAAAAGCCCCGGAGGAGCCAGAACTGCATCTCCAGCTCTCGACAGTGATGACTCCGAACACCTATTAATTAAGGATGTTGATAGTATTAAGGTTTGTACTTATATAACTTGTGCCTTGCCAATATATACCAGGCCACCCAGAAATTACTGCGAAAAAAAAGGTTTTATATATGAGGAACTGGCCAGTTATATACCTACTTTGAAAATATGATTATGTATGAGTGAAAATAGCTACGTTCCATTTTCAAAATTTCTTCAATATTTTTTGCGAGCTAATTTAAATTCTCGTGTCTCATTGAAATTGATTGCGCCGTGAATATTATCTCGCGATTACTTTACAGCCCTGACCTGACATCATACATCATTCGTTCCCGAAAATAAAAACTTAGATCAAAGGGATACAATTTTCGTCGCCGAAAGATGCGTTGTCAGCGTTCGAGCAGGTTGTAAATGAAGTGTCTGCAGGGGACTAGAAAAAATGTTTTGAAAACTAGTTCAGACGCACGAAACTGTATAGAGTCTGCTGGCGAGTAATTTGAAAATATTTCATAAAAATATGGTCGCCTATAGAACACATTTTTTATAATATTTTCGCTACACTGAGTGTCCCGTGTATATGCTATAAACTTACTCGCCAGTTTATCAGAGGGAGTAGGAAGAGACCATTGATTTCTATTTCTATCATTCCTACATAATAGAAAAAAGTATAATTAGTAGTTTGAGTTTAATCAAGATCTCCCAACACGGTATCGATTTTATTCGAATTGACATTCCACAGATTCCAACATTTTGATCGTCATCTTAAAACTGAAAACAGTTCAAAGAAATAAAAAATCAGTCTTCTATAAACATAAAAATAAAGTTCTTTGCTACCCCCACTTGACCCCAACCGATATTGCTCACGAACTTTACCAATATTTTGGAACGAACTTTCCTTCTGTTTATTTCGTGAAAGTTCTGCTCAATCGTTCATAAGATTTTTTCGATGTTACTTACATATATGTATTATATAAAAATATATATTTGCTTTACCTTCTTTTTAAATTAAATAAGAACGTTTAATTTACGAATGTTTAAGCGTTTAAGAGTTGCCGATGAAATTAGAGAATCGCGGGTGTTTACAGGCGGAAAGGGCGGGGCAAATCCTGATGCGTGTTGATTTAAATATTACAAAATGAATGGACTTGACGAATGACCTAGGGACTCAAAAAAATTTCTTATCAAAATTTTAGACTTTTATTTACTTTTTACTAGTGTTCGAAGCAGTTGAAGCGCATTTTTCGTTACCGCAGAAATTTAAGATGAAGGAAAAAAGTGGTCGCTCTAAAATATTTTCTACTAATAATTAGCAAATGAAATCAAGTTTTGTTCAATCAGAATTAACCTTCATGAACTATTCTCATAAGTGGTATTTTTTTAAGTTTATTACACGCGTAGGACTTTTAACAAAATAACATGTAAAGACTCAAAATTGTCTATTTAGCGAATTGTAATAAGCCTTATTACAATTTAGGCTTTACAATTCGCTAAATAGACAATTTTGAGTCTTACCTCAAGAGTTTGAGTACCTAGGGAGCTGTGAGGTATTTTGTGCCATACGCAGTGGTGCTTGCATCATGATTATGATATAAAAAAATTCTTGGGGCATGGATTTGAAAACGGTAAAACTGTTTTCAGGTATTAGATAGCAATCACATGCCAGCACGCATCTTGAAGATAACGTACAAACTAGTCAATACGGAGACGAAACTCCTTAATCGTCTACTACAAGCCCACGGGCTCATAGAAGTCACCGCCGATTCCAAAGACTTCAACCTCTTATGGTCGGGGCTTCATCCCAAGCCTGATGTTTTGAGGTCTCTTTCTCAGTATCAACGGGTCAACCATTTTCCCAGGTAAGTTTTTAAGTTAATCGATAAAAAGGTCACGGATGTCAATATAATATCCAATGTCCTAGGCTTATTTCTAGATTTTATTTCCTACACTGTCAAAGTGCAGTCTTATGAATGTTGTCGTAAGGTAACAAATAGTACCGGCTTATTAATGTGCCGTCTGAAGCACGAATCGGCAAGAAAGCGGTCAGTTGGTAACTCCACCAGTAGCCAGCGGTCACAAATCCTTTACACAGCTTTACCTAGTTGATCAGTTTACGTAATAACTCACAAGAAAGCGCTTTGCATCGAAGATTATTTTGTAATACAAATTGGGCCTTTGGGCACCACACGATTGAGATTATTTCAGAGTTATCCGTAATAATGTTTGTGTAAACTTATCTGTGTTGTCATGTTATATGTATTTAATTATATCTACCCTTGAAGCAATTTGCAACTTCGAGTGTCGAGGGGTTTTTCTGGGTAATTAATTGGCCGTTTTTCCAATGTTTATGTATGATAGTTGATGGTGTACGTACACTAACAAAGACCAAGTCAATTAATAATTTATGTCATTGGGCTAACGAAACCACTTTCAGAACAGAGTTCTGTTTTCATAGATTTTGTAGATTGAATTAGCTCAACAAAAAAAAGCCTAGTTCCCCGATTTCAGACCTATTATGGTTTTCCCGCTAGGCTCCTCAAACTGCTTCTGGAAGCCCATGGTCTCACAGAAGCTCCTCAAGATTCCACCGACTTCTACTTGATGTGGACAGATGCACACCCAACGACTGAGGTGCTGCAACATCTAAAGGGTCATCAAAGAGTCTGTCACTTTCCTAGGTGAGGCTACTTGGAAATTATTGAGTTCGACCGTTCTAAACCCTACCGCTATCTGCCTTAAGACCGATGTAAAGCTTTTGAGGGCAGATTAACCACCAAGTCCTCAAGATTCTGATCTCTGA
Source organism: Apeira syringaria (assembly GCA_934044485.1). Lineage (NCBI taxonomy): Eukaryota > Metazoa > Arthropoda > Insecta > Lepidoptera > Geometridae > Apeira > Apeira syringaria. The sequence continues at coordinate 6,211,299 of OW203658.1, read as the reverse complement.
TTTCACCTTGTTGTTAATTACTGATCGATTCTAAAAGTTAAAGCAACTGTCAATTAACATTCGTCCATGGTGAGTGAACCCAAGTAGCTTAACAAAGATTTGGCGCAATTCTCATTATATTTGTTTTCGAAGAAATTTTTGGCCTGGCGAGTCATGTAAGGGCGCACGCCAGGAAGTACAAACAGATCGACGTTGTCGAAAACGACAAGCAGAACATCATCATCATCATCTCGAAGAAAACATGTTGCTTCGCAGCCTTGACTGCACCTACTTTTAGTTAGGTATTCGCAATGCGTGTATATGTTCCTTGAAACCTTAGCTGCCATAGAACAAGTACTGGACGAGATTTCTAGCAATAGGAAGACATCCATTTTAATAAATACCAAGCTAAGTACATCAAAACGTATGAAACGATTTCCCAAAACTTCTTTTACAGGTCCTACGAGCTTACACGGAAAGACAAACTCTTCAAAAATATAGAAAAAATGCAGTATTTTCGTGGGTTCAAGCATTTTGACTTCATCCCCACCACTTTTTTGATGCCGGCTGAATTCAAGGAGCTGTGCTCCACCCATTACAGAACTAAAGGACCGTGGATCGTGAAACCAGCCGCTTCGAGTCGTGGACGAGGGATTTACATAGTCAATACTGTAAGTTGTAGTCATTGTCAGAATATATAATTATTAATTATCATGGCGAACAGTTATAAAATGATTATTAAAATTGAATATGATTAATGAATGAAATAATAAAAAGAGTTATCTTATGACGAAGAACTTTGACCAATTTCTAAAATGGCACATATTTTGGTCAATGCCTATGTCGAGCAGTGGACGATGGGTGAGATATTGATGATGATGATCATTGGGTCAATAGCTAAAAGAAACAGTACTTACTAACTTTTTGAAACGGCACCTATTGTTAGTAAGTCTTTGATTCTGCAACCTTGACAACCGGTAGCTTTAGCCCCTCTCCGCTATTTGCGAATATCAAGTATAAAGTTATTTTTTTAATGTCTTGTTTACTTTTATAAAAAAAATAAACCTTAGGTAGAAAAAAGAAATTATGTTTTTTTTTTCAAGACAATAAAATACTAAATAACACAGGAAAAGGATAATTACAACTATATACTGATTACTATATAATATACATAACTATTTATTGCTGTGTAAATGTTCAGTAGGAACGTAACCTGCCATCAAGAACGTTCAGTGACTGTAATAAATTCTATGACAAAAGTACACTGGGAATTATTATATAGATAAATTAATAGTTATTCAATTCAATTCTCAGTTATTTGTTTTACATGTGGGTAAAGTTGATTTTTGGAGTGTTTAGATTGAAACCTAAGCAAGCTAGTAGGGTTCTAGGATTGAACCACGATTGAAGGTTTCAAAACAAGAAACTCTAAAAAATGTACCCATGAGTGAAACACAACAATTCTCACCACACTAGCACTAACTAAAGAGAAACTTACAAGGCGCGCGGCGGGAAGAATTCTTTCACAGTCCTCTTCCAAGTGCATTTTTTTCTGATTGGTCGGCGAGTTGACATTAGCTTTGTCAGGTGCGTTCTTGAATTTTAAAATCTTTTTAACAGATTGACAGCTAGTTGTGGTGAAAATGAAACTACTCGTATACCTTAGAATATTCTGTGTTCTTTCCAGCCAGAACAAATCCCCAAAGGCGAAAACGTGGTCGTAGCAAAGTACATAGACAAGCCCTTACTCATCGGTGGTCACAAATGCGACCTCAGACTGTACGTGTGTGTCACCTCTATAGATCCGCTACTCATATACTTGTATGAAGAGGGGCTCGTCCGATTCGCAACCGTTAAATATGATACGACCAATAAGAACCTCTGGAATCCTTGTATGCATCTCTGCAACTATAGCATCAACAAGTACCACACGGATTATATCAAGTGAGTGAAATAGAATAAGCGAAGGTCTGTCAGAAATACTATAACGTGGGTCTTCGTATTTTCTAACGCCGAGTCCTCACGATCCGGGTTAGTTACTGCTAGCGGCAGATACTCCGCGCACTCAGACAGGTTCAAGCATACTATCGGGGTCTAAAGAATGCATAGTATATTTTTCTCACTAATATTCACATACATTTGTTTTTCTACATGCAATGTCAGTTTCTTGTACAATGTTATGTGTTTAGGGATATTATGGACTAGCTAATGGTTTCTATTAGTATTTCATGATCGTTTTACATAACACTAATAGTAGTCTCACTAAAGCGGCACTTCAGTAATTCTGTACGTCAGATAATTCGGAACCCTCCGCTTCTTAATCCCGTTGCACGGTCGGACACGGGCATCAGTATAACCTCTAAAACTGTCACACTTACAGTTTTAGAGGACCGGGCCGTGCCCGGGGCGTGCCGTGTACGTGGCATGGATGGGGCACGGATTTGAAACGTTACATACAATTTGTATTAAGCAGTTTATATTACTCTAAACTGTTCCCGTCCGTGCCTGTCTTCAAACCTGCGACGCGCGTCTACACCACACCCGTCCCGGCCACTGACCGTTCAGTACACAGTGTGACAGTTTTAGGGAAGATTTATATTCATAAATCTTCCCTAAAACTGTCACGATAACAACACTTACACATCTGTATCTGTTGTCTTCAAGTTAGTTCAAGAAAATAGTTGGCTAGAAATGTCAAGTAAGACGGTAAATCGGGACTCTATCTTCTCAAAATATAAGCCTATGTTTTTTTCTTTATAAATAAACTACCAGGATAAAAAGTAGCCTATGTGCTATTCCAGACTATAATCTATCTCTGCCAAATTTCATCCAGATCCGTTCAGCCCTTGCGGCGTGATTGAGTAACAAATATCCATCCATCCAAACTTTCACATTTATAATATTAGTGGGATAATCCGAACATTCCAATAATCCAGCACCTCTTAGTTTTCAATAGCTCCGGATTAGTAAGACTACTGTATAATAGAATTAAACATTAACACAAGATATTCTCTGTCCTTGCAGAGCAGCTTGCAGTAGTACTGTTGCTAGAGCTGAAAGAACCCTGTGTCGTACTTTGAATGGCCTCAGTATATTCTTGACTGCCTACCTTGAATGTCATATATTTTGTGTTACTTTTTTTCCATATCACATTTATTATAGACATTTAACGATGTTTTTTACATATTATGCATATCAGTACTGTTACGCAGTACTATATTGCTGTGCTAGAAGCTAACCCCGATCTGAATGTAATGAGCACTTTAAGCGATATTTTTTATAATGCCATTATTTATGGGAAAGAAATATCGTTTTCCATTCTTGATAGATAGTGCTGGGACTTGACCCAGGAACAGCAACATACGTGCGACCTAACCTGGAGTAATTTTACCGCGCGGAAAAAAAAAATAATTATAAATATTGTGTAATTAATACCGCTTTTATATGGATTTCCGTAAAGTAACGTCTGAATCTGTAACATTTACACAAATATTAAGCTGTCTCATCGCTGATCATTTTAGAGCTAGTATATTTATTTATTTAATGGAAAACAAACAGCTTAATGAATAAGTCTGTAGGACAAAATTAGTGTAGTACGAATAAGCTAATACAGTTTCCACATATAAAACTATTCTCCAGTTACTTATATAATCTAATCTTCTTTATAATAATACAATGAAAGAAAAAGAAAAATGGAGAAGAAATAAAAAGAAAATAGGTATACAATGACTACAAACGTTGATAAATAGATAATCGTAATTCCTATCTCTATCTATATATCATATCTATCTATTTATTCATAGGCAAATCAATCCAGATACAACCAGTTGCAGATGCACAAAACATTATTTTTTAGTTAAAAAAAATTGGTTGCCTGTAAAGTCGGTATACGGGCGAAAGTTTTACGTGACAACGACTTTGAGTGCCTTTCACTTTTTATGTCTGTCTCTCTCGCTCTTAGGCGGGCTAACCATGCCCGAGTGGAAGGGACGCGTGCCTCTCACTCGCTCTCATTGTGAGCGCATAACGTGAGCGGAGCGTAACGCAGTTTCTTGAAGTGTCACCCGGCAAACCAATTTATAAGACGTTGTCACGTCAAAAATGCGTTAAAAGCATTGACTTTGAAGAAATTGTACCTCGCATTAAACAAATCAATATACTCAGTGTATTTAGAATTAAAAATAATACAGGCTCTGTATTAGTCTATCTTATCTCTATGCTTAGGCTAGTAAGCCTATGCATAAATTTCAAAATGTCTTGTCGAATTGGCAGATGCGACGACCCAAACGCGGGTAACATAGGCCACAAGTGGACGCTCTCAGCCTTACTGCGGCATCTCCGCAAGGCGGGACGGAACACGACGGCGCTGATGGCCGGGATTGAGGACCTGGTGGTGAAGAGTATTCTCAGTTCCACGCAGACTATCGCTGCCGCCGCCAGGGTCTTCGTGCCAAATTTCTTCAACTGCTTTGGTGAGTTGATCCTTTTGCACCGAGTCTGCAGTTAGCGACTGAAGGTTCTGAACAGTAATTATTTCAAAGAATGATAGTTAAATAATGTATGACACAGACTACGGGGTTTCGTATTTCGGCGGTACTAAATCAGACGAACTTCGACACTACCTGTGGTACCAATATTATCCATACATTGTTCCGTTTCAACCACTATGTGGTACTTCTAAGAATCTAGTCCAGTCGAAAAGTTATACGATTTAAGAAAATTGTTGTCACATTAACCGAAAGCTTCATACGTTCAAATTATTGGAAGTATAAATTCGGCTTATAAATTTTTCCTTCCAGTAATTTCCTTCTAATTGAAACCCACGACTACAGAATACCGTCATGTCGCTTTGTCCATCTAAGCTATAGCAGCCACTCTACTAGTGTCCGAAATTATTCGTTACTTCGCCGTCTGATGTGATGTTGTTCTTAGCGCCATCTACCTTTAATTGTATGAACTATTAATAGGACTGATAGAGCAACATTACAGTTGATATCGTATCAAGCCAAGGCACCATACCCTTATTCTAAGAGTTTTGGCACAAAACATATACGTACAGAAGTAATGTTTCATTGTCAACAATAAATCAAACAACTATGTACGAGTGCGACTACTACGATAGTTTTTGTGCATAAGCCAAAGTTGGCCAACCTTAGCGCAACCGCCGAACATAGGTATAAAAAGTTAAGTACCTTTACCGTCCAACGTAGGTATAAGTACAGAAATATAAACCAATAATAACCAAAAAAATATCGCGCTCGCACTCATTTGAAATGATTTGAGATATCGTGTCCGTAAGAGGTGTCTATTTGTGCGTTGCTCGAGCGCACTTTGTATGTAGATTGACTTCTGTACCTACCTGTTTTGTGGTTTAATAATTTAAACGTAAGTTCCGCCTAGCAATAAACCAGAAAGCTTCATATCCACTGTCGAGTTTCTTTCATATAAGAGTGTTGGCCGTAATACCGCGCAGGTGCATATAATTTTCTTTTTTCTTTCTTTCTTTCGTGCTCAGTTGAAAATGCCACTAGCAGTCATTTCCGAAATGTGACTTACCGAAGAGACACCAAAGAGTATGTTGCTTAACCCAGGTGATCGGTTTAGATTGTATAGGCACGCCTCGAGCTCAACGGAAGCAATGTAAGATATTGCGGTAGTTGTGTAATAAACGGTATTCAGCGTCGGTACAGTCCACAGATAAACTACAAAGTTAATATTATTATAGTTTATCTGTGGTACAGTCTTATTTCATACTTTAATTAAGTATAGATTTTGGTTGATCCCGAAAATCCATACTTTATACGTAAGGTCCTGATATGAAGACTATAATATTTCTATAATTGTTTCAGAATTGTTCGGCTATGACATTCTCATTGATGACATGCTGAAGCCGTGGCTGCTTGAAATTAATTTATCTCCGAGGTATGTCAATACAATTCCAATTTTAAGTATTCTGCATACTTTCTGGTACCCGAGTGACTAGATATTACTCCCACGTTTGAAACTTTGTCACACATGGAACACGTGCAGTCCAGTGTCGTGCGTGTCCAGTATCTAGGTCTATTGGGATTCCATTTTTACCTCTACTTTCATTTCGCTTCCAACCGGTCGTTGTAGGAATCAATGGAGGAAGCCTATGTTCAGCAGTGTGATGATGATGAAAAAGAAAGTTATCTCTACTCTAACTTTTACTGTATATAAGACTCTGAGTGTTCAGAAGAAGCGTTTAAACTTTTTTATCGCTGCGATTTTACCACCGTACTAGCCGCCATTCCTCGGGATAGCTCATCTATGTGTAATTGATTCTCGGGAGTCCTCAAGTGCCATTCAACCGATCTTTTTTGCGATAAAGTGACAATGGTCAAATCACATGGTATTTTATAAAAGAAAAGCTGATAGAGATTTTTAATGGTGGGCAACGCACTGAATGTTACACATATCCAATAGCAACAGCGATCGCTTACCACCAGGCGGACCGACTTCTTATTGGCCACCTATTCGAGCAAGGTTTTAGCTTGCTGGAACAGTTATATTTTGCATCTCCTTCTTCAGGTTCAGCTTCTTATATCCCCTGTGGCTCTGCAATGTATAACCACATGTTCCACAGTTTTATTTTGTTTCTCATTCACCTATTACATGTTGAGTATTTGTCTGATGTATTCCCCGTTTGTTATTCCAGTCTAGCGTGCGACAGTCCGCTGGACGCGCGCGTGAAGAGTGCGCTGGTGGCGGACACGCTGACGCTGGTGGGCGTGCCCGCCGTGCCCGCCGCGAAGCCGGAGGGCGCGCAACACAACCCCTCGCTCAAGATGAGAATAGGAGCGGTCAGTCTACACACACTGTTGTACTTACCAAACATTATACATGTAGATAAAAAAGAAAACGAAATTAGTTCCGAAAAGAACTATTCACAGAAACGAGACAAACATAAGATAGTTCCATTCTCTACAGTCGGCCAATTATGTTTTTCACTACCCTACGGTTGCAGACCATTTGACATCATAAAACTACAAGCTTTATTTTCCCATGCAATAATAATCTATCAGTTCAGTTTCAGCCGTATCGCTATTGTGATAACACAGATTATTAATTGTCAGAACTGGTAGACATTTTTTTGTCGACTGTACTTTTGTAGTTTTATTGTTTATATAATATATATATATTATTTTTTACTAGGATCGGTGACATCTAGCTATCATTATCAGCTCCATTTAGGTCAGGGGGCTCTGCTCTTTACACAAGCAAGTGTGTAAAGAGCAGAGCTCACAAGTTTCATACGACGTACTTCAACAAATTTGCGAGGACAAAACAAGCTTGTATTGCTTATATAGCTTAATTATTAAATTGAGACTGCTCTGTTCACTCGCACATAACTTGCACTAAGGTCCTAATTTAACTTTGCAAGAATAGTTTACTACTTACTGCCCAATAGCTTGATTTGAGACCCTAAAAGTGATGTAACAAAGCTTACTTTACAATCAATTCTGTTGAAAATAGTATTCTTAACGTGTCCTAAACTTCACCTAATCAGTATGCACTACGCTGTGGGGGTAGTGGTGGTAAAGGCTTTATATCGGTCCCCAGTGTCAGCGCGTCCACTCCGCCGAGAACGTGTGCGTACGTAACAAGAGTTGTACCGTGCCGCAGGGTGGCGGGGGCGGGGGAGGCACGTCCCCCCCACTCGCGGCGCTGACGGGGGAGGAGGCGCGGCTGGTGCGGGCCGTGCGCGCGCAGTACGCCAGGAGAGGTGGCTTCGTCAGGATCTTCCCCAGTCAGAACTCCTGGCAGAAGTACTCACAGTATTTAGGTGAGCACCAGGTGATTTGACTATTTGACAATATAATAACCGATCATACCAAATCGTTTAACGCTCGTTACAATTATTTTGTAATACAAATGATATTCGTTTGTTTTACGTAATATTATAAACAATATGTGCATTACCGTACATTATCGTACGTTCAACTGTGGACGTAGCTGTTGATACAAGTTTTTATTTTAAACCAATATGTATAACTAACAATAAAAATATCTAAATATTTTTCTGATTAATTCTATCTGATTCGTAGTATCTTTAAACTGTCACAAGTCTAGCGTTCTTAACTTGAGCGTTAGAATCGCCACCATTGTTAGATACATTAGTCAGGAATCAGTCTGCTCATTTAACGAACATATGTCTTTGGCAATGGTGAACGGATCAAAATGTTGGCGAACAAATACTGCTATTTCGAAAATTGATATGAAAATAAGGATCCAGAATCCCAGATTTATTAAGAACTACTACTAGTAGTTCTTAAAAATCTGGAATATACTTCTAATATGAGGCCTTACCAAATAAGGATCCAGAATCCCAGATTTTTTTAGAACTACTTCTAGTATCCTTATGGATGAATGCCTTATTAGATGTAACCGTTTGCAAGACGAGAAACCTGCGTCTGATATCTGTTCAGTTACCCCAGAGACAAATACCATACAGTAATATGGATCTTACGTAGCCATCAACAGGACCACGAGAATATTTGTTTAAAAACGAGAGTTATCATCAATGACAACCTCCCAAAACAGCCACCATCTTGATGAAAAATTATGAGAGGTGTGCTGCGGTTTTTTCTTGAGCGCTTCTGATTGTGCCATGCCCTTTAACACTTCCAACCTTGTAACTATTGTTCGTTGTTCATGCGCCTCTACCCCAAGAAAACCTGTTACTGTTAGACTACCTGGGCGGTAGGGGTCTCATTTAGTCCTATGGAGTGTCAGGGTCCGTGATGTCTTCACTGACGGCTCGCCACAAAGCTGACCCTGCACTATTGTTGTTGTTTCTAGACCCAGTGTCGGGCATCCCGGTTTGTTCCACGTCGCTGAACAACAACATCCCGTACCAGGTGGTGTCCCACAACTACAACCTGCTGGTGCACTCGCACGTGTTGCCGCACTTCCAGCACGCCACCGTCGCCACCAGCCTCACGGACACACCGCAACGGTAACTAACAACATTAAAACGATTGCTGACAAAGTTATCATGAAGAATAATTACCGGAAACATACTCTGAAAAATAGACATTCATCAATCGTCACGGAGAGTGGCTGTTTAGGGTTTCGTACCCAAAGAATAAAACGGGATCCTATTACTAAGACTCCGCTGTCCGTCTGTCATCAGGCTGTAACTCATGAACCGTGACAGTTAGACAGTTGAAATTTTCACAGATGATGTATTTCTGTTGCCGCTATAACTTATTATTATCGTATAAAAAATGTTTTCGTAAGACCATATTTTTTCCTCTTTAAAAAATTCTCGCGGTAATGTGCTTGAGCTGTATCTTACACCAAAAGTAAGAAAATCATATAATCTAAAAATGTGATAACTATTTTATTCTCCGTAGGTCATCTGTAAAGTTCATATTTGTAATTGTGAAAATCGCCCCGCATCAGGATTCGTTCCGCCCTCTCTGCCTGTAAACACCCGCGAGCCTCTGTAATGTCATCGACACCTGTTAAGCCCTTCATATGGAAACCAACCCGTGAATGGACGCACGCTTGACTAGCTCTAGTATTGTTGATGTGAAACGTTCGCGTGCGTGTTCGTGTTGTGTGTCTAAGATAATCTATGTGTATGTCCGCACAGGCTGCAGCGGTACGAAGCGGTGACGATAACGTCGACCGCGCCCGCCGTCTCCCTCGGCGAGGCGGCGCCGCCCGCCCCCCCGCGCCTCGACTCGCGCCGCGCCAAGGAACTAGTCAAGCGGCAGCTTTCAGAAGGGCTCAAACTCACGTAAGTCTTTTTTTATATATTAGATTTAGCGTTTGACCAGTACCTCACTTGATGGTCAGTGACGATGTGGTCGAAGATGTTATCACGCTAGACCTAGAATGCTTACTGCCTCTCAAGGAATGTTTGCCTGAACACACAAACCATGCTGATAATTTTAAAACGGTGGTACCTTCACCGGAAGGTAGTATTTGTATTTGGGGATCGAACCAGTGTCCGTCAGTTTGACAGCCAACGCTCCCCCCGCTGAGCTATCATCGCTTCAGTCAAGTCAAACACGATATCTACCACTGTATCGCTTAAGTGTTATACGGGCGACAAAGAAATTGGTCTGCCATTTTTGTCAAAAGTTTCTGTGGAATCACTAGTACAATCAATAGTAAATAATTTGATGTGTGAATAAAGAATATAATAAGCAATACAATCAATTCAGATTTAAAGATATTATTTGTTCTCAAACATTTCAGTAAATTTATGTGTGTATAGGAATTTAGTAAGCAATATCGGTTTTCACTCTTTAACATACGTATTTTTCGTTTAGTGTAAACTTTGATATCTTCATCGTTCGTCTGTAGTACGTTTTATCTAATATATATAAATCTCGTGTCACAATGTTTGTCCTCAATGGACTCCTAAACCACTTAACCGATTATAATAAAATTCGCACACCATGTGCAGTTCGATCCAACTTGAGAGATAGGATAGTTTAAATCTCAAATTATAGTCGCAATTTTAATTTATTGCTAATTATTTCACAATTATCTGTTAACTCCAAATGATTCTATCAGATGTCGATACCTTTCGACTGGGTTGAGTAAGTAATCAATAGATGGCGCCACATGGCCACAGCAACGCGTGGTCGGGTCAGCTAGTAGTGTATATATATGTATACTTGGCGCAACTAGCAACCGATATTTGTAGCTCTGAAGTTAGGCTTTTGCCGACGTTTGCGTACGTAGCGAACGTCTACGTGTAAAAAACTGTTTGTGATCGACCAGTGTAAGCTCGATAAGAAGATGCGCCCAACGTAAGGTAAGGGAGCGACTCAATTATGATAATAAAAGCAACATGGTATTCGTGAAAGGTAGGAATTAACAGATTCTTATAAGATCGGCAACATATCGTTATACCTCCAGTTTCACAGACTTTTATAGGAGATGGGGATCGCTCACTATCAGGCGACCGGTCCGCTCGTTCGCCACGTATTGCATATAAATCCCCCAAACAAAACCTCGAGGTCTCAATCAGCTTCACGAGGTTGATGGAACACAACTCGGCCTAGCGATCGTAAACAGCTACGGAGCTAGGCTACATGTGAACAAGTGGAGAGTAGAGAGTGAGCGCTTGTGGTGTTGCGCAGCACGGGGGAGGGGCGGCGCGCGTTCGGGCTGTACCTGACGCACGTGCTGAAGCGCATCTCGTGCCCGCACGCGGAGGCGGGCGCGGGCGCGCGCCACGCCGCGCTCGTGCTGCGCTTCCTGCGCCGCGCCGCCACCGCGCTGCGCATGCCTTACAATGTAAAGGTACCGCACCGCACCACGCATACACGCACACTTACACCCGAACATGCACGCTACACCAGCTTACCCTACTATGTCTCACACACCGCTTACCCCCTCCTGAACGTTCAAAATTGTCCAAATTGGTTAAAATTGGTTTATTTAAGTAAACGAGGTATATGGCTACAGTAACAATTTGTTTACCTAGGTCCCTTACTAGGTGTAAACGAAATATATATAGTCTTACTCGCCTCTCACCGTGTTCGTGTTGCTTCAGTTATACCACAAGTTTTGTTTATAGTTTGCTTCGACACATTATACTTCGCTCGTAACATACACTTTTTTCTTACAGCACTTACTTCGCTCTAAAATTAAACGCCTTTTGAATATAACGCTCAAATTACTTTAGTCCGACTGAACGTAAGGAACGGATATTTTCACATATATTTTAAGACGGTCCCGTGGCGCAGTGGTTTGTGTCATCGACATAAATTCTGTGTCTCCAGGACCCTGGGTTCGATTCCCGGCAGAAGCAAACATTTGTGCGATGACTGTAGATCTTTGTCCCGGGTCTTGGATATTTGTGTGCTGTCATTGTGTGTGTCCATGCCTCTCGCGATACAGGGAATCCTAGTGCGGGTGTCTGAGTGTGATGAAAAAAAAAAAAAATATTTACTCCCACTCGATTTGAAATCTTGCAAACCACGTTCCTTATTTTATACAACACTTACCCCATTCTAAACATTTACACGAGTTTGGCTCTAAAACGACAGTTTGTTGACACAATTTGTGATCCAGAGAAGCATATCTTTTGCCTCTTTGCTACTTCTTCCAAACATTTTTCCAAAGACAATTTTAAAATACTTGCACATTTTGTAGGGATGATAAATAACTAAGTATATCCCTTTACGTTTAAGATGGTTTGATTTGTGTGTGTCTGTAATTTAACACTGAAATATAAAAATATTTAAGTTTTTATTTACCCATTTATGTGAATTGCATTTATTATCAACCTAATTTATTAGTGTTTAATCGAATTTTCAATTTGATACATTCTTTCAGATAAAAATGTCATCTAGATGTGTAGAAATCTTCTTTCCATTTAGAAGGAAATACTGTAAATGTTCAACATCTTATTAGTTCAAGCCGGTTTGATAGTGTTAAAGCAACTTAAATATTAAATAATCTTGAATCTTTTCGATATTTTGTTGTTGAGAACATTTTGACGTGATAACGTTTTATAAATTGATGAATACCAGCAACACTCATGAAAAATAGTAACGTTCCGCGTAACGTTCCACCTGAGTTTTGTATTACATAAAATAATCAAAGTCAAAGTCGAAGTCATAAATGATTATGACGTTATCACGTAAATCTATCGTCCGTAAACCGACTTTACAGACAACCAATTATTTTTTTAGGTATATGTGAAGGGTGAATCATTTCTTTAATCATAACAATTTCTGAGTTCCATCATGTTATTTTCATTTTAAATCACTATTTCACGTGATATGAAAACATATGTTAACGTTAAATGCCAACCTTTTTGAAATGAAATGTCACTGTGTGCAGGGGCCGGCAGCAAAGATGTGTGACAAGGACCGTTGCGCCGTGATCGCGAAGCAGCTGAACGATTTCCTGTACATGTACTACCGCGAGACCGACCTGTACACCGACAGTGAGGACCGGGACAACTGCGTCTCCAATATACACTTCGCACAGTTCCTCTACTCTGCTAGGTAATGCTTTCGTGTACTGTACTGTACATTGTATTTATTTACAGTAATTAACATACATAGACATAGGTAAACTAAAGCGTAAACAAATTCTGGTTTGTTCTGTTAGACTTTATGTTATTAATCTGTGGTCTACGCTGTTGGTACATCAACTACCTATACTTATATTTTTTGCATTTAATTGTAATATTTTGTTATGTACTGCTTGAAGATCCTAAAATAAATAAATAAAAATAAAATTACCGCGAGCGCGTTCTTCGAACAGCACATGTATGCATCAGAACTAAATCTCCCAGACAGGGCCTCATTGTAATGTCGGGTCTATTGTTAACTTAGGAGGAAATTGGAATAATCTGTGTGACTGTTCCGTTGTCAATTTCAAGCTTAACCCCATCGAGCCCAGACTTGGGTATGGAACATTAGGCAAAGAATATTTTAAGAATTTAGTCTTTTTTAAGTTAAGAAGTAAATTATTGTCCGTGAACTATTTAAAAATGTGAAATGAGGCGTTGTTTATATGAGCTACCGCAGTGTTCCTTCCTACAATATAATTTTTCAACGTTAGCTACAAATATAAAAGGTCCTAGTGTTAGTCCCCTGCGGTACTCATTTTAATGTAAGACCAAGAAGATGTCGCATCACCAATCTTAACTCTTTACTGCTTGTCAGATTAATATTAACTAATCATACCTAGAGCAGCTCCACACGTACTATAATGGTAAATATCACGCGATCACTGTACGGTGTTTCACACAATCAAATACTTTGGATAAATCACAAAAAACCGTCACGGCCATTGGCGTCATGTGAGGTCTCCTAAGCCGTCAATTGTATGTAAGGATGAACGAACTCTAAATTGGAATATGTACTGCAATAGTGATGTAGGTTTTATATTTTAGTCGTAAATTAATTCGGTAATGTTTCGCTAGATGGAATCCCATTCATTGAGTTTTGTAAGCTGACTTACGGTGATAAGTTTCGCAAGGAAATATACCTTGATTAATATGCTCCTAAGAAGAAATGAATTTGTCAGAGTTTCTATTATGTATTTTAGAGGTTTCCTTTCAAACACTCGCGTGAGCCTTTTTGCGTGAAAATAGACTTTGTAACTCGACATTCGATCATATCACATAATGAATTCCCAGCGAGGCTGATTTAGAAGAGATCCTGCTCCTGGTGCTGAAGATGGAGAACTGGCAGACGACGTTCCTGGGCGAGGCGCGCACCCCGCTGTGCGTGGACCTGCCCCCCGCGCGCCTCGACCCCGCATCCCCCCCGCCCCGCCACACGCTCCTGCACCACCTCGCCGCGCTCCAGCCGCCCGCCGCGCGCCGATACAGGTGCCTACATTAGTAACATACCCTTGCACCACTGAAGTTTGCCTTTGCTAATTTATATTCCTAGATGATTTTTTATCTACAAGTGACAAAAATCAGAGACAATCAAATTCCCCTGGATCTAGAGGGAAATTTTCCAAAACGGCAAGCAACTATTTAGTACGATAAATTAGTTGACAGTAGGCAGTAGACACTTTTTAGCTTACACAGTCGTATGACGAAATATAATCGCCGCTACTATTGCATGGTGTGTCAATACAGATAAAAATTTGAATACAATTTTAAAATTTGTTTTATTAACTAAAACTAACATTATGAGGCGGCCTGTTGCCTAAACTATCTCAATAATATTTTTTGCTTTTTTTTTTAAATCATACAAATACAAATAAATCATAATAATATAGATTTTAAAAAACTGATTAATGTTTATTCTCGGTTAATTGTGTCCGCCAAAATTTCATTTCAATATGTTTTTATTTGTTTTGGATGCAGGGTGGCATCACAATCGCATTTTTGCTGTCGCTGTACAAGGCAAAGATTTTACCTAAACCTGACTAAGTGAGGAGGTTTTTGTCTGTGTTCAATATTTTTATGGTAAACTTATCTCAAGCATCTCTACTTGCAGGTCATCCGTGGATTCACAAAGCCGCTCAGACTCCAACTCGATACAAGGCTCTGACGTGTCCCCACCTCCCACGTACACCACTTCTGACATCGTCCTCAAGGAATCCATGAAGGAAGAGAAACCGCTTAACCAGGCACTCAAGTACGCCAGGTCATAACGGCAGTACATACAACAAGAAGAAAAGCCCAGATGATTTGGTGATGCAACAACTTTGGCCACTGTGTGGTTCCAGCTAAGTGCCAGAGATCAAGGAATGTGGAGACAAGTACAGGTTTTTAAATATCGAAAACTCCCGTTTTGTAAACAGTTGATTGGCACAAGATGATGGTTCAATCTCTAAGAGCAAAAATTAAATTTCGTTTAAAATTGAATATGTAATTATATAGAAAATTGACAGTTTGCTTTAGTTAGTACTGTATTCTATGCCTTATGTACTGTCGGACAAAATTTATTGTCTACTCTCAGCTGAAGATATTTGACAAAATAAAACAAGGTTGATTCTCCAGTGCAATAATAGTTTATGAATGTGTAATGCAGTCTTTCAGTTTCTACGGAACCTTATCGAAACTGGTATATCATTTTCATAGCTTTCGGGAGTCTTTAATTATTGCATCATATTTTTTGGGTTAGTACAATTATTTGTATTTGTTGACTACAAGCATTTAAGTTCGAAAATGTTAATAAAATAATAAATCAATATAGTAGAAAATGTATGTAGATAGCATACTGTCTATGCTAATGTGTTCATTAATATTTAAATTGAAACGGCTCTTGTGCTTTTAAAGTAATTTATACCATGCATTTTAAATTTAATACTTACCTATAGAAAATTACCTAGTAAGTTAAAAAGTCCTACGGTGAATGTTTGACTGCTAAAGAAGCTATAAAAAGCTCAAATCGCACATATCTCTGGTGATATTCATTCATTGTTCAGTAATAGTAACATCATGCATAAATGGCAGGGTTCCACCCTGAATACTGGAAAGTCAGGCGAAAAATGTAAGTGTAAAACCATACATCATTCTCTAAATACTTAGATAACATTACTGGTTATGGCAATATGAATGGCTATTTTGGGAAATTGATAAGTTTCATATTGTAAACTGTTTGAGGTGGACAGGTATCAGTCCCGGATGGTAGTGAAGCTATATGGACAGTGTTTCTATGATATTCACAAGGTTAAATTAATATTAATTTAACCTTGTGAATATCATGTCACCTCAAACAGTTTACAATATGAAACTTATCAATTAAGCTGAGTTTCCAGTATTCAATAGGAATAAACATGATCGATGATAAACAACCTTATGCATTCTTAAGGAAACTGAGTGATAACTCTTTCCTGCACTTGAGTCTATAGAGAGGTGAGCGAAAAGACTCATCAACAACTACTCTCTGTTCGAGACTTTAAAGCCTTTAAAGCACCGACGTAAAGTCGTTCATGTGTCGGTATTTTACCGGATACATATCGGGGAATGCGCTCTGGAGCTACTTTTATTTCTCCTCTCCCATTCCATATTAGAATGACCATGTAACTACTATGCGACACTATGTCAACTTGTCGTTTTGCTTCCATCTTCATTGTGTGCACGGCTAACGAATAGAATTCATTGTCTTAACCTGTTTCCGCATAAATACAATCTGGGTGCCATCATCTCAGCCATAGGATGTCCACTACTGGACACATGCCTCCCCCATATAGGGAGGATTTGCCAATACTCGCCACGCTTGGCAGACAGGTTGGCGAGCGCAGTATATGAATTCCGATCCTCAGAAGGCGCTGCTGCCCACCTTCTCGATCTGGCTGTATTCAAGCACATCTGAATAGGTATCTTCTAGGCAGGCATGATCCATCGTATGTCGCATCATCATTCAACATCAGGTGATATAGTGGTCAAAGCCTGCATATTCTCAATAAATTTTAAAAAACTTGTTGCTCGCTGTTGCTTATTTACTCGTACAAAGTTTTTTAGCATTACACGTCTCACAAAACTTAACGATAAGCGGGCACCAGATGGTCGGTCTGCTCATAACTACTCGGGAAAAAAGAAAATAAAAATATATGTACGTTTTTTTTTATTATTACAGAAAAAAATTGAGATTCTTCGAAAATTGACACCTCTTTAGACATTTATAACGACCATGCCTACAATTATTCAAATATTTCTGATTTTTTTCAGAAACTTATTATAACTCAATCTTCTCAGCCATAAGACGTCCACTGCTGGACATATGCCTCCTCCATATAGGGGGGATTTGGCAATACTCGCCACGCTTCGCAGGCGGGTTGGCAAGCGCAGTATGTTTTTAAATCAGAAAACGCTGCTGCCCACCTTCTGGTACGTGATCCCTTAACCGACTCTTACGGCACCCACGGGAAGAGATGGGGGAGTACTATTCTATGCCGGTACCACGACGGCCTATAACTTAATAATAGTTAAAAATGTCTTGAGTGGTGTCAATTTTCGAAGGGACCCAATTTTTTTCTATAATCTAAAAAAAGTGTAGATATTTTTTTTTTATTTTTTCCCCTAGTCGTTATGAAGTCTTGTGACGTCCCATCTGGTGCCGGCTTATCTTTGAATTTTGGGTTACGTTGTACATATGCTAATAATTATAATTATGCATAATTAGTAGTCATTGGTAGTGATGCGCTTATTCAACTGAACTAAACTAACATTTTGAACAAAACTAAATAAGTTCTTATACCGTTACGATAAAGTCTAAATTACTATGAGACTTATCAATAAAATCATTAAAATTAAATGTATTTATTAAAGTTGCGGGCAGTTTTAGCTAAATTAAGAAGCCACTTATTTGATGCCCACTAAAACTACCCGCAATTGGCCAGCAATGGAATAAAACTCGTCTAATATTAGTGAGAGCGTTGTATGGAGTTTTACCAATTTGAATTTTAGCGTTAATAGAAAGAGCTATTTCATTTTCAACAATTTTAGTGAATTTTAGCTAGTTCGTGTAATTAACAGAATTAGGGCCAATAACTGTTAAGAAAAAAACATGTTAAAGAAATAATAAGTAATAATAAATAAATAAATGACAAAATAATGTGCTGTATCACTAATATTTATGTAATTTTAAAATAATAAAAAACACAATTTGCCTTCACTAGAAAGTAGCAATAAATTTATAGTAGTTACTTAGTTCAATATTTAAAGCAAAGATTACAGTTTAAATCGTCATAACATAATTTATAGCATCTATTTATATTATAGTAATTATCAGTGGTGTCAAGCCAGTCTGCCAGTTCGATGTGGGGGGGCCTAGGTGTTTGACGTATGCGGGAGGGTGGCCCCATCACATTTATCGCGTCATGGTTTGGGGTTTCGGGGTTGGTTAGTCAAATACTGCTGAGTTTCGTGTCACCTTTCCATCCCTTTTTTCTGTGAGGCTCAAGACGTCTGCGCCGCGCTTTATCCCGACGCGAGTGTACCATGTACCATCAAAATCGTTTTCGCAAAGGTCTTGGGATGACCTATTTGGTACACAAATTCTCACGCGCATGCGTGGCGGTGTCGCAGGGATTGAATCGGGCCACCTTAATGCCGCCTCTAAGCTGGAGTCTGGCGCCTGGCTGCATGCCCTTTCTTTACCCCATATGGGTACGCTGTTGGACGACGACTCTCTAAGGGTGGCTGCGGGTTACCGACTCGGGTGCGCGGTCTGTGAGCCTCATCGCTGCGTCTGCGGTGCTTGAATAAAAGCGGACGGTCTTCATGCATTAAGCTGTTCCCGGTGCGCGGGACGAAGACCACGGCATCATGCCTTTAATGACATTATTCAGAGCTCTCCTCCAAGCTCAGGTTCCGTGTGTGCTTGAACCTCCCGGCCTGTCGCGCTCCGATGGTAACAGCCGGATGGACTGACGCTAATTCCATGGCATAAGGGACGGTGCTCTATCTGGGATGCCACATGCGGAAGCACCTTTGCATCCTGTCATCTTCCAGCCACGTAGAGATTGGCTGGCGGGGGTGCGGAGACGGCCATGCAAGCACCAGAAATACTCTGCCTTAGAATCTGCGTATGAGTTCGTGCTGTTTGCTGTCGAAGTGAGTATGGGGAACCGCGGCCAGAAAGTTTGTGGCGGATCTCGGCCGGCGGTTACGGGATAGGGGGCGAGACCCGCGGGCTGGAAAATATTTGCGGCAGCAAATTTCCTTCGTTATACAACGAGGGAATGCCTAATGGGCATTTTGGGCGAGAGGCATTGACGTACCTTCCTGATTATAACAACTTCTGATAATAACACCCACAACAAAAAAATAATTAGTGACATTGGTCCAACCCTTCACGCGTGATGCAGTGACGTAGGGAAATAGGGATTCATTTTTATACATAAGTATAGAATATAAAATAGTATAAATTTCTAAATCTATATAGCGTGATAACATCTCCGACCACATAGTCTCTGACCATCAAAGTAGATAGTGATCGAACGGTAGAATCTATACAGTATACAAAAAGGATTTTTAATTGTGCCGTCATTCTATAGTGACAACCCGTTAGAAAGAGTCTAGTGATGAAGCGGTGTTAGCTCATCGGTGGGAGCGTCGCCTGTCAAACTGACGTTCGCTTGTTCGATGCCTATCAAAGGCTCGAGCTTCTGGTGAAGGTAACACCGTTATGGTAGGGTACTTTCGAGTACCCGCCTGGCTAGCCTCAAGTTTGAAAAACTATCACCAAACACATAGTGTGTTCAGGCAGCAGTCCCTGAGAGCCAGTAAGCATTCTAGGTCTAGCGTGATAACATTTTCGACCACATCGTCACTGAACATAAAGTGAGATAGCGGTCAAACGCAAGATGTACCATATAGTATAGTACGGTATAAAAAAAAACTACATCGATACGCAAGTCTTCATGTAGGATGTACCTAGTTTTAATTATATTTATTTTAAAATTACAGCAGATGTGTGTGTGCTAATGCCTAGTTGTAAATAGCCGCGAGTATCATTGAATCTTATGCACTTGTATATTAGATATATTTATGCTAAATTATTTATAATTTACTAAAGTGATGTTAAGTCTAGTCCATGTAGGTCACACTTTACGGCTTTCCATGCCAAAGTATTGAATAATTTATTTATATCTTGCATAGAGGCTTGAAGTTATTTAGCGAATAGTGATGTATGAAGCCGGTTGATGAATTTAAAATTTTGCAATTCTTGTCCGGGGTACTTTTATGATAAACTTACCGTTTTGCTGAAAATCGGGAGACTGGCTTCGAGTAAAATTTATTCCATACCCGGGGATGACGCGGAACTTAAAAAAATTATTTAAAATTATGTTTTGAACAATTTTACTGATTTTCAGCTTGTGATTTTATGCACTTTTGAATGTCTAGATTGATCGGACTATAATGCTAAGCTGCTAAAATAACATCTTTGTCTACCAAAGGATGCTCTAAGTCATGTGGCAGTGTACTCCCAATTTATTTATTCCACAAACGGTTCGTGCTTTCAAATTTCAAAATAAATAAATCAAGTCAATCTTAAGATACCTGAACATTTCCATTTTTTTTGCATCTACAATTTCATTGCATTTAAAATCTTATGAAACTTTTTTTATTGACGTGATAACGTTTTATAAATTGATGAATACCAGCAACACTCATGAAAAATAGTAACGTTCCGCGTAACGTTCCACCTGAGTTTTGTATTACATAAAATAATCAAAGTCAGTCAAAGTCATAAATGATTATGACGTTATCACGTAAATCTATCGTCCTTAAACCGACTTTACAGACAACCAATTTTTTATGTATGTGTTATCCGGCTTTGACCGTTGATAGTCAACCCAGTGACAGCTGGTGGCGTGAACTAACCTAATGACGGGCATCGTACTCGTTCGGATCTTAACTTGAGATTTACAACCATTAGTGTGAGTAAAGCCGGATAATACACATATATTTTGTAATGATAAACTGACAAAATAACGAGTTTCAATTGTAAAAAAAATCACGTTGGGTTATAGAGTAATAACACACATAAAGCAAATTATTTTTTTATTTCGCTACATCGTTTTGGCATTGTAGGGTAGCGGTCCGTGTAAGCTTACTTCGAAGGTATCTGTCTTATTTTATTTACATCGAGTACTAGAAGTGAGCCGCACAATTCGCTCCTTCTTTGGCCCACCAATATACAGGTGTTGCCAGGTAAATATAAGAAAATCCCGTTACCGTGTACAACATTAATATAAAATGTAATTGCAACTCTCTTTAACTATAAAAATATTATTATTCATAATTGTATCTACGACCGTCCATTTGCAAGTGAATCTCATAAAGTTAAGCTTTTATTGAATTTTGTTGTTATAATTTTATTTGCTGTCAATAAAATCTATATCTAACGATTGGAGTATTATATATTTTAATTACCATTAGTTTTAAGGGAAGAAGTGATTGTAAACGATCCCAAAGAGTTTGCAGTGTGAATGCGGTTTAAATACTTAAATATATAGCATCTATTTTGTTTTAAGTACTCTTGTCATGTTACAACATTCTGTTATTGCTATTAACTGATAAAATACATGTGGAGACTATTTATACCTTTGTTTTTATTATTAATAATTATCCTATAAAAAATTTCAACTATTCAAAAAATGAATGCCAGACAATTTGTATTGTCTGATTAGATGACCAACTCACGACCGAGTGTGAAATAAAAGCATGAGCGTAGAAGAATTTTTGTAGGACAAACTTGTAGTGATAATAAAAAAAAAAATTCCAACCGAAGTATTATTGAAGGAATTTTAGAATCTAGAATGAAGGTCAAATAACAATCATTCTTTAATTTTGATATTCATTGATATTATAATATTTCTTATTTAGCAAAAACATATTCAACTTAATTATATATGAATATGACTACAATTGTTTATATTTTGTGGCAAATGATTTAACATTCGAGGAATCATCCAAAATGTTACCATAATTAAATTGTCCGGACAAAAAAACGTTTTTCATCTAACAGTAGATGGAAAACGAAGTTATTACACCGAAGCTCAAAACTGACTACATATGCATGTCCCAGGAGTAGGAACGCATTATAATTGATTGAGTTCTAAGGTACCTAACAGACATACAAAAAGAAAAACAGCCGAATTTATTCATCCCTTTTTCGAAGTCGCCTCAAAATGAGTTTTTTTCGATTAAATCGGAAGAAACTAGTATGACATACATACAACACCAGCCATGATGTCTCAGATAGATAGCTGTCTAACATAGATAACTGGCCGCGGTTGTCTATTCACCCCAAAATAGAACTAGATGGCGTTATAAAGTAACTTAGATTTGTGCAAGTACCCTACTTGCAGTCAAAACCCGTTTTATATGAGTTAATAAAAATATATTTTTATTGGAATTGTTCGAGAAGTTTTTTAAATATATACTTGGTGTATATCCGATAATATACGATAGAATCGCTCTTGTTGAATAATACACACCTATTTGCGTCAGAGGCATAAGATAACATATCATAAGCGGGTACTTATGGACTAATAATAAAACAAGTGTTATATAATTTATTTATACTAAATTTAATTAGTCTTATTCAGTTAGATCTTACAATCACACATCTAGGATTATAGAAAATCTCCGAGTTTTAAATACGGTTCAATATCGTGACAGGATATAGATGATCATATCATCAAAATAACTTACTTGTATTTGAACTTAATTTGTGCTGACACATTATTTGGTCTATTTGTCAAAATATTCTTCACGGGCCAAATACGACCTTATTTTGTACGTAATAATTATGAATATGTATATGTACATGCCGTTGAACTGTGTTAACCATCAAACTGGCTACAGTTCACAGTTAGTTGGACTAATCCATTGATACGAAACAGATACTTACATACCTATAGTGTTTTGTAGCCAAAAATACAAGTAGTAAATCATTGATATTATTAAATAAGGGAGATAAAGCACTAGCGCCTCAAGAGTGGAACGCATAAATTTGGGTTAATTCATAAATTTGCTTTATTCTCAATCAATGATGTTTTACTAAAGATGACGTATTCATACTGCGCGGTGCTCAGATTTTGTTCCTTTACGACATAAACATGCTTACTGCGACAGATAATACGGTACTAATAATATAGAAAAGGATAGCTATATGTTTTGACTTGCGCTTGAAATACGCGTCATAATGAAAATTACTACAATTGACTTAATTTTGCCGCCTCAGTTTCCGCGCGCTTGTGCGACATCTACCTCATATAATATCATTGTTCTCAATCGGGCCGGCATTTTGACAGCGCGGTACGTATTGAATGATTGCGCTTTATTGTGTGTGAACCCGTGAACGAAGGCGAATATTTTCATAAATTTACCAAATTATGTGAAAGCGACGATGGTCTGTTCACACGTACGTCAGCATTTGATGAGCCTATAGACAGTAATTTTAGTTATTTTGAACTATTGTTGTTTGTTTTATGTTTACAAGAACGGTTACAGGGTTATACAAGGAACAGAATAAAAATACATACTACTATACTTAATAATATAATGACATGCTGTAAAAAGAAAATAACAGAAATTGCCGTTTTGACTGCGGCTCTTTGTGATTGCGTTGTTATTCTTTAAGGTTTGGAATATTGTAATAAATTATTTGGCTGTTATATTCGTGGGCTGTTTCATAAATGATCATGATGGATGACATTTCGCCGTTTCAAAAATGACCAGTAGCAAGGACGTGCTTGGTGCGTGTGAATCAGACCTCACATTTTATAGGAAATACTGCTGCACTCAGAGGATGTCAATTGATTTTAAAGTAGGATGAAGTTTCTATTTTCGGGCTTGGATTTTGGCAGGAAATAATTGCAAATTTTGTTTAAACTTTTGAAGGAAAAAAATCGGATACTATTCGGACTTGAATTCACGTCAACAGAATACCTTCCTGTCGCTTTGCCAATTAAGCTATAGTACCACTCCACTAGCAGTCCCAATTTATTCTTTCATTGTAGATACATGAGGGGAAGTTTTTCTCAAACATTTGAACATAACTTCTGCCTAGCATGATGTTAATGAAACATAAAACTATTTAAAAAATGGCCATCAATCTCGTCTTTGAGTGCAGCCGGTAGTGCTTTTGGTAACATCTAATACCTTATACCAGGGACTCTGCACAGGACAGACACATACACAAGACTGCTCCGTTAAAAGAGACCAATTTTCGAAGAGTATGTAAGTATAAGAATACATATGTTATAACTTATTTACATTCTTGTATTTATGAGTAATGTAATAAAGATAAGTTTATATTATTGCATTCCTCGTAGTTCTATAATAAATCAGTCTCTGTATTGTCTTTTGCAATGTCATGAACTCTCCATCACCACCGGAGGTGGGACTCAGTTTATGTGCCAAATACTATTTTTTATTAATTCACTAAGTATCAACATTCTTATAAAATGGCAGTAGACAGTTACACAATTATTAGACGAGAGTGGGTTTCAAATATTCAAAGTTCATTCATATTGCAATTGTAATAATTCGGCGATTATACTCCTATTGCTTAGATAAAACATTTCCTAAATATGTATGATGTTAATGTAAGAACCGGCTTTGATATATGTGAGGAGTCTTCGCCGGCTCAAATTTATTTTTGTCTTATTTTTAATCAGTCAATACTGTTGAGTAAATATTTTGAAAATAGTGCTCGGGCAGTATATCTAGATGCCCATACTCACGGGGAGCGAACAGCTCGGGCCGCCGCCATAACATTGAGCAACAAACATACAAACTTTCACATTTACAATATTAAGTAGAATGTATAGTAGTCACAACGTCATATTGAGTCTCTGAAGTTGTCTACATGTAGCAGTACATATGTTTGAGTCGCTGGAGACTGCCTTATAATCTCTCTCGCTCACTCGCTTACGTTTGTTGCATCCTCTTGTCTCGCTTACTCTGCACAATGATAAACTGTTTTACCGACACATACGCAAATGCTCACAGCGCCTCACGTTAGAACCACAAAGATGGGCTGGGTGTACTTTAGCCTACTTTAATGTACTAAAATACATTGGTAATATTAACATAATTTGGGAGAAGCTACTGGCTTCGGAGATTCGAGAGCCTATGGGTTCTTATATACCTTTGTAAAATTATGTGTCAATAAAATATTTCGTTTTTGTGCTAGAGATAAAATATATATTCTTAACGCAGAGACGTTATAAACTTCTAAGAATTATCTGTTTAAACTAGCAATTGTGTCAGTTCGTACAGCAGCAACAAGTCCTGGGTATGAGTGGTATGTCCTATAGGAGCATGTGCTAGTGATTGTCCATGTACAGCATCTCTGTGAGCAAGAGGACGGTGTTGGGCAATGGTCGAGGCTGCGGGGACAGGATCGTCAGCTTCTGGGCTTCCATGTCTACTGCGGTCCTGTAAAGATAACAACATATCTGGTAAGTTGTAATTTTTAGACTTTCGCGATTCGAACACATTGTTATTAAATCAAACGGGGCTTAATCGCGAGAAAAACATTTAGTAATTTATTTACCTCGACGTTTCGACCAAGTTGCTTTGGTCGTGGTCTTCTCGTGACCACGACCAACGCAACTTGGTCGAAACGTCAAGTAAGTACCACGTTATACCCGTAAAAACAGTGTAAATGAATAAAACTCGTCTAATATTACAGATGTAAGCGTTGTTAGGGTAAAAAGAATTTGAATTTTACGGTAAATAGAATAAGTGTCTTAAGACTCTATAATTTTAGTTAGTTTATTTGAATAACAGAATTAAGAGCACCTCTGCATCATAGAGCTCATGAACCCGTGAGCCCCATGCTGCTCACTATGGGACAGTTACTGAAGATTTTGTTATATGAATTTGTTTAACATCACTGACAATTTGTTGCTTATGTTGCAATTTCTTAAAAAATGAAACAACAAATGTACTGCATCATTCTCTAACGATATAAATACCGTGTGGGGGCATCTACACCTTACTGTAGTACAGTGAAAAGACATAGATTTATAGAAAAGCAAAATCCGAGTGTATGTTGTGGTGTGTGATCAGTGATACTGACACGCAGACGAAGCCGGCGAGGTTTGAGTGGAGCGCGGCGTCGTCGGGCGTGGCCGCGAAGCTGACGGCGAGCAGGCGGTGGTGCAGCGCCGCGGAAGGCCACACCTGCACCAGCTTGGTGAGCGCGTCCTCGGCGCGCATGCCCAGCGGCATGCACGAGTCCGGGAGCGACGGCGCGCCCACCTGCACCGACCGCGTGTCTACTCATTACTCAACATGGCTTTGCGTTAACGTGGAATCAGATCAGATTCAATTTAATTTATCACATATACCTACCGGGCTACGTGGACAAAAATGGTTTTCTAAAAATTATTATAAGTTTGCGTTTGACGACTGTCTCAGCAACTTAACTCACTTAACAGCAGCAACCTGATGTTAAGTGATGTAAACATTAAACTCGCAAATTTATTTTTGTGATGTATACTATAGTGAAAGTTTTCTCAGTGATCCATTTTTTTTTATATTACATATTATGAGTTTGCGTTTGACAGCTGTCTCACCTGATGTTAAGTGATGACGTTGTCTAGGATTTAGCACGCAAACCTAGAAGGTACCTATTCACTCGCGACTTGAATTATTTATTAATTATTACTATCCATACATTCGTAGACAATATATCCCCAATTTTCATTTCATATTTATGCTACTAGACGAAAATATATAACTTAAGAGAATATT
Organism: Apeira syringaria; assembly: GCA_934044485.1. Lineage (NCBI taxonomy): Eukaryota > Metazoa > Arthropoda > Insecta > Lepidoptera > Geometridae > Apeira > Apeira syringaria. Next base: position 6,184,625 of record OW203658.1, on the reverse strand, counting down.
CCTATTGTTGTATCTATATCGACTCAGTGGTTTCACATTGATTTTGCTTAATTGTATTGTTGTGTTGTTCTTGTTGTTGATGTATTGTTGTTATTGTTATGTGTTGTGTGAAATAAATTATTATTTATTTATTTATGATTTACGCGATTATCTTAACCCCAACGCATCTATATGTCGTATCTATATATCAGTATGTCCTAGCGATGTGGTATTTTTCTATACATAAACATAATAATCGTGCAGATTCGCTACCTATTCGATTTTCCCATCCATTGGCGAGCTATTAAAGATTAGCGCAAAAATTGTTTCCACTTAAAGCCAGGCGTGCGTTTGGCAGCTTCATCGCCCAAATTTTGATCGATCAATATTTTGATCTAGTAGAATTGATCTAGAGCGAATCTACTGCGTTTAATCTCTTGGGTTATGCCACTAAAATATTTAGTCTTTGAAAATAAAAAGGTAGTTCTCTCATACTCTCTGAGTTTTCAAAATAGTAAACCGTGCAAGTATCATTCAAGCTAGAGCACGCTGATATTCGCGGATCATTAATAAGATGGTTTAAGTCAGCCTGCTAATTAATTCCCAGTCAGTCATTGTCAGTGCGATTAAGTCACTACAGGGGTACCCCAGGGCTCACATCTTGGACTCGGTTATATAGCTCAGTTTATGGCCCTAAAAGCGGCCATAAACCGAGGTATAACATATAGTCTAAGGGTTAGTTAACAAACAAGTCTATTGAAAAACTATTTAAATAATTGCACTTTAATAGATCATTGATAGGTCAGTGTGCAGAGTAACAAATTAATCCGACGTTTCGAAGGGGGGGAGGGGATGAAACTGGGTAATTACGTTCCAAGATTCAGTTACATAGATACAGGCGAAGCTGTGTGAGGGTACTTCACCTTGTATATGTTGAGGTTTTCGAATTTGACGTCGAACGAGTGCGGGTAGTAGGGCGTGCGTTTCCCGTAGAAGTAATCCCGGATGCGTGCGTCGCGCAGCTCGGCGCGCTGTCCCTGGGAGCGCTCCACGACGCCGCCGCTCTTGGGCAGGTACACCACCTTCACGAACTTCGGCATGTCGCGCTTCAGCTCGTTGTACAGCCGCTCGTTGTCCAGCACGAGGATCACGTCTACCTACACCAAACTCAATCTAACATATTTCGTCTACCATCCATGAAACAAAAAGTTACTATATAAATGCTTATAAAGGTGATATGCTATTGAGACTGGATATGGCCACAAATTATCCTACTAATATTATAAATGCGAAAGTTTGTGTGTAAGTGTGTATGTTTGTTACTTCTTCACGCTTAAACGGCTACACCGATGAAATTTGGTATGGAGATAGCTTATACCCTGGATAAGCACATAGGCTTATTTTTATCATCACCATCATCGCCGGTTTTCATCACCACGCGGGTACAACCGCGGGGCGCTACTAGTAGGGAATTAAACCTTTTAGACACTATATAACACGCTACTCCTCAGACACGCTGTGTAAACGCAAACTTGAAAAATTGCTTTTATGTAATAAATTATACTTATAGCGACGAACAAAATACTACTATAAGGGCGATGTCTCGTGTAGTAGCAATACAAATTTGAGAACTTCATAATTATTCGCGCACGATTTTCAGTATATACGTGATTAATGAAATACCTACTTGGGTAATTTTATTATCTGTATTACAATGTGTTTATTACACAGGAAGTTTATGTGGGAAAGCAATTTTGCGAAAATGTGGCGAAGTTTTACAGCGCTACTTTAATTTTATCTTTTCATTATTTGAAAATGATTTTCTTTTTGAGAGCCCAAGTTAATTCGACTGGCCGGTTGGCGCAGTTGGTCGCACTCTGCCTTCTGTGCCGCTGGTCCCAGGGTCGATTCCCGGACAGGTCAAACATTTGTGTGTCTGAACATGTCTGTTTGACCTGTGTCTGGGTGTGTATATGTATTTAAGTATATATATAAGTATATATCAGTCATCAGGTTACCATAGTACAGGCTCTGCTTAGTTTGGGACCTGTAGACCTTGTGTAAATGTTGTCCCATATAAAAAATATATATTTAAAAAAATTGTTACTACCAGAAGAATTATCGAATTGAATGTTTATATAAATCGTTTACAAGTCATGCAGCCTTATTGTGGCAGGTTAGTGTCTGATATGTATATTTACTAAATTGGATAATTTGTATATAATATTCGTAATGGAGATTAATTGACTGACATCGCCCACTTTCAGAAAGACTGACTTACACCAACGTATCACATGAAGCCGTTCACCCGTACCATCAACAATTGCGTAAGCGACTTACTCCTTGGTCAAACCTCGGACAAGTGAGCTCTAACCAAACACACAGCCTTCACAAAATTTGTCATGTTCTGCTGTATTAATAATCCAATCAACAGTTGAGATGTCGACGTTGAGTGACGTTGAGATGACACTTTAGCTAACCGCCCGTATAAGAAAAGATTGGATTTATATGACTAAATAAAGTGTCCAAAACCATATTACCTCAAAAGCCTGCGCTGCATGTGTCAATGTTTTGTAACCAGCGCCTTTTATCCAACCGCAAGTATTTATGATGACACCTGATGCGGATGCTGAAATAAAAACATCTTTTAGTGTAAAATTTTTTAAATAGGCTACCAGGAGAATTTTAATCCGCTACTAAGCAACATCCTCGCTTTGTCAATAGCACATGGAGATTGAATGTCCCATTCTGTTGCACGAACATGATGGTTCATAGCGCCATCTATCGTAAACAGTATTAATTATATAGTGGATCAATTGACCTTGGTGCTTCATCGAATAGTTTCTTTGCCATCATGTTGGCTCCCCTGTCTCTCAACATCATCGTCACATGAAGATGGTTGACCTGCGGTTGCCTGATAACACGCATTTGCATTGCTGCCAACTTAATGGCATAGAACATATTTGATGCACTCTATGAACTATTTGGTGTACTTAATGCACTCCAGCCTTTGTTTATTGACTGACTTCAAAAATAGATGAGGATTCTGTTGAACGTTATTTTGTATGTTACATTGACTGTGATTTTTTTAACAAATACTGAATATTAATAAATCGATTGGGACTTGAGTGCAAGGAATATATTTAGTATTTTACTAAATATTAATATATATCATCTATGTAGTAACATAAGAGCTTAATATTCAAGGTACATATAAGCAAACTAATGTAATATTCGAATGCAATAGACCTTACGTAGATCTTTCTTTTTTATTACCTTTCTTATTACTCTCACACCGTTCTGTGATAACCTCGGCTAGCCTCGATACAATAGTGTTATAGAGTTCTAGATTGTCTCCAGGCGCCTTTTGGCCAAAGTGGTACACGAGAGGTGCTTGCTGACTGAAGCCTTCTTCTATAGATGCTGGTCTTTCTACAAGCAGGGCACCTGCCAACATTGAAGGAAAAGTAAGCTGTGAAAGGTTCTGATAGAACAAGGCTTGCTAGGTGCAAAACTCATATGACAACTCAGATATAAACATAAAAAAAATATTTATGAAGAAATAAATGCTGCTACTATTTGGACTTGAAACCACGACTAGAGAATACTGTCCTGTCACTCTGCCATTAACGCTATAGTAGCACTCCACTAACTTTCCTGATGTCGTAGTTGAATTGTTTCCTTCGAAAATGTTATGATAGTTATTGATAACATCACCCTAAAAGTTTAAGGAGTATAAAAATTACTTAACTTGGTTTACTTTAGTAATTATTGGAATTTGTAAAATTTCTTCTGGTAGCTCATTATTTTGTACTGTTTTCTCTTTTTTTCATTTAGTGAACAGTAGAACATCGAAATTAAGATTTCAAATGAAATCCTTATAGCGCATATACAAAGCTGTGTATATTTATAGTATTTGCTATTATGTAGGCTAAAGCCTAACAGTTTTTTAGAATATTTTTGCCTGAATATGGAACACAAGAGTTAATCTCTTGTGTTCCATAATAAATACCATAATATAAACAGAAATTATACTTTTAACTTACCAATAGTCCCAGGGACACTGATCTGCCCCTGGCCGACATCCAAGTCTACATATATTGGCCTCCTTCCCATCCTGACAGCATAATTCAACAGCAGCTTTGCCAGTGTGGATTTGCCTACATCACCAGGGCCCACAATCATTGCTACTGGTCCTCGGGTGCTATCTTGTTCTGCAGCTACTCTCTGCTGCTCCAAAGCTGCGTGGACATTAAGGTAGACTACCTGAGGTGAGGGTATCAGAGACATGAGTTAAGCATATCATGATACAATATTTACATGAATTATGCTCAGGAGTTTATATAAGAAATAGGGAACACATGCCTAGTTCCCTATTTTTCAATTACATAGCTTAAATACACTTTACTTGAGCTAAGTATTGCTTAATTGTGATAATAACCTACATAAGTTTATTATTATGACAATGTCAATGCTGGCAAAAATTACTTTTTAAATTATAAATAAAAACAATAAATCCTGACATCCAGAGATAAGTGATATATTTGCAAGAAAAAGTTGTCCATATCTTACATAATTCTGAGGGAAAAAAACATGACAACTAAACATACAAATGAATTGATAACCTTTTTTAAGGTTGGAAGTTGGTCTAAAACTGTAAAGCTATATCTGCAATGTGTGCTTGCCCAATATCATTTGAAAAATACAAATTTTATTCATATACCATGTTGTCGCGAGTATGTGAGTTTTGCAGGTGTTTACAGACAGACAGGGGGGGGGGGACAAATCCTCATGCATGTTGATTAAAATGATTACAAGTATGTAATTTACAGATGACCTTCAGGGTTAAAAAAATTCACTAACCCTAGACGTTATCACCTAACATCAGGCGTGACTTTTTTGTGGTGCAAGACACAGTTCAAGCACATTTGTTTTTACGGCGAGAACATTTGATAAAGGAAAAATATGCTTTTTGAAAGTATTCTTTCACTAATAAATTTGCAAATGAAATCAAACTTCATTCAACCAAAATTAACCATGACCTGCTCTCATGAAGTTTTTTTTCAAGACAAAACAAGCTGAGATGATTCTAAATTGTCTATTTAGTAAATGGTGAAGACCAGTTAAAGCACAGACATAGAGAGATCCAACAGTTACTCTATACCACAATAGATTACACACAATTATTCGTTGCAAGTACACATCCAGCCGTCGTCTCTCAGTATGGCGACTAGAGACCCCCCTGGATATTGAAACTAACTTCACTATTAACGATTATTAATGAACTATTAACCACTCAAACGTCTGTTCGGTACAGCTTACAGGACTAGACTATTAGCTGGGAACAAGGTTCTTACCAACTCAACTCTATTCACAAACTAACCATGATGTAGCAAACACGTGATATTCTATAAGGCCATTAAGAGTCAAATAGAATATCGCGTATTTGCTACATCCACTGAGTTAACCAATCAAGTACTAGCTAAATCTTTAGATTTAGCGCCATCTATTTTAAACATCTAAAACGCTTTGACAACGCCTACTATCATATTAGTCCGACACTAGCAACACCTTTACATTAAAGTTAACTAACATCTATCTTATTCCAATATCTAACACGATCCAACATTTTTTTTAAATGTGTTTTCACGGATAACTTCGTTGTTTATGACCCAATTTTGATGATTTTCATCGCTAGTTTAGTATACTTTTTAGGAACAAATATCCAAATAAATAACCACCAATCACTGGCATGAAGTATTCAAAATTAAATAATGTCTCACTTTGACATATCGATAATATATATGGCAGGGTAGCATTTGCCAGGTCAGCTAGTACATTTATATTAAGCAGTCATAAATTTTATCTATAATATTTATCAGTTATATTACATATATGACTGTGGTAAGTCCTATTAGATGTATAAAAATATGTAATAAAATTGGCTTCTCTAGTAAACTTGCAACTCTACAAGATATTCATGTTTCATATCACAGCAGCTGTTACCATTGGTGTTTCTTTTGCCACATAACTGACATCTGTCCTTCCTCTCAGCTCCACTGTGCAGCCATGCCATGTAAACACAGCTACTTTAGCACCTGTGTGGAACTCGTAGGGCTTCCCTTTTACTAGCTCAGTGCCAAATAACTCTGCGTAACCACTTTTTATCTAGAATAATAAAACAAACTCAGTATAACCTCAAAGTATTTGTAAAACAGTATTTAGGAAATCTATAAACTATTATAAAAATGAATCTAGTTAATTAGTTAATAATTGTGTTGTTGCATACATTACGTACCTCTAAAACTACTTTTTCATTCTTAGATTCAACTTCAAATCGAAGTTCGGAGTCCGGTTCCAGTTTAAACTCTTGCAGCTGAACCTCAGTCATTATGGGAAATACGATTCTTGACTTGACTAATACCTATGCACAACAGCGTAAACTCGCTAATATTATTAGAACACTTTACTCATATCTCACACTTATCATGTGAAATAAAGCAACCCGAGTCCCGATTTTACTTTTGTTTACTTTGTTTCGACAGGACGGTTTTGTGTTTCGCTTTTTAATCAGTGGTTTTGTGGGACGGTGAAGACACAGATTACTTAGGCGTAGAGAAACCTACTGAGACACTCAACAGTACCAATATCAATATTCTATCTGATCTAAACAAAAAGAATTTATACTAATATGTATCTGATCTGTGCACTGGACTTGGAGCAAAAATTATGCACTGGCTGGACTGAGCCTAGAAACTAGAAATTCTGAAGACAAGGTCATTGACCCTAGTAATGTTTTTATTCCTCTCACACTACATCTAGATTTTCCATAATATTAAACAACAATCCCTATCAGAACGTGCGATTGGCCAAGATATTGAAAATTCAAAGGTATTTTTCTAATTCTAGATTACCTAAAATGACTATCTACAGGCTGACAAGACAATAGATATTGGATTGCTCAAATGTTTTTGTGTTTGCTGTAGTAGTATCGTAAATAGTGATTAGTATTTTATTATAATATTATTTTCTTTTCGATAGAGATGTGTAACTCAGCTCTGAGTCGGTTCAAAGATCGGATCGAATTGAGCTTGTGATCCGTAACTCAATTGTAAAACCCATGACTCACGGATCAGTCATGACTCACACGAGCTGTGATGTTCCAGAGCTGTAGTCAGTTCATTTTGAACTGTTTATCTGTAGATCCGCTAAGTCGTATGCGAGCTATGTTAAGGCCGTATTTATTTTAGTTCTGGAATTCACAGTCATATCTATGGCCAATATGACAATGTATATATCTTAAATTCAATCAATGAGTGTGAAGTAAAATAACAAAATTTTAGTAATTTTTCATTATCCTTTTAAAAATATTTATTTTTATTTATTATTATTCCTACACGTAAAATATAAACAACATTTATAAGGTGTTGACATTTTTCTGACAAATATATTTTCATTTCAGTTATACATTTAGTCAAATATTATGCGATTCTAGCGAGGGACTCATTTTGAATTACAGAGTCACAATCAACTCCGTACAAAATATACAAATTGATCTGATCTGTGAACCGTCTCAAAGATCCGTCTCAGACACTTGAGCTTTGATCTGAGTTACGGATGACGTGATTCTTTAGTGAGTTACCCATGTCTACTTATCGATTAAAACAAAAGCACAAGGGCTGGTCACTATTGTGTCAATATTTAAGGTGAGTTTTCGAGTGTGTGTGAGAATGTTAGGTAATAATAACCGTTCACCTTTATGGATATCAATGATCAAATTAGCTTTGCAACATCCATTCAAGTTCCAAGCAGTTCTAAAACCTGGCTTTAACCACTTAGTGTAAAGTCATACCATCACCACGGCATCACGTTCGTTTCGGTTAACGGTTTGAACATTGTTATCTTCAAAGGTGAACGGATAATGTTGTCTCTAAAAAAACTTGCTGTTTGTTTCTAAGGGTGCGTTTCTAATTGAGCTTTGAGCACTTTGAACACAGATAGCGTGCTTAAGGTCATTCCGAAATGCACTGACAGCTACACACAAAATTTATATGACGTCATCCATGACGCCATCATCCTGTGCTTAGAGCGCTCACGAGTACGACGTAAAGCAGTGTGAACGCTGTCAAACACATAGATTAAATACTATGCACTGAGAGTCAAACATCAGACTCATTAAGAGAATCTGTCGAAAAATTGGTAAACCGTTTACAAAAACAATAAAAACGTAATATTATATATCAGAAGAAATGACCCATTTAGTGCCCATGAAGTACGGAAGTGAATTATTTAATATGAATTTATTGGAACTGACATTTGAAGAATTCGCGCGCATACACACACAAAAAGCCGTTCCGATTTGCTTACGAGCGTCAGCACTGCCAGTACTAAATTCATCTCGTGACAGCTAAATCCTTACGTACGAACGTATGCACTGTGAGCCCAAATTGAAACACACCCTAAACTAGCAACGGTACAGCTTTGACATAGATAAGATGACCATAGGAAACCGTAGGTTTCCCTAAGGGTGTATTTCTTATTGAGCTTTGAGTGGTTTGAGCACAGAGAGCAGGCTTAGTCATTCCAAAATGCACTGACAGCTGCACAGAAAATAAATATGACGTCATTCATGACGTTATCATCCTGTGCTTAGAACACTTACGAGTACGACGTAGAGCAGTGTGAGCGCTGTCAAACGCATAGATAAGTAACTATACACTGAGAGTCTAACATCTGACTCATTATGAGAATCTGTCGAAAAATTGGTAGACCGTCAATAAAAAATAAAACGTAACTCTATATATCATGAAAAAATGACCCAATGCGTGCCCATGAAGTACGGAAGTGAACGATTTCTGAATTTAATGGGTACTGACATTTAAAGAATTCGCGCGCATTCTAGGTTTCCTTTTTCAGAGATTCGCACACAAAAAGCCGTTCCGATTTGCTTACGAGCGTCAGCACTGTCAGTACTAAATTCATCTCGGAACAGCTAAATCCTTACGTACGAACGTTTGCACTGTGAGCCCAAATTGAAACGCAGCCTAAGTAATCTGTGACGGGAATTTGGGCTAATGGAATGGTTCGTATACAGTTACTTATCTATGGTTCGTGTTCAGTTTGTTTTGAATTGAAATTTGAATGTATTTGAAACACTGAAACAATATATAAAAAATTATAAAAGGATTAATTAGTAGAATAATTACTTAACAAAGAGTCTGTTAAATATAAGTTATTATGGAGAATTCATTTTATGAATACCGTGATAAGACAGGAGTCTACAGTGGTAGTGACTCTGAATTTATTGATACCAGTGTAATTGAGTCCGTAACCTACTCCACGAAAAAGAAAAACAACACATGTTTCGTGCCGGAATCTGAAGAATCTTCAAACGGTATGAAAAAGAACAGAGTAGACACAGTCACGTCATTTATTCCTCCTTGAATAACTCTTCCCGGCCGCAGATGATTTAGAGTTGTTAGTTGATGTATGTTGTGTATGCACGAGCTATGAAGAGGGCTATGTTGGTGTTTCACTACCAGATCGAATCAGGAATGAGGATATCTTTAGAAGAACGAAAGTCACCCACCTAGCCCAGCGGAGTAGCATGGTGAAGTGGCAGGGTACAAAGCTCGAAGAACTGATGTTGAGCATGTTCTTTGGTTCTTGTGACTTACCTTTGAATTTAAACAGCCATAACTCCGTACTTGGACAATTAAAAAAATGAGTGTACCATATAAGAAACTCAATGCGGTCTGCATTTTTTAGAGCTATTGGCCTTCCAGGTCTCGATACGTTTTTTATAACAGTTTCTCAAATTTTATTATTAAAAATTAGAGAATTCCAATTTTTAATTACTTAAAAAAACTAGTTACAGCTAGAAAAGTTTTGTAATGAGCAATAACAATGCCAACTCTATGTAACAATCTACAGTAAATATTGTATAAGCTGACAGTCGTCGTGGCTCAGTGATCAGTGAACCACAACCCCAGGTTCTAATCCTGGCTGGAGCAAACATTTTTGTGTTTAGCATGTTTGTTGTTAGATCTCGATTATTTGCGTACCTTCCACCACACATGGTATCCTAGTGCGGGGGTGTGAGTATAAATGTTTTTTTTTGTTAAACTATATGTTTTTGATTAACAGAAGAACTCTCGCCAGAACTGGTGCCAAAACAACATCCTCAGCCACATAAGAAATCCATTAGCTCCAACGAGTCGCTCATCCTGCGCAGGACCAAGAAACGGATACTGCTGTTGGACTCAGACACAGACAACTCTTTAGTTATTGAATATGACAAAAACAAGAAAGTAGCATGTCGCAAAGATACACCTTTAAAAATAGAAAGCGATAAAAAGTCTATTGAAGCTACTATCCTGAGTATGGATAGTGACAATGAAAGCTGTGACGGCGATGATGATGAAAATGTTGATAGGGTACATGACACTGGAAACATGAGAAAGCTTAAGAAAATGGTTATTAACAGTGACTCTAGTGATGATGAGATGGCATCTACAGATGTTGATGAGACTGACAATAGGGAAAGAAGTCGAGAAAATGACAGTGATCATTTAGGTCATAAGGATGAAGCTGTAAATGGTAGCTTGGAATATGATGACGATATTAGTAGTGGGCCCACCGATGATGATGATGATGGACCTGATGAGGATATGATGGTAATGTCCCGGGCGACACGGATGAGTATCATGGGACTGATACCTAAAGACAATGACAGTGATGAGTCTGACTTTATACATTCCAATACAGTAAGAAATAATTTTTTGTATCTTAAAATAGTTTTAACCATATTTTAAAGTATCTAGTTTATGGAGTTTTGCTCTGCATCTTGTAAAAGTTTATATAGTCACAATCCAGTTTCTAAAAAAAACTCACCATCAAACCATATAGAATGAAAAACTATATACTTTTTAAAAGATGCACCCTTGACCTTTTACTAAAAAAAATGGCTCTAAAATTTCGTAAAATGAAATAACTCAATTTTTGAAGAAATTCAAATTCAATTTTATCTAAAATAATATTTAAAACATTGAAATCCTAAAACAACACCAAACAATCATATTAATGACATATTTGAACAAATTGTTACTTTTACAGATAAATACTCATCTCATACAAAAATAGGACGGCACACAGGTGACCAATCACAGTGTTAATTGGGCACGAAATACAGCACATAACAAAAACACATAATATAGCAGGAGTTAGAACACCATCATCATATTGTAATTTTTAGACTTTTCCGATTTGAACGCATTGTTAATAAATCAATGGGGGCTTGATCGCGAGAAAAACATTTAGTAATTTATTTACCTCGACGTTTCGACCAAGTTGCACTGGTCGTGGTCACGAGAAGACTTGTGACTTGAGAAGTGTTTTTCTCACAATCAAGGCCCGTTTGATTTATAAACCATCCTCATAGCCTGATTTTATTTTAGCAATAAACTTACTTAGAGTAAAGATAAGAGAAGTAAAAGCATAAGACAAAAGGCAACTAAAGTTAGTAAGACGGGGGATGTCGTGAAGTAAAATATCATACAAGGAATAGCTTCAGACAGTTAAAGAATATGTGGTCTGTAGTACCTTCGTTGAAGCCACATTCACATAGTGAATGATCTCGAACTCTAATTTTAGCTAAAAAGGCTGGGGTGCAAGAGTGAACCAACCTCAGGCGACAGATGGTTTAGTAATTAAAATTAGTTTAGTTTATCCTATTAATATTATAATTAGGCGAAATTTTGTTTGTTTGTAACTCCTTCACCCTGAAACGGCTGTATGGATTAGCATGCGATTTGAAATGAATATCTTCATTTTAGTTATACCCTGGAATAACATATATGCTTCTTTTTATTACGCAAATATTAGGGTACAATTCTAAGCCGGTATCACAGCACAACTTTACATCTATTAGTGTATATTTGTTCTTATATCTGTGTCACTTTGAACGTGATTTGCACCATCTTCCAAACGTTGGATTATTTGAAACTTATTACTGTAATTTAATACTTTGCACAGTTATCAATGGCAGATGACCATGCAATGGTTAATTATAATTTGTCCCATTTTACCCTTGCTAGGATCAGCTATTGTTAAGTTTTTTTTTTTTATCACACACTCAGCCCCCCCCCCCCCCTCTAGTATTCTCTGTGTCGCGGGAGGCATGGACACATAATCACAGCACACAAACACCCAAGACCCAGGACAAACATCTAAACTCATCGCACAAATGTTTGCCCCTGACGGGATTCGAACCCAGGGCCTCGGAGACACAGAAGTCATGTCAATGAGCACTGCGCCACGGCGACCGTCGAAGTTTGACTAACTACCGATGCGATCGTTCCGCCTCTTACGAATCTATTTTGATGATTCTTTTTTTCTGGTAGATCATTCTTCGTAGGTGGTCCCATATAAATTTTATTAAAATCGGTTTAGTTTATACAATATTGAGGAAAATCTAAAAAAAATACAGATGAATGAAATAGATTGTTTCGGATTTTGTCAAATTACCTATTTATTCTGTTGTTATTATTTTAATTTTGTAGTTTTGTAGGAACTAGCGTCTATCCTTATAGACCCATAGAAATTAATCAAAATTGATTTGATACCACCTTCATTAATATTAGTCACATATTCATAGTGATAAAATTTATGACCGTAAAAAATGAGTTTGTACCAAAAATGTTCTTAATTTCAGAGTGAACGAAAATCAGAATGTTATGAAATAAATGAATCAACCCAAAAGGCATTAGGGTGTGATGATGACCTTCCTGAAGTTTCAATACACAAAACTCCAAAAAAAACTTTTCAGACTCAGGATGACCTACATACAGTATCCATTCATGGACTATCAGAGAAATCCGAAGAATCGGATAACGATGGCCTGCCTGAAGTATACATACAGAACACCCCGAAAAAAACGGTGGAATCAGATGATGAACTGCCCGACGTAACAATACAGAAGTCTCATAAATCCATTGACTCTGATGATGACAATTCCAGACTTTCATGTTCACCAATCTGTAGTCCTCTGCATGATATTACCAATCAGTATAAATCACCCAGAAGAGACTCCATCAAGGAGTCAAGAAGAAAATCGAAAATTTTGACTACTACAAAAGTGAGTGATTTCATGGATCTGACGGTGAACAGTCCAGCTGTTAAACCGAAAGATTTGAGCAATGCTGGTGTAATAGATCTGAGTCACATTGACCATGGTTACGCAAAGCATAATGTACTGGATAAGTCTGCGAGCGTCCTCAATAGAAGGAAGATGGTGTTGGAAAACGACGATGTTACTATTATTGAGACAAAGACTGAGGTCATCGCACTGAGCAGTGACGAAGAGGATGTGGTATGATTTTTCATTTTATTAGAACTCAGGTTCACTAATAATTTATACTACATATTGATAAGGCTAAAGCGTAGGCATACATGCAAGCTTGCATTCTACAAGTCACTAGTGTGTAGGTTTCTTATAGGGTTGTGTGCTACATCTTAAACCAAGTCATGATTCATCACTTAACATAAGCGAAGCAGCGGCAAACGCAAGATTGTAATATATAATTAAATATATATTTCGGCCATCAGTTATTGAAATATTTGTAGTGATAAATACTCTTGTTCAACTAAACTTATAAATAAAATCGTGAATTATGAGATAGTTCTTAAACGGTCACATTAAAGTCAATCAATACAATACTAAAAATATATTTTTTTATCAAAACTGGCATTTGGCCAGCAATTGAATCAAAATCATTTAATATTAAATAGCTATACGAATTTGAATTATAGCGTAAATAAAATAAGAGTCATTTAACTTTACACAACTTTAGTTAAGTTTATATAATTAATTAAGATAATCTCTTCCTTGCGCACTGACTTATTTTAGGTACTATTACTTCGGGCTATGGCGGTATCGTCGCTCTTTTAAGGATCATTTCATTTCTCATTTCTGATTCGACCAGCCTTTTCTGCGATCTTAGTCAGGTCGTCTGTCTACCTTGTCGGTGGGCAGACGACCACCACTTCCGCAAGCATCACACATATAGATAATAACTTTCTCAGTGTAGCAGTAGGCAACTGCGGGCAGTGGGCCGCGTCACGTGAATTTCGAGAACCTCTCTGAAATTCATGTATGCAATTTGTATATTCATGTCAATTGTACGCTTAAGGGCTATGAAATGCTTAAGATAAGTAGATAATGAATATTACTGTATCCGTCTAAATATCTTTTGCAAATATCAAATTATGTACGACTAGCTGCGACCCGCGATTTCACCCGCGTAGATTTGGTGGGAAGTCTTGGAAAATCTGATGAGCTCCTGGTCCCCACGGGCCCAATGTTCCGACTCCAAATTAAATAATAATTGTAAAATTTACATTATTTTAATTGTTTTTTTACATATTGACTCAGTAAGTACATAGTTAAAATTAATATAATGTCCGGTTATACAAAAGTATTCAAAATCAATAATTACATCACTGTTATCTAACACGCTAGAAAAATTTGTCATAAAACATACTCATATCAACGACTGAAATGCAGTCTAGGTATCGGTAACAAAACAACTAAAAAGTAATCTGTATCGGCCTTTGTACTACGTAGCATTTAATACCCTCGAGAAACAATTTCCGCACTAAACAATCACCCACATTATATGAATAATTTCAGTGAAACATTTAAAATACAATTTGAGGGTACTTTGAAAAGTTCTCACAACAGCATTCGATTCTTAAACTGCAAGCGTTATAAGATGGCGTAGTGAGTTCCCTTGAAGTCTGCGTGTTGAAAAACCAAAAATAGCCGTCTTATACTCAAAGTTTCAATTGTTTTTAATCCTATTTCATTTATTGGCTGTAAAGTTAATGTGTGAATGTTTGCTTAGATAAGAAATCAAGAATAATGTCTAAGAAAAGTACAAAGTCCGTGAAATCTGTGAGTACATACGTGTTTTATCATTATTTAATAGGTTAGGGAAAATAGGGACTTTTTTAAAATATATTAATCATGATGAATAAGGAAGAATCGTTATTGCGTATTAGCTACGTCCCATAGCTACACTCGCGTGGGCTATTCCACGGGGTCCGTAAATTTTTCGGGATAACTAGTAGACCATGTGCTATTCCAGGCTATCTATTCCTGTGCCATATTTTATCCAAAACGTTCGGTTGTTCTGGTGTGATAGAGTAAAATAAAAAAATTACATCCACTCTCGCCACTTTTCGCGTTTTATAATGGTAAAGGGATATATAAAATTAATAGATATTTAGAGGGTACCTCCTATTGCTAGACCACATTGACACAGAAAAGCTTTTACAAATACAAATTTGGAACATATTAACTTTATAACACACACCCATGCACGTATTGTAGTACTGTGCACACGCTCTGCTTTGCTAGATTAATGACATACTTTATATATTAGCAATCTTGGAAAAAGTAGCCCTTCCAGACTCAGGGTAATTATTAGTTTACTCAGATAGTGGTCAAACGCTTGCCTATTCTAAATAAAAATGTGATATGTGTGAGCTAGAGGGCAATTCTCAAATCTTTAATAAATTATGATTGTAAGGTTTCTAAATTTAACTTAATTTACCTGCATGCTTAAATTTCCACTTTTATTATTGTTATTTAATCTAATGTTGCTGTATTTCGTATTAGTTATAATTATGTCTAAGATAAGTTCAAAGATTGTTTCTGGTTTTAAAATATGAGTTATTACAAGTTATTTCACACTTTTGAGTGTTGAGGTCGGTTCCATTTTTTGGATTTTTTTCTTACTCTGCTCAGTATTACATTATCGATTTTGCTGTTATGAAAGCCTATTTTAGAACTATGTTTGGTCATGTCTGTTTCAAAGGGTAGTAGAAACTTCTGTAAGTAATATAAAAAAAACAGGTTAGTAAGAAAAGCATAGCGAGCCGATTCCAATGGGCCCTTGTGGAGATCAATGGAGGAGGCCTTCGTCAAGTTGTGGACATTCTTTGGCTGAGATGATGATGGTGATGATGATGAAAAACTATCTAAGTAATTATAGTTACTACTGGAATGGAAAACTTGTTCGGTCACAACAAAGCTTTGATGTAGGAATAGCCCAAATTATGAAAGTTTGTTATTTCCTTAGAGTTTACATTTGTTATTTCCCTTTGAATGTTAGTACCATAAGCACAGTTCCATCAGACCATTACGTTGTCCACTGGTGAGACACAGCCCTTGTTCTCCTCCACCACACTGGCCAATGCGCGTTGGCGGATAGGTTTGTGGTCAGCCTAATGTCAGAGTTATCAAGCCGCCATAAGGTTTCCAACGTGATCTAACAACTGTTAGCGTTAACTGGAAGCGCTGCTGTTGAATATCTCACTGGCGGTCACCCATCCAAGTTATGACCGAGGAGTATGTTGCTTAACCTAGTTGATCGGTCAAGATCGCTTATATAACTTTGGAGGTATTATGTGTGGTTCCTCACAGCGTCTGGCGATTGAAGGAGGTCTCGGCAGAATAACAGTGCCTTGCTATCCACTTGTGGTAGGGAGGCTTAATGCTGAATCGAGCCCGTTTTGCTTCTGTAGCACACAACAAAGTTTATATTTTGTGTCTAATAACTATGTTTGTTTGTGTGCATGAGTGCGTGTGTGCATGTGTAGGTAGGTATTCTTATCTGCTTACTGATTAATTATGTATATATTACTGTAATTATTGTTGTGTTCTGAAACTGTTAAATAAATCATGTCTATGTCTATATATAAACTCCGGTATATAGAACTTCTAGTATTTGATATAGATGAAGTATATGTACATCAAATTCTACTTTTTTACAAGATGAGTTACATTAAATTCATTTACATTGCAGGCAAATGTGGTACAGAAACCACCAAAATCAGAGAAATCAGATGCCAAGGGTGATCGGAAGCATCTCCAAGACACCATAAAACAGTACATGGTCCCCGCCAGCTATCCCAACCAGGTGACTTACGTGAAGAAGCAGGTCAGAGACAAAGAGGTCGAAAAGTTGAATGGACTGAAAGAAGACCTAAGATGTATCCGAGTGAGTACAACTCTTGTCAATCAACAGTTTACTTATTCCATGTCCGGCAACTCTTAATATGCACTTCGGCAATTGTGTACTCTATATATACGTTTTATCGTTTGACCATTATCTCATATGATGACGACTATTCAGTGACGGTGTGTGGTAAGTGCTGCCTGAACACACTAACGTTCTACAAATATTTTATAATAATCGCAAACAAATATTTGTTCTTCTTGTATATGTTTGGTGACAGTTTTTCCACCTTGTCCAGAAGCTCAAGCCGTTGACAGGCGACGCTTCCACTACTAGGCTGTCATCGCTTCCAAAAAACTGTAATTTAATTTTTTAGTTGCTTTTGATGTCAAAGACTTGCTGTTTCTTTTTATTACTACTAACCGACTTTAAAAAGTAGGCTATAAATAATGTGAGTATTTTTTTGTGTTTGTTATGTTACTACTCCGACAAATGTGGATTTATTAGATTAACTATTCTTGTCATGCTTACAAATTGCTTGCATAAAAATGTTATCCAAATTGGTTAAGTACTATTATTTATACATAATTTTAGGTACTAGTGACATCTTTGTAGTTTTAAAACTATGTTACATACATGTTTATTATTCAATGAGTGATTGTTTTGTTGAGCATGAGCAAAAGATGCATACCAATGAAATGAAGATGCTCAGGTGGGCGGGAGGTGTAACCCGGCTCGACAAAGTTCGAAACGCATATGTAAGAGGTAGTTTCAAGGTTGCACCAATAGCAGAAAAGGTGACCGAAAACCGCCTTAGGTGGTATGGTCATGTCAAAAGACGAAAGGCAGATCACGTGGTTCAAACTGCACCTAACCTACCGGAACAGAAAAAAGGTAGAGGCCGCCCGCCATCGACCTGGTGGTCAAACATAGAACGAGACCTCAAGAAAGCCCTATTGCCAGAATCGACAACCCAAGATCGTTTGACTTGACGCAGGAAAGTGAGGAGACCCGACCCCAAATAATGGGATTATGGGAAGGAAGAAGAAGAAGAGTGATTGTTTTGTTGCATATTGCTTGAATAAAGTTTCACATGTCCGCTGCCATTTATTGACAATTTATTATGTTAAATAACATTTTCAATCTTTATGTACACACTGGTAGAATATTTTCTTTGGTCTTCAGTAAACTTAAAACTGAAGTTTCCTGTACATCACATCAAATCAATCAATTTCATATAGTTCCTTCACTGTTGAAGCTATTCGACTTTGGAACACTTTACCTATTGAAGTAAGACGCGCACCTTCTCTAGATATTTTCAAGCAATATGTCAGCTCTTTTTATCATTTTAGCTGTTACTAGCTATACACTTAACCCTTTAAATCTTTATGTGTGCATAATATGTATTATATGTTTTAGTTTATCTACTATACATGACGTTAATTAGGCTTAATGTAATACTGTACTGAATAATATAGATTAACATGACAACGTCCTCTCAACTTTGTTGGTTGTCTGGAAGAAGAGATGTCTTATCGCTATGAGCGAAAAGACCACCCATGGTTACATTATAAGGTGTTTTTAGTGTTACTAATGTAATGATATTTTTGTATTGTGGTGTGACAATAATATGTTCATCTTTTTTTTTTTTTTTACATGTTATAAGTTTGCGTTTGACAACTGTCTCACCTGATGTTAAGTGATGACGTTGTCTAGGATTTAGCATGCAAACCTAAAAGGTACCTATTCACTATCTTTTATCTTTTTTTTATCGTGGGAAATGAACTTACGCTTTCGATCCACCTAGAGAGGGAGGTGGGGTGAGGGCGTATCCATAAGGCTATTCTATAAAGGCAGAGTGTTTTTGCAGATTCTCGTGACGGATATGAACATGGAAACGTTAGCGGACGGCGGCGCTCGGTTAATGCAGCGGCTCGCTGGGCTGGAGGCAGAAGTGCGGCACCACGGAGACTTGGTCGCCAACATGCTGGTCGAGCCAGGTGAATGACTATCATCTGTTTGTTTATTTCCTTTTTTATATGCTATATATCCCATTTTATTAAGTTTTTTCTTAAGTTTTGATATAATTTGTTTATGTATTTGCACCCTAGCATAATGTGGACTGATGTAGGAATCTACAAAATTGCTTTCTGTGCTTGTGAGTCTCAAGGGCAACGGCCGTTATACACTGTTACTGTTAGGCGTGAATCATCGTAGACCGCATCATCACTTAACATCAGGTGAGATAGTGGTCAAACGCCTGTGTATTGTGAATAAAAATAAAATAAAAAAAACTGTGTGACAGATTTAGGTAGTTTTATGGTTCACTAGCTGCGCGGTTTTACCCGCGTGGTGATGAAAAACGGTGACGATGGTGATGATGTAATTAAGCCTATGTGTTAATCCAGGGTATAAGCTATCTCCGTACCAGATCCACACAAGCTTTCGCGTTTAAAATATTAGTAGCACTGCCTGACGTCATACTAGGCGGATCTAACGTTCAAACTTTTGAACGAAAATCCTATTAGGCTTCCTTGCGCCAACCAAAAATATCCAGGATATTCGCCTAAATCTTTGATTACTATTATGTATTCACAATTTGCAGGCAAAAATTGTAATTTTATCAGAGGATCTCGCATACTTGGTTTGGTGCAAGACGGCCTTATTAGTTTGTTTATATAGACATGCTGATAAACTGTGTTGCATTTGACCAAGATTAGCAGTTATAACAGTGCCGTGGTGGTACCGGCCTAGAATAGTACTCCCCCATCTCTTCCCGCGGGTGCCGTAAGAGTCGGCTAAGGGATAACGTACCAGGAGGTGGGCAGCAGCGCCTTCTGAGGATCGGAAATCATACTGAGCTCGCCAACCCGCCTGCCAAGCGTGGCGAGTATTGGCAAATCCCCCTATATGGGGGAGGCATACGTCCAACAGTGGACGCACATAGCTGAGAAAAGAAAAAAAAAAAGCAGTTATACTGTGATTTTTATTAATTATCACATATTCAATATTAACTAAACATTCATATAAACCTTCCTCTTCAATCACTCTATCTATTAAAAAACCGCATCAAAATCCGTTGTGTAGTTTTAAAGATTTAAGCATACATAGGGATATAGGGACAGAGAAAGCGACTTTGTTTCATACTATGTACTCTATGTACATAGTATAAAACATAGAGTACATAATATAAACACTAATGAATATTAGGAACTGTGTTCCTAATATTCATTAGGAACACACTTAGATGGTTCAGACATAATCGAGAAGATGGACTCTTCTCTAGACCTTACCGACTGGTAAAGCAGCGCTTCAATAAGAGCTTCCATCTATGACCATGAATGCAAAACGCTCATGAAACTGGACAAAGCAGTAGAAGCATGTCAGGATCATAACAAGCGGATGCATTTTATGTACTTTGGTTGAGGAAAGAACCGTTGTTATATGTATTTGTAACATTTTTGAATGTACTTTATGTGTTTTTAGATGAGCCGAACTCAAGCGATATCGACAAGGGTCTCTCCTGGGACGATATTCAGAAAGGCAGCCACGCCGTACAACCCAGAATGTTCGGAAAACAGGGTGAGCTCATAACATTATTATCATATGACTCTTCAAGTCGCGAGTGAATAGGTACCTTCTAGGTTTGCGTGCTAAATCCTAGACAACGTCATCACTTAACATCAGGTGAGACAGTTGTCAAACGCATTCTTATAATATGTAAAAAATAAAAAAAATATGAATTTTATATAGACAATATTTTTATTACTAGAAAAATTATATTTAGCTATAACATATAATAATAATTACAGTAATGGCAATATATGAAACAAAAACCTGATGTTATAAAATGGAAAGATTCATATCTGCCCTCCGCACTAGTTTGCACTGTATGACGGCAGGGCAGAGCGTTATACAACCGTATAGCGCGTATTTTAACAATTAGGAATAGGATATTTAACTGAAAAATATCAATAGAATAAGGGGGATAGTTGTTTAGAATTACTTAGAGCGCATAATGTTGTGTAGCGATGGCGAGCCACATGGCGGAGCGGCACCTGATCCTGGAGGGTCTCCGCTGCGTGCACGAGTCCCTGGCGTCCCGGCCCGCGGAGCAGGCCCAGGCGCCGCCCCCGCGTCTTCTTGCCTCCGCGCTGATGCCGCACCAGCTGCACGCGCTGGTCTGGCTGCAGTGGCGCGAGACGCAGCGTCCCGCGGGCGGAATACTCGGTCTGTACTATACATCCATATTACACAGCTTACGCATTCCGTCCATCTGTCAGCTACAACCTTAATATTTTGTTATTAAAACTGACGTGGTTTTGACACATTATGAATGTATAAAACACGGGAGTTACTCACGTAATAAGTCAGAGGGTTCCGACTATAGTATTAAGCACATTCGGTGGTCTTTTTCAAGGAGAATACGGGGCGCTCGCGGACGCGGTCGCGGTTTGCCTAGTACTAGGCGAACATTATATATATATATATATATATTATTATACATTTATAAAACCTTAATAGTTCCATAGGTGATACTTTGTCAGATTATTAAAATTGCTGCTTCAACAGCAATACAATTTTCACTCAGGTTATTACACTCGCTATTTTACTCTGTTCTCCGCCATTTATAATGTTTTTTATATGTATCACACTCAGACCCACAACACACAAACACCCAAGACCCGGGACAAACATTTACACTCATCGCACCAATTTTTGCCCTTGCCGGGATTCGAACCCAGGGTCCCGGAGACACAGAAGTCATTGTTACTGGCCACAGCGCCACGGCGACCGTCATTACAAAATTTATAAATTGATTTGAGATTTACTTTTTTTATTTCTTAACATGTTCTCGTATCACATTCAATTCTCATCGTTTGCCTGTACCACTCTCGAGTATTCAAAATTCAATTCCCTTTTTATCGTTTTAATAGTATGTTGTTACCGTCTACTGTTATTTTATGTATTTGGGGAACACGTTTCAGCTGACGACATGGGTCTCGGCAAGACGATCACAATGATATCGCTTGTCGCCAGCGACAAAGAAAACAATATCGATCGCGACGATGACCCACCCGAAGGCACGGCCAAGCAGAAGCGTAAGTCAATACAATCTATTTGCTGATACACCGACAGTTACTGCCCCAAGGCCATCATTACTCCTCTCTCTCTATCTCTATCTCTCTCTCTCTCTCTATCTCTATCTCTCTCTCTCTCTCTCACGTTTTGTGTCAAAATTACGGACTCTGAATCATTTTATTCATTGAACAAATTGTGTCAATCTTATAATCATAACCATATGCATAAGTGTTAATAGACACATGCAAAGTCCTGGCTTCTATGAAATCGCCTCATGTAGATAGTATTGTATTTTGACTGTGTATTTTTTAATGTGTATGTGTGGTGTGTTCGCATGTGTATGTATGTAAATGTGATTTGTATAATTATGTACATATTGGAGTAAAGGCTTGTGGGATCATCTATTGGTTGAACCAAGTTTTTTTTCTCACACTTTGAGCACTAGGAGTCTATGTGTCGCGGGAGGTATGGACACACACAAACACCCAAGACCCGGGACAAACATCTACACTCTTCGCTCAAATGTTTGCCCCCAACGGGATTCGAACCCAGGGTCCCGGAGACACAGAAGTCATGTCACTGACACTGACCACTGCGCCACGGCCTTTTTTATTAAAAGGCTTAATAAAGGCGCTGTTAGCCTGCCGAGCCATGTCTTTGTTATTTATGTAAGTACTTGACTGTGTCATGTAATTATTGTATATTAGTGTTTCATGTTTTAATAAAGATCTTTGCAAAACAAAACAACACTGCGCCACGGCGACCGTCTTGAAGTTGCAAGTGTTGACGGTGATTGGTGACGGTGTGTTGTGTGCATGCAGTGACGCGCGGCGGCACGCTGGTGGTGTGCCCCGCGTCCCTGCTGCAGCAGTGGGCGGCCGAGGTGGGCAAGCACTGCACCCCGCACGCGCTCGCCGTGTGTCTGCACCACGGCACCACGCGCTCCGCCGCCCCGCACCGCCTCGCCGCCTACGACATCGTCGTCACCACCTACAACATACTGCAGCGGGATAACGAAAAGGTACGCCCCCTCGCCGCGCCGCGCCGCGCTCTCCTCTCTCCATATACGATACACACTTCCCAAACTATTATTAACTTATTACTGTCCGAAACATGACAGAGCCTATCGTGAAGTGTGATTTCTTCAAAACATGCATCTGCAAAACGTTCTCCTTTCGTCTTCATAGCACTCTCTGACGTTGGTTTTCGCCGTAAATAGATCGGGGCGTCACCGGAGAACAATATCCAGTCTTCAACTAATTCAAATCTACTTGACTAATAAAATCACTAACTTTCGGGAATTCTTGCCACAAAATGTAAACAGTACTTTTCTTTAAAAACCGGCATCATTCAAAAATTTTAATTCGTAAAATACTTTTTTAAACATTACGGCACTTTTATTACCGGCCAGTAGCATGTTTAAATAATGGAAACCTTTTTCGTATTGTATTAATTGTTTTAAGTAGGAAAAAAAATCCGCCCGTTTTTTTTCTTCAAATAATTGTATCTCTCATACCTCTTTATTGAGGAAATGAAAGAAACTGGCCTTTTAAACTTTCGTTTTGACATACTAGCCGTACACTGAACCAGGGGCCTAAGTCTACTATTCAATATGGCAATATGATCGGCTCACAATGGGCGATTTTGACAACTTTAGTAGTCTGCAATTTTTAATTCGTCCATATTGAATCAATCTTGATCAGTTCTAGATTCAGTGACGTACTATGTAATTTTTCGTAGTCTATTAGCATCCAACTTGTCAATTTCGTATAAACCCGACATAGGCCGAGCATAGGTTCAACATAAATTCAGGCCGCTACGAATTTTCTAACTTTTATGGTAAACGAACGTCGCAATATATTTTGCCAGATTTAATTAACAAACTGCCAATGGAAATAAAACACCTTATTACAATTAAAAATATCAAATGTTTACTAAAAAAGCATTTCTTAGAGTAGGTACCTAAACAACTCATAAACGGGAGCATCCTGTATGCAGCGCACGCACACACGCGCGATGTTGCGACGCAAACGCGCGGTCCGCTGTGCGATGTTGTCAAGTGGGCAAGCGCAGCTGACCGGATTGACGGTCTCATTTTTATAATATGTGTATAGGCATGCTTCCGTGTATGTGTGTGTGTGGCGCTGTGAAACTGCGAGGTAGTTTTGATTATTTTACAGGTAATTATGTTACATAGCGACAGCACTTAACTATAACGATATAGTACTTATTACAAATATTATTGTTGGATAATTAATAATAATAATATATTGTTGTCTGATGTAGGTAATAGATTAATGTTTTAGAGAACTGCTCTGTCCAGACAAACCTAACTTTGGTTTTTGGGCAGTGTCTGCCAATGTACTTGAATGATTTGTATTAAGAATAATAAATAAATAAAAACTTAGCTGACTACGGATTTTTGACGTTGTCTTATTGGCATCGAGTCGGCCTCGCACTGGACTGAATCTGAACGTGAAATTAGTAGACTTGACACCCTGGGGCCTAAGTCTACTATTCAATATGGCAATATGATCGGCTCACAATTGTGAATTGGTGAATTTGATAGCTTTGGTAGTCTGTTATTTTTAATTCGTCCATATTGAATCAATCTTGATTCAATTCTAGATTCACTGACACAGCGCGTTATTTCCGTAGTCTGTTAGCACATTAAATGTCGAATGCCCTACTAAATCGACATAGGCCGAGCATAAAACTCTATATATACTATTATATACATACTCAGGCTGCTATGACTTAGCAGACTACGGATTTTTGACGTCTTATTGGCATCGGCTCGGCCTCGCAGCAGACTGGATATTAACTTTGAATTAGTAGACTTGACACCCTGGTGTCATTTTCAGAATGGCGTTCTAATGAAGATTCAATGGCGTCGTGTGATTCTCGATGAGGCCCACATAGTCCGCAACCACAAGTCGGCCACCTCCGTGGCAGTGAGCAATTTGAAAGGGAAACGTCGATGGTGCCTTACTGGCACTCCGGTTCAGAACAAGGACTTGGACCTGTTCGCATTGATCAAGTTCTTGAGGTGCTCGCCGATCGATGATTTACAGGTCAGTGTAGAATTTTAAACTTTTTGCAAGGCAAACTTGCATTTATTTTTTTATCACACTCATAACCCCGCACTAGGATTCCCTGTATCGCGGGAGGCTTGGACACACACAATCACAGCACACAAACATCCAAGACCCGGGACAAACACCTACACTCATCGCACAAATGTTTGCCCCTACCGGGATTCGAACTTAGGGTCCCGGAGACACAAATGTCATGTCACTGACACTAACCACTGCGCCACGACGACCGTCTATTTATATATATTGAAGATATATTTATATTGAACTTGTAGCGCCCCGCGGTTTCATCCGCTACTGAGGCAGCGGGAAAACCGTAATCACCCACGAGAACTATCCTTTTTCCGGGATAAAAGTAGCCTATGTATTAATCCAGGGTTTAAACTATCCCAATACGAATTCCCAATCTGAATACTCAGAGAACGAAAAAGACCAAGCTGGGTTCGCTCGACACCACATATACCACATATAAGGTATATACCTTATATTTATATTTTAATCTGTGGTCTTCGCTGTTGGTACATCAACTACCTATACTTATATTTTTCGCATTAAATTGTAAATTTTTGTTGTGTACTGTCTGAAGATCCTTAAATAAATTTAAAAAAAATATATGTGGTATATATGTGGTGTCGAGCCCACTTCAACTGCCCAATTGTACCATATAAAATAAATAACTAAAATATTTTAGTTATTTATTTTATATGTTACAAGTTTAGTTACTTCAAGTGCAGAGAACATAACACCGAATTACTCGGCTCTTTAACTTATGCAGCAACTTTGTAAAACTTTTCTTGCTACACAATACTTCGGAAAATGGAGGAATTTATACCTAATTTCTGAAAATTACCTTACTAAATCAATTCTGTATGATATTGACGGTTTTGTTGGGTCGAGCGATACCAGCGACGCGTGTATTGATGGCGGGTGTGGGTGTGGGGGTTGTGCAGATGTGGAAGAAGTGGATCGACAACAAGAGCGCGGGCGGGCAGGAGCGGCTGAGCACGTACATGCGATGTTTGCTGCTGCGGCGCACCAAGGTGCAGCTGCAGCAGCGCGGCGAGCTCGCGTGTCTGCCGGCGCGCGAGCCGCATCTCATCCTCGTCACGCTCACCACCGACGAGATGAACGTCTACCAGAAGGTACCTACCTATACTCACTACACTCACATACATCACATACCTCAACACGACACGTACCAACCATTACAGGGCCGCTCCCTTGTCGCTTTGGTAATACGTAACATAATTCAACAAATAAAAAACGAACAATTCGTTACTGTTTGATAAATCGCCTAGAATACAAATTCAAATACAAATTTCTTTATTCACGGAAAATTTAAAACAAACTACACATTGAAAGCCTGCCTGCTGCTTTAGTATACACTGTGCTGCAGCAGACAGTGTCTTCCCCAAAATAGGCATAGTACATGAATCATTTTAAAATAATCAATCTGACTTCATCTAAGTCTTCCCTTTCCAACACGTTGATTACCTACTCTTCCATACCGGTTAAGGTGCAACTTTTTTCATACTTACTAATCTGTTTTATAATTTTTGAGCTTTCTACTAAGTTTTTGGACTGGACATAAATTAACATAGCTGTAATTTAGGTTTTTATGACTGAAAAGTTGGTAATTTTATATATAGATACAAGTAAATATGAATAGTTAACAAATATTTTTCAACCATTTATTTTAGCAATTGTCCCATAAGTTATGAAACAGTTTAATATGAAAAATGTTGCACCTTAATCTCCTTTAATTTAATTATCTGCATAAACAAACCATCTTAAAATACCTTTCCCAATAACTACGACATATTTTTCACACCATAAATTTCCCATGTTAAACTTTTAATTACCATGTTACTCGAATTAATGGATAGACTTGTGACCATCTCAATGTTGGAGTTTAGGCCATGTGGCCCAACGAGTGTCGTCCTACAGGTGCTCCCTGACTTGGACCATTTGCCTATAATGTATACGTTACAGAGGCGAGCATTACATTGGTGAGGAAAGAGAATCGAGCATTAAGCCAGGGAGACTGTACTGTAACGTAATACAATGCTCCAGAAGACAGCACCTTAAGAAAAAAGGCAAGCAATAGCTTAGCGCGCTCTCTGAAGCACAGGAGAGCTAAGTTGCAAATGCAACATAGCGATCATCCATCCAAAGAATGACCGCAACGTACCCAGTTGCGATCACCCAGTTGATCGCGTGACGGTTGAGTATTGTAAACGCCGCTGTGAGAGCTTTCGAACGTTGAGGAAGTCTTTATTAAATGTCATTGTTTTGTGCTCAGGTCCTGGTGCTATCCAAGACGCTGTTTGGTCAGTTCCTGCATCAGCGCGCAGAGAAGAACGCGGGATACGTCGGGACAAATTCCGAATATGATAAGATGCACAAAAAAATGATCGCACTGCAAGGTAACATCCACCAATCTTATGTTATGTATCATTAGAATATATTGGGAAGCGCTCCTACTATTTTTTCACTGCGGTACACGATTGTCAAATGTAAGGAACTCTCTCTTTTTAACTTATTTAAAAAAAGGATTAGGTTGTCAATTGTTTGTGTACTTTATGGTTGTTACTTCGAAAGTCCATCATTTGTGAGCCGATTTAGTGTTTGCGTTTTTGCTTCTCCTCTTTGAAAAACCCCTAACTTCTTAGAGGCCTAAGATTTGCTATAATACCCCATACTGGGCCAGAAAGGCAGCCTTACTGTGTATCTTTATCCACAAGCAAATGTCACTTCACGTCTGTTCTCATTGGAGGTTCAATCAAGAACCACGAATGACAAAAGATTAATGCAGACCAGTGTGAGGTTACTGTTTACGATTTACAGCCGAGGACATACCGCCTTGCGAGATGCACCTACCAACGAATGAGTCAAAACCAGGTTTATAGGTTTTTTATTCGAGATTAGTGACTACAGATCACCGCATCGCTCCACCTGTATCTGGGGCATCCAACTGGCCGACGGCCTGTTGGTTAATCCAAAAAGCGTCTTTTGACGCCACGATCCTCTTCCAATCTTCTTAAGTGGCCGAGCCAGCGGAATCTGTGAGCTTTAGTTTCTCCAATTATGTTTGGCTGGGCCACATCGGCATTTTTTTGTATTCTCCAGCTTCTATTCGACCTTCTCCTGCGGCCTAGTGAGCAGTATATATTTGTTAACAAATTGACTTATGACATTGTGTGTTATTTATAAACTATTTGTATCTTTCAATCAAATTGGAGGAATGGGCACAGACGAACACAGATCATCGGACATATTATTGTGCATAAATGTAAATAGTAAGACTGCTGGTTTTAGTACAGATTAATTAGTAGCTTCAATACCAAAGATTTCGACCATATTATGAACACGTGTTATTCTTAAAAAGCCCTAGCATGTAACGGCATTAAATGTTTTCTTCAGGAGTGAAGCCAGTCAAGTCCCACGAGATTCTGGTTCTCTTGCTGCGCCTGCGTCAAGTGTGCTGCCACTGCGGCCTTATCTCCGGGATGTTGGATGAAAGCACCGCAGACATGCCCGAGGATTCGGCTTCCTCTGACCTGCTGAGTCAACTGGACAAGCTCTCTCTCGAGGATAAGGATCGGAGGAAGGTATGTAGACGTTTTTTAACTACCATTGTCACTTATGCAAGAGTTTACAGTATTAGTAGGTACCTACTAGTCGCTACCTTTGTATATATAAATTAAATTGAGTTAAATAATTTATTGGGACTGACAAAAAATATTTATATATATACTGGTATTGTTTACAAGCGAAAAAAGACACTCCCCTAAAATTCCCTGTCTTAGTATGACTATTTTATCTTCCCATTCGTACATAGAATTGCCTAATTCATGCTAACTATTAAAAAAAAGTTGACTCAAAAAGGGTGCGAAGCCCAAAGTAGCTGTGGGTCCATGCCTAATAATCGCAATATAAAAAATATATGTATAATATTCTTGAATCGTTTGTTAATGATGCAAAAGCCTGAGTAATCGCTGACACTGGCTTTAGAGCCGCAACCCAGAGTTCAAATCCTGACTGGGGCAAACACTTCTACGTGAATTGTCTTGCCTGGGCAAACATCGAGCGAAGGTCTTTTGGTCTGGTATTCATATGAAACTATTGTCGTTACTTCCAGAGCAACAATTCTACCTTTGACGACGAAGAGGAAGTTGAGAATGAAGAAAGCGCTAAGGCTGACGAAGCGATCCGCGCCATCATGCTACCGAACAACCCGGTATTTCAAATGAAGCGGCCCTCATCCAAAATCACCGCTGTCATGAAATGTTTGAATGAAAATGTTTTCACTAATAAAGGTAACAAACTCAAACTCATTTATTCAGTTTAAGCATTCGTGAACGTTAAATAATATACTTTAACAATACTTAAGCTGCGTTCCGAAATGAAAGAACGTTAGATATATTTATAAAAATTAAATATGTATATAAAAAAATATGTGTGGCACTCGAGGACTGCCGCGGTAAAGCTATTGCATAGCATTTTTTATCAACTTATGCAATTAATATATTAACCTGCACCTCGACAACGCAAGCTCAAACAGCGCTCGTCAAACGATTGCGTATTTGAAGCAGGAAAACGTAGAAATTCTTGACCATCCTCCATATAGTCCTGACCTAAGCCCTAACGATTTCTTTACATTTCCTAAAATTAAGAAAAGTCTTCGTGGTCAAAGGTTCCAGTCCGGTGAAAAGGCAGTCGACGCTTTCAAGTCACCTATTTTGAACACCCCCACTTTAGAGTGGAATAAATGTTATAATAACTGGTTTGAGCGAATGGAAAAGTGTATTAAGCTACGTGGTGAATACTTTGAAAAACAGTAAAAAGTACTATAAGGTTTTTGATTGGAAATTCTCGTGGGTTTGACACATTATTATATATATGTGGTATCCGGCTTTACTCACGTTTATAGTCGAAGTTTCGACCTAGGTTTAGACCTAGGCGGCGAGCTGAGCGCGCTGCCGCCCGCAGTGGTCGCCGCGATCTGGCAGCGTAAACTCACCTGAGGATTAGCATCGGACATGCTCGAAACCTAGGTCGAAACTTCGACTATAAACGTGAGTAAAGCCGGATACCACATATATATAATTACTATAAGGTTCTAGTTGTGTTTGTTTATTTAAAGGACAAAACTTAAAAGGCATCCCTCGTACTATAATACTTATAGATAAAGACAAACTATAGTAGAGTATTTTCTGTCGCTCCTGATAGATTAAATACAATTAAGCTAGATATAAACATAATGTATCTAGTATCTAAAAGAAAATAGATATAGTAGTAAAACTAGTGTTTTCATGTGTGTGGGTTATTTTCATATCTGTGTGTAAGCGAGGGTGTGTGCTATGTGTAGTTTGGTGCGTGTATTTACGGTGTGTCTATGAGTATGTGAATGTAAGTATTTCAAGGTTAATGATAGAATACGAACAGGTAAAGCATCTTTTACTTTAACCTTCTTTTTATTTTTAAATTAGAATTTATTTAGAAAATGAGTCGAAGAGGTTCTTCA
The DNA here is from genome assembly GCA_934044485.1 of Apeira syringaria. Taxonomy (NCBI): domain Eukaryota; kingdom Metazoa; phylum Arthropoda; class Insecta; order Lepidoptera; family Geometridae; genus Apeira; species Apeira syringaria. The sequence continues at coordinate 6,153,921 of OW203658.1, read as the reverse complement.
GTTTCAGCATTGTTAAACCCCAGTAACCAGTTTGTGACCTTTAGCTTACAATTGTTCTTGGTCAAGGGATATATGTTTAATCGTTTGCTAGTGATATTATATAATCGAAAGCCTACATACAATAGGAAATAACTGACTATAAGAACGGGTGGGCAGGTTGGCCGTCAGCAAACTGAATTTCTCCCTATTTTGGGTCAAGCCAGTTATTCCTCGATGGTTTTATTGGTCCACTCAGATGTTTTTCAACCATGTCTTTTTTCTTGTTCTAAGTCGCTGTTTCCCCTCGACTTTGCCCATCGTGCACCTTGAGCAGTGTAAGATCTGTTGCTATAGGTGAGAAGGCAGTGGTGGTCTCGCAGTGGACTTCGGTGCTGCGGCTAGTGGAGACGGAACTGACCAAGCTGAAGGTGCGCAGCGTGACGCTGAGCGGTGCCGTGTCCGTGGCCGCCAGGCCGCAACTCATCAGCGCTCTCAACGATCCCAAAAGTGATGTCAAGGTCAGAGCCATTGGCGGACCCATATGGGGGGAGGGGGTCTAAGCCATACCTTTTAAGGGTTTAACCGGAGGCAGAAGGGGCGGAATCCTGATGTGTGTTGATTTAAAATATAACAAAATTGTACTTTACAGATGACCTACGGGTTCAAAACTCTAATCAAATTTTAACACATTTTATTTTCCGTTCTTCTGATGTAAGACACAGTTCTAGCTTATTTGTCGTCTTCGCAAGGATTTTTATTAAAGAACAAATATGGTCACTCAAAAATATGTTTTCACGACTAAATTAGCAAATCAAATCAAATTTTGTTGAGATCCTCAGGGGATCCTCACGGGAATTACTCACGTAATAAGTCAGGAGGGTTCCGACTATAGTTTCAACCTCATAAAATCACCGAATGTGGTTGAAACTATAGTCGGAACCCTCTGACTTATTACGTGAATAATTCCTGTGTTTTATACATTCATGATGCGTCAAAACCACGCCAGTTTTAATAACAAAATCGATTATATTCTTCGACTTCTCCTCTGGGACCATTGACAACATTTTTTTTTACACTGTTTAGATCTAGCGTTTGACCACTATCTCACTTGATGGTCAGTGACGATTTGGTCTAAGAAGTTATCGCGCTAGACCTAGAACGCTCACTGGCTCTCAAGGACTGCTGCCTGAACACACTATGTGTTTGGTGACAGTTTTTCAAACTTGAGGGTGGTAGCTAGCCAGGCGGGTACTCGAAAGTACCCTAACCACCACCTAACTAACTTAAACCGTTGGGTATTTGATAACGGTGTTACGTTCACCAGAAGCTCAAGCTGTTGTTGGGGATCCATTGTCCGTCAGCTTGACAGCCGACGCTCCTCCAGCTGAGCTATCATCGCTTCAAAAATAATTATTGTGAACAGGTGATGCTGCTATCACTGTGCGCTGGCGGCGTGGGTATCAACCTGTGCGGAGCTAACCATCTCCTCCTGCTGGACCCCCACTGGAACCCACAGCTAGAAGAACAGGCGCAGGACCGCATCTACAGGGTGGGCCAAAACCGGGACGTGCACATATACAGGTACATATACGGAACCATCTCCTCCTGTTGGAATAAGCTAAAAACACTACAAATATATGCCGTGGTGGTACCGGCCTAGAATAGTACTCCCCAATCTCTTCCCGTGGGTGCCTTAAGAGTCGGCTAAGGGATCACGTACCGTGAGGTGGGCAGCAGCGTCTTCTGAGGATTGGAAACCATACTGCGCTCGCCAACATGCCTGTCAAGCGTGGTGAGTATTGGCAAATCCCCCTATATGTGGAGGCATATGTCCAGCAGTGGATGTCCTATGGCTGCGATGAATGAATGAATGAACTACAAATATATTTATACAAACGGTGCATGGAATTATTTTTTATAACCCCTGCGTGGATTTTGAATAATTGCTGATGCCTATGTCATGTTTATTTTCTGTGTGCTCAATTAAATGTCAATCCGTTCAGGTGTTTGATATATTTGTTGATACGTTTGTCATAATTTATTTTCCTAGACACCTATATCCTATACTCTGTAACTTTATAAAAAGGATAAAATTGTATTTTTGTATGTAACGAATAAACTTGAAAACTACTGGATCGTTTTCAAAAAATCTTTCACCATTATCCCTTAGTGGCGTACATTTGTACGGATAGCGATATGTTTTACTAGTTATTATAAAATAGAATTACTAATATTATTATAGCTTTATAATTATACAGTAAATTGATGTCATATAAATGTATTGAAATATTATTGACGTGATAACGTTTTATAAATTGATGAATACCAGCAACACTTATGAAAAATAGTAACGTTCCGCGTAACGTTCCACCTGAGTTTTGTATTACATAAAATAATCAAAGTCAAAGTCATAAATGATTATGACGTTATCACGTAAATCTATCGTCCGTAAACTGACTTTACAGACAACCAATTATTTTTTTTAAATTACAGTTACAGGTCGTAAACATAAAAAATAGTTTTCACGCACTCAGTAGTTTTCAAATAAACCCCCGCGCAATAGTAGACTATTGAGCGAAGGTTATAGACACACACATATAAGACACCTATACATAAAATATAATAATAACATAGATGTTATTATTATATTTTATATATAAGTGTCTTCATGGGAACATGTTACGCGAAGTTTAGTCACTTAGTTACTTATGTATGATAAAAGTATCAACCGTGACCTTGACAGTTTCAAATAACGTACACAACTATCGTCACTTCTGAAGATGCCAAGTAAAATAAAGCTAGAAATAATAGTCTTGTAAAATAGTCATAAAAGCGTCATTCTGTATGCCAGTAAAGCAAATATCTGACGGAAATACAGATCAATGGACCGCCATTAGTTTTGGCGAACTGGCCAATTCTACGCGAGATATTTAATGGAAATGTATATATCTTGTACAAACGGTCGCATTGTATCCGTAAATAAACAATACTCATAACTGAATGAACAGAAATATTTCAAGTAATATGTATATTATAAAATCATATATACAGTCGAACCTGAATAAGTGACAGCTTAGCTAAGGGACCGCAATTTATATTTTGCTTATGGTGGTTTCTCACTAGCCCGACTCTTAACTTATAGAGGTATAGAAGTTGCCATTATCATTCATCATGATTTATTTAATCTCATCAACAACGACTCTCTGTTCGAGAGGAGACTCCAAAGCCTGCAGCATCGACGTAATGTCGCTAGTTTATCGGTTTTTTATCGGATACATTTCGGGGAGTGCGCTCTGGAATTGCATAATTTGATTCCGCCATCCCCATTCCATCTTAGGACGACCAGAAGGACGGCAATGCGACATCCATACATGGTAGACGTTCCAACTTGTCGCACGAAGCGTTTTGCTTCCACATTCTTAGTGCGTACAGTTAACGAATGGAACTCATTGCCTAACTCTGTATTTCCGAAAAAATACTATCTGGGTATCTTCAAGTCGCGAGTGAATAGGTATCTTCTAGGCAGGCGTGCTCCATCGTAGACCGCATCATCACTTAACATCAGGTGAGATAGTGGTCAAACGCCTGCCTATTCCCAATAAAAAAAAAATCTATTAATCATACAGCATTTTTTTTTCTTTCTTTTTTACACAGGTCGTATTTACGAGTTGCGCAATTATGATCGCAATTACGAGTATATAGTGAAGTATACGTTTCACTTGTCTTTTGTTATAAATATGTTCTTATATGTATATATATATGTACTTTATAATCAATATTATTTTTATAAAATTCAGTCAGTGGATTTCACAAACGCAATATTTACACAGTAAATCTGTTGATATTTTTCCACTGTGACGTCGAAAAGCTTTCCTTTTTGCATCGCATGCCAAAGTATTGTTCACACCTGAAAGTCATTGTAAAATCATTCACCAATCGGTGTTCCGCCGCTGCCAACTATTTACATTATCATTGCGTCACGCAACAGTTATTCGGCCGCAGTTGTCTAGAATGTAACAATTTATTTACAATCCTGCATTTAATTCTGTGTCCACATTTAAAAATAGACCCTTTCTTCTTTTGTTGTTATTCAAATAAGGGTGCAACTGTTTTCCTTCTCCACTCCGTTGTATCACTAGTTATCTCACTTAATTATTATAATATTTTTATTATTATCTCTTTATTTTCTTTTTTTTTTCTTAGGCTTAGTTTTTTTACAGTATAAATATCAAAAACAAAAATTAATAAAGATATTATAAAAAACCTAAACCTAGAGTGCCGCCAGCAGCGGGGCAGGGCCCAAGCTACCTGTGGTTAGGGCCGCAGAGTGAGGAACCTCCGGACAATACGCGCCGTTTCAAGGAGTACCGCCTTCTGCATTTGACTCTTGATCCAACCGTCTAGCGAGAGCCTCTTAAGATGTTGATCGAGGCTCTTCGCTATTAAGCCGTTCGTCGAAACGACTATCGGGACAATGATCGTCGAGTCAACATCCCACATGGCGGTGGGATGTTGTTGATGGATGTTATTATTATTATTATTATTTTTATTTTTACATGGGGCAAATGCCTTTATTAAAATAAAACAGTAATAACTAATTACAATACCACAACCACTACAATAACGTTTGAGCAATTGTCCCGTACCAAACTCACATCATCAGACAAGCAGAGCCATGGGAGTAGGCTCTGCTTGTCTGATTACCCTTTTGAATGAAATATTGGAGCGTGTAAACAAAATATAGCTTGGCCGAAGAAATGAGTGAACGTAGTATTGATATAATAAACACAAAACTGTCACAACGAAATTGACAACTTTGTTTTTAAAGTGTGTCAAAAACTGACCAAACGGTATAGCAAATATTGAATGAGAGATTTTTTAGGTTCGCGATTTCTATTCAAGAACTAACCAGAAATGTACAGATCCATAGAACCCAAAAAGAAGTCGCCAACATAGCTCAGCAGATTAGCAAGTTGAAATGGTAGTAAGCAGGGCACACAGTACTTATGGCTGATAGGGTCGAAAGGTTTTCGAAAAGAAATATCGGACTGGCAAGTGCAGCATAGGACATCCACCCTCAAAGTAGACGGTTAACTTGACCAAGTTCGCAGGAGCAGGCTGGACGCAGGCCGCTTTTAATAGGTCTCTATGTAGAGAACAAGGGGTGAGGCGTATGTCTAGCTGTGAACGACTTATTTCTGACGTAATGAGTTCCTATTGAAAATCAGCACTAAGGATGCCAATCCCTAGCAAAACGCTGAGTAGCTACTCATTGGTGGCATCTCGCAACACTGCAATACATTACATCTGTCTATTGTTATTAGGTTTATTGTTATTTACCATTTATATATTTTTTCTTTTTTTCTTTTTAACGACGATGAAATTTCCTATAGACTTCTTGATAAATGTTGCACTTGAATAAAGCTGTAAATTATTGTAAAGCTAATTCTACGGCTAATATCAAGGATTTATGTGTTTTGTATAACAGTAAAGAATGATCTATCTATCCTTTTCTGTTCGTAGGTTTATGTGCGTGGACACGGTGGAGCAATCGATAAGAAAGTTGCAGGAGGCAAAGTTACAACTGGCCGAGAATGTACTCACCGGCGCGCGGAACAATGCCGCTTCGTCGCTCTCCATCGAGGATCTCAAGATGTTGTTCAACATGGCAAATTAGACCTTAACATAACAGGCTTACATCCAGATTCTCATTGATTAATGGACGATTAACGAATGTATCCAACTATTAATTTGACATACTCCTACGTCAATCTTTCATTCCAAGAATTATATCGTCCATAGAAATCAATGCGGAATATTTTACAGTTTTTTTATTTTTATATAATGTGTAGTATGGCGGGCCTGGCTCTTGCGTATGATATGAGATTGCATCAGTTTTTACGGTTAATTATAATTATATTTGTGTAGTAAATATGATGTGTCATTGTTCAATTTATTGTGCTATAGGTATGAATCAGAGGATGCTAGGTACATTTGGTGTGAAAGACGAACGAGTATGTATGTGCTGTGAAAGATATGACAAGTAATTTTATTAATATGAATAGGTTTTTTTAAAGCAAGCAAGCTTACCTTTGACTGATGTCTCACCTGATGTTATGTGGTGTAAAATGATATGAACACGCGAAATACATAGTTTAGTTCAACTTTATTTGTATGATATGAACGAATGAGTGATTACTATTAAAATATATGTAGTTTTAATTTTATGATCAGGGAACAACTAAATGATAACTTTAGATGTAATTTTTGAATTATGTTAAATACAATTTAAAAAAAATGCACACCGACCACAATAAACAACAAAAAATAAATGTCTCACCTCAGTACATATGGCGGACTTATGGCTGATAGCGATCTTTTCCTGACATGATGTAGAGTTCTTAATTTGAATATGTGGTGTGAATAATACTAATGACCAAATGAGTGCATATTCTATCAGCTGATCCTGATTGTTAATCTCTGCTTGGTACTTACATATAGTGCTCTTTTCAGTTACATTTAAAACAATTTAATAGCCCAGAAACATTTTAATTGGTTTGTATGTAGCTTGATCTTATGGTGGGTTTAAACTGTTAACGAATTATTAAGGCTGTTATCGAACAAAATATGCAATCGAGTTTTGAGTAGGTACTCGATTCCACGGAAATGTTTTTTTTATTCTATTTCTATTATTTACATTGTTCTACATCATATTTTTATTGAACTGTCAACATATAAAATCGCATTTTTGTCAATTTCATATATATATATATATATATATATTTCATAACTTCTTATTAAAGTACCTGTTTTCTTTATATTATAGTACATTCCCTATAATGATAATAATAACGACTCTTATTATGAGTAGACGGATATGGCGGGACCCATCTCGAACTTGAGCGAAGGTAAAATGTCCGCGTTTGTGTCGATAACAAAAGAAGACTTATTCCAACAATTCGATAATAGTCATTCTGTAATAAGTATATAGTAAAACTAGAACTATAATGCCTTCTTTAATATATTAAATAGATTAATATATATGTATATATAATATAATTATATATATATTATATATAATAATATAATATGGGACAACATTCACACAAGGTCTTCAGGTCCCAAACTAGGCAGAGCCTGTACTATGGTAACCTGATGACTGATATATACTTATATGCATACTTATATATATACTTATATACATATACACACCCAAACACAGGTCAAATAGACATGTTCATACACACAAATGTTTGACCTGTCCGGGAATCGAGCCCGGGACCAGCGGCTCAGAAGGCAGAGTGCTACCAACTGCGCCAACCGGCCAGTCATATATATATTTAATATATTAAATACCAAACAGAGATTAACAATCAAGATCAGGATTATTATGATTTTAAAATTCTTTGTCTAGCATTAAAAGTAATGAGATATTACTTGTGCCACAAAAAATCTAAAAATCAGTGATCATTATTTGTCATTTTGGTGCGTTTAAGTAATGCCTCATTTTATTAGCAGTATGCTTTTATTAAAGTAAAATATTACAAACTACGGGTTCATTGACCCTAGTACGTGCCTAGTAACTTAACCAAGTCTTTTTATAATTTTCCGGACTTAGAATTTATTTAAATATAGTTTTGTAGAAGTTCAAGAAATGTAGTAATTGTTATGTACATGATATTATACGAAAATGTTAAGATTTTTTAAATATTGATATTTTTATATGACATTTTAAAATTACTTAGATTAAACTATTGATTATATTCAACTTGTATTTACTTCATTTTATCACCTCTTGTCTTCTTAATGATATAGATAACAGGATTATTAATAAGATGAATCGTCATCATCATCTCCCCCATAGGATCTCCACTGCTGGACATATGCCTCCCCCATTGATTTCCACAAGGACCGGATGGAACGGCCCGCTTCCAGCCCTTTTCTGCGATCTCTTGGTCAAGTCGTCTGTCCACCTTGTCCATGGCTGTCCTATGCTGCGTCCTATTGGCAGTCCGTGGTCTCCATTCGAGAACCTTAAGACCCCAACGGCCATCAGTTCTTTGAGCTATGTGCCCTGCCCACTGTCACTGCAATTTGCTAATCCGCTGGGCTCTGTCGGTGACTCATTCTTCTACGGATCTCATTTCTTCGCGGTACCTTAGTGCCATTTAAAAAATCTTTATGCAAGATTTCATGCTTTTAGTCACATTTAACATGGGTGTGGATGGATATAGAGGTAGAGGAAGGCCGAAGATGGTATGGATGGACTGTATGTAGAATGATATGTTTATGAAAGGTGTGAGCACTGAGATGATTAATGATAGAAGAGAATGGAAGAGTAAAACATGTTGTACTGACTCCACCTAGTGTGGGATAAAGGACAAGAAGAAAAGAAGTCACAATGGTGTAGTCTGTGACTAGATGTGTATGTTGATCGACCAGTCATCCAGATAGTCATTTTCTTATTTTTGCCAGTGAGTTTCATAAAACTGGTAAAGTTTGGACACTACAGTGTAGCGTGTCATATGAAGTATATTTATTATGTTGTACGTATGAGTATGCTAGCCCTCTGTTACGGAACATGTAAACTCCACTCCCCATTTTACTCAAATATGCTCAATAGGCATATCGATATAGTTCTTTTACTAAGTAAAAGACTAAAGTAAAAGAACTTACTCTAAGTTATTTTACTTTAAGAAGTAAAGTTATTTTACTTCTTAAAGTAAAAGAAAACTAATAAGTAAAGTGTTCTAAAATTCCCTCTGTTACGGAACATGTAAACTCCACTCCCCATTTTACTCAAATATGCTCAATAGGCATATCGATATAGTTCTTTTACTAAGTAAAAGAACTTACTCTAAGTTCTTTTACTTTAAGAAGTAAAGTTATTTTACTTCTTAAAGTAAAAGAACACTTTATTAAGTAAAGTGTTCTAAAATTTAGAACACTTTACTTCTTAAAGTGTTGCTTACTCTTTAAGAACTAACGGCCCCGTGGAATGAGTAAAAGAAAAACAATAGGAAAAGCAACATTCGCACTAATTAGTAAGACTAACTATTACTAACTATTAATAGGCCATTTAGTTACATTTAAACTTACCTATACATAAAAAAAAATCTTGTTGGTCGTAATTTTAGGAGGAAAACCTGTTTTATATACCCAACAATAGGTAGGTAGCCACGAGATATGATATTTTAGTTTTAGTGACCAAAAATTGTGTAAAAGTAATTTGTCAATGAATCGAGAATGTGAAAATTTCCATTGTGTTTTTTTTTCTTCCTCTACGAGAACCGGATGTGGAAATGAGCCGATATTCATAGTATGATTTATAGACGAACGCGTTCCGTAAATTGTCCAAGCTCATAGCGAATAACGAAACACCAAATGGTTACGTCATAGTGTACAGAGCGAGCATATTCTGGTGGGTCCTCTTAATTAACCTCCGCTGGTTCATACTTAAGTTGTCCAGGTCGCGACGAAAACAAAACTCGTGAAATTTGGCACCAAGAAAATGATTGAAGTGTTCAAGGATGGAGGTCCTTGCTTCGCTTAGGTACCTATATTTGATGACATTAAGAATTAGGGGTGACTATATTTTACTTTTCAAACAAAATATAGTTAATTTTGATTTGAAGTGATATAAGTATATGCCAACCTTGGTTATCAATACTCAAAAGCGAGACGGATATTAAAAAACTATCTACGATAATGTGTACCTACCTATAAAAAAATAGATTACGTTATTATACCCTAGATATATATACCTACATTTACTCGGCTAGAACTAAGTGAAAGAACCGTTCTATTCGTCAGAGATTTCAGACTGCCCAAGGCTTTTCATATTTTCTAACAACTGTTAATCTGACTCAAGAACCGTGGTTGAAGACGTGTCTTCCGAAGCACACCAGCGCTCCGTTGAAAATGCACTAGCGGTCGCCTACCTAAGGAATCGAATATCAATAGCGTCTCCACTATGAGCGCTTTATTACTTCATAAGTAGTAAGTGTTCACGCCTACAAAAGTAACTAGGTATAAGTACTTAGCTATCAGAATTATACACTGGATATCGATCTCCCACAGCGAGAACAGTAACCATCTACTCGCGTTCGTACATATAGCTATGCATGCTACATTTGGTATTTGAGTATGTGCCCAAAATTTCCAGCGGGGGTGTTTCCTGCCAGTGTCTTCAACCTTCCCAAAATTATCCTCGAATCACCAAACTCGCGGAAAAGGATTAGCCACGCGTAATTACTCACTTTTATGTAGAAATTCGTGACGGACAGTCATTCACCGGGACGCAGACAACGTGAAACTCGTCTAAAAATAAAATAGTATTCACGGCCATCCCGCAGGAGAACAGATCTCAGAGTTAATCACTACAGTGCACGCGTTAGTGTTCTCACGGACTCCCGCTTCACAAACTGTTATTGTATCTCTGAAAGGTTGCAACCTTTGTTAAATTTTATTTTAGTGCCTGATAATGAGCATCGAAAGAAGAAATTGTGTGAACTCAGATCCGCAGGTCACCAAGCGTTTATTTGCTATTCTAGTTCTAATGATTGGATTGATATGCATATTTGGAGGTAAGTGTTTTTATTTAATTACAAATATTTAAAAAAATATCAATATGCTTTACAAATTGCTCGGACAACATACCTTAGTGAGTTATGTCAGAGTCGTATTCAGTGCGTTGCCAGTGATGCACTGAAAATTTTGTTATATGTATTTAGGCCTAATGAGTAAGCTCAAAGGTGAACATTGTGGATTCCTTTCCAAACCGGTTATCCACATAGATTATAAATTTAAAGTTTTCAAATTAAGGTTTTTGTGAATAGTATTTATCAAATTCTTCTAGACGAGAGAAGGATCGTCTCACGTCAAAGGTGTTCATATGTATCTACTAGTTACATCTGACAGTTCTTCACTGTCAACTCAACTATATACTTAAATTTCTTATTTGCTTTTTGCTCGGAATGATAGCTCCAACGTATTCACTGTCAGATAAAAGTACCTATATCTACATATAGTCTAAGGTTCAAAAACCTGAAATGCTGACGTGATTATTTCTTCGACCACATCGTCACTGCCCATCTAGAGATAAACTTACAATCCCTAGATGTCAAAGGTCTTTTTTTGTCTCAAATGCGTAAAAAGTAATAACATAACTACACCTTACTAATTTAAAAAAATAGCTATGTTTAAAAAGACCCGATCTATATGAATCAACAAGAAAGCATGAAAGAAACAAGATTGTTAGGTATAATATTTACTTTATATATATCTATATTATTTTTAGTATGTATAAAAACTAAAAAGTAAATATTATACCTAACAATCTCCCTTCTTTCATGCTTTGATTGATTGCATTGGTGCATTGGTGTTTTAATGAAGTTGAAACGAAAGTTGGTTAGGAAATAATGAAAAACGTTTAAACTTCATTAAAACACCTTTCTTTTTCAAGTATCAACATTATTATCGTTATATTTACCATGTTCCTTACTTGTTGGATATTTCGGCACAGCTTCATGAGCCATGTTTATACTCTTGTGTTTGTGACCATGAGTTATTTAGGTTATTCAAAAATCTTTAGAAGGTAGGTAATATAATATAATGTACCTAGTTATATAATGGAACAAATTGTATCTTTACTACGGCAAAGTCATAAACTTTGCCGTATTGAGTAGGTACTCAATACGTTTATTAATTAATACATACAAATACAAATATATTTATTTACAATAGGTATTACAATAGGTCTAACAATACATGAACCCATTGGCTCCAAGCTAGTTTTCACTGTGTTTTGGAGCCGAAGGCCTCTCCCTTAATATAGTAGGTACATATAATTATGACAAACGCTCAGAATAGCTACATATCTATTTAAAAACAATAATTAATAAAAACATAGGTATGCGTGTGTTTGTGTGAGTGATCTTTTTCTATGCGATAAATTATATTTTTTTCGCAGTTCACACTTCATTGATGTTTCTCGATCAGAATATTTATTCTGTATTGTTTGTATCAGCATATTCTGCGTTAGTGAAACCGCAAAGTGCAACTAAATCTTCATATAAAAGGTATATGTTAGTGTATTAGTGTACCTACGTTAGTGTATTTGTGACCACTCATCACTAAAACGACTAATCAGATTTACATTAAATTACACGAAGATTTTTAAACCCTCGAATAACAAGTAAGTAGAATACTTTTCATGCTTGGCTTTCATTGCAGCTATTAAGCTAGCTACTAGTTAGTGCCCAACTATCATACTGTGAATTTGATGACGATTTTACCTTTATCGATTAAGCCCGAGGTGAGGTTTTGATCCATCGAACGTTTGTTTATCGGCCAACAGCCAACACTAGCTACTCCTAGGCTATGATCGCTTGTGGTACCTAAGTAGGTGTGTAGGTATTTAATGGTTGGTATATAATTTAGCAATGGGGATTTAATTTTTATTTTAATTACAATTTACCCTTGCCTGCAAAATCGCAGGCAAGGACTGGATGCGGGCCGCTTCCAACCGTCCTTGTGGAATTCAATGGGGGAGGCCTATGTCCAGCAGTGAACGTCCTATGGCTGAGATGATGATGATGATATAATTTAGCAATTTGTTAAGGCCTAGTAATATATGTTCGACTAATCCCACTAATATTATAAATGCGAAAGTTTGGGTGTGTTTTGTGTATGTTTGTTACCTCTTCACGCTCAAACGGCTACACTGTTTTCGATGAAATTTGGTATGGAGATAGCTTATACCCTCGATTAACACATACATAGGCTAATTTTCATCATCGCCATCATCACCACGAGGGTACAACCGCAGGGCCTATAGGCCAGGTACCTACCATTCATTTCGACCATTCATAAACTATAATATCTATGTGGAATACAAAGCAAATGAAATAACTATTATAAAAAATATTATCACTACATATATAAGTAGGTAGGTACTTAGTTTTTACAATTAAACGTCGAAACCTATGAATATATTTTAAAATAATCAAAAAATGTCTGACTAAAACAAAAGAGCAATTCCTAAATTCGAATTGCAATACGCTATTTTTGTCATTGTTACTATTGAAGGTAGGGATTATTATTTTATATGGTACAAAGGTAGTTAGCATGAACAATAACTGTCACATAACATAATTATATATAGTATGAGATACGGCTTAAGAAATATATCCCCTCATCTGTTATTTACTTGTAACTTTGATTATATGTTCATTAATATGTAGATTGATACATTGCACATGGGTTGCCTAGCGAAATCTCGTACCTACACTGTTTATAATATTAAACAGTGTTATTTGACTAAATTTATTTTTAAATTAAAGTTTATGTTATTGCCTATCCAACAGTATGAGGTTGGCTATTTAAAACTGCGTCATGTATGCTTAGATTTTTTTTAAGTCCAGATTGAAGCGCGAGTACGGAGAGTGACAGGGAAGCGTTGCGCTCTCTACTCCATATGAGAGACAAGGACGCAGAGATTTTTTTATAATTATTGGGTTATTTGACAGTATAGGCCCGGGGTAAGCTCGGGAACCTATGTGCACTTTATTCCTCTACATATTATCTAACATTTAAGCCTTTTCATAATTAAATAACAGATGAGGGGATATATTTCTTAAGCCTGGTCTTAGACCAATAGGTAAGACTGCCCTAGACTGATCAGTTTTGATGACAAGTTAAATACTCTAAACACTTCGTCTGGCGCACCGTCATGGACACATTAGTTCTCTACATAATATAATCTCATCTACACACTATTTCCATGATTATTGGCACTATTTTAGGTGCGTGGACGCGATGTGACCTAATTTGCAGCAGACTATTGTAAAGTTTAATGAGCCAAATAGCTGTTCTTTATGGCGTCTGTGCAAAGAGAACAGACAATTTGGCAAACGGTCGTTGATCCAACTCAGAAATTGCTATGTATAATGTGCTATTGTTATTTATCTTTTTATGGTTCAATGTTCAATTTGTACTCATCCTGGAAGTATTGAGGGTGGCATTTAAATCATTAAATTGTGATCAAGCATACTAAAATATTCACCATTAGTTAATTATTGAAAATCAAATTTGGTACCAACTTCGACAAGTTATTTCGCACTTTTGAGTGTTGAAGTCGGTTTAATTTTTTGCTAAAAAATTTGTTCACCAACTTCAGTGATCTTTGCCACTGACGGGATCAATTGTCATTGTGTATGTTCACCGATTTCTTTACTCGCAATTATAATGTCATCCACGCATGCGTAGTACTTTTCAGTTATTGGAGTGTGACTCAAAAACCAACAAATATTGATGCAAATTAAATGGGACCACACGGAAAGCACCAGCTTTCATATAAATAAGAATCATCAAAATCGGTTCACCCAGTTGAAAGTTCAGAGGCAACAAACATTAAATAAACAACCAGTTGCACTCCGGGAGTGGCGGCAGAAGTGAAAACTTGAATCTTGATGATGATGATGAAAAGTAGCCTATGTGTTATTCCGGGACCTGAAGTATCTACATACCTAATTTCATCCAAATACGTTTAGCCGTTCTGGCGTGATTGAGTAACAAACATTCATCTGTCCATCCACCCAAACTTTCAGTTTTATAATATTAGTGGGACACATAGAATTACAAATACCAAATACGTTTTTTTTTTGTTGAGACAATAAAATCTTTCCTCTTTATAATATCGGCGTATTGATAACCGAACTCAATAATACTTTTAACAAAACAACTTTATTAAATAAAACTACCCACAAACGAAAAGTTCCTAAGTTCCTTATTCGTAACACATCTAAGTTTAGATTTCAATCGCGGACTACTCTCCCACCGTCTTACGAATTCGATGACGTCACGTTCTGACGCGACTTTAACATTTTTCCCCATACAAAAGTGCACGCGTCCGCAATTTTTTTCTATTTAAGGCTATTTTTAAGTCTATCCCGACTGGACTATCAGCATTGCAATTCAACGTGGCAATGCTGCTAGCATTCTGGGCACGCTGCCGGCCGGTAGCGGGTTAGAACATTTGAGTTATCTATAGGCTACCAATAGCTAGTGGAAGTATTGTAATTAGTTTTTTATTTTAATAAAGGCATTTACCAAATCAAAAAAAAAAGTTAAAATATAGGTATACACTTAGGCAATATAAAAGTATAATGGTTGAGGGAAAAGTCCCTGTTTTTAGTAACAAGTAATTTTTTTTTCTTTTCTTTTTTCACACACTCACACCCCCGCACTAGGATACCCTGTGTCGCAGGAGGCACAGACACACACAATCACAATACACAAACATCCAAGACCCGAGAACAAACATCTTTGTTCATCTCAGAAATGTTTGCCCCGGCCGGAATTCGAACCCGGGGTCGCGGTTCCAAAGTCAGTGTCGCTGATCACTGAGCCACGACGACCGTCACCGTCATCACGACCGCTGTAATTATTTCCGGGTTTTAGTTTTTATATTTATTTACTTAAGTTAAGTACCTACTACCTACCTATGTAAATTAGTCAAGCGTTTATAATTATTACATAGTTCTTGACTAAGACTGAAGTGCACGATGCGTCGATTTAGGTATGCAATATTGATTTATACCTACTTAGCAGCGAAAAAGAAAACGCATGAGGCACGAACGGATAGAACGACTATATTATTCTTTATGTTATAGATCTTGTAGGCTACGAGATCAAGTTCTGATCATAATTACTGGTGTATCCAATGATGTTTTACTAAAGATAACGTATATTCATACTGCGCGGTGCTCAGATTTTGTTCCTTTACGACATAAACATGCTTACTGCGACAGATAATACGGTACAAATAATATAGGATAGCTATATGTTTAGACTTGCGCTTGAAATACGCGTCATAATGAAAATTACTACAAATGACTTTATTTTGCCGCCTCAGTTTCCGCGCGCTTGTGCGACATCTACCTCATATAAACATATAATATCATTGGGTGTATCCTATTGCAGGTTATCTGCTGGGTCGCATGGCGCGGAACGAGGTGAAACGAAACAACGACCTATTGACGTTTAACCTGACCGTGATCGCGGACACATTGTACAAGAAAGCCAAGAGTATGTCACCTAAAGTCATACACCATCACGATCCGGAGAAGATAAGGACAAAACTCGACAGCATCTTCGAATGCACGCATCCAAGCTGCACCAACATTGAAAGGTCCAATGTAGCAGATTTCATCAGAAACTCTATCAACTGGCAAATCTCGAAGCTCATAAGAACAGTTCATAACGCGTCTGTGTATTTGAATACACTGAGATGACACTAATAAAAATGCCTGCTGGTATTTTGTTACGAAGAGTTGTTTTGTGACTCAATCTGGTACCCACATTTTGGTCTTTGAAGGCCCAAAACAGGCTGTCCTGCCAGAAACACTACCATGAGAAATATTTTCACGGGGCTGTGAATTCATTTATGTGCTGAAATAAAATAATGTAGTGTGTAGGTACTTAGGTAGATCGTATTTTGCAAATTATTTGTATTGTGGTTTGCCATAGTTATGTGCTGCTTATCAATCCCCTTTTTCTTATTCTAACTACGAAGGTAGATCTTTTAATTTTGAATCGTTATCCTTATAGTTATCACCCAGTTTTGTTTGAAGTACTCTTCAAAAACCCATTAACAACGAACTGCATCCAGCTTCTTGTTGCAACCATTTTTAAAATCGCGTTATCTCCTTGCCCACCGTAAAGGTGATTTCGTCGAATACAATAATATAAAACCGACCATGTCTTTTATCTAATTGTTTTCTTGTCAAATTTATTTGCGTTTGTTATTTTTCCAAGGAAATACTTACGAGTAATTGTAATTTTTAAAATTCGTTATACAAATTTGTCTCATATCAGTTTTAGGTTACGATTATTATTAACCACGTGTTACAATTCTTGGAATATAACTTCCTATACGTGCCCATTGGCATTAACGCAACACTAAGAGATTTTTAATTCGAATTTACTCAAAAATCAGCCCGAGATGAGTGTCGAACCCGCATCCCGCTCTTTTTTTCTCTATTTGATGTGTCTATCAGTTAGATGTATGCCGTCTCCAAAAACGATATAAGTACTACCCATAATTTCAGGTTTAACTCTTAACCAGCAAAATCCCTTCAGTGTTTTTTTTGACGTGATAACGTTTTATAAATTGATGAATACCAGCAACACTCATGAAAAATAGTAACGTTCCGCGTAACGTTCCACCTGAGTTTTGTATTACATAAAATAATCAAAGTCAAAGTCAAAGTCAGTCAAAGTCAAATTCAAAGTCAAAGTCAAAGTCAAAGTCATAAATGATTATGACGTTATCACGTAAATCTATCGTCCGTAAACCGACTTTACAGACAACCAATTTTTTTTTTTTAACTTAACTTGTTTTCCTAATATTTCTTTACCTTGTATTGACTGTGATATTTATTCTTAGCTAATTGGAGCTGAGGAAGGTGACCCGAAATTACGCACGCAAGATAAATAATAGATAACTCGGTATAGTTTTGATGTTTTTTGTTCTAATAGGTATGTGAATTATAAAGTAAATTGTACTGATACATATATATGTAAAAATTCAAGATGTTATTAGTATGTACTAGGTATAGTATTCATCTTCCACCGTAGGTATAATATGCCAAATAACTGTAATCTTGAATGAATGTCGAAATGTATGATAATTGCGTAATGTTGGTACGTGTATCATTATATTATTTCTAAATAAACGAAATATTCGCAAGAAATAAATATATTTAATTATTTGTATTGTCTTTACTAGTGTCTATTGATTTTCCCCATAATATGGCGTTTCCACTAATATACCATTATTTAGGCTGCTGTTCTTCAACTTTTAAAACGTCTGATTATTAATTTAACCGTTGGTCACACAGTTTTTATCGTACAGTTAATTCATAATCGGACGTTTAAATTTTGGTGAACAGCAGCCTTAGAGTTGTACAATGTGGTGTGGTTACAGAACTTTACAGAAGATGTACCTACAAAACGCTGCCAAGCCCCGGCGGTCGACACCCTAGCATGAAAGATAGATGGGAGGATAGTATGTAATTATTAGTGTACGGTATGAAATAGTTGTTATCTAAGTATTAAGCTATTGCATAGCTTCTATCGCGGGCCTTGAGCGTGGAGACCGAATCCAGAAATTCCGAAACCTAACACCCCCCACTCCGACCGGCACAGCGGTGATACTTTTTAGTTTTGCCATCTATCAATGAATAGCAGAACTTTTAATGATTTTTTTGAAATATCACGCTTGTCTGTTTAGTTCAGCAACTCGCCTCTAGTCGGCATTGGTTGTATCGGTGTTACTGCATAAGTTATTAATATATTAATTGCATAAGTTGATAAAAAATGCTATGCAATAGATTTACCGCGGCAGTCCCCGAGTGACACACGTCTTTTTTAAAATAAATAAGTACTTATTATATAATATTATGTACCTATTACTTATTTATAAATAATAAATAAGTAAAAAAATGTATAATAAATAGTGATTCAGGATTAACCTTGCGCTAAGGTACGAGTATGTGTGACTGATCGCTCCACACTCTGTGCCCTCTATCTCGGAATCGGTTTGTGGAATGAAAAAATGTCCAGAATTACATTTGTAGAAAATCTTTTTCTCCACAACTTTCATGCCAATGCAAAAACGATAGGAAGCAGATAAAACGAGATGTTCTTAAATAACTGATTTTTGGGACCTTTAACCTTGAATATCTAAGGACGCTTACAGATTGGCATAGGTACCTATGTGACTTTTGAGACAAATTTGTAATGTTAAAATAAAGGTCTAAGTATACAAAAATTCCGCTTATTCTGTTATAGTGGCTTCCCACGATGCGTAATTCTGCGGATCTATCACGCACGGCCGATTACCACGGACCGCAACGCACCGCAGACAGGGCTCTTCTTACGGTCCGTGATGGTGCGTGTCGGTCTGTGTAGATCTTTAGATTTATCTTCATTTCAAAATGCAAAGTGAAAGAGAACGCATCGTTGCAGCAGCTGCGGCTGTGGTTTTGATTAGCAATTACCATATTATACGATCTAATAAAAAGAAAAGGCAACCACGCCGCTGGTGGATATCAGCGTACAACAAAAGTCATTTAAGGTATGTCTAATTTTATTTTCTGCTACCCCTTAGTAGCAGTGGGATGGGATCACGGAATGACACATTCCATGTGGTCCTACTGGCGCCGGGATGAGATCATTTCGAATACCTTCTGAATAAATTGGCGCAGTTATATTAAGAAATGATACCAACATGCGAAAAGGCATTCGTTCAAGAACGGTGTGCAAATGGACTAAGATTTTTGGCATGGCCGGAGATGGCTACACAAGCCCTAGTTATCTTTTAAAAGTTTCCTTGCAAACAATTTCAAGATGTGTTGATGACGTTTGCGAAACCTTGATGGTAGAATTAAAACGGAAAAATAAAAGGAAGTAATGTAATAAACAATATAGAACACAAACGGGTGAAAATATTACTACCAAAATACATCTAAAATCGGAGCGTAGATCATGTAGCCTATATACCAATATTACATTAGTTTTTATTTAATTTCAATGCAGTATTTCCGAAGTTATAACGACGAGAAGTATAAGCTCTTATTTAAATTTCCGAGATGACGCGTGCTCATACTATTACGTCACGCTTCGGTTCAGCCCGCGACCGCGACACGGCGCATTAAGGAAAATATAGGTCTGTTTCGGTTAAAATCGATAACTCTTTTATTTTTAAAGATATATTATTCAAACTTTGCTCATATATTGAGTAATATATGAGGCTTCAAATGCATCGTGTTTTTTTCAATTGAAATTATAGTTCTAAATAATATTAAAAAAGAAAAGAAAAATGAAAGCCATATTAGGTGGGTCAAGTTTCGTTGGTCGGTGTTGGTTTTATCTGTGGATCAGTCTAACTTGAGCTGACACGTACGCGGGCACGGCACAAATCACATTTATTGAGCCTTTCAGTATGCAAGCACTTTAACTCTTCTTCTTCTACTAAATAAGTCAGTATTTCCACAGGGCTATTTACATAGGTACTAGGTAGGTAGTAGGCCAGTTACCGATTTAAACAATAAAAATAGACAAGTAGGTACGTTAAGTAGGTCAAATGTGGCAAGGGTAAGTAGAGAAGAAGAAGGATAAACTTATTATTAACAAATATTTACATCGAAATGGTCTTCTCAGCACTGCGCTTTAGTTTTAGGGCCTATGATTCAACTCTTTTTACGACTATCATCCACTTTTTCCTCATTTTTGAGTCCTCTGGCACATAAAAAAGAGTATATTAGGTGTTTTTACTGTGGAATTGAACCACTGAGGCACAATACAGTATTTTTTTTTCATTTTTACCACAAAAAACTTTATAATTCTGAGTTTTACTGAGCAGTGGCGTGCGAACGGGACCGCGACTCATAGATGATACCTAAGCGCGACTGTCGAATGACCGCGGACGTGACGTATTCGGCTAGTGAGCGCCTGCCCGCGTTTTTATAAACGTTCGGCCGGAAGGCACCTTGATCGTAAGCATCTCAGCCTTTTTACGATATGAAAAAAGGAATAACATAATTTTTCTTGTATTTTTTTGTAGATTTAATTGGAATGTTAAGTTAAAAAACGTTTGTCAGTCCCATTATTTATTATAAAGTATTTTTAAATGTAGCTCTGGAGCAAAGATGTAATGAATAATGTTATTTTCGTAAAATTATTTCATCTGTGAACCTTATGACAGTGAGCGTTGATATTGTGGGGACGGTTGTGAGTTGGATGATTGAGGGTTACCTGGGGATGGCAGTGAGCGTTGATATTGTAGGGATGGTTGTGAATTGGGTGACTGAGGGTTACCTGGGGATGGCAGTGAGCGTTGATATTGTGGGGACGGTTGTGAATTGGATGAATGAGAATAACCTGGAGATGGCAGTGAGATTTCATATTGTGGGGACGGTTGTGAATAGGGTGATTGAGGGTTACCTGGACGACTACGGCTGCCTTTTTTTAAATTTCTAACCTCACTACTTTCAATCATTGATTTTGGGGATGGGAAAAGGGCAGAGGGGGCGAGAGGGTGGGATGGTTTGACCCCTCCTATGAACAACAACACCCCTTTTCAGCATTAGTTTAAAAGATTTAGAAAACAAATAATTGAGTTTATATTCATTGAATTTATATTTTGTGACTGCTCGCTCCGGCACTGCGGGAAGTGCACCCCTCCTCTTTTTTTTCTAACGGACTTATGCTGTTTACCTCTACCGGCATTTACAGCTTCACCGGAGGGGGGGGGGGGGGGGGGGGGGGGGGCGAGCACAGATGGTGCTCAGCCCGGGATTGCAGCCCCTCCGCGCCTCCGGCTTTTTATATACACTCTAGGGGTAGGGCAGACAAGTACCAGGTAGCTTCGGGGTTGGCAGATTTAGTTTTCATATCATCACAAACACAAATTGAACATCCATAATTACTTAGAATTATATTTGTTGACATGTACATTCTGAGCTTTGTAAACAACCATAGACAAAAGTCAGCAATTACGTTTCGTTTTATGAAGGGTGCGTTCCTTATTGGGCTTTGAGCACAGATAGCGTGCTTAAAGTCATTCCGAAATGCACTGACAGCTGCACACAAAATTTATATGACGTCATCCATGACGTCATGTTGTGCTTATAACGCTCACGAGTACGACGTAGAGCAGTGTGAGGTAAGCGCTGTCAAACACATAGATTAAATACTATGCACTGAGAGTCAAACATCTGACTCATTATGAGAATCTGCCAAAAAATTGGTAGCCCGTCCACAAAAAATTAAAAACGTTATTTTTTATATCAGAAAAAAATGACCCATTTAGTGCCCATGAAGTACGGATTGAATGATTTAATATGAATTTAATGGGAACTGACATTAAAGAATTCGCGCGCATTCACACACAAAAAGCAGTTCGAATTTGCTTACGAGGGTCAGCACTGTCAGTACTAAATTCATCTCGGAACAGCTAAATCCTTACGTACGAACATGTGCACTGTAAGCCCAAATTGAAACGCAGCCTTGCTTACGAGCGCCAGCACTGTCAGTACTAAATTCATCTCGGAACAGCTAAATCCTTACACACGAACGTATGCACTGTGAGCTCTATATGAAACGCAACCGAAATTGACGTATTTTCATATATTGAACAAGGACTAAAAACTATGCCAATTATACAGATTTTCAACAAAGTTTTATTGTAAAAAAAGTATGTATAGTATTATTTTCGAGAGCTAGTGTATCAAAGTTGAAAAACATGACTGTGTGATTTCGTCGAAGCTACTTTCATTGAAGTCAAAGAAACTTGACAGTGCCTAAATCATAGAAATAGTATGTACTATGTACGTAGTACAATAAATTATTTGTATGGCCTCAATAATATAGAGGTGAAGCCAAAAAAAAGTGAGCGCTAGGGTGATACTAAGTGAAACGGAATGTTTCATGGCAGAATTTGGTAAACAGTTCGAAATTATTTACGAATTTCAATTATTTTTTTCTAGAAAAGTGTTTGTTTCCGCAAGTTAATATTTTACGTGGAGGCTTAAGTTATTATGACCTTCTCATAAAAAAATGGACCGCTAACTCGATGTCTTATAATCTAAAGTTGAGCCAGATACCGTAAATATGTATTATATCTGCATGTAATAATAATATGTATTGTAAATTTTTTTTGCTATTAATAAGACGGGTGTATGTATTTTCACCACAGTTATCCGTATATTTACAACTATTATAAGAAGTAGTTCGTAACTTTTAAATGTTACCCGTCGTTAAATTTCATAAATAGCATGGAGCTATACCATCGAAATAATATGTACTTACGTACAACTGGAAGGTGCACAGTGCTGAAAAAACGAGCCGTAAGAGATAGTTACCACGGAGTCATTTCGTCCCACTCCATTAGATGTTCCACAGTATGACCATAATTTGAGCAATTAATGAGATATCCGTGGAGTCATTAACAATATAGGACGTCCAAGGCTGGACAATCGCCTCCCCCCATTCCCAAGGACTGGTAGGAAGCGGCCCGCATCTGCGGGTTTGACCCCTTTGTTGGTCAAGTTATCTAAAAAGACACCTTACCACCATGCTGGGAATTCGATAACGGTTTTACCTTCACCGGAAGCTGAAGCCTTTACACTGTTTTTACGGGTATAACGTGGTACTTACGCGTAGTCGATATCACGATCGACAATTGTTTCGCCTTCTTCCGGAAGCCATCGTTATACCCGTAAAAACAGTCTAAAGTAATTATGAACGGAAGCTGAAGCCGTTGGAGGGGATCGAACCAGCATCTGTTAGTTTGACAGGCGACACTCCCACCGCTCAGCTATCGTCGCTTCGACTAATGGCTAGTGGCTACTTTGCGGTTTCACCCTCGTGGATTATGTTTTTTCCGTTTGGATAACGGAACCACAGCTAACTTTTATGTGAAATTACAGATACATTGCTAATTTTAGTAGGGATCTCTAAAATCACAATACATAATATCCTAACTAGCTATTTTTATTTACATTAATATAATAGGATAGGGTTTAAGTGGACGAAACAAAGTTTTACGTTAATTAAATAAAATATTTCCGTATATATTGCATTTTTTAATCACTAATTAGTAAATAAAATAGTTTTATGTAATTTTTGGCGCAGGCCAATTTTGTTGCTATTAATTTTACAAGATGAATTTCATATAAATTTACGTAAGAAAGCTACTAAAGTTTACGAAACATATCCTGGCAATTGTTAAAAAAAAGGATACACTGACCTCGTGTTTGCCCTCTCTGTCGGCTCGCGGCCCCACCGGGTCTGTTCCAGCCTGCAAAGTATGGAATTTCGAAATAAAAAAAATGTCATTATAAAGATCTTAATTTGCCCTTTCGACCTACGTTCTTTATTTAATTTGCCCCTCTTTCGTTTTCCCAAGAAAAATCAAAATAGAATTTCCCATTTTCCTGAATTTCAAATAGCCATATCTCTTTGAAAAATGATTATTTTTTACTCCACCAAGCGTAAAAAAATTGCCCCTGAGCTACTTTAATTTGCCCTTGTGCAAATTCTCAAAAATATTCAATAATTAACTAATAAACAATAAAAAAACGGTTGTGGCATTTCCAAGCGAATTTTTTGCGCATTGCGCATGCGCGACAGTGTTCCGGCCTGCAAAGTATAGAATTTCGAAATAAAAAAAATCTCATTATAAAGATCTTAATTTGCCCTTTCGACCTACGTTAATTATTTTATTTGCCCCTCTTTAGTTTTCCCAAGAAAAATCGAAATAGAATTTCTCATTTTCCTGTATTTCAAATAGCCATATCTCTTTGAACAATGATTATTTTTTACTCCACCAAGCGTAAAAAAATTGCCCCTGAGCTACTTTAATTTGCCCTTGTGCAAGTTCTCAAAAATATTCAATAATTAACTAATAAACAATAAAAAAACGGTTGTGGCATTTCCAAGCGATTTTTTTGCGCATTGCGCATGGCCGACAGAATACGACACATCGTCTCTAATGTATTCTATGATCTATCTGATCTATGATTAACTCCATGTTGTTTGTATTGTAAAGTTTTGAGTATTATTTTTCGTAGCTTGGGAAATACAAATAACTTTATTTTTCAAATAGAAGTAAATTAAACTACTTGGTGACTTTATTGGAATCTGGCGACGAGATTTCTATGTCTCTGGTGTTAGATGACAATAATCGGATAATTTTAAACGAGGAAGGTCATGTTTGCTTGCAAGATAGCTCGGGTGAGTACCTACTGTCGAATTCATGTTACTAAAAAACGATAATCGCTACTTCTTCACTGTTAGGATTTCCACCTTTAGAAGGCACTTACCTACTTATTAACTTAGTGTGCCCCAAATCAATACTATCTGTAGTGTAAAAGTAATAAGGTAACTTAACTCTGTTTATTGGGTAACTCTGCTCACGGTCTGTTGAAAGATATATCACATAGAATTGTTTCTCGATATGCGAAATAATTGCCTAATTCATTACTGCTCAGTCGTGACTCAAGCGACCAGTTATGTTATGGAGTAGTCAGTTGATATCGAACTGCATAACTTTGTATACACTGATTTATATGCGAGCTACAGGTGGACATCTATTAGTTTGATGATTTTCACTAATGTCTATGGATATATGAGATAATGTAACTTTTAGGTGCACTAAATATAAAAGTAATATTGTAATCATCATCATCTCTGCCATAGGACGTCCACTGCTGGACATAATTGCTTCCTCCATTGATTTCCATAAGGACTGAATGGCCCACATCCACCTGTTCCTGCAATCTTGCTAGGTTGTCTCTCCATCTCGGTGGCCATCCTATGCTGGTTTTGCCAGTCCATGGCTCCATTCGAGAACTTTTTGATCCTAAAGGCCATCAGTTCTTCGAGCTATGTGCCCTGCCTACTGCCACTTCAAGTTTCTTTTGGCTAATCAGAAACGAGGAGAACAAAGCACGTAGATAAACCCTGAGCATAGCCCCCTCCATAGCTTGTTGTGTGACTCTGAGCCTGCTCAGAAAGCCCATAGTCACTCTAACTATGGGCCTTCTGATATTTTAATAATTACAGATAAGAGACAGTGGTCAAACACAAGCTTACAATAATTTTTAAATAAAAATTTATTGTATTATGTATGTAATATATACATAATACAATAAATTTTTATATAGCACCACCCTGCGGTTTTATAAAGTATTTTATCAACAATTATTATTACTTTTCCAGGTGTGCTGCATTTCACTGCTCTTAATCATTTACCACCAAGCTTATTAATATAAGAATAATATACTATGCTAAAGTATGATATGAAGTAGCTGCTGTAAGATTTTTATTATCGAGAATAAAATATGAAATGACTTAAATCATTTATTTACAGATGCTTTCACACTCAACGAGCTACAATCGCACCACAAACAGAATGCAACTCAAGGTTGGTTTCCATCTAAAGTTGTGTGTCACTCACTTGCCATAAAAGCTAATATATTAAGTTTAAATGCAGTATAATAATCCTTTCAATTTCTGACATAATTCATAAGCATAAAATGCATTTTGCTATGTACCAATTTACATAAATTCACAATATTAATATAATTTATTGCCATTAATTTAATACCTGTCAAAGAGTATATTTAAAAAAATATGAAATAATAAATAAATAACATAGATGTTGAGCATATTATTTATATTGATGAGCTCTAGTAATGCCACATCAAAATTTTGACTATCATTTTCCTATTCTCATAATATGACTTATTTTTCAAGACCATGGAGTTGAAGATCCAGTCCGATAAAGAAAACCAAAAGCTGTTCAAATCTACAATTATCAGAAACGCAGATGTCTGGCAGCGCATTGCTGAAGATGTCGAAGATATGACAGCAATGCAATGTGAAAGTAAATTCAAACATCTAAAACAATTTATACAAAAAAAAGATAATATTGGCAATAAAAGCAGTGGCGCCCATGCCATTAGTTTTGAGTATTTTGATGAGTTTGAGGATATCTTTCGACTTGACCCTAATATCAAACCAGTTTCTACTGCATCTAGTAGTAGACAAACTGTTGAATCCAATACAGTTATTACAGGAGAAAATAGTGGCACAATACTATCACCGGAAACAGTTGGAATACCCCCTGCTCCAACAACTGTTGGACAGGTTGAGGTAGGGTCTACTAGACCACAACGAAGAAAAAGGACACGTCTAGAAATACAGTTGGAAATATTTGATGTTACTATGGAGCGTCGACAAGAAGCATGTGACAGACACCTTGAAAGATTCATGCTACATCAAGAAACACAAGGAAGAATTTTTAGTAATTTGGTGCAGAAGTTAATTGATAAATTATAGAAATTTTGATTTGCTTAAAGATGATGTCTATAGCTGTAAACTGTCATGAAACTTATGATTATGCAGTTTTTTAGGGATGTTTTGTAGTGACAACTAACAAGAGTAGACTGTAGGACGATAATTGTAACTTCCTATATTATTAAAAATGGTTTATTATATAACTCTAGCTGCACCCGCGGTTTCACCTACATGGTGATGATAGTGAAAAAAGTATGCCTAAGCTTCACATATGAATAACTCTTAGAATGCACATATATGCTTAAAACTTGAGTGAGATTAAGTTTTATAAAATCAGAGTTTAAAGGGTAAAATAATTTGAGTCTGAAAACTATTGCGAGTTTCTTCCATAATTGTAATGTAACAAACAAGGTAAAATAATTTTACTTTACCTGTAGAATTCTGTATGGTACTATGTGCCACTTTTTGTATTGTTGTTGTATATACAATTAGAGTTTTACAGAATAGAGAAAATCGTAAGACTACATATTCTTTGATGGCATATTGATCACTGTGATGTTATTATAAATATTATATTATATATTTCTATAGAAATATTTTTTTCTAGTAGCTGCAGTATTATAATTAGTTATCATTATTTTATTATAATAATGGCAAAAAATATTTAAAGATTACATAGTTTATATTACTCTATATCT
This sequence comes from Apeira syringaria, assembly GCA_934044485.1. Classification (NCBI taxonomy): domain Eukaryota; kingdom Metazoa; phylum Arthropoda; class Insecta; order Lepidoptera; family Geometridae; genus Apeira; species Apeira syringaria. The sequence continues at coordinate 6,126,376 of OW203658.1, read as the reverse complement.
ATCTAATATATACAAGTAATAGTCCACACATAGTTTTAATATTACTCTCAATAACATTTTCATCAACGTGTTATGTGATATTTAATTTTAAGAATGTTATTCTTTGGAAATATGTTGATTACTGTGACACTTTAGGTTAAATTAATTAGAAGTAGTCACAAGGGAAAAACTCTTAGTGTTTATGCATAAAACTTGAATGGGTTCAGGTTTAATAGTCAGAGGGTCATAGTAACTGTATCTTAGTTTAAGTTTAGCAAAGAAGAACTAGTCGTTCTTATGGAACTGTGTTTCTTTTAATATCCCAAAAGCTGTAACAGAGCTCAATAAATAAAAACCAAATCAGCAAACGATTAAAATGAACGATTTTAATTTGAAACATGATACAGTGATGTAAGACAATATTGAGAAGACAAAAATGCATTGCATGTTCCACTTCTAACATGTCATCATATTTCGTGTAAGTGTGTGTGACATGTGTACATCTCAGATAAAATAACTAGTACTATTTAATTGGGATGTACACATTGAAATATAACTGCCGCCTAGGTCGCTAGATCTTCCGAAATAAATATAGCGACTATGTCCATTTAATTTTGAACTTGCCTTCATCAATCATTCTATTTAGATTACAGTTAATCATAATTTCATTGACTTTCTTTCTGATTAAATGAGCCTTGATGCCAACTAGTTAGACAGTAAAAATTAAATGTAACTAACCTGTCCATTTTAAAATTATTGTGATATTAAATCTTTAATGAATATAAAGTAAGGAGGGCATTAAGTAGTCAATCCCTCCAAGCTTGGGATAAGATCGAGAAGAGACAAGTTTAAAGCTTTAATTAGTACCTATATAGTAAGGAGGGCATTAAGTAGTTAATCCCACCAAGCATGGGATACGATCAAGAAGAGACAAGTTTAAAGTTTATTTTTATTGTGATTATGACTAAGCCCAGATGGTACTTTGTATCATGTTTTTTCCAAAAACTCACTATGTAAGAAATTTAACATTACATATAATTGGCATTAACACACTAGTTGTGGGTGGAACCATGTCCCCAAAAACAATTTTCAAAAAGGACCACCTAGTGAATTTTGTAATGATAGGAATTAACCATTGCAATAGTAAAATTAAACAAACAATATTTGATTATACATATCTATAATAAGTGATTCCTTATATTTACAACAATTTTAACTAACTGTAATTGCTTATATATAGGTTACCTTTAATCTTTTATTATACATTGACAAAAATCACACTGGTCTTTTAATTAAAACAAAACTCAATGACTATTTTGTCTCGAAACATTAAATGTGATATTCACACAATGAACAATAAGAGTCTTGTCAGTGACATTAAACATATTTAATGTAGCATACAATTTGAAACAATATTTTGCATTGAATATGTCCTCTATTCGAAAGTATCACCCGGTGAGACATTAATGTTGAAAATGTGAAACTAAATTGTTCAATAGTTTGCATGGTTATGGGATACTTCTAAGTTTTGTAAGCCTATGAGCATTAGGTAATACTCATTAAAGATTACTCATTACCCATTAAAGATCAAGGAAGATAGAGTGGTCAATAGCCCTATAATTTTATTGACATACATTGAGAAAACACATTGAAGTGTGTGTGCTCAACAAATAAGCTAATATTTATTCTGTCGAGCATAGCCTTATCTACTAGTTACAGTATACAGGCACAATCACATCTTATTTAAACAGCAAAAACATACAAATTTAAAATTAGCATACATATTTACACAAATCTTATACTAATTACATACTAAACTCAAAACAACCAATTCCCCATTTTTCCTCTAATTCTGGCTTTATTCAGGTCTAATGTGATGTCTACAATCATACATATTCTAAAGATCAAGGGAGATAGTGGTCAACAGCCACCCTTATGATGTTATTTACATACATTGAGAAAACACATTGAAGTGTGTGTGCTCAACACATAAGCTAATTTTTATTCTGTTGAGCATAGCCTTATCTACTAGTTACAGTAAACAGGCACACTTACATCTTATTTAAACAGCAAAAACACATACAAATTTAAAATTAGCTTACACATATCTTATACTAATTACATAAGGCAATTTTTATTGTCGAGCTTAGCCACATCTACTAGTTACAGTAAACAGGCACAATTACACCTTATATACACAGCAAAAACCTACAAATTTAAAATTAGCATACATATTTACATTAATTACACACTAAACTCCAATCGGCCACCAACCAGGTGGACAGACGACCTGACTAAGATCACAGGCAAAGGCTGGATAAGGGCCGCTTCCAACCGGTCCTTGTGGAAATCAATGGGAAGGCATATGTCCAGCAGTGGACGTGTCCTATGGCTGAGATGATAATGATGATGAAACTCCAATCAACCAATTTCCCATTTTTCCTCTAATTCAGGCTTTGAGCCAATCTGTCTCAGGTCAAAAAACCATCAGTATCAGCATCGTGAGACACACTAAGATGATTGGTTGGATTTAGGGTTGATCTACCTTCTTGGGAGAACATGAAATTTTCTCCTTCAATGATGGCTTGGCGGCTGAAGTCAAGGTCATCATGGTCCAAACAAAGGTTGTGTAGGACACATGCTGCTAGAATTGCAACAGGTATCAATTCCGTATTATTCATGTCGAGATATTTTAATCTTCGATACCTACCATAAAGAAGGGCAAAGGCACGTTCAACAACTTGTCTTGTTTTGGCATGTTTGCTATTAAAATTGGTTTCTTGAGCACCTAATGTCCTCCTTCTAATAAATGGTGGTATACACCAAGGTAGTACTGGATATGCTTTGTCACCAATAATGTACTCACCACTATTAACATAGTGGGTTCGGTTTGAACAGATTTTCATATATACAGTAGAACCTCTATAAGTCGAACATCAAGGGAGACGCCAAAACATTCGAGTTATAGAGTTTTCAACTTATGGAGGATTTCGACTTAGGCGGATTTTGATTCGACATAAAGAGTTTGAGGTTTTTTTATATACATATTTTTATTTACATATTATAAATCAACATTATTTCAAATCATTTTAAAATAAAAAATATGGCATTAATAAAAGTCATGTTAACAACTCGTGTTAACTGTTGTACTAATTGATGTGTATTGCAGTAGAACCAAACTACTTCTGACGGTATTTAAGTCGAAAACAAATGACTGGCTTAGCTAAATTTCAAAGGGAATCAAAATTGAACACCTGACACAAAGCAAGCAAACACGTGTTTCCATGAGTCATAAATTTATTATTGTATACTCCTAAAATGTTTTCTAAGAAACAATAGTGTACTCACATTGTCAGCAAGTTCTTAAAGTCGGTAACTTATTTTTGTTCGAACAATAGAGATAATAAATTCCAAATGATCAAGTTGTAAAGGTTGTAAAATAAAACGTTCCTATGTTCGAGATACAGAGGTCAAATTTAATTTTTCGAGTTATAGAGTGAAAATATGTACCAAAATGGCTTGGAGGGACTCGGTGATTATTTCGATTAACAGAGGGTCAAGATTCCAAGTAATGGAGGTTTTGGTGTTTTAAGGGAAGGGAACAAAACATTTTTTCGAGATTTGGAGGTTTTTGACTTATCGAGGTTCGACTTAACGAGGTTCTACTGTATATATCACTATTGTTAAAAACTCTTGTATCACTCACAGAACCTGGATATCCGGTAAATATGTCCGTAAACCTGAGGTTTGGCAATGCAATAGCCTGCAATTGTATTGCATAAAAACATTTTCTGCACGTGTAAACATAGGGTTGTTCTTTTGGTGCTTTTATTTCAATAAATGTCCCATCTATAGCTCCAACTACACCCATTAAACCTCCAAATTTGGAAAAATCTTAATGGTCTGAATTTTTGAAATATTTGAAGGCCACTTAATAATTTCTGAAGATAGTTTTTTCAGACCCTCAATCACTTTAATAAAGCATTTGTGAACACTTGATTTAGGTAGATTAAAGCGGTCACTAACAGATCTAAAACATAAACAAATAATTTAAATAATGGCATGCATGATTAATTAAAATTAAGTTCAATAGGTAGTATCATGTAATATTTAATCCATTGGTTTTAACCTGAATGAATCCGGAGTGGCAAGTAACTAAAGAACAACAAGCCACTGTTTTCTCACTGATATCACAGCTCTATTATTGGCAGCTATAATATAGGAGAGCTCAGGGGCTAATCTGATCTCCAATAATTCAAAAGCCGCATAACTGAGCCTGAAGTGCGATTGGAATTCCATCTCATTTTGGTTGATTCAATTTTCAACTCTAGATGCTGGCTAATTTAAAGCGGTTGTGAGGTATAGCATTGCAGTATTTTCTTCTTCATCGTCACTATCAAGAATATCCTCTAAGATGGCTGAATTGTTCGTTGTAACAGATCGTACTTGCATACAAACAAGACTAAGAACTTGACGGCCAATCTGTTGAATATCCATTCTTTACTATGAATTTATCAAACAAACTGGGAAATTAACTCACTTCTTTTGTTCAACTTCATGTACAACGCGACTAACACGAAATTTAAACTCGTTACTATACAATAGTCAAGAGAAGAATACAATAGAACATTTAAGCGTACAAAATTATTGAAACAGAGAACTAAGTAAATTGTAACTCGATTTTATAGTTTTCAATTATGAAAAACCTGTATCATTTCCATCAGTAGGCCTCTCGTGCCTAGAGAATGTAATACATTACTTATCTATGATGTAATACTACCGTGACTCTCGTGTAGACTACGCTTTTGCTGATCAGCTGATATGACGATGTGTCGTATTCTGTCGCGCATGCGCAATGCGCAAAAAATTCGCTTGGAAATTCCATAACCGTTTTTTTCTTGTTTATTAGTTAATCATTGTATATTTTTGAGAATTTGCACAAGGGCAAATTAAAGTAGCTCAGGGGCAATTTTTTTACGCTTGGTGGAGTAAAAAATAATCATTTTTCAAAGAGATATGGCTATTTGAAATTCAGGAAAATGGGAAATTCTATTTCGATTTTTCTTGGGAAAACGAAAGAGGGGCAAATTAAATAATGAACGTAGGTCGAAAGGGCAAATTAAGATCTTTATAATGAGATTTTTTTTATTTCGAAATTCTATACTTTGCAGGCTGGAACAGACCCGGTCGCGGCCCCTGTTCCAACAAGGGCAAATTAAAGTAGCTCAAGGGCAATTTTTTTACGCTTGGTGGTGTAAACAATAATTATTTTTCAAGGAGATATGGCTACTTGAAATACAGGAAAATGGGAAATTCAATTTCAATTGTTCCTGGGAAAACGAAAGAAGGGCTTATAAAATAATTAACGTAGGTCGAAAGGGCAAATTAACACCTAAAAAATGAGATTTTTTTATTTTGAAATTCTAATTTTTGCTGGCCGGAACATACCCGGTCAAAAATATACTTCCACACTCACGCAAATACATGGCAATAATAGATATTATTGCCATGTATTTGCTTTCTTTATCTAGAAGAATATAGCGTGTTTAAAAGTAATTATATTAGAATTCCAGATTATGTGTTCAATATTTGAGGTTAATTGTTTCTATATATAAAAAAAATGTTTAAATAAATGGTTAAATTTATAACTGTATCTATAGTTTAAGCATTTATCTGTATCTACTTATCATATTATAGGATATTCTTCGATACATTTCGGTTTGGCAGTTGGCAACATTGCGCTTGGCTTGCTAAGAGCTTTGGTTTGGTTGGCGGCGACCGCCATTTTGTTGCTTCTTCCATAGTTTCCAGTTTCCGTGCTTGTTGTCCGCGTGATTTGTGGTGAAATTAGTGAAATTACAAACATACACGTATAAGGTTTAGAGAACAGTAAATTAGAAAATGGTACCGGTAAGTTCATATTTTTAATTAGACAAGTTAAAAACTGCGTCGTCTATTCTAGTCGCAATTAAGCTATTATATCTTCACAGCAAACCAAAGTGTTCGTCGGCAGCCTGCCGCAAGGTTCCAAGCCGGAGGACCTTCGAAAACTGTTCGAACGCTTCGGCGTTGTCACAGAATGCGATATAATGAACCGTTGCGGGTTCGTGCACATGCAGACAGAAGATCAGGCGATGGCGGCGATCCGCAGCCTTCATAATTCCACGTTTAACGGCGCCGTTATATCCGTGGAGCGCGGACGTATCAAGGAACGCGGACAGCGTGGAGGCGGCGGCGGTGGACGCGGGATGCGCGGCGGCATGGACCGGCGCGGCGGCGGCGGGCCTATGCGCGGCGGGCACGGCGGCCGTGACGCGCCTTACATGCGTGAGGCGCGTCCCATGGGCCATCTGCGCCAGATCCCGGGCGCCGGCGGGTACGACCGCCCGGGGGCGCAGGGCTATGAGGAGCGCGGCTACGGCGGGTACGGAGGCGAAGACCGGCGCGGGTTCGCGCTGGACCCGTATGCGCCCCCCGCGCCTGTTTACGACGAGCGGCGCGGCGGCTATGGCGGTGGGATGGATGACATGAGCGGCATGTACGGGGAGGAGCACCCGCCCATGTACCCCGAGGAGATGGACGGGATGGACCGCCGCCCGATGGGCCGTCCGCACATGCCCATGGCCGGCGGGTACGACCGCGGCGGCGCGCCCAGGCAGGCGCCTATGGGCAATGGCGATATGTTCAGCAGAAGATCCCCAATGTGAGTTCTGTCATTTTACATGTGTGATATTTTTGTATTATGAAGGCAAACCATATGTACCTCTTTGTGAACAATCACTGCTGCCTATACCCCACTGATGGCATTGCTAATGCATTGGTGACTCATTAATACCAGTTGTGAATGATACCTCGCTAGTTAGGCCATTATTAAAAGTGAGTGTAATATAATTGTATGTGATGTGCACATGTAGCTCTATTCATTCATTCAGTTAATTGATACAAGTCTTTTAACTTAAATATATTTTTTTATCTTAAGACTAAACCACAGAGAAACCGCCGGGTGTTTGAGATGGGCTAGGGAACAGTTAAAAATGCCCAAAACGCTCTCATTCTGCATTTGTTTTAGCACAGGTGTTGTCTGAACTATTTTCGTTCACAGTTCGAGATGCATAAAATGTGTTAAAAATGCCACAGTGAACTGCCACTTTGGACTTAGCTCTGAGTCTGGATCTTTTGTGAGTGTTTTTTGATAGCTGAAGGATTGACATAATGCGCCAGTGTAATGTGTTCTTTCTATTTCCATTACGAAAATGTGATCCTCTTAATGATTCAAGCAAATATTATAGGTGTTGAAACATTTTTAAGTCATGAATAATCAAATGAATCATCGTACTTGAGAGCTCTTATGTAAATAATGTGTATGCATTGTTAGAGTTGGGAAAGATTGTAAACTAAGGGTTTTCACGGCCGGCGTTGCATGTTGTATGTATTTCATCTTATCTGTTACTGAGGTATCACCAGTAACAGAAAAGACGCCGCGAAGGAGAGTTCTACGCTCTTTTCGCCGCTCCAACCTGAACTGCTGAAGTTGACGACCTCAGTGATCGCCGAAACATCTGGAACACAAGTTTCATTTAGACCACGGCCAAACAGCCTGGAAGCAATACATACTACTTGGGAATGATTGCTTTTGCCACAAATGCCACATTCCCAAATTGAACGTTTGTTAAGTTGAACACTGCTAAAAACTCCACTTGTCCATCTCAAACACGCCTTACAAAGGAATGATGTCCTAAGCATTGTAGTCTACCTTCATCAATGTTGTCCTAACACTAAAGAGGGGTTTCATCAGTATGTGACTAGTTTGTGGTGGTAGTGCATGCTTATTGTTTTCGGATATTTTCATTTATTTGTTTAATGGTATGTTACGTCATTGTATGTAAAGATTACACATTGGGTGTCCACTTTCTGGAAAATCAGTGAAGCTCAAAGTGGTCAGGGAAAGTAATTGAAATCGAGGGGCCACCTGGGCCTTAGGGAAAAAAGTGTTTTTTTTTTCAGTGTTTGCAAAACGAGCAGTATCTCCTTAAGATATTCCTCTTTTTGCAAATAAGAGGAATATATTTCAATCAAGTCTGATCCTTTTTAAACAGACTATTGAAGCATTTATTTTTCAGGTTTATATCTAAAAATTTTGGGGAACCTTTTTTTTGCATTGGATTGCCTTATAAATTTAAATTATGTACTTGACGTAAGCTAAGTCTTTTCTGGGAGGGGCCATTCGCTCCTGAGACACAGTCCCACTAGTTCAGGAGGCTTTGGGTTCACTATTTGTTTGTACACCATTTATATCAATAAAGGTTATTTGGATTTTTTATTTATATTGAATTCTTCAGGGTGTCATTGTTTAACGTTAATTAAAAGTTATGTAATGTCAACCAATGAATTAAAGATGTTAGGGTTTTATTTATGTCGCATTCCAATTGTCAATAGTAAATAGGCTCTACTCGCTACTAGGGAGCAGTGGCCATAGAGAACCGCTTCCCCCACCTTCCCACTCACTGGCTTCACCTCAGTCTATATAGAAAACGGGATAGGGCACCTCTTCTTTATAGGTTCTCTGTGCTGTAAACTCTTATTGAATCCCATGCTGTATTTACCTACTCAGAAATACTGAGTATGTTAACAAGGTCTCAACCTACTTTGTTTTATTATTCTTAATTGAATAAGTCATAAATACTTATTACATAGCTAATGTATAACTATCAAAATATACAAAGTACATTTAAATGATTTATAATCAAATATGATTTAAGTATCACGTCATGTTATGGCCTTTGGCCATTGTATGACAAAAACTCTATGATAACATACATATCCCTTTTCTAATTTAACAATATTGTCACTATCAGTATATGAGGGACAATAATGACGCAGTCACTAACTCTTCTTAGAACAATCACTCTTTAACTAAAACATAGATTAGAGTAGGTAGTCATGGTGAGTTAATGGTAAACCTGCTATACAGGCTCGAAAGAGTCGGGTCGTGTCCCTGCCCCCCTGTCCGATCTAGTGTCGGGTACATAACTTCTCAGGGGTGCTATAAGCTATTATGTTAGTTTTTTATATCTCAGTTGATACCTTTTTATTATTTAGTATAAGGCTTCTGTACCAATTCATCCTTGTGAAACATGAATAAATAATCTTATCTTTATTAAAATGTTAATGAATATATCTCAAGTGTAAGTACAAACTACCTTTCAGGAGAGGAGGTGCAGCAGCTGGAGGAGGGTATGACAGAGACCCTTATGCACAGCAGTACCCTCCGATGGGACGGTAAGATCTAAACCCTATCTTAGCTTACCCATTCTTTTGCTATTCAGGGATTAAACAAGCAACTTTTTAAAGATTGATGGAACTGAACAAAGATGTTTGATTATTGTTTTCGGGATGAAATTTTGCATATTTATAGGCCTTTCTCCATAAAGAACAATATAATCATAATAATGAAAAATTAAACAATGAGTAGGCTTATTACAATTGAATTGCAAGATAAGTAGATACTACGAATTTTGTTTGCATATAACTAATGCTTGTTTACTCTCTGATGGCTGTAATACTTGGAATCAACATTTCTTAGTAAATCACAGAGAAGTGAATTTAGATACCTGAGTTTAAACCTCTTACTGCCTGAGATATAATATTTCATGAAAATTCTTATCCAAAATGTACCAGGGGCCAAGTCTACTATTCAATATAGTAATATACCTGGCTCCTAAAGGCCAATTTAAACAGCGTGGTAGTCTGCTATTTTTTAATTTATCCATATGAAATCAATCAACATTTCGTTTAGATTCCGTGACCATGACACGCCATTTTTCGTAGTTTGTTAGCATCTGACTTGTTAATTTTGTACAAAACCTACTTAGGCTGAGCATAGATTCAAGCTGTTATAAACTTAGCAAACTACGGATTTCTGACGTCTTGTTGGCGTTGTTACCTCGCACCGGACTGAATCTGAACATTAGTTTAGTAGACTTGACACCCCTGGCACACTAGTGCTAGTTGTTGCGATAGCTTTTTTTAGAACATTAAAATTCAATAAATGAAACTAAACAAACCTCGAAACTAAATTCCAACAATAGTTTAAATATTTATTACCCACAAACTCTCCAATGGCGGTTTTGAACTCCGGAAGTCATCAACCAACCTAAATAAAAATGAAAAAGCCTAAAATTTCTCATGAAAGCTTAATTAATCATAAGTACAATATTCAACGGATTTTAACTAGGTATCACTGTATTACCCAATTTGGACTTTGTCTGATGTAGTAAACTGTGAAACGCCTCTTAGGTCCTAGTGGAAACGGCACGTTTACGGATTGCACGTGCAAATCATACGAAAAGTGCAAGTGACATGCGATTGGTGAACCTAGAGTTGATTGTATTGAGTTTTGCTGATTCACTACGAGCCTAAGTAGGTGGGCCCACTGGTTGACTACTTAAGGCGTGTCCGAAAGCGTGTCTGAGCGTATGTTTTGTATATAGCGGTGGCGGCGCGGCGGCGCGAGCGGGGGGCATGGGCCCGCGGCGCTACTAGCCATGCGGCGACATCGACTAGACATAGGAACGTAGTCTAATCAACGGCTCGAACAAATACACCGTCGTTGCGTCTTCCCGGTCGGATTAATCGTCACAAAGCGAGAAGCGTTACGTACCTGATGCGTCTACACACTAGTGACATTAAGGCGGCGTCCTACGCCTATAAAAGACTATTCGAGTGAAAAAGAATGTGAATCAGTATAATTTTAATAAATGACCATTAATTAGACGGATACATTTTCATTTTGCCTACAGGTTTTTTTACACCATGATCAACAAGACAAAGGGCATAGCTAGTTTTGTATAGAGATTCCCGCTGATATTATAAGTCTAAAATATAATTGTAAGATTTTTTTTGTATAAGCTATTTTAGATTAAAATAATTTTATTTATAGAATATTTTTTGATTTATTCCTTTTCGGCATCGAAATGGCATTGCATGAAATCCTTGCATCTTGTTTCTAGCTTCACTGTTCCTTTCATGGTTGGGGTTCCTTGGTTTCTTTATTTACTAGCTATTGCTTTACCAGACTTCTATGTATATAACAATGCAGTTATTATACATATTCAAACACATAAACTGCATAAAAGCAGTAGTATTTTGCAGAAGAGCTTTTACTCTCTTAAATCTAACAATTAAACTAAAGCTCCCATTCCTTCCTACAATGTATTGTAGGATCTTGAAATGGTTTCTTTCCCAACATTAACTTAATTATACAACATACTACAAAGCAGCGGAGAGCAATGCTGCCTAGGACTCGAGCACAATAGAATAGTGCATACGTACAATAAGTCACCTCTGCAGATGTTGCGTGCGTACATAGTGTATCCAATGCGTTACCCGCCCCATGTTTCGGCTCTAGTGTACTGTGTACATCATGGTGTCTTAAGTCGACGTCGGACGTCGGCTCTCATACAGAAGAACGTGCGAGTCCTTTCAGATAGTTAGGAGCGGCGTGAGGGCGCGGCGGCGATGCGTTCTCTGTGCTAACGTACCACGTTACGCTGAATGCGTTAGGCGACCACCGCAGCATCACGGATACGAAAAACGACAATCGTAAGTACGGCAATAGGAGTTAGTGGCGTACGATCGCCTTGCTGTTACGTTAATATGTCACTCGCAATGTAAACCTCGTTAAGTTCATATCGGAGAGGTTTCGGACGCGAAGCGTTAATTAGCATTGAAATTATATGCTACAAGCGGCTATATGGAAAGGCTGTCCTTCCCCGAAATTAACAAATCGGCAGTAACGAATTCAGATCTACATTAAAGATCTTTCTGCAAAAAAAACCAAACCGAATTTTAAATTTTTACTCAAACGAATAATAATTTTCTTAACGTTTACTGTCTGCCAACACAATTAGTTCTCATGACAGCCAGTCGATTCGAGTCTGCGACAATCTAAGCTGTTTATGCATTTAGTAACATTATATTGTGTTTTACAGGGTTTTGGTGAACATCCCAAAAGTAAAAGAAATATGCTCTAATGAGCACTTGTCTCAGGGAGATGAATTCTCTAAGAGATGACGTGATTGTTGGCCCGCACCTCATCTAGGAGGAAAATTCCATTATCAAGAATATGGTTCTGATGACTTGTACCAGAAATTCGTAACCAGAAGGTACCTATGGACAACATACATCCATCAAATCTCTGCAAGGTGGAGCGTGCTAAGTGTGCGTGAGATCTTATCTGGTTGTTACGTGAAATATATATATGTATGCTACTTTAATTTTGTTTCATTATCTCTTCTATTTAACAGATCCTACCTAACTTAAAGGCTGGATAGAAAAGAAACACTAGGATACGTACTTATTAGTATATATACTTTATTGATAAAATAAACTGACAATTTATTATACAAAACTACAGAGATTTCAATAATATTTAGGTATGTTACAGTCTGCTTCGGAAGAAGCTAATCAACAGTCATATAAATTAAAAGATCTATTGATAGTTAAATATATGCATGCCTACAGCAAGATACAGGCACCACCAATGTTTCGATATCATGCAGGTAAAATAGTGATACCAAGAATTGTATTACATCCACATTCAAATAGTTTGTCATGAGAAGCCAACCAATACTGTTGATTATAGATACGTAAGTCATCCCGCGCCTATTATTTGCTCAATGTACAAACGCCAGAAAAAATAATATACCAATACAACGACGAACTAGTAAAAATTGCATGTAAGTACGGTTAAGTTTACTTTAATATTACAAAAGGCAGTATTATTATTAGTCATCAGTATTTCATTAAAAGGCCAAATTAAATAACCAACATCAATACTTTTTATAATAAAGACGCTAACGCGTCTAGTGTGAGGGTTTGCCATAAGGGGCCGTCCATTAATCACGTGAGGCTCGAAATGGGGGGAGGGGAGTTCGGTTGACAAATATCGCAAGAGGGGGTGTAGAAAGATATCACGTGTTTTGACGTGATAACGTTTTATAAATTGATGAATGCCAAAATGAAAAATAGTAACGTTCCGTGTAGGTTTCCGTTTCCGTCAAAAGTCGAAGTCATAAATGATTATGACGTTATCACGTAAATCTATCGTCCGTAAACCGACTTTACAGACAACCAATTATTTTTTTTAAATAATACTTCTATACAAAGAAGAAAGTTAAGGAACATGTAAATTCATGTCACAAGCAATCTAACTCGAGCAGTAATAGTGTAGAGATGCACAATGTTCATCGTTCACGCATCCTCGTGTGACGATCGAGAGAGATTCATCATCATTCACCACGTGATTAATGGACCGCCCCTAACGACACATGAAAAACATTTTTGCGTATCAAAACTAGAGTTTCGAGTTATCGTGGCCTGAAAATGTAGATAAACAATAATAAAGAAAAGTTGTAAGTAAAATACTTCTAGTTGTATGGCAGAAACAGACAAGCAACAAAAGAGATCCTGATAATGTTATTATTATAATGTAAACTCTAAGGCTTTCACGGCCGGCGTATCATGTTATATGTATTGCTTCCGGGCTGTTTGGCCGTGGTCTAAGTGGAACTTTTGTTCCAGACGTTTCGTCGATCACTGCGGTCGACATCTTCAGTGGTTCAGGTCCGAGCGGCGACAAGAGCGTAGAACTCTCCTTCGCGGCGTCTTCTCTGATACTGAGTTAAACTTGTTATTATTATAATGGTATATTATTATCTATTGCTTTGATGATAGGAAGTAGCTTAGCAGCCGTAACACAGGTGATCCTAGCACGGCTGCTAAAGGCCTTTTATATTGTATTGACAAAAAAAAAATGTTTCTAAGCCGTCACATAAGGCGATAGTAGTTTCTGCCGGTCGTCTCGAGCTATGGGCATGGTTTTCATGAATTTGATATGTCACTTGACGTTTAGTAACTTTGTAAGATTGACTAAGGCTAGACCTAGAATATTGACCGTGATTCAAGAACAGCTGCCTGCACTTACTATGATTGGAAACTTGAGAGTCAGCTAGTCAAGCACTGGGCACTAGTACAGTGACTTGATCTCGAACGCAATGTGGAGTTAGTTACTTGCTTCTCAGTCCTGAGACTGTCAAAGGCATCTATGTCATTGAATTATCGTCGAGCGATAGTAAATTTATCACCACAAGAATGATCGCTGGTATTGTGACTAGTTGCGACTTCTATTCTGTGTATGCGCGTCGCCGTCCTCCCCCTGGGCTAGTGAGGGGGAGAGCGCGCACGTTTGTCCCTTAGCGAAGTGCAGCGCCGACTGCATCGCCTCCTGCACCAGCTGCTCGCAGTTAATCAAACTGACCTGGAATAACATCATATTGTTGAACACCCGCAAGAAAATTAGAGTAATGGGACATGTACATACTTCTATTTTTTTGGGGCTCGTTTGTCAATTCGAGTAGATGTTTTTTAATTGTTTTTAACAATTGTTTTAAAGTAGGTAGTTCAAGTCCCACTAGCAGCCGAATTTTTTCCTTCAAATATTTGAACATAAGTTAAAGTATTGCCGTGGTGGTACCGGCCTAGAATAGTACTCCCCCATTTCTTCCCGTGGGTGCCGTAAGAGTCGGCTAAGGGATCACGTACCAGAAGGTGGGCAGCAGCGTCTTCTGAGGATTGAAAATCATACAGCGCTCGCCAACCCGCCTGCCAAGCGTGGCGAGTATTGGCAAATCCCCCCTATGTGGGGGAGGCAAATGTCCAGCAGTGGACGCCCCATGGCTGAGAGAAGAAGTAAAAGTATTTAAGAATACAACAAGAAATTCCGACACGTGGCATGTATGATCCAAAATTAGTGGCAAGTGCGTTGCTGGCAATTTGTCACCCACATCCTTAAATTATTTTTCGGGTAGTACAATAGATTAAGCATGATTGGTGTTGGTTATCATTGCTCATATATTTTGTATGAATGGTTTTTTTTGCTAGTTTATCTATTCTACTTGGAGTATAATTGATATTTTAGCGAAATACCAAGTTTGTTTATCATATTTCAAATACTATTGCGTTGTTTATGATTTGTCTTAATAAATGAGGATTGGCACACTGCTTGTCAACAGGGGGTTTTATACACTGTATAAATCTAGCGTTTGACCACTATCTCACTTGATGGGTAGCGATTATGTGGCAGAGGTTGTAATCACGCTAGACCTAGAATGTTTACTGGCTCTCAACGACGGCCATAAAAGCTGTAAACATGTGCGTGTGTGTCTGTGTAGTGACAACCACAGCAGTTGAGAAATGTTCAATGCACCTTAGCGGGCGTCATCTCCGCGTAGGTCGAATGTGAGTTTCCTGGCTTCGAGGGCAACATTTGCGCGTTGAATACACCCAGGATAGTGCTCAGCCACTTCGCTGCTGTAAACTCTGAACTTACAAACTCCTGGAATAAAATAAGCAGTGTTTTTATTTTACAGTTAATTTAATTATTTTATAGTTTATTTTTTACAGTCAATTATGATACAAATGAGTACAGGAATACCCCGCTTTACGCGACCTTGTTATGCCCGGTTTAGCTTTGTCGCGAATTTGAAATTTCGCGTATAAATGCCGCGCATTACACTTATTGCAGATTACTTAAGAATATAAGTATGTATGTAATTATTGTAGTCATTGACCTTCCTTTGGTCGCGGGTAACACCGCTTTCTATTTTCATTCTGATTGAAGACTGGGGTTCCCTCTCCTACGACTTTCGTTTTTGACTCTCTACTTCTTGAATTGGACATAAAAAATAATTACGAGATCAGTGCGAGACGGGACGTTATGACTAACGCACCGCACTCAAGATCCTGATGAAGGCTTCCGGAAGAAGCCGAAACAATTGTCGATCGTGATATCGACTACGCGTAAGCACCACGTTATACCCGTAAGAAACAGTGTAAAGTAATTATGAACGTGAGTTTTAATATTATTATAAAAAATCATCGTACGAATCCTACTATTATAAATGCGAAAGTTTGTGTATGTTCGTTACCTCTTCAAGTTCAAACGGCTACACCGATTTGTATGAAATTTGGTATGGAGATAGGCTAGACTCTGGAATAACACAAAGTCTACTTTTATCGAGGAAAAGTATAGTTCTCGTGGGATAATTTAGGTAACGGGAAAATCGTAAGACACGCGGTTCAAATTGGAATACTTTTCTATTCCTTTCTACTTCCAGTCGAAAAACTCTTTATAACTGTACTGTAGTTCCGACCATTTCAGCGATCAGTCAGAATAAACCGATGCACACACACCTTTTAAACATCTAGAGAACGGGTAACATTCAGACTAGCGATTCGACCACATCATTTATAAAATATAGATCAAAAGTCGAAATTTTCAGGCCGACCAACGGTTTCCGAGATGGCCTAAAGATCGCTATTTTAAGACATCAACCGGGACCGACGGCTTAACGCGCCTTCCAAAGCTCGGTAGTGCTTCGTTGCAGTGCGAGCCGTTAGAAACTGGTCTTAATGATTGTATAACTGTCTCACTCGCTCGCTTACAATTTTCACATCTTCCTACTTCGCTTACTCTGCTCGATGACAAAAAGTTGCTACCGGTATATGAGCAAATGTTTACAGAGACTAATGTCACAGCCACATAGATTGGTTGCGCGTACTGTATGTGTCTGACCTTCGGCACAGTAGAGGCGGCTATGATGACCCCCCCGGCGCAGCCCAGGACGAGGGTTGGCAGCGCGAGGGGTTGGGTGGTGGCCCCCAGCGCCCCCGCCAGCGCGGCCTCCTGCATCAGGTACGAGCAGCGCAGGAAGTGCACCGCGCACCGCCGCCCCTCGCGCGCCGCCCCCGCCACCGCCTCGCGAACCTCGCGCTCTGCCACCGACCTGAGCCACCACAGAAACATTCCAGTACAAGGAAAGAGAAGGACAAGGAAGTACACTCATTCCAGGCAATAGAAACAAACGAAAGGCAATAAACACAAAAATAATAGCCATAGCCTCTTCTTTCTTGGCACAGTAGTAGGCATTTCGTGCACAAAAAATCGGTTTCATGGTAAGTTTTTCGGGACTAAATTTGGGAATTTTATAGATCTTCGTCTCTTCTCAAATGTATGCCTCGACTTCACTATTCTAGATGATTCTTGAGTAAACACTTTGGGTAACACGCTACAAGTGCTTTAAACTTATGTGTCGCAAATTGATATGATATTGTCAAAGGACTGTTTTAGGCGAGTTCAACATAGCTTGTTTAGCGGCAACAACGGTGATAAAGTGAATTTGACGGTCGCCGTGGTGCAGTGGTTAGTGTCAGTGACATGACTACTGTGTCTCCGGGACCCTGGGTTCGAATCCCGGCAGGGGCAAACATTTATGCGATGAGTGTAGGTGTTTGTCCCGGGTCTTGGATGTTTGTGTGCTGTGAATGTGTGTGTCCAAGCCTCCCGCGATACAGGGAATCCTAGTGCGGGGGTTTAAGTGTGATATTAAAAAAAAAGAAAAAAAAAAGTTGGAATCCGGAAGCAGCACGCCCATATCTGATATCGCCAATTTCCAAATATCCCCAAAAACTTTTTGGTATAACTTCCAATATCTATACTAAAGTAGTAGGTACCTACAACACAGGTTTTAATATCAACTATAACCTAAAAAATGTACGTGTATAAAATACGGGAATTACTCACATGGTAAGTCAGAGGGTTCGCCTATACTGCAGTACTACGCGAAACGCGTCCACGAGCGCCCTGTATTCTTCTTAAAAAAGACCACCGACTGTGGTCGAAACTATAGGCGGAAGACTCTGACTTATTACGTGAGTAATTCAAGTGTTTTATACATTTATAAATACCCATCTCTGCTCCACTGTTTAATAGTTAACTTAAAGTTACGTTTGCATGATGCATAATATGAAATTGTCGAGCAGGTGGATAGTAAATAAGAACACTCACTGCAGCAGCTGGTGGTCGTGAGTGGGGGCGCTGCGAGTTTCTAGAGTGTCCAGCAGTTGGAGACATCGAAGGTATTCCCCGTGCGGGGCCCCGGAGCTGCCCTTCCCCGTGGGGCACAGCTCCGCGAGAGACGCCTTCATACTGGCCACCTCTTCCTTGCACCGGGAAGGTTCCACTAGGTGGATCACTTGCTCGAGCTTCTCGGCGCGGCAGAACACTTCTCGCGCCTGCGTGGTAATGCGGTGAATACTTCAATCATCTAGTTTGGCAATAGTACGCATACCAATAAAAATACACCAATTTAATCATACCTACAAACTAAGTGTCAACACAACAGATTTTTATTGAGGGTCGGTCTTTACACCTCGACCTAAATTTCTAATGTATTTTTATCTGTAGTCAAACCATTACTGCTCAAAATATGCATCTAATTGATATTTTTCTATAATTACTCGTTCTTTTGAATCATTGAATGCCATGACCACGAAAGAGAGCCTTGACTAGGGATCATAAAACCACCCCTAAACCTAAACTCATATGAAATGAAATTATTCATACATATATTTAAAAAAAACACAATTTATTCTGTCTGTTCGTATAGTTCGTTCGATAGTTTAATAGTCGTTTTTTATCGGATATATTGGAATTACACAATTCCACCATCCCCACTATCACGAGTCGACCAAACGTACGCCAATGAGCGATCGTTATAATGGTAGAAATAACACACATACTTCTGAAGCGATTTGCCTTCACTTTCCCACTCCCAAGGAATAGAACTTATTGCCTGACTCTGTGTTTTCTGACAGGTGAAATCCTGGAAGCTTCAAGTCATTAGATGTCTTCCTTCTAGGCTTTTGTGCTACATCTTACGCCATTTCATTACTTTACAAGAAAACAAATAGATGCCTGTGCGAAAATTCCAATTCGCAGGCGTACCCCAAGGACTGACCTGTTTAGCAGCGTCCCCGGTCAAGGCGTGTAGATTAGGCGTATTCCCAGCGGGCCCCTTGACCCGCATGATGCAGAATTCCTCCACATACCCGGTGCTGGGCGCGTGGGTACCGCAGCACAGCTCCCTGGGGAACCACTGATATTGCGTTACGCTACTTGAAACTACTCTCACATTCGTTTATTTATTTGTTTTAAAGATTAAATACCATCAAGTAACTTGGAACTTCCTTATAACTTTAACTAAAAATTCTTTGAAGTTTAATTTTATATTTTACCAAAAAATACATGACACAAGTGCTATTTACTTAGTGCCATATGACTGTATAAATGACTTTATGCTGAATAATGTTTCGTGTATCTGGCTTGCTACTTCACTAATTGTATATTGTGCCACTGTATTTCACATTCACTCCACATTCCTCACACTTGGTACCTCCTTCCCCATTCCATCAAAAAACGACCAGACGGACTGCAATGCGACATCCATACATGGTAGACGTTCCACCCTGTCGCACCAAGCGTTTTGCTTCCACATTCATAGTGCGTACAGCTAACGAGTGGAACTCATTGCCTAAGTCTGTGTTTCCACATGAATACAATCTGGGCATCTTCAAGTCACAAGTGAACAGGTATCTTCTAGGCAGGCGTTAATCATCGTAGACCGCATCATCACTTAACATCAGGTGAGATAGTGGTCAAACGCCTGCCTATTGTGAATAAAAAAAAAAAAAAACATTCGTGCACACAGCGTTATGGCAACCGTGCTTATTTGCGAAGAGACTATTGAAGATTAGGCTGATTCCACTTTCTAACACATTGTCACTTACAATCCGAATATTAGAAAACTATGAAATAGTCAGTAAAGAACAATATTACAAAATCTGACAAAAATAACGCCAAAATGGGTAACAATGTTTACAGATATTTAGGAATAATTGTATATTTTTAAATACCTAAATCCTGTTGACATTAGCGTTTTTTATATATTGACATTTTAAGTTCCCTAAGTGGTATACTTTTGTTGTTTGTTTAGATTGTATCATTTATACTAAAGTTTGATGTGTACATTTTTTTCCTTGTACTCAAACGATAGACCCAGATATATATTTTATTTAAAAAAATGTAGCGAATACTCACTTGGACGGCAGTGGTAGAGAAGTGGCTACAACTCTTAGCCCAGTCTCTGGGTATGTTTCGCCCGGCACGGTCAGTATGGAGTCTTCACTGGACAGCTGCATGCTGTTCATTACTTCAGTTGTTACTGGAGCATTAGCTTTTATTGATTCCCTAAAAATATTTAATTAAATTACTATGAAATCATAATTCATAAACGCTTCTATAAAACTAGAAGATAGTGATCTGGTGACTCTGGAGAACCTGGTAAAAATAATGGAACGACTACAAAGAGCGCACGGGCCGGCGGCTCTACGACGGTACTCTATTTGATCTAACTTCTAAACTGATGGCAGTCATGGTTTATTTATTTTATTAACAAACAAGACCCGTTAAATTGTCATAAAAATATATGTCGAATTGTCTCAAAATCTGATGAGAAAGCTTCTTTTTTATATGGCGGTCACATTCTACTATTTCTTTGTGAGTTATTAATAAACAAGATCCGTTAATTTGAAATCAAAATATATGTGAAAGTGTCTCAAAATCTGATGTGAATACTACTTCTTTTTTAATATTAAAAATTTCAAATAAAAACATATTTGGCACTAAGACTCAAAAAATTGCCCTTTTTACAGCCTGCAACCACTTCATTTATATTTTATTTTAAACTCACAGATTCCAACAACAAACATTCAAAACTAGATTGCCTCAAACATGGTCAATTCTTCAGTAGACCATAAATACTAATCACACGAAAAAAAATGTGTGTGTAAAACATGACATCTACTAGTGCTATACCTGACCCGAATATAAACAGATTTCAAGACCTCACTTTTTTCTATTGTCTGCTTGGCGTGAAATGCCCCCTATGCAACGCAGTTAAAGAAGCTTAGAAAATTCTAGAGAAAGCTATTACTGAGCTGATTCCTTGAGCCCTCAATAGAAACATAGTGATGAACCCCATAGAATGGGGGTACTATGTCTTCTAATACCCATGTACATGTAGCTTCTACGATGAAGCTTAAAATCTACGGACAGCTGTGTGCTCAGGCAGCCAAGCTAGAATCCCAGTCGAGATTATACCAATAACACGTCACTGGTCGTTCATAGAAAAAGAAATCATTTATTCCACAGCCAAATTATTCACAAGAAAATAATACACTCACCTAATAAGATCTTGCGCTTTTAATATCACCTCCTGTGATAACTTCTGTCCATAAACCGACAAATTCAAACTCAGTCCCTTGTCTGTTGCACTGGAACCTATCTGGCACACAACACTACCTGGCAACACTTTTCTCATTGCAGCATTTAAAAGATGAACTCCTGTATGATTTTGCATAATCCTCAGCCTTCTCTCACTGTCTACACTTAGTAACACTTCACAATTAATATTTATACAATTATCACTAGCTTTGCTAAGCAAAAATCTACCTTTGTGAAAAACAAAGTTTCTAATTTTAAAAACACTATCTACGTTTAACGTAACACCCTGTTTTAATTTTATAACGCCCGTGTCGGCGATTTGACCGCCTTCATCACAGTAGAAATTTGTGTCTTCTGTCACTAAACAATAAGTTCGATTTTCGCAAGGGTCTGAAAAATCTATCCATTCACAGTCTTCGTTCAAAATTGCAACCAGTTTAGTTTTCAATGGTTCAAAATGAACTTTATTATCTGTGACATTGTATGCATATTTGTGTTGATCGTTGGTGGATTTTACTCCGTTTTGGATTAGTTTTTCTATCGCTTTGTTAAACAATTGACCTCTGTTGGAGGTTTGTTCTTTGAAAGCGGTTTTGTGCCGGGATTTGTGCTGTGTAAGAAGCTTCCAGAAACCTTCCTTGTCTATGGTCATATTGTTCAACTCTGCCACTCGGTTGATGACGTCTTCTTGGAAGCCGTGCGTGTCGTACAATTTGAAGACCACTTCTCCCGGTATAATAGGTGATTTTTGTTTGGCCATCGTCTGAAAATAGATTTTATGTCATTTGACTGGATAGTGGGGAAGATTTTATTTTATTTATTTTTATAAGCAATGTATTATTTTGACGATATATTACTGTTTATACTATATCGGGGAGTGACAATGTCCTATTTAAAATATGATAAAAAAGTTTGTGTGTTTCTGTATGTTTGATACCTTTCAGCGCTGAAATGGCTGAAAAATTTAGATGAAATTTGGTGCGTAGAATCCATAAACCTTAGATATATCTTGGACCTATATTTTTAAGAACACACCTTAAGGTAACCAACCATATTATGATAGAAGATCAAGCATGTAAACTGAGAAGCCATTTACTTGGACTTTGAAACAATGGTGATTGATTGAACAATCGTTCTGGATTGGATGGCTAAATGATAACAGTTTTTCAAACTTGAGGGTGGTAGCTAGCCAGGCGGGTACTTGTGAGAACCCGTCCCCCATGCTGTGGAATTAATGACTTTGTATGCTTACACCGGAAACTCAACACCAGGCAACAGCATTAGTAAAGTTGACAGTAAACGCACCCACAGCTGAGTTAGGCTACCCACGCTTCAAAAATTTTACGTAAAAATATTTACATTAGAAAAAATAACAATGAGTTGACGTCCAATGCTGGGCATATGCCTCCCCCATTGATTTCCACAAGGACCGCTTGGAAGCGGCCCGCATCCAGCCCTTGCCTGCGATATTATAATATAAAAATATCCTGTACCATAATAAAACTACAAAATATTACATACCTCTTTAAACTCATTATATCCTTGTGCAAATCCAGCGAGCTCAACATCGACCATGGGTTCTACTTCAGGATACTTGGAGACCAGCTCCTTCCATTTCTTGCCCATTTGCTCTCGCAACTTAGCATATGACTGTTCTTCATGCTCGATGATTAGGCGTGCATCTTT
The DNA here is from genome assembly GCA_934044485.1 of Apeira syringaria. Classification (NCBI taxonomy): domain Eukaryota; kingdom Metazoa; phylum Arthropoda; class Insecta; order Lepidoptera; family Geometridae; genus Apeira; species Apeira syringaria. The sequence continues at coordinate 6,103,530 of OW203658.1, read as the reverse complement.
TTCCTGCAATTGGAATATAGTATATTTTCTACATGTATAAGCTTTTGTTTGGTGGTAAGGTAGTTTCTAGTTCCCACTTGAGGAATTAGTACCCTCAAGTTTGACAATATGTCACTAAACACACCATATGTTCAGGAATGTTGAGAACAGACATGACATTAAGACCCTATCTTTGGCCGCACGGTTACTATATTATGTCATTTTACATTTCAATATTTTTGTTACGAATCAAGGAAAGTTCTTATGGAGAGAAAAAAATGTAAATAAAGCAAGAAAAATAGTAAAAACAACCGTTTTATATCGACATACAAAACCTAGCCTAGTTATAAATAAAAATTTAATCTGTATTGTGGTGAAACGCCAAACCTATATATACTCGTGAGTGTTTTGGCAATAGATATTGCCAAATTTTTACACCTAAAAATCCCTAGAATTTTATACGATTTTGGTTAGTTTAAATGAACTGTGGAAATGCTGACACTAGTGAATTATTGGTACATAAACAATATTTTGAATGCCTTACCTTGGAGATCAGCTCAGGGTATGTGTCACCAAGAGTGGCCGCCACCTCTGAGTACAGCTGTATTAATAGACGCGGGTTCCTAAAGATGTCACTCGATATCTTGAACGATTTGCGCATTATTTGCTTTAAGTTTAAGCTGGAACGTTTAAAATATCGATCAGATAATATATTGATTAAATGAATCAAGTCTTGAATTCAGGGGCGCCAAAGTACTCGTACTGTTTCCATTGATTTTTTTTTTTTATTCACCTGTTTGCGAGATTAATCTACGTATTTCAAAATACCAACGGTTTTTATAGTTTTATTGCATATCATATATTTTTAAAAGCATTCATTGTTGTTAAGTTTATTGTTGCTAGATTGTTCAACCGGTCCCCAAAATAGACCATGCTATCTGATATAGATGGCGTTAAAGAAAACTTGAATTGCTTGTATGTGAAGTTAATATAGCTAGGTCTAATTCGCAAAGCGATAGAGCAGTATATTCATACGCTGTAGTGATGTATTCAAATCTCATTTACGGCCCAAGAATTTCTCGAAATAATTTGAACTTAAGGAATATCAGATATCAATCAAAGACAAACCTATTTTATGATTCGGCAGAATGCAAGGGTATTTGCCGTTCATTGCACTAAAATAACAGTTTTTGGAACAATGATAACCTAGGGCGGGTGAGGGTTAGTCTCTAAAAGGTTATTGTAAAATCTTATATGAAATGTACCCTGGGCACTATTGCGATCCGAAAGAATACTATTGACAGCGTTTGAGCACTATTTTACTCGTTTGACCGTAGCTGGTATAACATTAGGGCTAGCATGTTGACAGGCAATCAGAGCCATGCTGCGTGTTTGGTGACAGATATCAAAACTTGAGAGTGAGTACCTAACATATCGCTGGCTTAATTTTCAAACTTCGTAACTCCAAAACTTTGAATTGTTGTTTTTAATGCCGTCTCGTGTAAAATGCGGTAACGAACACGATAGAATCACTTGTATCTCCTAAATGTATTTAGTTATTTTGTTACTTAAATGTAAATAAAGCTGTTTCTCATTTTTTTATTGTTAGTTATTTCAAAAAATAGTTTTTTTATTCCTCGTGTAAAATCTGACCAAATGGAAATACGAAGTTTGAAAATTAAGCCAGCGATATGAGCATTTGATGACACTGATAAGTACGTCGAAAACTCAAACGAATGGTCGTGAACCAGCGACGATCAGCTGCCGACCGGTACCCACAAGCGCGCGGCTATTAATGCATTACACGTTATGTCCAATCAGTATCACAAATTTCAAACTTTATATAAATAAAACGCAAATGAGCTTATTGAGTAATGTTACCTAGCTGCAGGGAACACGCTGTCTGCTAAGCAAATGCTGATCATCCTAGCGTGGTCTGCCAGCCTACGGTATGCGCAGTCCAACACTGCATCCTTACCGTACCTCCCTCCATATGGGTCAACGCCTTTACTGTTCTGAACAGAAAACAATTTGTGTAATGTTTAGTTACTTGTGCGTTTGTGATGTCAGAAATTAGTTGACTCAAAATAAGTGCTTCTGGTTATCCATGATAGTTATTGTGTATGACGAATCGAAACTCATTCCTGAACTGAAATCCGGGCAATCAGGCAACATTTCTTTTTGGAAAGCTGTCTTTTCTCGATCCGAGTTAGGAGAACAGGTGAAGAACTGAACCGATATGGCCCAGCGGATTAGCAAGTTCAGGTGGCATGGGCAAGGCACATATCGAGAGGATCTCGAGACGGACTGGCAAGAGTGGGACTTCAACCGACAAAGTGAATATATGGATAAGGAACACTACCTATCTATTGCATGACACTGCCCAATATTAAAGTTATTTCCATATTACTGCATATAATGTCACAGTTAATTATTTTATGTATTTAAGTACAGTATAATCTCACTAATCCGGCACTTCAATAGACCGATACGTTCAATAATCCGGCACCCTCCACCCGCACCTCCCTCGTCCCTCTACGCCTATGCGGTCCGTCACCGCGTCGTCGTCTAGCAATCTAACCTCAAATCTTATCATGAGATATGTTACAGACACAATAAAACCTGTCGAACAAGAACACAAATATATACATACACACATTTTATATTCTCTTTATGAAATGATTTATTTTATTTATTATGATTTTTTCTTTATAATCCAGTAATCCGAACATTCCAATAATCCGGCATCCTCTGGTTTTTAATAGTGCCGGATTAGTGAGATTACACTGTTTTAGAATTAGTATCATTATCTATAGTTTTAAATTGATATTATTGCATCATTCACCGTATATTACATATTCTTTCTGACACTGTCCATCCAAAGGTTGTCTGGAAGAAATCGCTATATGCGATAAGGCCGCCCATTGTGCTGTACTACCTTAATTATTTTAGTGTCTAGTTTAATTTATTTTTGAAATGGTGTACTTGTGCAATAAAGAGTTATTGTATTGTGAATAGAAGACCTGATAAAGATCGAGAGAAAAAGTTGGATGCAGGCCGATTTCAAATGGGCCTTGTGGAGATAAATGGGGGGGAGACTAACGACCAACAGTTGATGAGATGCATATGAATTGTCATGCGATTACTTACTTTCTCAATAGAATTGATGATGGGCAGAAATAAATCTGTATCGTAATTAGATCTCTTGTTCTGTAATAAGGCGGACATACGTTCTAACCCCATTCCAGTATCGACGTGGAAACGGTCTAGTTGCTTCACCTTACCGTCCGTATCTCTGTTGGAGAGAGAATCATTGTTAGTACATTGTTACACAAAGGAGTATAATGACCCATTATATACACAGAGTAAATAGAAACGGAGTTATAATGGGTTTTTGGCGTCGTGTATTACAAAGAGATCACCGCTTTTAGTTCCATTTTCAAAAACGCACGCACGGTGAGAAAATCGGTTAGATATGGTGGTGCAAGATGGCGGAGTTCCAAACGTAATAAAGACTTCTTGTGCGTGCACACATATCAAAAATATAATTTAGCCCCTAGAGCTAAATATGCTATTTCAGTCCCGCTCTGGTTCGCTACAATGAAGGGATTTTTGAGCAAGAGGGGTAAAAAAGATTTTAAACAGCTATTTAGCTGATAACCGGGCGCAATAAGGGAAATGGGCGGTAAGCGGTTACCGCTGCCTATAGCCAATGCAATACCGCTGACACTATCTATAGATAGTGTAGAATCGGCATATATGCCGATTGGAATAGTTGTTTTGTCAATATAAAATAAGCGTACCTATAATATGTATGTTACTTACACATGATGTGTCTTGATCCTCGAACTGTATAAATACTGAACGGGAAAATCATTATGAAGTCTGCTGTACCGTACGTAGGTTTAGATACTATCTTAAATTATTTTGGACTAACCAAGACTCTTACGGCGGGAGCATACGTATTTTTTTTTTTTGTATTATAATGTAGATAAAACTACATATGCATAAGTGCTTGCTACCGGATATTTTTTTTCTCGTTGTACGATTATATTTATGCTGTTAAGTCACAGTTATTTTCATGATCAAAGATCTTAAATTCTATGTAAGATAGCAACTCAAGACAGAATCAGTGTTCTGATCATGTAGATGTTCCACAATCCAAGGGTATTGGGGCAGGAAATTTTTAATTGAGAAGATCTAAACTTTGATTCAGTTTCCAAAATGAGTGTTGCTTTGGGAGCTAATGTGTAATAATGGTGGATTGTCAACCGGTAAGTGTCCGTGAAAGTACACAAGTGAAGGAAAGTGGAACAAATGATAAATCTCCATTTCTTTTTTTCTCTTTGCAGTTTCCAAGTACAGAGCCCACTACTTTTTTAAGCATTATAAACTTGCGTTTTACCACTACCTCACCTGTGGTTAAATAATGATGTGGTCTAAGATGCTGCACGTAAGCCTAGAAATGACCTATTGACTGGAGACTTGAAGACTCCAGGATTATACCTAGTGAGAAACACAGACTGAAGTAACGAGTTCCGTTCCTTGGCAGAAAAGATTAAAAAGAGCAAAGCAAAGCGCTTCGTATGTATATGTGGTTGTGGTACCATAAAGCAGTGGCGCATTGTCTGATGTCAGCCGATGATAGAATGAGGAAGGTGGAACTAAATTATCTAATTCCAATGTGTTGTCTGTCAATGATGCCGTGGTGGTACCGGCCTAGAATAGTACTCCCCCATCACTTCCCGTGGGTGCCGTATGAGTCGGCTAAGGGATCACGTACAAGAAGGTGGGCAGCAGCGCCTTCTGAGGATTGGAAATCATACTGCGCTCGCCAACCCGTCTGCCAAGCGTGGCGAGAATTGGCAAATCCCCCCTATATTTTTTTTTTTTTTTTTTATTTTTTTTATTTGATTTATTAACATTCACACAAGGTCTTCAGGTCCCAAACTAGGCAGAGCCTGTGCTATGGTAACCTGATGACTGATATATATACTTATATACATATACACACCCTGGATTTTTATTTTTTAGTTTAGATCTATATATGGGGGAGGCGTATGTCCAGCAGTGGATATCCAAGTGCTGAGAAGAAGAAGAATGTGTTGTCTCCGAAATGTATCCGATAGAAAACCGATAGGCAAGCAACTCCATGTCGGTATTCAGGGCTCTGGAATCTATGTTCCACCAGAAAGTCGCTGCTGATGATCTTTTTGGCTCGCCCTTCAATTTACTCTCACTCTATTTTACTGAATCAAAAGAGGAACAGGGAGGTAGTTTCGGGCAAGTTGCTCGGACAACATGATGTAACATAATTAGAAGTCAATCACTTACAAGAAGAATAAGGAGCATAGTTTTACCTGTGACACTGTATAAACACGATGTTCCAGATCTCAGTGAGCGATCCATCTGGGTTGACATAATGTATCTCAGTGCATGGGCCGCAAGGGCCGGTCAACCCCATCTCCCAGAAGTTTTCCTTGGTGTCCAGGGCTTTCAATCTGTCTGCCGGGACCCTAAAAACAATTAAGCACAAGATTAGCATGAGTGTAGCCAGTTTTTTTTATTATATAACTAGCTGTGACTATCCCAGAAGAACCATTAACTTTTCGGGAGAACAAGTAGGCTATGTGTTAATCCACATGTAATAAGGTATAACTTACATTCTGAATTTCATTCAATTCTATGAAGCCATTACGACGTAAAGAGGCAACAAAACACATACACATATCACATTTATAATATATATGTGTGATGAAATGTTCAAAAATTTGGATTACTTTTTTTAAAACTTCCTGTTTTTGACATAGATTAAAAACACAATTATTTTTTTCGTTAACAATATAGCTTAATCTATGTAATATTCACGATACCATATAAATGTAGGTATAATAATACATCTATGGGCATAGTCATTTGTAGTTAATAGTATTATAGTTCTCAATTTTACTGTCATTGTGTTTACACACCCAATATTTTTCCAAATGTCCCTGCACTCTCTGTCTTCCTGCAGGCCTAAAATGACATCACCAGCAAAATATGTCACGACTAGGTTCTCCGGTTTCAAACGATATGGACCTAGTAGCAGGTCCCATGCCATTTGACATGCTTCTTTCTGAAACCATATATGTAATGAAATCTTAATATCTTGTATAATCACAAAATAAATTATAATAAGTAAGTTGCTCGGGAATTCAGCAATATGCTTTATTTTAGGTAAAATGAGTGAATGCTTTTCCAGAAATCATTATCCATTATTATCTAACTCATATAAAGGTATATCCTATAAATTAATTAGCTATTTAACCATTTACCAATTTGCATCCATGTTAACAGTGCATGCAGCTACTGAGTGGATTCAATTGTCAAAATCTGTATTTCCGCATAGATACAACCTGGGTGTCTTCAAATCATGAGCAATCTTCTAGGCAAGCATGCTCCATTGTAGACTATCACTTAAGATCAGATGAGATAGTGGTCAACCGCACCCCTATTCTCAACATTAAAAAAGTCACATAAATGTTGAGGCAAATCAGGTTTCCTTTTGAATTCATATATTAGGTTGCAATTTTGGATGAACCTCTGACCCATCTTACATTTTTTTAAAAATTGTATGTAATGAAAAATAGCTAGCTAAAAATACTGCTAGCATTTTGAGAATGGTGCCAACTGGTAGAGGGTTGGAATATTTAAACTTTCTATAGGCTGGCATCCACTAGTGGATTAATCAAATGTTATTCTAGTAGGCAGCCACAACTGAAGTCTTGAAGCAAAGATAGCTCAGTAGTTGGAGCAATATCAAACTAACAGACGCTAGTTCTCTCCCTAGCAACTGCTTGAGCTTCTAGTGAAGGTACCACCGTTATTAAATTTGCAACATGGTGGTAGGTTACTTTCGAGTACTATGAGTTCACCAAACACATGGTGTTATTTGGCAGCAGTCATTGAGACCCAGTAAGAATTCTAGGTCTGGAGTGATAACATCTTCGAACACATCATCACTGACCATCAAGTGAGGTAGTTATAAAACGCTAGACCAATACAAGACATTGTGGCACTCAGCTTTGAATCATAAGTAAAGTTGTATTAAACAAATTTGTCTCAATGAAAACATTACCTTATAATAATCTCCAAAAGACCAATTGCCAAGCATTTCAAAGAATGTATGATGAGTGCCATCTGTTCCAACTACATCCAGGTCATTATGTTTGCCACCAACTCTGATGCACTTCTGAGAGTTGACTGCACGATTGCATGGGGGATCTACTGTGCCAAGGAAAACTCCTTTGAACTGTAAAGAATAGTTATAGAATAGTTCAATAGTATGCGACAGGTTTTTGATTGGGTAATATAAATTGTAAATAAGGCACATCTCTAGTAGATTAGTAAGAGCTGTATACGAGCCTGCAGGCAACTTCAGAGACACAAAATTACGTTGCGCCAACTAACTATGCATAACCAGTATTACCTGGTTCATCCCAGCATTGACGAATGGTACCGTAGGGTCACATATTGGCACAACAGAGCTGGATTTGATAACTTTATGGCCATGGCTCTCAACAAAGTAATCAATGAAAGTGTTCCTGATGGCTCGGCTTGTAGACTTCAAGCGTTTCCAAGGGTTTTTGATCAAAAGTCCGTTTCTAACCGGTATACGTAACATCTTGACTTGAAGGTTACCCTGCTATCTACATGTAAACATGAAATTCGTGTACTTTTATAATTATATGTTTAGCGGACTATGATGAGCAATATTAGCAAATCTCAACAGTGAAAATAGGAATATTATCAATGTATTAATCAAACTTTGAAGAGAAGATTGAAACTTAAAGCTTGAAGGAAAGAAAACAAATTTATGTGTTGACAGCTGATTTCTTTAGTCGTTGGTTGACAGCATTTTATGACGTTGACATGATAATATACCCCGACGTTAGTACATATTTTGTAATCCACAGGCAAATGTTACTAGACAAAGATTATAAAAGTTCCCCGTTTTTGTTTAATAAATAAAAATGTATATACATCTTTCGACTTACTGAAAACAGGAGACACAGAAAGAGCTGGCAGAATGCTCAAAACGTGTGGTGCTAAAGAAGAAAGAAAGACAAAACGGTAACAAAAAAATAAAATTAAATAAGTTACTAGGGCCCATTTGTATCAACCAAATTATATGAGATTTTTAGATAAAATCCGAGTATTTCAGATCTCGGTTAAGTTAGTTGGCGCAAGCGGGTCTAAGCTTCGAACTACATGTGTATGTACATTCCATAATACTCTAAGGCCGTCTTGCTCCAACCAAATCATCTGAGATTTTTGCCTGATCTAGGAATAAATTATGACTTTTGCCTGCAATTTGATACGAGGACCAGCGCAAGAGGGCAAGGCAAGCATTATTCACTTTGTTAAAAGTAAAATAATTTAGTATCATTATTATATATATGTGGTATCCGGCTTTACTCACGTTTATAGTCGAAGTTTCGACCTAGGTTTCGAGCATGTCCGATGCTCATCCTCAGGTGAGTTTACGCTGCCAGATCGCGGCGAAACCTAGGTCGAAACTTCGACTATAAGCGTGAGTAAAGCCGGATACCACATATATATAATAATGTGTCAAACTCACGAGAATTTCCAATAATTTAGTATCGTCCCAAATGGAAAAAAAACGAGCAACATAACATGTTGATATTATCTAGAATCTCTTTCGAGACATAATTATAGTTATATTCAAATTTTTTAAGCGTAAATTTCGGCTTCTGGTGGGATTTGAACCCTTAATTGAAGATAATAAACTCTAAGAATTTGGGTATGGCGCTTGATACGATACCAACTGCAATGTTGGTCTATTAGTTTTAATAATAGTTCATACAATTAAAGGTAGATGGCGATAAGAAAAACATCCAAAAGGAATAAATTCCGACGGCTGGTGGAGTGATATAGCTTAGTTAGCAAAGCGGGAGGATGGTATTCTGTAATCGTGGGTTCAAATCCCATTTGTAGCCAAATTTTATCCTTCAGAAATTTTAACATAATATGTTTCACCTAGCGTTATGTAAATGAAATAAACCATACACTCCAATTATTTTATGTCTAGCTTGAGAGGTTTATGCGTGTTTGAAAATAGCACAAACTGTAATAAGATGCTAATCAATGCTTATCAATTTGTCTGACCCAGGTCATATTACTGTCAACTGTCCTGGACGGACCACTGCCACTGGCCAACATCATGCCAACCTGCAATTTGCTTTACGGTATACGCAGAGCCAACTCGTACCGACCATCCTAAGCCTATAATGTCCGCGTCCGGGCAACTCGACTTATACTATTTCAGTTCAAATTGTCACATCGCCGCGCCGCCGCCTGAGTTACCCAAATCTAGCCACTACTAGCCAGTAGCCTTATCTAACACTGAGCTGGCAATCAAAACGTTGGCCTTGTTTTTTTGCATTTGGTTGGTTCTTGAAATATTCGAGAAAAATTAGATTCAATTCAATTTAATGTTTTTATCTAGTCGAAGAGAACTTATCAATTTAATATTTATGGTTTAGAATACTGCATCTTTTGTACATGTGTCTCTGATAACAGTGTATACCTAATATATTTCTGGTGCCGGTAAATATAAATTAACTTGAGTACTTACTGGGACACGTAAGTGTTTTGTGTTTTCTTCGATGACAAAGTTATAAAGTATAATGCACCGATATAAAGTGTTTATATTATATCTATGCGTGGTGGTATCCACCTCGGAGCTTATGGGACCGGACTCCCGTAAGGAAGAGGAAAAAACTGACGACGAAGATGATACCAAAGAATCAGAGGCCAAAAATCAATTAAACCCTGAAGAATACCTAAAGAAACTAGAGGAAGTTGTGAATAAAGAACTTGATGAAGCTATGAATGAAGAGTTGTTGACTTTCAAAGAGTATGCAGAGGCTGTACGTAGCACTAAGGATATGAAAGGTAAGCTTCAATCTTCAATCAAATCAATTTTCCAAGTAAGATCTCACTTCATCATCATCTGACCCATCAAACTGCTGAACATAACTTCTCCCATTGATCAACCCAGGGACCACTTGGAAGTGGCCAAAATCCAACCTCTTCATCCAATATAATCAGATTTATTGTCCACCTTGTTAGTAGGCTCTAGGGCTTTAGTGTTGGTATACTAGGAAAATGAACAATAAGTAGATTTGATAACGTCATTCCATAGTCACGGCTGAGACTGGTTTACTCCATTTATCGACATATCTAGGTATCTCTAGCTATGAAATTAAACTTTTTATATTATGTTTTAAATACACTGAAATATTGTTAAATACTTTTCTGAGGATGTCATTTATTATAGACATGGACACATTATGAAATTAAAATTTCTTTAAAACCATGGTGTAAGGGAGTGTCATGACCAACCTTTTCCAAATTTGTGTATTTGCATCATGTGTTCTTCCTATATGAAATTCAGCCCTTCTAGAAGTAGTATAGTTTTGCAATTTTTTAGAAATATCCAGGTGGTTTGCCTAAAATATAACAATATATTAAGTAATTTATTTATATAGAGCAATTAAGGATGTCTTGTAAATCATTTTGACTTTAGGGTTTCTATTATTATTTGTTTTCCTCCAGGATCATAAGATAGTCTAATCGGACTAATGATGCCTTACTAAGATATAATACTGTGTCAGTCAGACATTGAAATGTCTAAAGAAATATTTTTATTGTTCCAATAGCCTTAAAACAACATAATCAAGAATTGTCAAAAGCATTCTTTCGAGGCCAAACTATATATATTCAGTGCATTATAAGAAAACCATGTTTTTTAAAACTAATGTTTCGTTGGAGTTCTTGTTGCCAAATCGGTGCACACCTATGAAAAACAATGTTGTGCATGTCCAAAACATTGTCATCCCTATGCAATAAGATATTTTAGAGTAGCCAGTTTTCTTCTTATATTCAGTGTCATTATTGTTACATTGCCATATATTATTACATTGCTATTAATTTATTTCCTTTTCATTCAGAAAATCAATTGAAGCAAATGGAGTTCACACTAAAACTACTAAAGTCAAGCCTGATGAAGAATTCAAAGTTAGGATATCAAGATCTCAAGATGGCCGAGGAACCTGAAAATATTCAGGTAAAACTATCCATTCATCCATCTTCCACTTTACACATACACTTACAATATTTTTTAATTCAGCATAAAATCGAATGAGCCATTGACAGTTTTTGATTATGTGTTTCTTAGAATGGTTTTGTTTGTGATGTAGGACAGGTTATTAAGAATTTGATTCTTTCAGAGAATACCAAATATTTTTACAGTACAAAGTCTGTCAATGTAGAGATTACAGGGGCTGAGATAAATATGTAGAAAGAAAACATATCTATTTTCGATTATTATAAAATATTAATAATATTAATATATGTTTATGTATTTATTTTAGTAGTTTAGACACATTTTACACAAGAAAATACATTGATATAATCGCAAATTGGCTCCAGCGCAGCAAATGCAGTTCACTTGGCATTTTTGTAGTTTTAACATTGAACAAAAAGCAATAGAATGAAAGAATAATAAATTGCTGATAAATTGTTGCAGCCTGAGAACACTGTTATCACACCGCAACATAACTTAAATATCAAATGTTACTGTGTCGAGATGGTCCCTACTTCAAGTTGTAGTGACTGAAACTAAGTCGACACAGCGAACAAAAATGTTACTAGTGTCGACACATCTGTTGTTTCGTAACAGCTACCAAATAATCCTATATGGGACTAGTACAACAAATTTAAAATAGGCATTTACCAATTTATTGTTTATGGTTTGTGAATGACAGAGTTCTGGGGTGCCTTTTTTAGAATTGGTTGTAAAATCCATTATCTCACTGGCTGGGGTATGTCATTCTTTGCTTAATTAGTATGAAATAAGATTTTGATCATTTACATTTAAAAATCAACTTATTAATGAACACACCTCCAAAAAGAAACCGGATTATAATATTATTTGAACTTCATTTTTTTTTATTAATATTCCATATACTGTTGTTGAAGAACTCTCCTTCGCGGTGTCACACCGCGAAGGAGAGTTCTACGCTCTTGTCGCCGCTCGGACCTGAACCACTGAAGATGTCGACCGCAGTGATCGACGAAACGTCTGGAACAAAAGTTTCACATAGACCACGGCCAAACAGCCCGGAAGCAATACATACAACATGCAACGCCGGCCGTGAAAGCCTTAGAGTTTACATTCCATATAATGATTTTTTTATTATATTTTAGAAGTTGGATGAAGAAAACCCTCAGGATCTATTGGACACATTGCCACCTCTGCCTGAAGATGAAGAAGAAGAACTCACCCCAGAATTAAAAGAAGGTATATTTTTTAGACACCAAGTGGTGTAAAGACTTATCTTCTTATTTATGTTATCTTGGAAATCAGATTCTGCTCAAAAGAGCAAAATATGGCTGGGCTGGGTTGAGCAAACCCATATTAAAAGAGGTGCAACAGGGGTATGTGGAAATATTTTCTATCAGAACTTTATATTAAAGTCAGTTTTCTTAAATATCTAGAACAATCCTATGATTCACACTATTTCATACACTTTTCAGCAATCACGATTTTGGGTTTTACACTATTAAAATCATCCAAAGTTGTTTAATTTGAATTGATAGTGATTGTAAATCTATAATATAATTATAAACATGTTTTTAAAACCTTTCAGCCAAAGAGTTGTATGATGAAGCTATCCAGAAGCTCCGGCGTCGTACCCCTGACCTGCAAGCCACCATACTCCAAGTGAAGGCTGCTGCAGACGCTGGGTATATACCGGCTAAGATCAAACTGGCCTGGTCGCATGTCTTTGGAGAGGGTGTGGAGTTGGATGTTGATAAGGCGAAGGAAATATTCGAGAAATTGGCAGAGGAGGGGAATGCTGAGGCTCATGCTGTTAGTATTCTTATAAAATTATTATTTTAAATCGACAATAATAGAAATATGACTATAATAAATACATTATTGTAGCCAAATTGTAACTAAGTTAATTACCATAACTGTTTCAGCTTATCATCAGATTTGTTCGTAGAAGGCTGAAAAAATTAGTCACTATTTTGCTCAAATTGTACAATACATTTTTCAAGCGAAGATAGCTTAGCGTCTGTCAAAATGACGGTAGCTGGTTTGATCCTCTCCAATGGCCCATGCTCCGGTGAAGGTTACACCGTTATCACATTCCCAGCATGGTGGTAGAGTACTTTCGAGTACCTGCCTAGCTACCTACCCTCAAGTTTGAAAAACCTCACAAAACACATATGAGTGATCAGGCATCAGTCCTTGAGAGCCAGACACATCGTCACTAACAAGTGACGGTGAACACTCAAGTGAAAAAGTGGTCAAAAGATAGATCTATAAACAAAACAATTATTGCAGGGCATGGGATTCATGTATGCGTCCGGCATAGCCGTTCCGATCTCGCAAGCGAAGGCTCTCGTCCACTACAACCTCGGGGCGATCGGGGACAGTTCGTACGCACAGATGGCGCTGGGGTACAGGCACTGGGCGGGGGTCACGGTGCCCAGCTCCTGTCCCAAGGCACTAGATTTGTACATGAAGGTGGCGTCAAAAGGTTAGTTTAAAACCCTGAACGTAGCGAATACTAACTAGCGAGGAACTTGGAAGGCGAGCGGCGGAAAGGATTCTTTCAAGTGCCTCTGATTGGTCGGCGAGTTGACGTTAGCATAGTCAGGGTCGTTCAAGAATTTTAAAAATTATTTTACTCACTTGTGAATATGGAAAGAATCATATCACTGATCATATTCTTACTCGACTCCTTCGTTGTTTATGAAACTAGCATGAACGGACATTAGCAGAATTGTGTCAAGACGCCACAGAAGTCATAATTTAAGAAGAAGAAGTAAATAGAATTTTCCTGTCAGATGAGTAAAACTAGCGATTGTAGTGTGGGTAAAAAATAAATAAAATAGAGGTATTACGTATGCAGATGCTCCTTCCTTATCATCCTATATCATCCTTATTTATTACTTACTAGCTGCGCCCCGCGGTTTCACCCGCGTGCACTACGTTTTTCCCGCTGACTCAGTTATCCCACGGAAACCATACTTCTTCCAGGACAAAAAGTAGCCTATGTCCTTCTCCAAAGTCCCATGTATCTTTATACCAAATTTTATCTAAATCGGTCAAGCCGTTTTCATGTTATGTCGTGACAACGGAAAACGGGTTTCATTTTTATATATATAGATAAGAGCAGTTCGGTTTTTCAAGGATGAACCATGTCCAGGTACATTTCCTCCATAGACATATTTTTTGCATAAATTCTACGTAATGGGACTTATTTTTTTTTTCATTTTTTTTCATTTATTATCAATATAAAAAATTACAATAGTGATATAATGTTATAAATGTCTATAAACCTAAATTAGGTTTGCCCAGACACTAAGTTCTCGACGCGTATCTAAAGTAAACAATTTAAATTATAAATAAAATTTAAAATATTTTAAATATTAATATTATATTATTTTAATTAAAATATTGCGTAATGTATTCAATTCCAGTGGCGAGTGAGGTAACTTTCAGCGGCGGGCCAGCAGTCCTACGCACGAGGTTGATTGACGAAGCGGAGGGGGGTTCGGGGGGAGCGCTGGACACTGACCTTATTGAATATTACCAACTGTTGGCCGAGAAAGGAGATGTGCAAGCTCAAGTTAGTACACTCTGAGTCAGTCTAAATAATATCTTATGAAATGTTCTAATTGACGGTCCCGTGGCGCAGTGGTTTGTGTCATCGACATGACTTCTGTGTCACCGCGACCCTGGGTTCGAATCCCGGCAGGGGCAAACATTTGTGCGATGAGTGTAGATGTTTGTCCCTGGTCTTGGATGTTTGTGTGCTGTGTTTGTGTGTGTCCATGCCTCCCGCGATACAGGGAATCCTAGTGCGGGGGTCTGAGTGTAATTAAAAAAAAAAAAAAATATTAATCTTGTTTTTGAACCTCTTGCTACGATATAGGCATGTAAATGCAAATGAGATGATGAGAATTGATGGTCACTGACGATGTTGTCGAAGACGTTATCACGCTTTACCTAGTCTGCTTGCTGGCTCTCAAGGACTGCTGCGTGTTACTTCAGTTGGAAATTTTGTAAAAATTACTACAATTCAATATATAATTTGAATAATATAATCGATAATCGTATTAGCAACAACCATGCTCTTATTTAACTGATAGAAGCATATTTATTGCTTGCTTGAAAAGCAGAAAAAAAAGGAAAAAACATTTATTTCGGACATAGACAAAACCACAAATAAGATAAATAAATAATTAAAGATTCCGACCACAAAGTAAAGAAGTAAAGACTACTTCTATACTTCGTGATTCCGACGAATCAAGACTTCCTCCTTTTTGAAGTTGGTTAAAACATGTAAAACATCTTTTACTTTATTTTAAATTATATTTAATTACAATTTTATGTTTGGATATAATTCTAAATGTTCTGTTCCAGGTCGGGCTAGGACAGTTGCATTTCCAAGGCGGTCGCGGCGTCACGTTGGACATGAACAAAGCGTTGCATTACTTCTCCCAGGCTGCAAAGACTGGGAACGCCGTAGCTAATGCTTTCTTAGGAAAGGTAAAAAGTGAAATTATAATTATTATTACTAAACCCAACAACAGCTTTAGCTTCCGGTGAAGGTAACACTGTTATCAAATCCCCAGCATGGTGGTAGGGCACTTTCGAGTACCCGCCTGGCTAGCTACCACCGTCAAGTTTGAAAAACTGTCACCAAACACATAGTGTATTCGGGCAGCAGTCCTTGAGAGCCGGTGAGTATTCTAGGTCTAGCGTGATAACATCTTCGACCACATCGTCACTGACCATCAAGTGAGATAGTGATCAAACGCTAGATCTAGACAGTATAAAAAAAATTAAAAAACTATCACTGTAGACCAATATACTACAAGTAGTATATTGGTCTATTGGTCCATCGTATTACACATTTTTATGCATAACTATTATAGCAATTATTCTTCCCAAAATTTCGGGTATCCTTTGGACAAAACCTTCCGAATCCGGAATTCACCTCTTGGTTTGCATGAAGAAAAAAAGGGTACAAAGCTTGTATGATTGAAGGTTTCTGTAAAAAAAATTATCTTTAGATTTAATTGAAAGTCGAATTGGACACAAAACTTTTCTGAAACTGAAAATATTATCTTCAAACACACTGTGTGCTCTCTCCTTTGAAAGTTAGCCAACAATTCTAAGTCTAGCGTGATAAT
Source organism: Apeira syringaria (assembly GCA_934044485.1). NCBI lineage: Eukaryota > Metazoa > Arthropoda > Insecta > Lepidoptera > Geometridae > Apeira > Apeira syringaria. Next base: position 6,087,270 of record OW203658.1, on the reverse strand, counting down.
ATCACCTTCGACCACATTGTCACTGATCATCAGCTGACGTAGTGGTCAAACAAACATATAAATCATAATAAAATACTCACTTCATTGTGATGATTTGTAGAATATTTAATTAGATGACAGTATTTCATGATGATGATGAAGTGTTTCTAAGTTTTCTTTATATAAATGTATTCCAGATATACTTAGAAGGAGGTGATGGGATCAAGGCTGATAACGAGACCGCGCTGAGATACTTCAGAAAAGCTGCGGAATTGAACAACCCGGTGGGACAGAGTGGGCTGGGGCTTATGCATTTACAGGTATTTTTTTATATAAATATATCGCTATTTTTTAAATTTATTTTATTAATAATTATGCCAACAAGGTACACATTAATGAATAAGCCTATTTAAGCTATCACAAAAATCCAAGATGTTGATGTTTTTTTAAATGACTGGAACAATTTCAGATGTGTTTAGTTTATTTTTAGACATTATAATAAAATTATGTATCTGAAATAGTTATCGCTTGGGTTGATACTGTTAGAGAACTATTCTTATGAAGAGTTTTTATGGTTTATTGCATTAACAACATGTTAGGCGGAACTTACGTCCAAATATGTGAAGGAAAAAATTCGGCTGCTAGTGAGACTTGAACCCACGACTACAGAATACCGTCCTGTCGCTTTTTCCAACTAAGCTATAGCAGCGCATACCTCTAGGGCTGAATTACTTCCTTCGTTTTAACATCTGAGGGGATGTTGTTATTAGCGCCATCTACCTTTAACTGTACGAACAATTAATTATTCTTATGAATAAATAAATTGAAATTGAAAAATGAAGGATTAGATCCCTACTCTAAAGAATGGTGTGTAAGCGTTCTTTTTCCCGGATTTCGAAGAAAACACTATCATTACTTTTCAGGGTCGGGGAGTACCAAAGGACACGACAGCGGCTTTCAAATACTTCACAATGGCCGCGAACCAGGGCTGGGTAGACGGACAGCTGCATTTAGGATTTATGTATTTTGGTATGTCACTTCTGGAAGCTACAACATTGTCGTTGTTGTCATTTTATATATGAGATGTCAAGTTATGACTTATGACCAGCCTCCTCCATTAACCTCTTTTTGTTGGTACCAGTTAGCTTGAAGTCTTATACTGAATTTCCACTTGAGATCCAAGCGAACTCTTTGGTCAAGACATAGATAGATAGATAGATAACACTTTATTGTACAAGTACATCAACTTAAAATAACATTTATAAAATAACACATTAACAAATATAAAATACGTTGCACAATTGGCGGTCTTATCGCTAAGAAGCGATCTCTCCCAGACAACCATTGTAAGGAGAGGAATTATTTTTTGAGAAGCGGTGGTGTACTAAGTTTAAACAGGTTAAATAAATATTTTTAAAATTTAAAAAATATATAAAAAATAAAATAAAATAGTATTAACCAAGATAAATGCATATTATACGGTCAATAGAATATATAAACAGTATATACATAATGCATACCTTTAATATGATACATATAATTATATAATATATATGTAATGTGTATATATATACACTTGATGTATAACTATATAACAAACAAAATACGATATTATTTTACATAATGATTTTTGTGAATATATTTTATAATTAACAATAATCTTTAATTTAGCAAGACGTGGCCTGAGAAAGATAATACTTAATAATACATAATACATTATTAAATTCACCAGCATACATGTCACATATATATTATTATAATATATCCTGTCGACTGCCATGTCAACTCGACAACTTGCTGGGTGATTTTCATTCTCAGGATTTCCTTTCTCATGTCGATATTAAAAATAAAAATGTCTTTATTTATAATAATAATATAATAATATGGGACAACATTTACACAAGGTCTTCAGGTCCCAAACTAGGCAGAGCCTGTACTATGGTAACCTGATGACTGATATACTTATATACATATACACACCCAGACACAGGTCAAACAGACATGTTCATACACACAAATGTTTGACCTGTCCGGGAATCGAACCCGGGACCAGCGGCTCAGAAGGCAGAGGGCTACCAACTGCGCCAACCGGCCAGTCAATGCCGTGCCATTTGCTCTCATAATACGACCACATGTGTTTTGTTCGCCATATCTGAACCTTTTTTTCGATTTTCGATTGCATTCAAAATTAACATGATCTCATATAGAATGAGAGAGTCCTTGAGCTTGTTAAGAAGGTACATAGTTAGAAATCACGCCTAGGTCCTATTTGACGTCATCACTGGTACCACACATTTGTTTTTATGACATTCAAAACCCCGCAATAGCATTCCCTGCGTCGCGAAAAGCATGGACACACACTCACAGCACACATACATCCAAAACCCGAGACAAATATCCTGCACTCATCGCAAAATTTTTGCCCTTTTCGGGATTCGAACTTAAGGCTCCGGAGATCTAGAAGAAAACTCGTCATCCGTCATCGACACATTGATCGAACGTTTTGATACTGACATAAAGTTGTAAACATGTCTGAAAATTGCTTTCGTTTGGAATAATTCAAATTCAAATTCATTTTATTGTCAGACAACTACAGTCCATTATAAATTATTACAAAAAATTGAATTAAGTAAAACGAATAATGAATAATGATTGCTTCAATTATATAATATGATCTTATGCAGGTGGTATTGGAGTTCGTCGTGACTTCAAACAGGCCAACAAGTACTTCTCTTTGGCGTCGCAGTCGGGACACGTCCTTGCCCTGTACCACCTCGCGCACATGCACGCGCAGGGACTTGGAGTGCTGCGTTCTTGCACTACTGCAGTGGAGGTGACTAGCGTCATTTATTTATAGCAATACAGTTGTAACAGTTATGTACCGAACACCCTTACTACATAGCTATTATTAAAAAATATAATCATTGTAATTGGTTCAATATTTCTTCTAAAAATAATAAAAAACTGTGTAAAAAAGGGGTTCTTCATAACATTTTTTTACAGAAGACCTAATTAATTTTGAGAAAATCTTATTTGGAAATTCACTCAATAAAGAATTAAAGAATATTATAATTTATATTATATATATTTATTTATTATATTTTTTTTACAAAATGTAACCAAATAGTTTTAGAGTAAATAGGTTTTAAAACTGCGCGTTTTGCTACGGTCTTGTCCTTAACGGAAAGGCAACTACGCAGACTGTCCTAGAACTTGCTATATGAAAGGGTTGAAGAGACATGAGTATTTTTTTGCAATTTTGTACTTAGTGAAGGTTTCAACTTAACTATTAAAACCAAGTTAACAAGAAGGGCTTTAGATAATCACAAAGTCAATAGGTCAATCCAAAACTATACTGGCATTTCTTTTTAAGGTGTGCAGTATTTAGGAATATTAAATATGAACAATAATATTGTAATGCTAATTGAAATATGTTCCTTATATATTCATGCCAGTTTTGGTTGTGTGTTTGAAAATTCATACATATCTTACCAACCATATTATGAAGACATCAACGCAAAGAAATAATTATTTAATTTCATCATTTGTGACAAGTATTTTTATACTTACGAGTACTAGAAGGTTGGAACTGGTACTAAAAGGAAGGTGGGAAGCGATGATAGCTCATCGGGGGAGCATCGCCTGTCAAACTGACGGGCACTGGTTCGATCCCAACAACAGCTTGAGCTTCCGGTGAAGGTAACACCGTTATCAAATTCCCAGCATTGTGGTAGGGTAATTTCGAATACCCTCATGTTTGAAAAGCTGTCACCAAACAAATAGTGTGTTCAGGCAGCATTCCTTGAGAGCCAGTGAGCATTCTAGGTCTAGCGTGATAACATCTTCGACCGCATCGTCACTGACCATCAGTGACCATAGGGGTAAAACGCTAGATCTATAAAGTATAAAAAAAGTCCCTAGTGTCTCAACCTACTTTTTAGTTACACAACTATGTTGTTTTAATTTGTAGCTATTCAAGAACGTGTGTGAGCGCGGATCGTGGGCGTCCCGGCTGATGGGTGCGCACGCGGCGTGGCGCGCGCGAGACTCGGACTCCGCATGGCTGCAGTACCGGGCTCTGGCCGAGCAGGGGTACGAGGTGGCGCAGACCAACGCCGCCTATCTGCTCGATATCGGTGAGTGACGATTCCAGTATCCCAGTGAGCTAGGAGCGCCGCCTGTCAACCTGACTCAAGCTGGTTCTGACCCCACCGATTACTTCATGACTTCACCGCTGAATGCAATACTGTTATCGAATTCATAGCATGGTCGTAGAACACTATACAGTACTCGCTCTGTTACAGCTACCATCAAGTTTGTAAATCTATAGCCAAGCACTAGGACCACATTAACACTGACCATCAGATATAGATAGTGAGACAGTGAGATAGAAAAATAGTGTCTCTATTGTTGCCGTCCAGGTGAAGTCCGTCTGTTCCCATTGTCGGAGAGATACAGACGGGCGCTCCAGCTGTGGTCTCGCGCGGCCGCGCAGGGCTGCTCCGCCGCGAGGGTCAAGCTCGGGGACTACCACTACTACGGACACGGGACCCAGGTCGATCTGGAGGCCGCCGCGCATCACTACAGGTTAGTTAACACAGGGACTATCATTCCTGTCACGGCACAGTTTGTGGAAGCCGACTCTCTCTTTCCAAATGTCGATGTGCAATAGTTAATACTAGTTAATTACTACTGGTACCTCTGTGTATTGGTAGCGGCACGATACTCTAGCGCTGATCGTTATTGCGCATAAGTCAAAAATCTGGGGACTCTAGCCCCCTTTAAGTTCGTTTCCGATCATGTGGGCCGAGACAAAATGCATCGTTTCATAGCGTTTTTTTTTTTTTTTTTTTTATTTTTTTTTTTTTATTGGGAATAGGCAGGCGTTTGACCACTATCTCACCTGATGTTAAGTGATGATGCGGTCTACGATGGAGCACGCCTGCCTAGAAGATACCTATTCACTCGTGACTTGAAGATACCCAGGTCGTATTTTTTCGGAAATACAGAGTTAGGTAATTTCAGCGATTCTCTTTCTTTCGCCGTTGAGTGTTCGTACTCATTGTTCATGCGATATATCCAATGACTATGAAACCTGTTGTTGACTAACGGTATACTTTCCCCCCAGGCGTAAATGAGTGGCGCAAATCAAGCGCGTTGTGCCACTCATTGGCGAAGATGTCTTTCGTCCCACCCTTTTCTGGTATGCGTAGTTTTATATCGTTCTATCTCGTTTCCTGACCCAATTGTATCCCTCGCTTCGCAACGAGAACGAACATTAAACGGTTTTTGCTCGCGTTAACGCTTGCAGAATGTTACTTTGTCTACAGGCCCTGGAATATTCTCATGTTACTTGCTTCTCTCAATTATTTTATTTTTTTATAATTATGTTCTCAATTGAAAATGCCAGGTAAACTTACTATGACTATTACGCCATCTAGTAGTTATTTTTTTAACTAGTTTTTTTTAAGAAAACGCCTCGTTTTCAGTAGAGCTCTCTGCTGAGTTGATCATTGTTATTTTCTCTCCCGTCTCTTACATACAAAACGATTGTTTAATAACTGTAATAATTTGTTATAAATTCAAAGATTAGCTATGGTCAATAAAATATTGGTACGATCCGAAACAAAAAAAAATAGATAGAATTTTACATTTGAAAAGCACGCTTAATCAAGTTGTTTCTGTAACGAAAACAATAAATGAATGTATGTTTGATTAAATACAAAAATATTTTGATACTTTAAAGAAATCCTTCCTATAATGAACTTCAATAAGTACATTACAATTTTAGATCTCTGCTGCAACTAACATTTTAGAAATTCTATATCTAAATATTGAACGAGCACTATTTTGATTTACCAATTCTAGATCCTCGTGTGTAGCAATAAGTGAGTGAGCGGTTCGTATCGCACGTGTTATGTAGAGTGTGTGTGTTGCAGAGTGGCGTCGGAGCAGCTGCACAACGCGCAGGCGACGTTCAACCTGGGGTACATGCACGAGCGCGGCCTCGGGCTCGCGCGCGACTTGCACCTCGCCAAGCGCTGCTACGACCTCGCCGCCGACTCCTCGCCCGACGCGCGCCTCCCCGCCGCGCTCGCGCTCGCGCGGCTGCACGCCGACTCCGCGCTCCGGCACCTCGCTGCCGTGAGTATACACACGCACCGTCGCCGACTCGCGCCTACACATACACACACACACAGGTGCAGGCTGCGCTCGAGCTCTACACATACGCTCGTAACGATACTCACACAACTCGGATACAGTAATAAAAGAGTGTATCGGGCTTAAGTACACATATTAACGTGTAGCAATGCCCCGATGTAGACCTCATTTTAACGATAGGCAATGCACTTTCCTTATATTGTTCTTTTTACTGTTTAGGGTTCCGCACCCAAAGAGTAAAACGGGACCCTATTACTAAGACTCCGCTTTCCTGTTAACAGATCACCAGGCAGTATATCTTAAACCGTGATAGTTGGACAGTTGAAATTTTTACAGATGATGTATATCTGTTACTGCTATAACAAGAAATATGAAAAACGATTTTTTGCTCGATATTTATAACGGCGACAGGTAGACGCTTGAAATATTTATAGAATATTCGTTTTAAAAACAAATAATTAAATTCAAATAAAACAAATATTTAAGGGAGGCATGCAACAAACGCGTTTATTTTGCCGTTTTTATAAATAATGGTACGGAACCTTTCGTGCGCGATTCCGATTCGCACTTGGCCTATTTTATTTACCTATTACTTGAATGTATGTAGTGACAATGAGCGCGACGGTTACTCAACCGCACCATAATGTGGAGTAGGGACTCATTCCTGCCATCGCAAAACTAAATAAAATATAACTAAAGAATAATTATAATTAGTTTTTCTTGTACCTATGTCGATTATTTGTTTTATATTTTTATCATGTCTTTTTTATTGTATTTATGTGTGGATGCTATGAAAGAACGTGTTTCTAATTCTTAAAAATCTGCAAATAAATATTAATATGCTGTAAAACGTGTGCAGAATGTGTCATAACTTATTTTACCACTTGGGTTACAAATTGCTTTAATCTTGTTATTGGATTCAATTAGTCTTCGATCGAATCTCACTAGTCCCGTATAAATCAGACATTGTTTCAGAGCCCGTTGGCGCTGATCTTCCTGGGCGGGGACTCGACCCTGCTCTCCAACTGGGACCTCTACCTAATCACTGCGCTACTGGCGGCGCTGGGCGTCGTCATGTTCCTACGGCGACCGCAACAGTGACGCGGGATCGACTAAGGATGTGATGTAAATAAATAATAGGGATAACTGATGAAGTGTATTATAGAAATGAGACTCTTGTTTTACACGCATTGTGATATCCAACAGAGGGTTGGTCAAAAGTGCTCCCTTGAAAGATTAATGTAAATAATAAAATATAATTAAACAAAATGCTCTCCGTATCTGTGTCCTGCTAACAAGTTTCTAAGCAGACATGATAACTGCAATCGGGATATATATATAATGTATTTTATGTGTTTTTGTCGTTGCAAGTTTTTTTTCTTTATCACACTCATACCCCCGCACTAGGATTCCCTGGATCGCGGGAGGCTTGGACACACACAATCACAGCACACAAACATCCAAGACCCGGGACAAACACCTACACTCATCTCACAAATGTTTGCCCCTGCCGGGATTCGAACCCAGGATCCCGGAGACACTGAAGTCATGTCACTGACACTAACCACTGCGCCACGGCGACCGTCATGATCACGTTCGCGAGTAACTTGCCTGTCAACATGGCGCACGCTATAGTTACAAAAACACTTAAAGTGCATGCTAAATATCTCGATAATAATGATAATTATTTTATATAATTCCTTCTAAATGCATGCGACGGATTTTGAAACGGTTTTCCCAATATTGTAGATTATTGAAATAGTAGTTACTAAATTTGAATTTGTGATGAAATCTAAATTGTATCCGTTTGAGGCCGGGCCGGTGTTGTTTTTTCGTTCTGGCTCCGCATGGCATGTATTTAGCTCAAATAAAATAATATATAGGTGTTGTTGTATCTAGTGAGGAGGCATAGGATAAAGCTAAGCTTAAAGTTGTCTCGCAATCCCTCTTTGATTCAGAAAAATAGCGGTCATTTTTACTGAAATTTGACTTGGTACTTATGAAGTGTAATAAGATAGCGAAGCGAAGTTTTGCCATATACTTTTGTGTGGCCATTATTGTCGTTAATCTTATCAGGGAAATCTTTAGACCAATAAGAGCGCAGAAAAAATTGTGACATAGTAGATATTTTACGGCAATTAAGTTTAGAACAGTGGTGTACCAACATACAATTTATAATAAAGGGTTTTCTTCGAAATCAATTGTACGCGACAGTGAGAGAGGATGAAAGTTGTTTTTAATAGCTTTATGAAATTAACATTTGAAAAAAAAACAATAATCTATTTATTAAAATTATTATAATTTATTATTTTTTCCTTTATCCTTTAGTTTCCCGATAATAATTAAGTTTAATTTAACATAGTCTTCAAACTGTCAGGATAATTATTTTTATGAAATTACTAGCTAATACTATTCGCGGTTTTACCCGCGTGGACTACAGTTTTCCTGCTATATCAGTTAGAAAAGTAGTATATGTCGTTCTGAAAGGTCCCATCTAATTTACCTTAGGCGAGAAAACGTAACAGACAGACAGAGTTACCTCCACATTTATAATATTAGAGGTTTTGTTGTTGTATCCCAGAGAACCATATTTATTTTTTGTGGGATAAACGCAGACTATGGTTAATCCAGGTTGCTTAGATTTTATTAAAGTTCAGATTTAAGCGCGAGTAGGGAGAATGACAGAAGCGTTGAACGTGCTACTCCATGCGAGAGACAAGGACGCAGAGAGATTAAGAAAATTAATGAGTTATTGATATAATTAATGAGTATTAGTACCTACCTAGACGATAATGATTTAGAAATGAGGAGTATGCAAAATCAAGCAGATGATGTGGGCACAACAGATTCCAAATTAGGACTTGACACCAATCCTTATCATAATGTCAGTCATAGGACGTCCACTGCTGGACGTAGCCTCCCCGGTTAGTCTCCACAAGGACCGGTTGAAAGCGGCCCGCATCCAGTCCCTTATTGCACTCTATTTCGTAAAGAATTTTACGTACTTATAAGCGTTTGTTGTTTGCAGTAAAATACAATATGTGTAATTAATGGGTTTTAAATAAAATTTAAAAACCATGTTAAATAAATTTTAATACAAAAAACGTTCTAGTTTCACAATGTCACATGTTGATTTTTTCGAGTTGTTCTATTTTCTTCGCTATGTCCTCGGCCGAGAACGTGTAGTCAATTTTTTTTTCTGGCTTCGTGTCTTCATAGTCACGGTTGTTTTTCTGTAACGCCAATAAATTACTGTATCACAAACTATTATAACATTTTTATACCCAACTAGCGACACACTCTGATTTACCTTTATTTAATGCATCAGCACAGCACCCTTCGGAAGTGGTTTATTTTTAAGAAACATTCATTATTTTTTGAACGGACTAAACAGTGTTGTATGTATTGCTTCCGGGATGTTTGGCCGTGGTCTAAGTGAAACTTGTGTTCCAGACGTTTCGTCGATCACTGCGGTCGACATCTTCAGTGGTTCAGGTCCGAGCGGCGACAAGAGCGTAGAACTCAGTAACAGAGAAGACGCCGCGAAGGAGAGTTTCTATGTTGTATGTATTGCTTCCGGGCCAAACAGCCCGGAAGCAAAACATACAACATGCAACGCTGGCCGTGAAAGCCTTAGGGAGTAACAGTGTTTGCCTTTGATTTTCTTCGATCTCCAACAATTATGGTCATATTTCAGCCAATTTAAAAAAAACCCTCCAGAATTATAGGTACACCCATACTTTCCTCGGGCATCATTCTGTGGATTCATGACATTCCATTCAGCAGATTTTAAGCTCATTGAAAACATACACACGAGGCAGGCAAATTAGTTGTATCATATACTAGCTGCGCCCCGCGGTTTTACCAGCGTTTTGATGATGATGATGAAAATAAGCCTATGTGTTAATCTAAGCTATCTCCATACAAAATTTGATCGAAATCGGTGCAGCCGTTTGAGCGTGAAGAGGTAACAAACTTACAACCCCACTCACAAGCTTTCGCATTTATAATACTAGCTGCGCTCTGCGGTTTTACCCTTGTAGTGATGAAAAACGGTGATGATGGTGATCATAAAATAAGCCTATGTGTTAATCTAGGGTATAAGCTATCTCCATACCGAATTTCATCGCTATCGGTGTAGCCGTTTGAGCGTGAAAAGGTAACAAGTCGTCAAAGGTGTTGGAGTAGTATTCGACAAACAATTTTGATTGGCGACGAACATTCACTATAAGTGGGTGTTAATTCTACTAAACACATTGCTCATAGATTGTTAATTGAATTGTGGTTGTTGCTAGTTTTGCTATTCTACTTGGAATATTATTGTAATGGCTACAGATATATATAACTTCTACCGCAATGCAATTATCTTATCTTAAATCGAGAAGCAATCGTTATTTTAGCCGAATACCAAGTTTAACACTTGTCTTAATAAATAAGAGAATTGGCATCGACTCATACACATCTGTCTGCCAAAGGATATGTCGTCCTTCGACGGTGATGTCATTGACAACTAGGTATTAAAAGGTGTAATTAATAGAATAAAATAATATTTATTAATCAGAGTTAGTTACAGTAAAAAGTTTTTAATTTTACATCGGTATCACCTTTATGCAGGTTTCCAACTAGACAAGGCCTCTCCTCTCTCTCCAGTCTCTCCGTGATCATGGTGCGTGGAACCGCGACGAAATATCGGGAACTCAATCAAAATCTAAATCATGGTGCGTATCCCGTGTTAAACAATATTTTTATTGGGAAAAGCCATGAAAGTTTAAAACAATACTAGACAAGGCCTGTTGGTGACCCAAGAAAGTGGGCGAACTGTTAAGCTCACTACTAATTTCCGGTCTGATGATCACGTATCATCACGATCATTAAAATAGACGTGGGTACCTTTGAAGTGAACTAAACAAACCGCTACCTATTTTACTTTGTCAGAGCGACGTGGCTCGTAACAAACTCGTCGCTCGTAATAATTGCGGGCTCGTATGTATACTCACCCAAAACATAGCGTATTCCGGCGAGACAGCCTGTAGGTATGCGATCTTGTCTTCCATGTCCTTCAACCTCTTGTATATGTCTTTCGGCACGGGGCCCGCTGCCAAAACAGATAATCGATACAGTGCTGGATCCAGGATTCAGGATTGAGGGGCTTGGCCCAAAAAAGGGACAGAACCAATGATATTATATGTTTATATGAGATAGATGTCGCATAAGCGCGCGGAAACTGAGGCGGCAAAATTAAGTCAATTGTAGTAATTTTCAAAATTTTTCAAATTTCAAAATCTGAGCACCGCGCAGTATGAATATACGTCATCTTTAGTAAAACATCATTGGTTAGAACTGTAGTATTCTCTATGTTTCAACTATTAAGGATTACAAAACACGGGACTATAAAGCCGATCATCCATTTCCAATTAAACTAACTTCGTTTACCAGTGCTTCATACGTGTGCATCCGCCGTAAACTATGCAAGCTAAGCTACGTTAAATAGCCCAACTAAATCTAACTAACATAACTGTGTAGGCAGATCCAGAACTACGTGAACTAAACTAAGAGCCTCTTACCCCTTTACCTTAGCCCTCCTCTGACGCCATTCGCTAGTGTTTTTTGAAGGATTTTATGTGCCTGCTTATATACAGTATCTGTGTTTAAGTTTTTACTTTATGAAATGAGCAATAATAAATTTTATTTTCCGATGACGAATGTTATCCTCTTCTGTAGCTACTCTCGTCGTAGTCCTTCTCCTCTTCCATCGGGTCCGATTATCTCAACATTCAGCACAAACTGATCATCACTACCGTAGGTACTTAGTTTCAGCTTATTTTTATTTATTTAATGGTGGACGGACACCGTATTTCCTAGGTTAGCTCTGTTTTCACTTGCTTTAGCTGGCGGAATACGATTTTTTTTACAAACTAGGATTCCTTGTGCCGCGGGAGGCATGGACACACACAATCACAGCACACAAACACCCAAAACCCGGGACAAACATCTACACTCATCCTACAAATGTTTTGACAGTCATGTCACTGACACTGACCACTGCGCCACTTCGACCGTCAATTGTCTTTATACCTACTCAAATACAAAATATAGACAAGCATACATAATAATAAGATAACTTTATTATACTAGACTATTACAATCCAATAATAGAAGAGAATAATAAGGTAAATGGATTGTCGAACTGACCTATATTAAGATAGTTTTCAATGGTGTGAACCCGTTCTGCAATAGCCGTAGGCAAGCCGGAACCAGCGTTGGGAGCAGTGGCGCCGCGGGGACTCTCAGTGTCGGCCGCAGGGGGGGTGTTCTGGACGGTCTGCGGACCCCACTCGTTGTACACTTTGCGAACTGGGAAATATACATGAGCTATGTTATAATCTTTCTTATTTTTGCCATTGGCTGGAACAATAAAAACATACGTTTCCACACTCATAGCCTCGCATTAGGCCTTCCTGTGTCCAGGGACGCAGTCACGTATCATGTATAACCCGAGAACTAACATCTATACCTATCGTAGAAATGTTTGTTTCAGCCAGGATTCGGACCCAGGACATCGGGATCGGAAGTCAGGGCCACTCACCTACTAATGTCAATAAATGAATAGAAAAATTGTACCATTGGATCTATTTTCAAATTGACAAAATACACTCTGTCCGGGACTTGTACTTTCTGCTATTTGGGCGTAGTACCTACCTCTCCCTTTACCCACTACTTTACTAAATCACAGAATAATCGGGATCAAAGTTTCGAGATTCCCATCTTGACGCAATTTTTAGAATATTAAACTTGACAAGTTGCCTAAATGCACATGAAATACGGGGCCAAAACGAGGAATAGAAAAAATCACCATACAAAATACTTTATTTTCTTTTATATGGTGTGACCATATAGAAAAATAACTACTAATTATATGATAATTAGGTTGCACGGTCTTCTCGATTTGAACATATAAACTTACTTTTCAAATGTCCCTTTGAATCACTTCTCCTCAAGAACTCCGTTCTCACTCTCGCACAAGTCTCGGCATCATCTGGTTCGTTCTCCATCTTGCTCGGGATGAAATCGTGTATATTGCTGACGTTCACTTGTTCTCTCTTCTTCTCAATAAAGTTCTGTATTCGCCTCTGCAGCTCTTCGTTTGATACGTTTATTTGGACGAGGCTTCTGTCTATGCCCGTTGTGAGTTCCGAGAGAGTGGGCTTTACGTCATCACCTGTTAAATGATAGGTAGTTCAACGATATTTTTTAATGGGATACGGTGACGGAACAAGCAATATGCCCACAGGATGTTAAGTGGTAACCTCTACTTAGAGACAGATACCTACAACTCATAAAGAACTACACTGCGCCCGTCATCTGAGACATAAAGTTGGTAAGTCTCATGTGCCTGTAATTTCACCGGAAACCATACCCTTCAAACCGAAACAAGTAATGCGAGCAGTACTTCCCGGGCGCTCGCACATAGAGTGCTACTCTCTTATAGACGTGGTAGGGCGCGCGTTTGAGGTAAGTTGTACATTTTTATGAATGAAGCGTGTTAGGGTTGAAACACCGTTTATTTAAAAAAATCTTTGACTGATTATAATTTGAAATTCTAATTGCTTTTGCACACAAAAAATGCACTACTCAGATATCGTTTCTTCAGACGGTTCAGTATCCGTTATTTCAATATTTTACCTTTTTGTTATACATGGTATAATAAATAATATAATTAAAAATAACTACCTACGCAGTTAAAAAACTGTCCAAACCAGCTTCCACTACGCATCCGTGGAACATTTTCTCGAAATAATGACAAGGAACATCATCAATGTGGGGGAATCAAATAAGCATTATTAAGAATAGTTAACTCAAAAGCTACTGGTCAGATCCTGGTCAAATTTAAATGGGACCCCATGAGGAGCACCATGTATAATTTTTAAAAAAAGAATCTTCATAATTAGCTAACAGAAAAAAGTTCTGAGGTAACACACAAAAAAATAAACAACTGTACTGGGAGTTGAAAACCGGACAGGTTTTGTTAGAATTCGGTTGAAAAGGGAGATAGGGCAATGTTGGCTGCCTAATTATAAAAATAGTTTTATAATTAAGTAGGCAGAAATTATGCTTTCATATACATAGAAGCGATGATAGCTCAGCGGTGGGAGCGTCGGCTGTCAAACTGACGGACGCTGGTCAATCTCCACCAACGGCTTGAGGTTTCAGTGAACGTAACACTGTTATGAAATTCCCAGCATGGTGGTAGGGTACTTTCGAATACCCGCCTCGCTAGCTACCACCCTCAAGTTTGAAAAACTGTGACCTCGCTTTGTGCGTCGTGGGTTAAAAAGCTAACATTATGGCACCACAACAAGTCACTGAATGAACTATGTACTTAGTTCACATTTGTCTTGATATTTGCAACGTCACAGCTGACACGGGGTATGTTTTGCCTTCTGATTAACACAATATCTTTAATATAATAGTCACTATGGTACATATAGGTACTAAATTAAATATTTAAAAGGGTAAAATAACAACAACGATTGCAAATAACAAAACATTTATTGCTAACAAAAAAACAAGAAAAACAAACTGTGCAATATATAAAACAAAATAAAACCACTGCCTTACCATGAATAAATTTCGAGGTTTCGTATCGTTTCCGAATAAGCAATTGAATATAGCGGAGGCTTTGTGCTTGATCATCCAATAGATGTAACTTATGTACTATATAATATCCAGCAGTAGACGTCCTATGGTTGAGATGATGAATAACGCACCTTTTATTTGAACTTTCAATTTTCTGTGCCGGTGTTGTCAACATCAATAATTTGTATTAATGTGCGGAACTCAGACTTCCATAGATTTTTTAAATTTTTGTTTATACATCAAAATCTACCCGACCGGAAAAATTAATTGCTACATTATTAAAGATAGGCGACATAATATTGTACTACCCAAGGTAAAAAAACCCATAAAATGTCTTAATCCCTTTGCGCTGCGCAAGCATGGTAGATATTTGATGGTAGAACAAAATAATTTCATTTAGTTTGAGGGTACATAAAATATCTACCAGTAGCGATAGATGGGCAGCGATTGGAATGATAATAAATAATCTTGAATAAATGTGGTTTCTTTCTTTCTTTCTTTATTGGTAAAACCGTCAGATATGATGTACGTTTCAACAGATATACGTCGGAATGCTAATACTAGGTAAGTGACTGTTTTACTCGGCGATACGATTACCTATTTCGAAAGTGATTCATGGTACGGTCACTGTTTATAAACCAACACCTATGTGAAAAAAAATGTTTAAAAATTACTTGATCATCCAATAGATGTAACTTATGTACTATATAATTGTGTATATTTTATTAATGTAAATATTTTTAAGCTATTGCATAGCTTCTATCGCGGGCCTTGAGCGTGGAGACCGAATCCACAAATTCCGTAACGAAAATAACCTAACACCCCCCACTCCGACCGGCACAGCGGTGATACTTTTCAGTTTTGCCATCTATCGATGAATAGCAGAACTTTTAATGACTTTTTGATTTATCATGCTTGTCTGTTTAGTTCAGCAACTCACCTCTAGGTGGCATTGGTTGTATCGGCGTTACTGCATAAGTTATTAATATATTAATTGCATAAGTTGATAAAAAATGCTATGCAATAGCTTTACCGCGGCAGTCCCCGAGTGCCACACGTCTTTTTTTTTCTTATTTATATTTTTTACTCAAGGCTTAATTCAATTATCTCTATAGTAGACATCCGTCTACTCCGTTCTATCTCACCTCATCATTCTTCGCGCAGTCCTTCCATACCTTTTTCAGCTTTCCTCTACTTCTATAATATATCCATCCACGCTAATGCTCAGTACCAGCTTCGTTTATAGAGTTATATCGTTAATACGAATAATATATTCAGCCATACAGTTATATTTGCTCTTAAATCCATATATACATTTAATCAAATCAGCAATAAGTACACTTGGTTGACAGTTTCGTAAGTATTCGACATTATTTAGCTTTAACTACGGTTTAACTTATGTATATTAGTCGAGTGGGTATCCCGACCGGTTTCGTGACCTACTGAGTCACTTTTTCATAGAGAACACGCGCTCTCGTCCATGCCTCGTCCGCGCATGCGCGAACGCGGCACAGAGAATATTAGTAAATTAAAAAACCGTAGCTTAATCTAAATAATAAGTTTACTTCTCTATATTTGCCCGAAGTGTCACTATTAATTTTGAAACCTATAAAAATCCCATTTGATCTGATACCCACTTAAATTATTCTATTCTACGCTAAGCGACGACATCAAAAGAGAAAGTAACTCATATGATTATGTATGTTATAAACAGAAAAGTACTGTTGAGACATACAAGATTCATTGTGTCGGAGGTTTCATTGGTTTAAAAAAAAATATATTTTCATATTAAGTTGTGTAGTATAATAGGCTTGCATATTCTACACCTATTATACTATTATTTAAAAAACTACTTTTTATCCTCTAAGATCTACTCTCGAAGACACTACATATGTGTGTAAGTATATTGTTGTATATATATAGTTAGAACGCTATGGCAAGATTCTTATGAATTCGATATATTACATTATTTATAACTAGAGCAAATCCTCGCTAAATAAAATAAAAAAGATATACATAAAACAAATCCTACGGCGTGAAAAGTGAGAGTTAATATTTTAATTTTACGTTTGCCACATTAAATGTGAAAGTTCGATTTTAAACCGTCTAAAGATTTATAATCTTACTAGTGAGATAAACAGTTCAGACCAAGACCGCGGTCTCAAAGACCGCTACATAAAAATGGCGCGCAGGCTGTCAGTTGGTCTAAGCAGTGAAGACTGGTGCATTGTAATCATTATGTCTTATAATATCTGGACTGGAGTTTTATATAAATTTAACAAATTGTTGGTGCAGTACTACGATATTTATATATATAGTAATTTGAGATGAAAATCATACTCTTTTTATTAAGATTTGTGTAAAATATTATTATTTTGGACACGTTATTAAACTTGTCCGTTAATCCTGCTTATATATATAACCTCATTCGGAAAAACAGAACGTTCTTGTACTAATGACGGTCCCGTGTACCTCGCAATTCTTCATAGTAAAATAAATCAAATTTTAGTTTCCTTATAGGCGACCACAGTCTATTTAAGAGTCTCTACGGCGACTTCAACTGGTCTATACTGTGGAAGACGGTGGTTAACAACGCCCAATTAGTACAACCAGTATTGTCAAGAAGTTTTATATAGGAACTAACCAGCCTCTAAAAATTAAAAATAATTTAAAAATTTAATTGCCGCGGTCTTATAGACTTTATTCTTCCATTTCGGCACCCTGGCATTATACTACTAAGTAGAATATTATGCGTATTTAGTACTTACAACAATCTAAATAAACTCAAGACTCAACTTACTTCCACAAGCCAATCTAATCTGAGAAATTTTACTGAATTAATGAAAACATTTAAAGTAAGATGTTCTCAAAAGGAACGAAAGTGCAAGGGTTTTCTAATGCAAACCTATGTTTGTATGTGTAAACCTTGGTTTGTATAAACCTATGTATTATGCTTAACAACTTGAATATTAATCATTAATGATGATTAACAAATAATAAAGTTTTAACACTTCTGCTTCCTAACCTTTATTACTAACACACACATTAGACATTCTAATTAACATCTACTAAAGGTGTTTATTGTTGTACTTACATTAAATTTAACCATGTAGTATTGAAATGTATAGTGTACTTGTTGTGTTATGGGGATTAAAATTGTTACAATCAAACTATGTAGTACTTTTAGATTCTATTAGCGCCATCTACGCTACTATTGTAAGTTGTGATTAGAATATAACTGTATGTTAAGTTCAAATATTTGAAGGAAAAAATTCGGCTGCTAGTGGGACTGGAACCCACGACTACAGAATACCGTCCTGTATATACAGGACGGTATTTATTATATTATTCTGTAGTCGTGGGATCAAGTCCCACTAGCAAATATTTGAACTTAAGTTCTGCCTAGCATGGTGTTAATGCGATACACAATAAATAACTGTATGTGATCAGTACAATTGACAGAATAAATATTAAGTTTATGGAAAGTCAGTATTCATATTTCAATATTGTTCACATAAATATATCTTTGATTTGATTCTCATTTCTCTTTCCAGACTGAGTCGCTGAAGTATCAAAGACAACTTTTTCCAAATGTGGGACGTTGGCTAATGGAATGGCCCACATAAAACATTCTTTGTTTCAAACAACTAAACAAACTTTTTCCACATATGGAAAAAGTTCCATAGACCAATACCGGTCTATGAGGGAGATATATATTTATATTCTAAAACCTATGTGTGCTATAAAAAAGTATCCAATAAGTATACCTACCCATTATTTTATTAGAAACGAAGTCGATAAATTCGCTGCAAAAGGACGTACCTATACATTATTGTGAAATCAGATTCCAAATATTAGATATTTATAAATATAAAAAAAAACGATCAATAACATCGAAAATCGGCCTCGTTCTGCCCTCTATCTCTTCTCTAATATTAATAGACATTGTTTTTTCAATCCGAGGCGCTATGGTCTCAAAGACCACTTGCCTTTTTTATGAGGAAGTTCGCATTGAGAAGAGTTAAATTGATATATTCTAGAACTTTTCTAGTATCGTTCAAATGTTTGAAGGAAAAAAATCAGCTACTAGTGGGATTTGAACCCAGCACTACAGAATACAGTCCCGTCGCTCCCACTAGTAGCCGAGTTTTTTCCATCAAAAATGTGAACGTTAGTTCCGCCTAGCATGATTTTCATGCTACAAACAAAGACTTTATAGTATGTATGCTAATAAAAAGCTATACTCTGGTAAGAATACCTAAGCGCCTTTTTCATTTATAATGAAGACATTAATTTAGCTAGAAATAAACGCCTGCTCCATAATTTTAGATATTTTATGTAAACAAAAAAATGTCATGTAGTCACTGAAATACCAGTTGCCCAAAACATTTTCAGTTGTGAAAAATATTTTATCTCTATTTCATGTTTATTGTGGTCTATCTATGTGTCTATGAGAATTACTAAGTTACTGATTAATAAACATTCAATTTTTTCCATATATCATATTGTAGGCATATTGTCCTACAAATAATATAACTAAGAGTATTACATTTGAAAATTCTAAAAGTAAGACAGTTTTATGGAATAAAACATTAAAAACATTTCTTTATATGAATCAAGACACCTTATAAATTGTTCATTCTGACAATTATGAAAAACTCTCTGATTCAGAGCCATCGCTAACATCATCAATTACGTGTTTGAGTTGGAACATTCCATCGTCGATATTTCTTTTATTAATTCAAAATGTTATTTCATGCAACATAATTCTAAACCTCCCTTAATAGCTCAATAGAGTTGAGTTTACAATAATAGTAAGGGGCAGTCGTTGAATGGTGACACCATACTGGGTGGCTAACTCATTCGCCAAATATTTTTTGTTGACAAAGCCATTGAATTCGGCTGTGGCTTCATTTGTAATCGAAGTCCCGAAATAAAATGACAAAACTTAACAAAAAACGTAACAACACAGCACAAACGTAGGAAGAAAAAGATTCGATTTGTAGAAAACAAAACCGAATGAAATAGAAAATGACGGCGGCGAAAATGTTTAGTATCTATGCCAGTCTTACCAGTACAATACAATATTTTCTATCAAAAATGCTAATCGTAACATTGTATATATTACTTTAAAATAAATTCTAAACAATGATTTATATTTCAACTACCGGCCCGCTCCGGCTGCGCACGGGTATAAAATATATAGCCTATGTCATTAATGGATGTTATTATACATATAAACCTTCCTCTTCAACCACTCTATCTATTAAAAACAACCGCATCAAAATCCGTTGCGTAGTTTTAAAGATTTAAGCATACATAGGGATATAGGGACAGAGAAAGAGACTTTGTTTTATACTATGTAGTGAAGCTGAGCAGATTACGAAACGAAACAAGTAATTAAATATTCTTTCAGTCAAATATAGTCAAGCACCATTATAAATGATTTTTTTGCACCGTTATCCCCTTTGTTTACATAAAACATCAAAGATTTTGGAACAGAGTATAGATACTAAATTGCACAGTGCAATTCAGCTTCCGAACGTTATGTAAATATAAACAATCCAGAAAGTTCTAAACCTTCTGTCCGCTAACCGTTCTCTTACTATTCCACGCACATTCGACATTCTCTTTCCAGACCGGCGCCGCGGTCTCGTACACCTCCTTCTTCCATATGGGCACGCTCGCCTTCAGCCGGTCTATGCAGTGGGAGACGGCGGCGAGGGAGTCGCTGCGGTGTGGGCTGCTCACTGCTATGACTACGGACGCTTCTCGGCACGGGACGTTGCCTAGTCTGAAAGAGGAAAAACCAATTTGTCGCGTATTACATACTAGCTGCGCTCAGCGGTTTCACCCGCGTGGACTACGTTTTTTATACTGTATAGGTCTAGTGTTTGACCACTATCTGGTTTAATGGTCAGTGACGATGTGGTCGAAGATGTTATCACGCTAGACCTAGAATGCTCACTGGCTCTCAAGGACTGCTGCCTGAACACACTATGACTGTGTTTGGTGACAGTTTTTCAAACGATTGTACCACTCCCTCAACTATCCCACTTGAACTATACTTTTCCGGGATAAAAGTAGCCTATGTGTTATTCCAGGGTGTAAGCTATCTTCATTCCAAATTTCATGCAAATCTGTTCGGCCGTTTCAATAACAACCTACATCAAAATCGGACATGCCGTTTTAGAGTTACACCCCAATAACTACTTGTCCGAAATTGATGAAATTAATAAACAAATGGGACCACACGGAAAGCACCAGCTTTCAAATAATAAAAGAATTGTCAAAATCGATTCTTCCAGTCGAAAGTTCTGAGGTACCAAACTAAAAAAAAACATACGGGTCGAATTGAGAATCTCCTCCTTTTTTGTAGTCGGTTAAAAAGAATATGTACTAAACAGTAGTAGGTCAGACAGTAGACAGGCAATTATGCAGATGCACACGCCAGCAAAACACATTTATAATTCGAAATTAATGTATTGCATTTATAATCCACCTCTCATACGAAGCTTATAACTAAACTACTGCAATTACAAATTATAATTGCAAAATGTTTGGCGATTCGCATGCGTGTCGATGAACACACTTAGATATAAAAACTGACGTGGTGTTGACACATTATGAATGTATAAAACACGGGAATTACTCATGAATACACGCTCGCGGACGCGGCTAGCACGAGTACTAGGCGGACAGCGACCGCGTCCGCGAGCCCGTATTTTCTTTGAAAAAGACCACACACACGTGGTTGAAACTATAGTCGGAACCCTCTGACTTATTACGTGAGTAATTCCCGCGTTTTATACATTCATAACACACTTAGGGAACGTAATTCATTGAAACATTTGTTTGCGACGCTGTCAAGGTTAAAGTTGTTTTTACATCGTCGTTTTTGATAAAGAATAAGCGCAGTCATCCCATTTATCAGTATAACTACATTATAATGAGTTATTTGTGCTCATCGTCTCGTTAAAGATTGCGTCACACAGTACCTACTGTATCGGGTTTTTATTACATTATCGTTACGCAACGCAGAAATCATATTTAGTGTTGCTTAACAAGAAATATTGGATGGGTCTTGCTTGACTGTGCACATAAATTGCTTTAGCCTTGCTGACCGGTGCGCGGCTTCGCCCCCGTGGCATAAGTAGGTACAGTTTTAAAAAAAGAATTGTATATTTTAACAGATTTCATGAAACCCACTTTAGGCCGAAAACCATTTTTGAGGCTCACGGAACCCTCGGTGCACGAGTCCGACTCACACTTGGCCGGATTTTGGTTTTATTTTCATTTTACTTTCTTTGGGTGGCTTACAGCTAAAGTTACAAATTAGCACAACAAATATTATAAGGAAGAGCCATTTACAAGCCTCCACAGATAATGGAGATACAGCAGTAGTACATAAAGTCAAGAAAAAATAGATAAAATTTACAATACAAATAACTAACTATGTCGTAAGGTACACCCGGAGTGTTGGTTAGTGCCGTGTGTATTGACGCCGAACTACTAACAAATAAGTCTATGTTTGGATTAAGTTTGAGAGTAACGTTGAGAGTCATTATTGAGCGTATAAGAAATGAATTTTGGCGATAGTTGGTGCGTGCGCTAGGATAAGCTATGCTAGGTTTGTTCACAAAGACACCAAATAGTTTCATATATTTTATTGTAATTATCCTATGGTCTTCCATAGCTTTGGATTTTCCTGTACTGTCCTAAATAAATAGAATCGAACCCATTGTACTGACGTCTCAAAATGAAGTTTACAACAACTGAATTCTAAAACCATAAGCACCACAGATGTGAAAATGTGATAATATTACGATTTATTATTATTATTATTACATATTCACACTTGTTAAATATAAATAAATAATACTGTTAATAAGTCAATACATTTATTATATTTAAAACAATAAATGTATTGAGTAATGAGCAATACCCGCCAACATCAACATCTCATATGACGAGAACCTAGTGAAGGCCGAGAAGGACAAGGTCAGCCTTGACTTAGCTCACGAGATAACCGCAATATGTGGGATGTTGACTCGACGATCATTATCCCGATAGTCGTTTCGACGAACGGCCTAAGAGCCATAACCCTCGACCAATATCTTAAGTGGTTCGCTAGACGGTTGGATCAAGGGTCAGATGCAGAAGGCGGTATTCCGCATATGGCCCGGAGGTTTGTTTTTTATACTGTACAGATTTAGCGTTTGACCACTTTCTCACTTGATAGTCAGTGACGATGTGGTCGAAGGTGGTATCACGCTAGACCTAGAATACTCACTGGCTCTCAAAGACTGCTGCCTGAACACACTATGTGTTTGGTGACAGTTTCTCAAACTTGAGGGTGGTAGCTAGGCAGGCAGGTACTCGAAAGTACCCTACCAACATGAAATAGGTTCCTCGCTGTGCAGCCGTAACCACCGATAGATAATATAGGATATGCTGGAAACCAGCGCAGTGTTCATGCGTCACTGCATTATGATTATGCTGAGCATATTCAAATTGCCTAAAGATCACCACATATGAAATAAGTAGGGAGAATTGATATTCAAAAGTTTAGTTGTAATATTTATTGCTATTCAACGTCTCACGCAGTACTTTGTAACCTTTGAGGCAATAAAGGATTTTATTTTAATTTTTTTTTGTAACAATTCAGCAATTAGCAACACTCATTGTTATAATGTGAATATCCAATTCAGTAATTACGATAAAACTTGACATCATTTAGGTGAAATTGACGTACGTAATCCGTAACGACCTTATTCATTACCCATGCCCCATTACTTTTCAGGTAAGTTTTATTTTTAAATAATCGTAGGTATTCATTAATAATTATCCTACTAATATCATGGTATGGATGTATGGATAGAAAGAAAGAAATAGTTTATTTGTGACATGCATTTACACAATATTGTATAAATAAAGTTATCAAAGGATTTTAAAAATGTACAACAAATGTCACAAATTGGCCCCAACTCAGTGCGATGTCGTCTGCTAGCCAACGCTGGTCTTCCGTGGATGGATGTTTGTTGCTCTTTCACGCAAAAACTACTGAATGGATTTGGTCGAAATTTGGTATGGAGATAGTCTAGATCTAGACCCTAGATTACATAGGCTACTTTTCATCCCGTGGTATACGCAAATAATTCAATAACCACTGTTACTCCTTTATGCTCAAACTGTTGCACCGATTTCGATAAAATTTGGTATGGAGATAGTTTAGATCCTAGATTAAAACATAGGCTATTTTTGTTCCGGAAAAAGTATAGTTCCCGTGGGATAATTGAGGTAGCGAGCAAACCCTAATCCATGTGGGGAAACTGCGGGGCACTACTAGTTGTTTTTAACCTTGACACTATAATATATATGGTGGACGTTCCAACTTGTCGCACGAAGCGTTTTGCTTCCACATTCTTAGTGCGTACAGCTAACGAATGGAACTCATTGCCTAACTCTGTATTTCCGAAAAAATACGACCTGGGTATCTTCAAGTCACGAGTGAATAGGTATCTTCTAGGCAGGCGTGCTCCATCGTAGACCGCATCATCACTTAACATCAGGTGAGATAGTGGTCAAACGCCTGCCTATTCC
This sequence comes from Apeira syringaria, assembly GCA_934044485.1. Classification (NCBI taxonomy): domain Eukaryota; kingdom Metazoa; phylum Arthropoda; class Insecta; order Lepidoptera; family Geometridae; genus Apeira; species Apeira syringaria. The sequence continues at coordinate 6,062,889 of OW203658.1, read as the reverse complement.
CAATAAAAAAAAAAAAAAAATACACTATATACTATACTAGATATATACTATAATATACACATCCTTCGAGCTTTGAGCCCCCTACAACCACAAGTGAATAGGTGACTTGCTTGTATGTTACATGTTAAAACGAGTTTAAAGGCAAATAGTTGACAAATAGAATACAGCCCTATAAGATGTGTCAAATATCATCATGTATACAGTTGCCTGTCTCACCATATAAAAGCAATACCTAATTTGTTGATGAAGTTATCTAACTATATTGAAGTTAATACAGATGTTTCATCAAAATGTCTGAACCTCTGAAGAGACTCGTCCACCTTCAACACAGGGTAGGGCCCTAGTGTGGGGGCTAGTGTGCAAATTGTCATATTTTAGTGTACCGTTGTATTTTTTTTTTGTGTATTTTATTTATGTACCAAATTAAGGAACAATAAAGATATTTGTATTTGATTTTGAGTTTAAAGATTATATTCACCTGTGGTAAATGGCTATGCTATGTACCGCAGGCCACTGATCTCTGACTTCCTCGCATATCAACTTCATAGCTTTGATCGCCATTGGTTCATATGCTTCATATTCTAGCCGTAGAACCTGTCAGAGAAATAATAGGTAGGTACATGATATCTTAAGAGTAGCTACTCCATACTTGTCCATACAAAAAGAAGAACCTTTTTTCTACCTTTGAATATTGTTGGATTTCAGCTTTTTTTTTCTTATAATCTACACCTCATATACTAGGCTTATACATCTTATTTTTTTATAGTGTGCGTGTGTGATGTTTGTTACCTCTTCACGCTCAAACTGCTACACCGATTTTGAAGAAATTTTGTATGGAGATAGCTTATACCCTGGATTAACACATAATCTTGGAGTCTTCAAGTCGCGAGTGAATAGGTACCTTCTAGGTTTGCGTGCTAAATCCTAGACAACATCATCACTTAACATCAGGTGAGACAGTTGTCAAACACAAACTTATAATAAGTTAAAAAAAAGATTATTTTCTTCATCACTGTTTTTCACATGGGTACAACCGCAGGGCGCAGCTAGTCAAATATAAATCTCATTGGCTTGGTTGCATAGGGGGTTGGCAGGAATGCTAATATGTTAGCTTAATACCTACAACGCGAAAACAGTGTTTGGTATAGAATCCTTTAAAGGCCACAGCGAAAAAATATTTCTTATATATATAGTATAATCTCACTAATTTGGCACTATTCAAAATCAGAGGGTGCTTGTTTTTGGGTGGGGTATTGGAATGTTCAGATTACTGGATTATACACAAAAAATCATCTATACTAATATTATAAAGAGGAAACATTAGTATGTGAGTATGTTTGTAATGAATAAACTCAAAAACTACTGTGCCGATTTCTAAAATTCTTTCACCATTGGAAAGCTACATTCACCCTGAGTAACATAGGCTATATTATATATTCAAAACAATTAAAGATCTTTATAATTTTTAATTTTCAAATTTGATACCCATGTGAAGCCAGAGAGGACCGCTAGTAATAAATACAATAAATTATCTCATAAAGAGAATATAATGTATGTAGTGCAAATTGCACTCCAATTGCAATATTAAAACTCAAACCTTTACTACAGCGAAAAGCGATTTTATCTTTATATTTCGCATATATACATTCATTGTTAATATACGCTATCGGTATTACAGTATGGGGGAATGGGGCAGATACTAAAAGGGTGTTGAGATCTCAGAAGCGAGCAATAAGAATAATGCTTGGTCTAAAAAAACGCACTTCAGTCAGACCTATTTTAAAAATTACAAAATCATGATCTTTGTACATCTACAGTTGTCTCGTAGAAATTCATGACACAAATTTGACGAAAATCAAAGACGTACAGAACTATAACCTGCGAAATAAAGAAAATGTACTTTTAACTAGAACCAGACTGGAAAAAGCGAGAAAGCAAGGTATCTACAATAAGATTTGTATGTATAACAAATTGCCAATCAGCATCCGAAATTTAAGAGCTATTGAGTTTAAAAGGAAGCTCAGGCATTTCTGCAAGACTAATCCATTTTACTCATTAAAGGAATTCGCAAAACTACATCTTGTGGAATCTTCATTCATTAGACTATAAATTGACTCTTTTTATTCTAATCATTGAATATTGAATAACTAGTGAACATCTTTTTGACTGTTATTTCATGGAGTTTTAATAACATAAGTGCTAATAAAATATTGTTATATTTAATGATTTATCTAATTAATGAACTAATGATTTGTAAAAATTCATAATTAAATATTGTAGTGACTTGCCTAGTATGACTAATGTTATAAGGCCAATATATTATTCTATTCTATTCTATATACATATTTGTATTCTTCTTTGATATCTTTTATTATAACTGTAAGATATCTCATAAGTTTTGAGGCTAGACTGCTAGACAACTACGCAGCGCATAGGCATAGGGGAGCGAGGGAGGCTCGGGTGGAAGGTGCTGGATTATTGGAAGTATTGGTCTATTGCAGTGCAGGATTAGTGAGATTATACTGTACCTATAATTGTACTTAGTAATTATTAGACTGATTGAAAATTTCATGCTATGAAAAAGTTACTAGCAGGGGCCTATTTCATCACAATTTTTTGTAGTAAATAACTTGTTGACTAGAAAATGACTCAAAATTGTATATTTATCAAATAGTAGGCAGTTTAGTTACACAGCAAGCAATTACCTTCTTTCCTTCAAAATTATCTCTGGTAGTGCCAATAAATAAAGAAACAGCACCGCAGCTGTCATCCGTTACAAGTTCTGTTATTACATCCACTGATAACTTATCCATTGTTAGCTTGAGGTGATCCATATTTTAATAGTCTACAAACTTTGACCCGGGAGCCTTTTGCCTGATGATGATGTACGAAGACCTCCTAACCACCACTCAGAGGGGGTATGACGGCAATGCTGTCTTTTTCATTAAATTCTATTTCTCGAGCCTCTTCGCATACCTCTTCGTTTTTTGCCAGCAAAATGTTATTCCTTATTCTCTCCAAATTGTAATTCGTAGTGATGATGTTTAGAAGTTGTACGTAGCTGATTTTCCTCGGGAGACGTATCGTTGATTCTCTCACTCCGGCTAGTTCTTTGGATTGCGCAAAGAATAATAACCTCACTGTGACTCCATCAATGTCCATGTTTCGTATTCGTACTAAATTAAAGTTACAGTAAAAGAAAATATTGATTGAGTAACAAAAATTAAGTACACAACTACGCTCTATCTCACCAGAAACAACGAATGTTTCGCTTTTGATCATCGAACGAGTCACAAACTCGATATAAACGTATGTTTACGCCATAGAACTAATATGTTATGTACTGCGTACAACTGGAACGCGCACTGAGCTGAAATCTATAAAGATTCTAAGATAGTTACCACGGAGTCAGTTTGTCCCACTCTATTAGAAGTTCACAGTATGACCATAATTTGAGCAACTAATGAGACATCTGTGCAGTCATTAACCATATGACGTACATTATATCATAACCACGTATTTTTATTTACTTTGAATAGATAGCAATGTATTATATGTTTATATGAGGTAGATGTCGCACAAGCGCGCGGAAACTGAGGCGGCAAAATTAAGTCAATTGTAGTAATTTTCATTACGACGCGTATTTCAAGCGCAAGTCTAAACATATAGCTATCCTTTTCTATATTATTTGTACCGTATTATCTGTCGCAGTAAGCATGTTTATGTCGTAAAGAAACAAAATCTGAACACCGCGCAGTATGAATATACGTCATCTTTAGTAAAACATCATTGAATAGATAGGGTTTTAGTGGACGAAACTAAGATTTAAATGTAAATTAAATAAAACATTTCCGTACATGTTGCATTTTTTAATCACAAATGACTAAATAAAATAGTTTTATGTAATTTTTGGCGCAGGCCAATTCTGTTGCCTAATAAAGCTATGGATTTCATTCAAATATTCGTAAATCCATACATGAAGTCAACGGATAATAATAAAGTATATCCTCCTTGCGGAGGCTGCTGCGGAGGATGCGGTGGCTGCTGCTGCCCCTGCATAACCATCTACACGTGCTGCACGAAGATATGCTAGTCTCAAGCAGGCGCTTCAAGCTATTAGCAGTGTTGTACGATTTATATCCGTGCCGTCATGTGCTGAAATAAATAGTAATACATAAGTGTAAAAAAGTTTAATAAGATATCTAACTCACAAGAATGCAGAAAAGAAACAACAGCAAAAATTGAAAAATTTTCGCGAACATGATACTGTTGCATCATTTTGTTGTTTAAATTTTGTTGATGAAAATTTTTCAATTTTTCCTGGCTTTAAATGAGGGCTGCTCACCACTGTATGACTAGTACTAACGTTTATTGGAATTAGTTTAGCTACCTTTGATTTATATCATAATTTCTCAGAAAGCGGAAAAGGAAAAAAAGTCATATTGTCCATAAAACGAATAGTAGTAACAGATGGGATATACTATGTACTCGTAGGTAGAATAATATAATAATCACCATTTTACACCTATATCAGACCTGCCAACACATACAAAGCAATTTTTTTTTTCAATTATACCTACAATTATTGTATGTTGAAAATTATTATATCTTTGTATTTTAATTTCCTAAATTATTTAGGGTATTTTACGAGAAAACTAAATATAGCGAAATAATATTTGTAACATTTATGCATTATGACTTAAGTATATCAATTTGAAATTTTTAAACCGTTATATTTTTTCTATATATATAGAATAGTGAAAGAAATTATTTGTATCTCTAAAATTAAAGATTAGGTTTTATTTAAGCAATTTAAAATGTTTAAAAAACATAATGAGCTTATATTTCTGCAACCTGCGATTTTTCAAAAATTTACGTTATTTCTTCAACTCGGAAACCTTCCTAACTCGATTAACTTTGACCAGGGTAAAAAAGTCATAGAACCTTTACAATGTAGGTAAAATTTAAAGCTCTATAAGACTTCTTCAAAACTTTTTTCTCTAACTTTAATATTTTCGAGTACCTAATTGCGAAAAGAAATATTCCTAATTTTTTTTTCAACGCTTGCCGGTGGTTGCGCACCCAAAAATATTTACACATTTTTTTTGTATGATTAGAACTACATAATATCAAAAATGCAGCCTTAAGACTGAAATTTTGATTTAAAAGTTTATTTGACTGGACTACTTGGGTTACTCAACTAGCAGAAACCAGACGAAAAATATTTGCTTCCGCTTATTGTTTAAGAAGGCTGCGGAATTTTCTGCCTATTGCCACCAAAACTGCGCTTGAACAATCTCTTTAACTCCTTTTAGGCTATACCGACTCATCATATCCAGATTTAACCCAAGACCAACTAAATAAGCTAGAACGCTTACAAAAAATTTGTATAAGATTCATTTTCGGCCTACGTAAATATGACCTTATTTCGGAGTATCGTAAAAAGCTGAAGTGTTTACCCATTCGCCTTCGCCGGAATGTCCATACTCACTATTCTCTTATCCCCACGCGTAGTGGTCCTTATCTCAAAGAGCATTTTCACTTCTTGCACGACACTCTTTATCTATCTTTACTCTTCTACTTATGTATATACTGTATATGCCATGCCAAACTTCTCAATTCTATGTCTACTTCTTCAGTCTTTCCCTGTTGCAAGCAGTCCTACATCTTAGGAATTCCTTGCATGTGGACATACAGGTATGTCTCTGCCAATTTAAAGAAATATGGCCAAAAACCCTTAATTATCATTTATTCTAAATGCCAATTTCTACGACTATGTTGTATTTTTATCATTATTTTTCTTTTTTTTGGTAATGTTAAGTACTCACTTTCATTATAAAATACTTATTACTTTATAGTAAGTACCTACATATTAAAATTATTTATGTATGTATTAGAATTTATATAAAAATAAGCTCTATATCTAATTAGTCAAATAGATGCACTACACTTACCGTCTGCTTTTTTCTGTTTCGGTCCACCCAAAGGTTGCCTGGAAGAAATCGCTACAAACGGTAAGGCCGCCCATTGTCATCATCATCATCTCAACCATAGGACGCCCACTGCTGGACATCTGCCTCCCCTATCAACTAATTTTAATATAGGTACCTACTGCATTAGTTAAGTTTTAGAAGTAATTGATTGATGTATCAACTCCCAGTTAAATATTTTTAATGAATTTTTTTAAGCATTCGTCCTCAACCGATTCAAAAGACATGTGACACGACACATTTGAGTTAAGCTGACAATGTATAAGCAGCCAGGTGACGTCATTTGAAATCAAATACGGTGGACCTCCGAGATGATATTTTTGGTCTTTGTGCACTCCAATGATGTGGTTATCAAAAGAAAGGGTTATGAAAATACATAAAATAAAAGTTAGCTCAGAAAAATAGTTTAATCCTTTCTTCGTTTTTTTAGGATACATAGAACATCAGTGGGTATCTAAAGTGAAAAAAAATAATTACTTCTGCAAAATGAAATGAATGTACAAACCTGAACACAGTTAATTAAGTTTATTTTATTTTTATGATGGGGTATTTACAAATACCCACCTAGAAAGAAGTCAAGTTAGAAAAAGTTTCACCTAACTCACAGGGTGCTTATTTAGGTAACTGTCCCTGAGACGCCCGTTCTCTAGTTTCATCCTACATATTGACACCACAACTGTGCAAATGACATACTGACTTGCATATGTTACCCATTACATTTCCACTGCTAGGGTACGAGTCTTCTTCTCTGAGATAAAGTGTTGCCATAACCCACAATGTCGGCCAATGTAGGTAAGCAGATATGCTAGCGGTCAGCCTTTTCTCCAAATTTCCCAGATCTCTCAAGGGCCGGTGATGTGGCTTAACTGTTATTCTAAGGAACAACTGACACCAACGGCTTGACGTGCCAACAGAAGCATGGCAGTGCTTAGTTGAAATTGGGACTAACAGTATAACAAGTTATCCTTCTTGCATAAAATTAGAATTTCAACCATTGTCTTTCTTTCTTCTGGGCAGCACAGAAGGCGTACCTATTACTTGACCCTTTATTATATAGCAGAGAAGAGTAAGGTCACGTAAACTTTTCCATTACATCCATGAATCTGCTGAAAAGAGTTTGCCACTGAGCCTGTTGTTGGAGTTCTAATTCTCGCAGTCTCAGGTGCTCAGCGGTGAACTGAGAGAACATATTCTGCCACCGCTCATCACTCTCTAAGAATTGTTGTGCTGCAGCATCGACGCGTCGTTGGCTCAGGCGAGGGTTTCGAGTTCTGCCTGTTGGTACAGAGGGGCTGGTGGCACGAGGGGGCTGAGGGCTGTCTGTCAGAATGGAGGGGGTGGTCACAAGCGGGGGCTGAGGGCTGTCAGGCGGAACAGAGGGGCTGGTGATACATGGGGGCTGAGGACTGTCTATCGGAACGGTTGGGGTGGTGGCACGCGGGAGTTCTGTGCTGTCTATATGGATTGAGGGCGTCATAACAGCTGTAGGCTCAGTGATGTCTGTGGGAATGGATGAGGTGGTAACATGCAGAGACTGTTTGCTGGTTGTGTGAACAGATGTGCTGTTGACAATTTTGTATACACGGTCATGCATGCGTTGCGGTGTAGAATGATGTCGTCGGACCACGCGCCGGAATCGGGGCGGGCTTGGTGTGGGGGACTTCATAACAACAAGGACTCTCTCCTCTAGGTCCGACAAGGTTAATGTCGGTCGACTTCCCATACTATCAGTTGCTTGGTAAATCTTGCCTGCCTTTTTTTTGGTATTATTCTTCATGTCACTCCACACCTTAACATGTAAAGAACAAAAAACATATAACACAGACATCACCGTGACATAGAGTACATAATATATACACTCAATACGAAAAAACAGTAATTTAAGGTAAGAGCCAATTTTATTCTTACTATTATTTTTTTATGATTTTAGGTAGATATAAGGCGGCTACCTACAATCCTCAAAATTTTGTAAGTAATTAGCTAGGAATTGTTTTTGTCATATATCACAAATGTAGGTAGATCGACTTTTCTATTTTATTAAATAATAAACATTGTGTTGTAAAGGCTACCTAGCTGAATACATGCTTCCAAATTACAAGGACTTTTATTTAACATCAGGACATAGTAGTTATCATCACTTTTATCATAGCACTTTGATTAAATTAATAAAATATAATGTTAAAGCTCAAAGCGCTAGTGAAAAGTAAACATGTCTTTTAAAATTTTTTTTCTTGAGTAAATTAAAAGCAGATAGAAGTCAAGTATCGGGTGTGACCCTCTCTTGATAAAACCTCAGCTTGCATTCGTCTGGGCGCATGCCCAACTGATTGGTCTCTGCTGTACAGAGATATCCTTGTTTCATCAGAGAACAATACCCTATCCGAGTCTTCTAAGTCCATGACTCACAATTTCGAGCGAAACTAAGCCTTGCAACCTCAGTGTTTAGGAGAGTACTTTAGGGCTGTGGGCCGGGAGATGACTGTGTATATTGGCAGCAAGAAGTCTCCTCCTAACTGTCCATACACTAGTTTGCACAATTTAAAATTCTTAGAGGTGACACATAGAAAGATTTGCAATTTCTCAATGCTTAAGTCATTGGAATACGATCATCTAGTTCTGTACATGGCTTTCTTCCAGAACCAAGCCTCCTGTTGATGGAGCCGATCTCTTGACAGCACTACTAGGTCCATTGGACTATCAAATGACTCTTATTTAGCTTCTGAGCCACATATTTGGCTGCAACCTTCTCAAGCAGCGCACTAATTTTACTGTTTTTTATGACTATCTACCATTTTTGAAACTGCTAAACAGCAATAACAATACTTTAGAATGCCAAAGATGACATGTTTTTAATAAAAAATTGCAAAAAGTTATTTAGAATCCATATTAACTTTCGGGAATTCGCACCATAATATGTAGTAGAGTTAAATTAGTAGATTAATTTAAAAACCAGCCTCAATCAAAAACTTGAATTCGGAACCTACTTTTAAACCAGGCAAGTTACATTTTCATATAATTAAAGCATTTTTTGTAGTGTATTTTTTCACACATGAGTTTGAAACATGTATCACTTTGATCAATCTGGGTTAACTTCAAACGAGCCTGATCTCTATACATATAAAAAGATCTCATGAATCAATGACTCACCTACAAACACATATTATCTCAAACTACTGAACAGATTGTGCTGATATTTGGCATATTGATGGTAAAATTATTATGACGTATGCATCCGATAAGAATGGATCTTTGAAAATTCATTTATCAGTAAACAGATGTAATTTATTAGGATATAACATATAGGATACTTTGCACATAATAAATACTTAACAGCTTCTGTGGGATAACAGGGTAACAGGAAAATATTAGTACACGCAGAGAACCACCCACAGTACAGCAGCGGGCACAGCTAGTATAAAAACCACATAATTACCTTTTTCCACTTGTCCAGTTCATTGGTAGGACCTGTGGTGTCCATGTTGAGGACACTGCATAGCTCCTGCCACAATTTAAAGGCCCGTAACCTGCCTTGCGGTCCATTCCCCGGCCTATTAAGATCTCCATTTCTAAAATGATAGGTGAACATCTATTGGCTTGAATTTCAAAAATAAACCTAATGGACGGGTCAGAGTTTGTGTATGTATTGAGAATTTACGGCTTTCAATAAATAAAATACAATTGGGGATTGTAGGAGAAAGTAACTGATTTGTAGGAGGGTTCGAGGTGCACAAATCTTAAATTTCCTAACCTCTCCATAAATTCCACCATCAACTCAAATTGTGACGGACTGGTTCTCATTTTGGGTTCATACATTGTACTTCTCAAGTAAAAATATAAAACTAGTAAGTTTGGTTTCTACACGTCCAGGTTCAAATACTCCCAAGTTTTTCGTAATCCGATCCACTTCAAAAAACTCAGACTTTACGCAATATCAAAAACGTCAACAAACAAATAAACTTTTTTTACGGCTTTGGATGAAAGTTCTTTAGCCAAAAACAAATAAACAACTATTAGTGTCGCCATTAAGAAAATATATTCCTTGATCTGCAGAGGGCTCGTACACTATTTAGTTTGTGGAACGCTGCAGCTGTAAGGAAAATATAAATTGAACTTGATTTTAAAAGAATTTCCTTATAAATATTAAATGATAATAAATACCTCCTAATAAATATACTCACACGTACGTAAATATACCACTACAACTATCGCCGAAAAAGAAATGAGTGAACATCAACTCATAACACTAGGATTAAGCTCATAATAAAAGGAAAAGGCCATTTTAAAACAGCAAATGGCAATACTATATTCCTCAGTTGGAAAACAAGAATGGCATAGGTGTAATAGTACCTTCAAATTGGCCCATTTCGTCACTGGCTATAATGCTATATATGACATAATAATGATGATTCGCAAAGGATGCAACCCATTTCCTCTAAATATCATCCAAATCTATGCGTCAACAGCCCAGTAATCGCAGGACATTGTCGATTTATAATACCTTGCAAACTGCGGTGGATGGTATATCCAGACGTGAAATAAAGATGATCCAGGGGGATTGGAATGCTGGGGTGCGAGGTCAAGCCACCTCCTCGTGGTGCACCCCGGGCAACAGTGGACAGTGGGTCGCTGGCGAAGTGCTAGACGTGGGGGACGTCTCTCCACTTCTGCCCTATAGCGTTGATAGGTTGAAGTGGAGGAGGCAAGATGGCGCGGTTGGTGAGGAGCGTCATAGGGAGGACGCCAGGAGTTCGGCAAAGGACTCAGCGGACCTTCGGGTCGAAGGATGGCCGGCCTGCAAGGCCGGCAACGCGGCAGGGAGGGTCAACCCGGCCACCCTGTCGGGCACGAGGAGGGGTGGCGACGTCGAGTTGCAGCGGACCTTCGGGTCGGAGGATGGCCGGCCTGCAAGGCCGGTGGCGCGGCAGGGAGGGTCAACCCGGCCACCCTGTCGGGAAAAACTTGGACGGCGGCAATATGCCGCAGCGGACCTTCGGGTCGGCGGATGCCTGGTCTTCAAGACCGGCGGCGCGGCAGGGAGGGTCAACCCGGCCACCCTGTCGGGCACGAGGTGGAGTGGCGTCGTCAACTCGCAGCGGACCTACGGGTCGGTGGATGGTTGGCCTGCAAGGCAGGCGGCGCGGCAGGGAGGGTCAACTCGGCCACCCTGTCGGGCACAAGGTGGAGTGGCGACGTAGAGTCGCAGTGGACCTTCGGGTCGATGGATGGCGGGTCTGCAAGGCCTGCGATGCGCGACAGGGAGGGTCAACTCGGCCACCCTGTTGGGCACCATGCGTCTCCGAATCCTACGGTTCGGTGCCCGTCTAGAGGATGCATGGTCGGGGGGAACCCGGCCACTAGGGCACCAAATAAAGGGACCTCACCCTTGAAAGGAACTATAATGGATTCTAAGGCGATTGTTAAAAATCCCCAGGTGGGTAAAGCCCACCCTTCACGAGAAGGCAGCCCCATCGTATCTGGGGGGGGGGGGGGGCAACCGCCTCGTGGGCTCCAACCGGAGCTCACGTACCGACGACTCACGCAAGGCAAAGAAGGACGGATCTGCTAACAACGATAACCATGGCATAAACAAGGATTTGAGTAAGGGGAGGATCCCGCTAGTTGCACTATCTCGGTGTGACGCTCCACTTGGCGTCGCAAAGACAACTGCGGAGCATTCTCCTAACTATCGGATTCCTACTCTGAATCCATCGGAGGAGTCGGAATCAGATATGAGTTGGGAGTCGGTGTCGTCTCGGAGCATCGTGAGACGGCAGCGTAAGCGCCAGAGAGGCGCAGAGGAAGACAAAGAGGACCAAGGTGACTCCTCACCGTCACCCAAGGTCCCGACTGCGCAACACGGCCGCGGGCGGCCGCCCACCATCCTAGCGCGCCCGACACACCGCATTACGCAAGAGGAGAAGCGGGCCGCTGCAGAAACGGACCTCGAGGAGGAGCTACAGAGGAGGGCGCAATCCCCAGTGGCGGCGTCATAAAATTTTCTTCCTGTAGGTATATATATTAAGAAATAATAGATTGACATTTTAATTTGTATAATATCTTTTGCATGGAATATCCGATTTGAATAATTTAAAAAGTAATCCAAAGCAGTCTTGCACTAAATTGCAATAAGTAGTTTCGTGTTAAAGCTGCTTTAATTTAGCCCCACTTGCACCAATCAAATTATCTGAGATTGTCGCATTAAATTTTTCAAATTAATACATGATCACAAATTAATACATTGCCCTATATCTACTTATTTGATTTTACAGAATAATAAAGTTTTTTAAATAATTGCGAATGGAACGCCCAGTAATGGTTGAATTCTGTGGAGTTATCTTATATATGCTATCTGTGGTAAAAATGTATTAGTAAATTTAATATTTACTGGATTTTCAACGGAATAACGGTCCAGTTCAATCTGTTCAATCAATTTCGTTGCGGTTTTGAAATATTGAGTAATGTTTATACATGCCGGTGTTTGACTATTACAGTATATTGGCAGGATTCTCTGGAGCGCGTGTGTAACATATAATGAACGCCGAACCGCCGTCTTTTCTAAGATATAAATAGACTCTGGCAGTGAGTTGCGCGTTCTTCTGGTCAGTGACATATTTGTTTTCATTTCATTTGACACAGATTCGGCGCGAGACAGCATTGAGGTAGGTATTAGAAATCAAAGTGAAACTCTGAAGTCGTCGTGTAAACATCGGACTGATTATATTGAATGTGTGCTTTTCCAGATATAAGCAGCGCGAATGTAAGAAACGCGCTGAATCGTGGCCATACTTTAAAGCTGGAGCGTATTGTAGTGCAGTAATTATGGCTCACCATGTGGAGCCCATGGATGTGGACTGTATGGACAGTGACTTTGACAAGGAAAACACTTATCACCACACCAATGTACTTCCCTCTACTGAGAAAGGCTATGAAGAGTTGGATGTCTCTGAGCTCAACATGAAACTTAGGTATTCCATGACACCAGCTTCTTCTCCCATGTCCAAGAGCTATGCAGCATGTCTAGACAGTAAAAATCTCGGTGAAGATGACTGTCTTAATTATAATACTGAAAATTCTAACTTGACACAATCACTTAATTCAACAATTACTAAAAATGATAGTGTAATCAAATCATCAAAAAGTTTACCATTACAAGCACTTCCCACTCATGAGTTTCTTGATGGTAATGAAAATTCTTCATTATTGAGACAGTTTGATTCTACAATCACCAGTAACACAATAGCAGTTACAGTCCAGAATGATAAAGATGAGTTTGCCTCATTTCCAAGTTCATCTTCATCTACATTGCATACTCCTGAAGCCACCACACCTACCAAAGACTTAGCGAAGGATGGAGATTCTCCAATCATGAGAGGCTTAAAATCTGTATTTAACATGTTTAGATCATCTCAAAGCCCCATCCCATCCATGGATACTGACCATGCAGTGAAACAACATACCCCTAGTACACCAGACACATTATTAACCAAGAATACAAATATGGTAGTTTTAGCTTCCACTCCAATATCTACTCAAAAGTCAAAAGATGGTATTAATTCTAAAAGAAGCAGCCCATACAAGGATTGTTTAGTTTTCAATGATGACTTGGAAAAAGAGTTAAATTGGAAAGATGAAACAACAATACTTTTCAGCGAAGAAAAAATCCCAGTTCATAAATTGTTTTTTCAACATCCTAAGTCTACTGTAGAAAATAAACCATCAGAAACTGGCAAAAATACAGATTTATGTAAAGATGATTATTTCGACTCAACTGTAGAGTATATGGATATTTCAGCTGATGAATCTGTTATAATAGACAGAACCGTGACTAAATTGCAGCTAGATAAAAAATGCAAACTCAATGCTACTGCTGAATCTGACAGTGAGTTTGTGGATTGTGAATCAATATTTTCTAAAAATGAGCCACAAATTATTGAGAGTAATGAAACTGGAAGTGATACCTTGGTTGCTATGAATTCTAATAATATAAGTTTAACTCAAAATATTTATATTGATCCTATAGCAAAGCCAACTGTGGATTCAGGCATTACAGCTTTACTGAGCTCAGAAAGGAAAATTAGAAAAGATGCAACACAGTCACATAACGCTGATTACTCAAAAGATACAATTGAAATATTGTCGGAACTTGAAATGTTTGATGGAGATGGTTTGTCAAAATCTGAAAGTCAACATGTAATAGTTGATCTGCAGAAAAATATGCTAAATAAGAATGAAGACATCAATAAACAAAATGTAGCATGCAATATTACAACAATTGGTGTCGAGGAAGAAAACAAAATAGAACATTGCATTAAAGCTCCAGAATCACAATCTACACAATTGTATGTGACCGAAGAAATATTTAAACACGACAAAAATATTTCATCTATTGCATCTCCTGTACTTGATGAGTTACAAAATCAAAATATGCAAAGTAATGTAGACTTTAATAACAAAGTCACTGAGTTTGAGGCTTTACCACAAATAATCTTGAATCAAGATAACACTGATGTTGCTGTAACTAGTTTAACAGTACATATTAACACTCAATTTCCTGAAACAGACACGGTATTAGAAGATATAAATGTGACCAGCTTAAATAGAACCCAAACACATGACATGTATAATAATTCATCATCGTTTTGCATAGACAATCCAGTAATTGCTGGAGAAGAATTAGATGCAATAAATTCAAGAAATATAAATGTGATTTGTCCAGAAAATACAAGTATTCAGAAATCTGAAATGCCAGTGAAGGCAACTCCATCCTTTGCAGAAGAGTTGTCTGACGAAACAACTGTGTTTTCAGAAATGTATGTCACAGATGTTAAAAATACATCAGAAACAAAGACAGCCCCAGAAGCTTTAAATCCATCTGACATCCCATTTGAAAAAAATAAAAGTAGTGGCAGATTGCATACAGTTCTAGCAGACACAGAACCGATTAAGCCCTTTGTAACTACAAAAGTAAGAACACACCATACAACATTAGGAATCACCCCTGAATTTCAAAGAAACACAATTTCTGAAGTCATCAATACAACCATTGAAAAAGAATATAAAGGACCTGCTAATAATGATTCTCAAATAGATGTCAGTAAATTAAACAAATTAATAGAACATATTCCAGATACCTTAATCAGGAATGATCCAGTCTTTGATATTGCTTTAGAAGATCTGTCAAAAGTTTTAGTTAAAGATGTAATTGGAAATGAATCTACAAGTCTTTTAGAAAATGAATATCAAGAACCTGCAAATATTGAAATAGATATTACTGAAAAACATAAATTGATAGAATGTGTTCCAAATGTCCAAGATTTTAATGGTACTGAATTAGAAATTGCTTCAGAAGATCTGTCGAAAAAAATAGTTAAGGGTGAAACTGTAAAAGAATCTTTACTTCTTTTGGAAAAAGAATATGAGGGACCTAGAAACATTAAATTTGAAATAAATATGACTGAAATAAAGAAATCAAGAGAAAGTATTCTGGATCTTCCAAATAAGGATTCAAAAGAAGGTGTTCTGGACATTCAAAATATGAATACTACGGAGTTTGTTGTCAATGTTGATCCTTCAAAAATATTAGTTCAGAGTAATATTGGGGATGAATCTTTGCCTGTTTTAGAAAAAGAATATCAAGACCCACAAAATATACATTCTGAAACCAAAATCACTGAATTAATTTCTAATAAATCAGTACACTTTATCCCCGGTGTCCAAGTCGAGATGGCTGAAACATCTATTAATTCATGTGTTGTTTCATCTTTTGATACAATTCCAGATCACTTTGGTGATGATAAAGTCACATTCGTTGATAAGCCAATCACAAATACTCTTGATTATACTGCTGCAAAAGACAAACTTAATTGCAATGAATCATTAGAAATTAAACCTATGGATATCACAATAAATAAAAACTTAAATCAGCCACTTAGTTTACCGGACATAGTAAATCAAACTATTGATATTTCTATCAAAAACATTACAAATATCACTACAAGTAATGGTACGGATGATTTTATTCCAAACCAGGATGAAATTAATGTCAATATCGGCCATGTTAAACTAATTGGATCTGATGTGGAAATCCCTTTAGAAACCGAAAATGGTAATACCAGTAGTACAGTTTATTCGAACTCACCTAATCTGCTAAATAGTTCTGATATTGTACAGCAATTTGAAAAACTAGAAAATGAGAAACAAAATATGATTACCAATAATGAACTCTCAAATGTAAATCTTGAAACTAACATAGAAAACATTCAATATGATTCTATCAAATTAGAAAACAAGTATCCTACTGAACATGTTAGAAATGCTGAAACTGTGGACAGTACCAATGTTGAAGTCGCATATTTTAAAGAAGACTTAGTAGTTTCCGAAAGTAATACCCTACGTGTTCCTTTATGTGAAGATATTAAAACAATTGCAGATGATGTCAAAGAATGTTTTGAAAAAATACAAAATGCGGTTGTTTCTAATACCTGCATTTCATTATCTCCTCCAATAACTTCAAAAGGATACAATTTTAATTTTGATGAGAATGACGATCCTTTCGCCACGAAAACAAAAATGAGAATATCTCCACCATTAAATACTCCTACTAAGCTTACACAAGAAAACGTTGACATAAAACAATTTGTAGTACCCAAAAAGATAGCTGGAAATAGAAGAAAATCCCAATGTTCAGAAAGGAAAAGACAAACATTAATACAAAATAAATTTAATAAGACTTTTGATGTTACTATTAAAAGTATTGAAGACGAAACTATGGCCAACACAGAAATTAGTCATGAAGCATCAGAAACTAAGGGAGAAATAGTCTCAATAGAAATAAGTAAAGACCTTGCCACAGCGCAAAAAGTACACAAAGGCGAAGAAAATGATATGAAAACAGTAGAACGAAATGAAATTAGCCCGTGTGTATTAGAAAATTCACCGGATAGTTCTGAAATTAAAGTTTTGTTAGATTCCATGTCCAATAAATCAAATGAAACAAAAAGTGTCTCATCTTTAGAGCAATCTGTATATTATTCAGCTGGCGCCTCATCAGCAGAAAGTTCCCAATCAAAAAACGTATTTAACTTGCCGGAAATTGATGATATTAACTTTAATCCATTTGCAACTAAATCGAAAATGCGACAGTCTTCATCATCAGATCTAGAAGTTGAAAACTCGATTATCGCAAATGACAAAATAAATAGCTTAAGAGATAATACTATAATTCTTGATCCACACATAGATTCAAACACTACTATCATCATTAGCAATGTGGTACAAACAAATTCTACAGAAATTATTGCATCAGATGACAAAATGGAAACAGAGTTTATAAAAAAAGGTACTTCTGCTTTAAGTATTACATCATCTAAATCTACTGATGTCCATAATTTAACAATATGTGATGTACATACGGAAGATGAAGATACTATAGAAGGTCCTTTCTTAGAAGTTGATGGTCCAGCTGATACAATATCAGAAGTTGACAGTGCAGACATGATGCAGTTCCATGACATGCCTGCTGATGGGGCTAATGATAATTTAGGAGAAGGAGAATTATTTATTGATGCTGAAGCTTATGAGTTTTTACTTAATCAAAATCCGAGAAATTTTGTTACTGATAGTGGCAAAGAAAGCTTGTTTCTTAAATTTGATCCACTGTTTGCAAATAAAATATCTTCTGATGGTGTTTTAGCCGCTCTTAGTAATGATGAAAAAGAACAAACTTCTCCAACAAAATCCATTCCCACTTCAATAAATCAGGCCTCTCTTCCTGGGCCTTCAAATTCTAATATAACATTTGAAGGTGAAATTAATATATCTCAAGAAAGCAATGATGATGCTAACATTACTGTAGCTAAACCTATGCTGGCAGTTTCTCCAGCTGTTAATCCTGCCATCACACCAAGGCAAAAATCCATTACTCCTAGTAGATCAAATAGACGTTCTATCACATTCACATCTCCTGCCATAGCTGTTATTGATAGACTTCTCTCGATGAGTGCTAATAATTCTTTCCTGGAACCAGACACTATTTCACAAACTAATAGAGAACAAGCTGAAGCTGATATAGCTCTTTCTCAACTTAGGGAGCTCTTGGCTGAAAAAGAAACTAATGTTTACAACCTGAAATGTGAGAGCAGGGAGTTGAAAGACAGATTGGCAAATATGGAAACTCAGCTGAGAATTCTAGATGCTGATCGCCAGGAAAGGCTAAACAAAATAAATGAACTGAATGAGAACCTTATAGAAAAGACCAGGATCAATAAAAGCATGGCGGCTGTAGTTGAAGAGTATGAGAGGACGATCGCCAGTTTGATAGCTGAGATTGAACATGATAAAAAACGTAATGCTGAGGAAAGAAACAAACTAATTTATGAAAGAGATGAACAAACAGCACATTTAGCAAGCATGGAAGTTTCATTCAATGATTTACACAGTAAATATGAGAAAAGCAAACAGGTAATTCATGCTTGCAAAGCTAATGAGGAATCCTATAAGACTACCATTAAAAAAATTCAAGAAAATATAAAAAAGATGCAAACAAACTATGAAATGCTGAAGAATCATGCAACCTCTAAACTGCATCATTCAAATCAAGAATTTGAAAAGATGGGCAAAACTCATGAAACTGAAGTTCTGAAGCTGAATGCCATGATAAAAAGGAAATGCTTGCTTATTACATCATTAGAAGAGACTTTGGCACAAAAAACTAAAGCCAATGAGGAATTGACAGCCATTTGCGATGAACTGCTCACCAAAGTCGGCTGAAATAATGTTACTTTAAATCAATATAAATCACTTTATTGTGCAACATCTGTGATTGAGGCTCATATTTGCTTTCTTTCGTACTTATCATGTGATAAGTTGCAATAAGTTAGTACAACTAGTCTCTTCAATTAAGTGCCAAATCATTTTATTGTTTGACTATATTCATTTAATTTTTGTATATTCCCAAGACTGTGTAATGTGATAAAAACTGTAAGATTGCAATGCTTTGTGTTTGAAAATGTCATTGGTTAAATTATGTAGTAACTAACTCTGAAACACAATTATCTTCAACTTTTATTGCACGTTTTACGTTATGCAGGTCATAAATTAAACTGTGTGATCTGATTTCACATAAAAGCAATGTTGACACAATAATGTCTTTTTTTGTGTATGTACTATGATAGTTTAAAATATTTTTGTAAGTTATGCTGTTGAATTTAAACAAGAATATTTATTTTGTTAAAATAATGTACAATATCGAAGTTTTTTACATATTACAATAATCTTACAATAAGGTAATCCACATAGGTAATCAACTTACATATATTTTGATATTTAGAGATTTTCATCGAAATTGACATTTAGAAATGTATTCTGGCTATTGATAATAATTATATTTGGATTTATTGTTACATTTTCCAAAGTTTGACATGTGTATATTTAGTAAATATTTTTATAATGAATGTAAAATAAATTTTATATTAGTATTTTCATGACCTTTTTAAATATTAGGCCCAGGGTGTGCTATATAATTGATATCTCTTGTGTATAGCCACTGCAAATAAAACATTTGTCCAAAATTCTGTTGTAGGACTCATAGGAATCTCTTTCAAGTGGGCATGTGGACGGCTAATATCGAAACTAAATAGAATAACACTAGATTTTCTGAATAATTCAAATGTAATTTCCCTATATAACAGTTTTTTTGTTACATTTTCAGAAACGATTTCAAGTTGCAAAATAAAAAAATTAAAAATCTTGATAAATACCTGAAATGCGATTTATTTTTTAAGATAACAACAATCTCGAATCTTTCTTTTTTCTCTCTCTCTTCTTTTTTCTCTCTCTCTCTCTTTTCTCTCTGTCTTTTCTCAAATCAATATGCAAGAGCATAACAGAAAACATTTCTTTTGATAACTTCAATTAAAACAGCCCACAACATAATGATGTTTTCATACAATTAAAAAAAAAAAAAAAATTTACATTGCATGAAATATCACAGTCTATCTTGGAGTCATATTCATGAAATTCCAATTATCTCACGGTAGCTTTGGGATATTGGATTAACACCCCCACAGACATAATATTCTTATCTGCACCAACACCTTAGCAATATCAGGTATTGATATTATACAGTCTGGGATCCTTGTCAAAGACGCTGTAGGTTTTCTTTACTAAGATGTCTTCATTAAAGTAATTTACTAATCTATTACAATAACATTTCAGCAAACCACTAGCTGTTGCCAATCTTTAGATAGCTCTAATGTTCTAACCCGCTACCAGTTGGCAGCGCACCCAGTGTGGTAAGAACATCGCCCTATGTTGACCCAAATAGCCATTATGTTTTTGAAAATCCAATGAGCTCGATACCAAACGGCTGAATTATGCAATGACCAGAAAGGATTGGTGTAATTGTTGGATTGACAGATGATTTTATAAGACAATAATTTTATCGTTAGAGAACTGTAAAATATGTAGTAGTGGTTAATTCACGTAAGGGTTACCAAAGAGTGTTGGCGTCATGCAAGTAACCTGTTCTTATATGGAAAATAATGTCATGATAAATATAGTTCATTTAAAGTCTACAAAAACATTTTTAGTTTTTCTCTCTGGGTTTGAACTGCTTTGGTCTTTTTTTAAGTGACTTAAAAAAAGGAGGAGGTTCTCAATTCTACCCGTATGTTTTTTTATACTAGCCATCCACGCCCACTTCAAAATATTGTCTTGGCCTGTATGCACGGGGTTTCATATTTTTCTACGTGTACTTTTATACCTACTATTTAAAAATTAGATATAATGAATAAAGCTAATGACATTTTGAAATATCGGTAGTTTCTCTCGCGCCATTATCCCAGTTATTTGAGTGAGTAATTTATGCGCACATTGATTCAGCATGTGGGTATGACATCCACTGTGCCAGTCGGTACCGGTTCTGAATAAAAAGAAACATTTTCTGGAGCACAAGACACGCTATGCGTCGAGCCTTTTTGGTTCAGGGATTCGAGCGAGGAGGTTCGTTGCGGTTACCATGGAAACCAGCGACAAACACTGTCAAACGTTGTCCGTGATAAAGGAATTTCACGATGCTTCTGATTATTCTGCCATGTATGACGAAACTGTGCCAGTACTGAACGCTAGAGAGATAGATAGCCCCCCAACCAGCGACGAGGAAGTGGTGAGACCAGCTATGTCCAAGTTCAACCCACCTGTGAGGCATACTGCCCGTCACGATTTCGATTCGGAGTCTGATAGCGATTCTGAACCCGACAAGTTCTTGGCGAATGTTTCTGGAGAAGATGAGGTAAGTTTTTTGTTAAAATAAAAATTTTCTTATAGATTTGTTTATGTCCTACCACCTTCTCTAAGCATTTACCGTTTGACAACTACCTACATAAAGATACCTATATATATTATTAGCAGACCAAACGTTGTTCTGCCATATAAATAACCGATCTGTCAAGTTGACACGACGACGCTTCAATTAAATTACTTGACGTCAATGATCGACGCGGCGACGTATACATAATTATAATATTAAACTAATATGAATAGAATAATATTATGTTCAAATATTAGAAGGAAAAATTTCGTCTGCTAGTGGGACTTGAACCCACGACTACAGAATACTATCCTGTCGCTTTGTCCAACTAAGCTATAGCAGCCCATACCACTAGGGCCGAATTACTTCCTTCCTTATTAACATCTGCGGGGGATGTTATTATTTGAATTTTTTCCTTCAAATATTTGAACAAAAGTTATTCTTAGCATATGGTTAATGCGATACACAGTAAAAACTCTTAGAATAATATTATGTATTATAATAAACCGTCACGAGCGACGGTTAAATTATTTCGAAAATTTTTCATACAAAAATACTATAATCGCGATAAAAATGGGGAAATACACAAAAAAGATCATAAAAATCAGGCAAGCCGCCTAGTCGATTAAACACGAGATTGTTATATGTTATATTTACAAAACAAAACATTCTTAATTATACTGTATTTTAAATGTGCGTTACAAGTTTTTTTTAGGCGAACCGATTTTAATTATGCCATTAACCCATCTTACATTACTATAAACATCAAAGCTTGGATGGATTGATGGATGTTTGTTACTCAATCACGGCTGAACGGAGAACGGATCTGGATGATATTTGGCACAAAGATAGATTATAGTCTGGAATAGCACATAGGCTACTTTTTATCCCGGTAAAATGTATGATTCCCGTGGAATATTTGGTGTAGCGCGAATACCGTAATCCATGCGGGTGAAACCGCGGGGCGCTACTAGTTGTAGATATATGTATTAAACTGTTACCAAACACAGTGTATTCAGGCAGCAGTCCTTGAGATCCTTATTAAGCATAGATCTAGCTTGATAACATTTTCGACCATCGATGAACATAAGTTCATCGATGCGCCGATTGTTTATGGGCCAGCGAGTAAGATTATCCTGGCTGACCCCAAGCTGTAGCATGAAAGCTAAACAGGATGGGCCATTTAGACGGGTCAGTATGGGCTAGTCTCAAACTATAACACATAGGTACAAAGATCTGTTCTTAGTTGTAGTGCAGTAGTTAACATGGTACCATGTTGTCGATTTGAGTGATAAAAAAATCTAAAAACCTACTGAGTGCGGCACACCAAATCCAACTATCGAAAGGATATGAAATACAACATATTTTATTCATTTTACATATTGTCATGTTTCATAGTGGCATTTACCTACTGCTACCTACATAATCGATATCGACATAGATTCGATCGGGTTAAATTCCCGAACTGAGTAGTACATGTTCTTTTTTCAAATCTATGAATGCTGTTTTTATTTTCACTAGAATCGATCATATGCTTTCCAAGAACCGATCTTAAATTTGTATGTCTTATACATAGGTATTTATGTAGCTTCAGACTTGCCGATACTGACCTATGTAAATGGCCCTCCCGGTGTAGTAATTACGAATTATTCAAAAGTAAGCTGACGTAATGCAAAATTAGTTTTATACGCATGCTAAGTGGCATGTAGGATTCTTGTAACCATACTCGTGCAGACACTTTTTAAAACGCCGCGCGCCGTTCGATTGATGATTTCATGACTGTCCAGTGTCCATAATATTCATTGCAGTTGGATCCGCATGCATTTGTAAGGAATGTCTTTTATGTCTGGATATTAATAGATGATCATATTGTTTACATTTAACGATCCTCCAGCAGGACGGACGGCCACCTGTTTTGGCGCGTTACAATAACACAGTAAATAGACGAGGAAGCTTGTACAATAGATTAAATATAGATTTGAAGATATTAAAGGCTCGGATTTTTGTAATCTATGTTTTCAAACAAGGAACACTGTTCAATTACCTACAGGGTACATAAAGTGTAGGTATTTACACTAATTGGTGCAATATATTCGATCTAAGAAAAATAAATATTTAATGTTTTTGCTTGTAAATAATAATCTCAAAAAGTAGATTTATCATTTCTTTCACAAGTAGCAACCCAAGAGTAGTAAAAAAAATTACCAATAGATGGAACCGACTTCAACACTCAAAAGTGTGAAATAACTTGTTGAAGTCGGTACCATGATGGTTCAAAAGTAACGATTATCAAAATATTGTGAGCATGGTAAAAAAAGAAAAAAAAGTGAACATATAAAATTAAAGCTTAAATGGTAGCTAGGTAGGTACAATATTTTTTTATTTACTTTTTAAAACATAAATATTTAATTTACAAATTTCTAGCGTCCTCTTTTATAAAATTGCTGCTCCTGACAGGGTCTCTAATGACCTGTATAGTGCCTGTTTTTGTTCTAAATAGGTACCTACTGTGTATATTATGTGTGTATAAGTAATAATAATTAAGTATAAGTATGATTCCGCCGATTGTGCTACTCTGTGTACTAATACGTGTGTACTAATACTAATATTAATGATTTTAAGGAGGAAATATTTGTATGTTTTATAATGAATTTAAAAAACGACCGATTTTATAAATTATTTCACCTTTGGTAAGATATATTCACCCTGAGTATCATATGCTATATTATTTTTTCAAAAATATTTGAGATCCTTATAATAGTTAATTTTCAATTTTTTTACCCGTACGGAACCGGAGCGGACCGCTAGTCATTGGCGTATCTAGAATTATTTTTCAGGTGGGGCCTGGCCCCTGTCATGCCATGGCTGATGCGATGACGCAGAGAAATTCGAATCGGTAGCCCAACATCCTGTGGTGAGCACTAGACCATCCTGGGATGGGCACGGCCCACCCGGCCCCCTCTATTCGCCTATGCCGTTAGTTGTTAATAAAATGCATCTAAACATGTATGTATGCTGCGTTTTATTAACAACATACTCTCCTATTTTTTTTATTTTACTATATAGCTGTGGGGAACGCGCCAAGACACGAACTCCTAGATCCGTGCTTTCAAACTAAACTCACTACTAAGTACACGTACTTTAGAAGCGTATTAGCAAACGCGGATTGTTCTATTGTAGCCATGGAGGATGTGAATGTTTAATCATGGATATCGCATGCAATGCAATGCATATCCACTGATTTATAAATATTGATTAAACCGCGGTTACTATAAAGAAAACGTTACTTTGTAGAAAACAGTCGAAGCCAACTTTCTTAGTTTTAATTCAAAGTTACTTCATGGTAGGCTGGCAACGTAGAACATTTAGCTCTAAACGGTCTAAAGCTGGCATGCTAGCGAATAGTAATATGTCTGTCTAGCTAAGGGACATACATTAATAAACAATCTAGGTCTAGTGTGTTAAACTCTTCAACCACATCGTCACTGATCATCAAGTGAGATAGTGGTAATACGCTATAGATCTATCAGGTATAAAAATGTCACACGGATTTAATAACTTTTTGAACCCGAGGAGGGTAAATATCGTCGACCCTCCACATTTGTGAGACCCCCCTTACCGCCTGTAGTGACGTCACCTGCATTTTTAAGATAACATCTAGTTTCGTCGAAGAATTTTTTTGGTAAATTTTTGATTTTGCTTGTTTCTTCAATATAAGAACGCATCCAGAAATACTTACAAGACATGGGACGTCACAAAGCTTCAGAATTCCCCCACCCTTTGTCACACTAAGTCAAACTGCGCTGACGCCGTCCTTCCTCCTGAAGATGTGACGTTATTTATGACTGGCCTCCTAACTCACTCTCAAGTTTATAAATCTGAGAAAACACTCAGTGTGTTCAGATAAACCGTTGGAAGGTCTCAGCCGTGTGCGCACAAGGTTTCCGAAATTAGGTTTGATCTAAACACATACATTATCATTCTAGTTGATGGCCGTCGCTAGCTACACCTCTACAATACAACTAGCTTGAGGGTGATAGCTTACCAGGTAGGCACTAGAAATACTGTAAAATTTAAGTACTAATTTGTTTAGTTATAGTCTCCAGATCGCAAGTCCCAACCCTCAGAGAAATCATTGGAGCTGCTTCCGAAGCCTATACCGAAGGAGCCCGGCATGAAGCCAAAACCTCCAGTCAAGAGAGAAGATTCTTCGAATTCTGGTAAAATAACAGATGATAACAGACCTATGGCATCTTAGCAATCACAGTAGGTATAGTACGCAAAACCTATCTTTGTCGTTCATGGGAACGTTTACGCATGTAACAAAAGTACCTACCGGTGAAATTATTATTAACAACTAGTTATTTTTTTTAAATAAACATTCACACACACCCCCGCACTAGGATACACTGTGTCGCGAAAGGTATGGACGGACACACACAATTATAATACACAAACATCGCAAGCCTCGAGAACAAAATATATCGATCAGAAATGTTTGCCTCAGCTGGGGTCCACGGCTTAAAAGTCAGTGTTCCGCATGGGTGAACCGATTTTGATCGTTTTTTATTTGAAAGCTGGTGCTTCCCGTGTGGTGACATTTAAATTTCATCAAAATCAGAATCTTGATCGAAGCTCCAATAACTGAAAAGTGCGTGCTTATACCTAGACGGTAATTATAGTAGCGGTTGAAGACATCGGTGAACATACCTACACCACAATGACAATTGATCCCATGAGTGCTACTAAAAAGAGTAAAAAAATTTTTTTACCAAAAAATGGAACCGACTTCAACACTCAAAGTGTGAAATAACTTGTCGAAGTCGGTACCATGAGCACAATATTTTGATATTAGTTACTTTTGAACTATCATGGTACCGACTTCAACAAGTTATTTCACACTTTTGAGTGTTGAAGTCGGTTCCATTTTTTGGTAAACATTTTTTTCTTTCTTTTTTTCCAGAAACGGATAGTGGAGATATAGAGCCAGAAATTGGCTTGGTAGCAGGCAGCGGACGCGTCGGACGTCGCGGTGGGGGCGTCGTCATACCAGCCGAGGGGGCGTACGACCCTAAGCAATACCAAGACTTGAAAGTGCCGCCGGAGATGGAGAACATATTCCAGTACATCATGAAGTAAGTGGAGATAAAGACCATTGGCGTATCTAGCGTTACTTTTCAGAAGGGCCCTGGCCCCTGACTGCCATGGCTGATGCGATGACGCAGAGAAATTCGAATCGATAGCCCAACATCCTGGGGTGGGCACTACCCCATCCTGGGTTAGGCACTAGACCATCCTGGGTTGGGCACGGCCCACCCGGCCCCCCCTCTAATATACGCCTAAAGCAATGAATTAAACATACAATATCATTGGCCTAAAGACAGAACTCAGATGTATAATGTAAAGTATCACTCTACAACGATGCAATAAATCTATGGCCTTGTTATCCGAAGCTAGTGTTGCGAGGTTCGATGAACGTATGATAACGTACTAATCCTTATGCTATTTTATAATTTTTTGCACCACACTAGCTGTCTATCGCTAGTTTTACTCATCGATTTCTGACAGGAAAAGTCCATTTTATTCACAAGGGAGAAATAAAGATTTTAAATTTCGAGAACGCGCTTGGTAAAGCTAATGCCAACTCGCCGACCACTCAGAGAAGAGTGCACTTGAAAGAAGTCTTAAAAGTGTGAAAGAATCCTTGCCGCCGCGCGCCTTGCAAGTTCCCCGTTAGTGCTAGTGTGGTGAAAATTGTTGTGTTAATCATAGGTAAAGTTTTAGCGTTTCGGGTTTTGTGACCTTCGCTATGCTTAGGGTTCTTTTTAAGAACCACTAGTCTCGCATTGCTGATGCAGTGCAGGTCATTGCAGTGCAGGAAACTAGGTCTAGCGTGATAACATCCTCGACCACATCGTCACTGACCAGCACGTGAGGTAATCTGGTGCTGGCGACGCCTGCTGCGCCTACAGTCGGGGACTACTTAGTATTGTTTTGTATTGTACCGTATATTATACCTTTAACTAGGCTTCTCATATTCAACTATTCTCTAAACATGTCAAAACAATTTTTCTGACACTTATGTACACATATACATACACTTCTGTATAAATTGACTGTGTACATTATGAATTTCATTTTCCTGTGAATCGTAAATGATCCGTACTATTCAATTTTGTAACATTTTTTAATATTATTATTACATATATATATATATGTATATGTATATATATATATATAGCCAACATTTATAAATATAGATACATGGTTGTTGTATTACCCTCACTGCCAATAACAGAATTCTTTCTTTTTATTGACTGACTCAAAAAAGGAGGAGGTTATATGTTCGACTGTAATTTTTTTTTTATGTATGTTCACCGATTTCTCCCCCATTTGTGAACCGATTCTAAATTTTTGTTTGTTTGAAAGTATTTAAGTTATTTCACTCATTTTGAGTGTTGAGGTTTCTATTTTTGGTAAAAATTTGTGCATTGATTTAATAATATTCATCATCAACATTATCTCAGCCATAGGACGTAGGCCGTATAGCCACTGCTGGACATAGGCCTCCCCCATTAATTTCCACAAGGCCCGGTTGAAAGCGGCCCGCATCCAGCCCTTGCCTGCGATCTTAGTCAGGTCGTCAGTCCACTTGGTCGGTGGCCGTCCTATGCTGCGTTTGCCAGTCCATGGTCTCCACTGGAGAACCTTTCGACCCCAACGGCCATGGATTCTTCGAGCTATGTGCCCTGCGAAAGCTGCACAAGAATATAATATCGCTAAATTTCATACGTACGCATCACGAGAAGTTTGAGAAGATAGGAGGGACTTTTAATGTGAGCCCTTGAACTTCTATAATGTTATGTTACAATTTCGCTTCATTTAACTGTCCTCTCATCGACAGTAGCTCGGCAGCGGAACTGTGCGTATAGCTATTACCAGTTACCACCCACTATCCAACCTTGCACTAATCGAGTGTATGAGGACTGAGTATTATTATAACGACCTTGCACTGACTCAAATAGAGTATAATTTTCATTAATTTTATAGATACCTACTAATATAATTGACACTAATGAACTATCTAGCTTCATTCTGCGGTTTACTCGCATGGACTACGGTTTTACCGTTTCATAGGATATCGAAAGGGAACCGCACATTTTTCATTGCGCCAATTTTTATTTAGATCCGTTGAACCGTTTTGGTGTGAGAAACATTCATAGATCCATCAAATCTTTTGCTTTTATAAAAGTGGCAAGCTTTTAATCAGTTTTGTTGATAAATTAATGATTATTTTTGCTATCACGACAATAGTTTTAGATGTGGGTCTACTGTTGTGACACACGAAAAGAATAAAATCGATTATTGCAACTCAAATCAAATGATATTTGATTTGAGTTTACGTCACGGGATGCTCATACAACACTAACTATACATAGTAAGATTTGTTCTTGGCAGTGTTCGACGGCTACAGCGGCCAAATCATGTTTAGTTCGCACATAGGTATATATTCAGCGGTGTAATAGGGAAACAAGCCATCCTGCTTAAGTTGCATGTTGCTTGGTCGGCTGCACTACCACGCAGAAAGTAACCATGCCTAAGTGCTAATTCGGATTCCCTACAATCTCTTCGTTAGTGGCTCCCAGTAGCTGTATTGTACACAGCGGCCACACCCCGGAAACCACTTCGACCGTGGGCTAAACTAGCGAAGGGGGCTATGAGCAATTATAGCTTCTGGTTGATCCGCCATTTAGTACATAAAGTCTGCTTCGGTGAGACAGGCGATCATCGTCGATAGACACTCGCTACCGGCTGTCAAGGCGAAGCAGCAAGGCCATGTGAAATGCCTTAAAGAGCGTTTGTCAGGATCCTTTAGTGACATACGGTTATTCACTGCATCTCATCCTCTGCCAATCGTATCAGTCTTCTGACCCATTGGAATCCAGAGGTTTGTGACGAGGGAGTGGATATGCACGAGCGCAACCGCATGTCCACTATAAATATGTTCACGCGCAGATGACTCTTGCTATTCTTTTGCTCGGATTTGACTTTAAAAGTCCTGTAGCGATGGGGTGGAGACGGTAGGGTTTAGGTATCGGTGTACCGAGGTTCTAGTTGATACCCTGCATACAGGCGGCCTGTTGAGAGTGGTCGCTCTCGGAATCGATCGAGATGAGGTTCCGGGTTCGGCAGCACGACCGGTGACAGAGCAGCCCTATTTAGGATCACTCTGCTTTCCCCTGAACAGGGGAGGGGCCTAGAAAAGGTGGCCTAAAAATAGTTCATCTCATAATCTATCTAGGTGCCAAACCGCGGGCGCCTAGGCACCAAACACATCGCGGTCGATATAAAAATAATGTAACCAAACAGATCCATATTGCAACTTGGAATGTTCGAACTTTGCTAGATAACGACAATAATATATGCCCGGAAAGGAAAACTGCCCTTATTGCTAGAGAGCTGGCACGGTACAAAGTGGATATAGCTGCTGTGAGTGAGACCCATCTTAGTGATTGCGGCGAGTTGTGTGAGGATCTTGGCGGGTATACATACTATTGGAGCGGACGCCCACTAGGCGAAAAGGCGGGAAGTGGTGTTGGTTTTGCTATTCGAACGAGTGTAGCCCGAGATCTCTGTGAACTGCCCAAAAGCGTGAACGATCGCCTAATGACTCTACGACTTCCAATAGCAAAAAACAAGCACGTTCATTTTATAAGTGCTTATGCGCCAACCTTACCATCATCAGACGACGTCAAGGAAGAATTCTATCGGCAGCTACGTCTAATTCTTGAAGTGATCCCAAGACAAGATAAAATCGTATTACTGGGGGATTTTAACGCCCGGGTAGGTCAAGAACATAACACTTGGAAGGGGGTTATCGGAAAGCAAGGTGTTGGAAAATGTAATGATAATGGCTTAATGCTACTATCGTTGTGTGCTGAATTTGGTCTGAGCATAACCAACACCTTCTTTCGGCTTGCTGATAAACATAAAACTTCTTGGATGCACCCACGATCAAAACATTGGCATCTTTTGGACTATGTCATAGTCCGCCGGAAAGATCTTCGTGACGTTCTTATAACGAGAGCGATGCGGGGAGCCATTGGATGGACTGATCACCGTCTCATCAGGTCCAAAATATACTTACAGATAAAATCACCACGTAGAGCTCCCCACAAAATCGCACCGAAGCTTGCCGTTTCAAATTTGATCCAGTCTGCAGATATTGGTACACAGTTGGACCAGACATTTGCCACTGCATTGATAAAAGCAGATTTTTCCACCAGTAATGATGAATGGAAGTCGCTCTCTAAGCAGCTCTACATCTCTGCCTTGAAAACGGTTGGAAAGCCACAAAAAAGAAACCAGGATTGGTTTGATGCATCGGATACAGAGATTCGCAAGTTAGTTGAAATACATAGGTCTGAACTAAATAGCAAGCCTTCGTACGCAAGTGCCAACAATGACGCGCTTTTAAAGTTTCGATCTAAGGTGCGCGAACTGAAGGACAAATGGTGGAGCAACAAAGCCTCTGAACTTCAGACCTACGCCAACACCCATCAGACTGGAAAATTTTTTGAAGGAATTAAATTGGTATTTGGCCCTCGTATACGAAAAAACGTGCCAATGTACTCTCGAGACAAGCAACACCGTGTCACAAATAAAGGTGATATTCTGCTGCGTTGGGCAGAGCACTTCAGGGATGTTCTGAATCCTGATGTAGAAAATTATGACCTTATGCATATCATCTCCCTCGAGCAGCTTCCGGTCTGTGAAGAGTTGTCTAACCCGCCAGCCTTTGATGAATTTGTAGGAGCAATAAAACGTCTAAGAAATTCCAAAACACCCGGAAGGGACCAATTACCTGCAGAGGTTTACAAGTACAGCGGAAAGAATGTTGTAAATGAGCTCTACCGTCTTATCGTAAGAGTGTGGGAAAATGAGGACATTCCACAGGACTGGAGGGACTCTGTTATTTGCAAGCTGTACAAAGGCAAAGGAGACATCTCCGATTGCAGCTCTTATCGAGGAATATCACTGCTCTCCAGTGCTGGGAAGATACTTGCACACATAATTAACACCAGACTCAGTACAGTAGCAGAAAAGTACCTTCCAGAAACTCAATGTGGTTTTAGACCTGCAAGAGGTACTATTGATGCTATATTTGTAATTAGGCAACTCCAGGAAAAAAGTTTGGAACATGACCAGCCTCTCTACATGTGCTTCATTGATTTAGAAAAGGCATTTGATAGAGTTCCACGTGAGGCCTTATGGGTTGTTCTTGCAAAAACAGGATTTCCCAAAAAAATTATCAACCTTATCCGCCAATTCCATTATGGTATGAAGGCACAGGTTCAACATGAAAATGATTTTTCTGATGAAATCCTGGTTACAAGTGGAGTGAAACAAGGGTGTATAATGGCCCCAACACTCTTTGCTATATACTTTGCAGCTGTGATGAAGGACGCACTTCGGTTATGCAGTGATGGGATCAAATTGCTAGTAAGAACTGAAAAGGGCGTTTTTGATATTTCAAGATTTAGAGCTAAATCAAAGGTGCAGGAAATCTCCATTAAAGAAATTCTATACGCTGATGACGTATGCCTTCTGTCTAATAATATGTCAGATCTCCAAAACTGCGTGGACGCATTGCATGAATCATGTCAAAGGTTTGGTCTAGTTATTAGTGCTTCTAAGACCCAAATTCTGAAACAGCCACCGAGAGGCGGTTCTGCTGATAGTAGAATGCTAAAGCTAGGTGAGAAGTCATTGAAAGAAGTGGGTCTTTTTAAATATCTCGGAAGCATGATTAGACCCGATAATACACTTGCATCGGAGATTCCGTCACGCATTGCTAAAGCCGCTGCTATTTTCGGGCGTCTAAATGGTCGTGTCTGGAGGTCCCATGACCTGAAGCTGAAAACCAAGCTTGACGTATACAAAGCGCTTGTTTTATCAGTGCTTTTGTATGCATCTGAGACCTGGTGCCTTTACAAAACAGACATAAAAAAACTTGACACATTTCATCTAAGATGTCTAAGATCGATCATGAAGATAAAGTGGCAGGATCGAGTGGCTAACACTGAGGTCTTACGACGCTCGAATATACTTGGCATGGAGGCTCTGTTAATAAATCGTCAGCTTAGATGGTGCGGGCATGTACTGCGAATGGACGACTATCGTATGCCGAAAGCTGTCTTCTATTCTGTGATGGCAGATGGTAAGCGAAAGCAGGGAGGCCAGTATCTTCGCTACAAAGATGTTTTTAAAAGGAATCTTAGTATCTGTGGAATAGACTCTGGCAGTTGGGAGGAGCAGGCCACTCAGAAATCATCCTGGCGAGCTACAATTTACAAAATTACCAAAAGGTTTGAAGAAAGCCGACTCCAAAATTTGGACCACAAACGACAACTACATAAAGAAAGACCTAAGCCCACCTACAACTACACTTACAACTCTGCGGGCCAACTTTATTGTAGCGCTTGTGATAGGGTTTTTAAGTCCAAGTTTGGGATAGCGAGCCACTACAGGGCTCACGCAAAAAAGCAATGATAGCAAGGGTCGCCGTCATCGAAATCGATGAGGAGGACTATATATATATTCAGCGTTACAGCACTACATACGCTCCGTCCACAATTTGACCATGGCAGTGTACTTCAACTGTCAGATCAAATTGTGCTCTATAGAGAGAAAATATGACTTAGCCGATGGAATAAAGTACTAACTAAACTACAATTTTAGATACGAGGTAAGTAGATTCGAAAAAAATCGGCTCAGCAAAGGTTTATTTATATCGAAATTAATAAAAAGTCATCATCATTTTAGCCATATAACGTCCACTTCTGGACTTATGCATTCCCCAATGGTCTCCACAAAGACCGGTTGGAAGCGGCCCGCATCAGTCTCTTACAGCCGTGTATAGTCCGTCCAGCTGGTCAGTAGACGTCCTATGGTGCGCTTGCCAGTCCGTGGTCTCAACTCGAGAACTTTTCGCCCCCAGCGGCCATCAGTTATCTGAGATATGTGCCCTGCCAATTCAGTTTGCTACTCCGCTGGTCTATGTATTGGTTACTTTTGTTTGTTTACGGATTTCCTCATTTCTGATTCGATGGCGTAGAAAAACTCCGAGCATAGCCCTCTTCATAGCTCGTTGCGCGTGACTTTGAGTATGCCTACAAGGCCCACAAAACATACCACCGATGAAATGAATTACGAACTCTCGCAAACTGCGAGCTTATTATATTTGGCAGATATAGATCTCTTATTGTTTTTAGTTTACGTAAGCTAAGAATTTTACAAAAGAAATGATTTTTGAAAAAGCTGTGGCCTAGCAACGTCCGTGCAGTCAATCCAAAATAGGAAAGAATGAAACGAAAGGTTATTTTATCTTGAAATTCAATTCTATTTTTAGGTTCATACGCAATATTATTGATTGAGTGCGTGCCAAAACCCCAGACAACCGGACACTTTAATAAGAAATGTGTATAGAAAACGAAACCAAAACAATAAAAAAAGCGAAACTTACGAGTTGAAACACCGCGTTAAAACTGCGTTTAACATTAATATAGCCATGTCACGCGACGTTCGCAGTGATATTACATATTCGGGTTTGGTTTGTGCTGCTTTATTTGATATATGTATTTCGTGATGTCTGCCCCCCGATTCAGAACGCTTCGATAACTAACCGTATCGATTCCCATTTTAACGTAGGTATAAAAATCGGGTCCGCCCTAAATAAACTTTATGAGATTAGAATGGGGCAAGAGAAGTCGTCGTACTGATATTCTGCCGCGACCGCTTTCAGTCACAAGATCGTGTGTGTGTGTTTTTTTTTGTCCTAGCGCTGAGGCCCGGCCCGCGACTACTGGAGCGGTGTGATAATGCCACATTTTTTTCATCTTAATATTATATGACAAGGGAAATAATATTTTCAGTGTTTTTTTTCTATATACTTATGATCTGAACTTAATCACGATACATCTTAATTACTAGGCTTATGGAGTCTCATAAGTCGTTAAAAGTTAACGAGGGACGGTCCGTGCCGACCGTCCCCCGCCAACAGGTTTGCGTCCTCAATTGGCATGACCCTCAGTAGAGACTCTTTAAGTACATAATTCGTTAATAACATTTCAATTTTGTATGGTTCATTTGTGCTATTATAGTTTTAATACGAATTTTTTGTGCAATTTTCCAGATTACCTGCAGTGTATAAATAAATGTAACAGAGAGAGCGTGTACAAATTATCATAATTTATACACACAATTCATAAAGTACTTTTGGAAAGTGAATTTAGAACTCCAAAAATGGTGCTTTAAAGAAACATTTTTTTCTAGCATTCCCTTCCAACACAATGGTTCATTTTGTTTACGTTGCATTCTCAAGCTGTTACAAGATTAGCTTGGTAGAGACAAACATAGTAGGTATAGATATTGAAACAGAACATGGCATAGTATGGCGTTATGACATTGTTTATTGAAATCTTTGAGTTTACATTATTATAACAATTCAGATTAATAATCCTATAAACTAAATTACATAGTTACCTAAAGATATTGTATGTTATTGTGTGAAACGGAAATAATATACGCGTCTAAACAGATATGGTGGAGCCATTGGCTTTAACCGTTCTAAGTAGTACCTTCTCGGCAAAAGCCAAGAAGGTGTCACGGGTGGCGTCATCACCGATAATGCTGCTGTGTTTTTATCGAGTTTGACGCCCATCCCACCAGGCCCTGTGTGTTACAATACGTAACTTGAGAAGGCCTGCGTCCCGTACCATTGAAAACCGTAGTAGGTATGCTGATTATGCCATATTGATTGAGTCAATCAATTTGATTAGTAGGGTTTCATCTCTGGGTGCTGGTTGTTATCGTCCACTCAGGCCTATCACATCCACACACCATCCACAGTTTCGAGCAGTCGTAGTTGCGTGTAATTTTGTTTGGGTGCGATTGTATCGTTTCTAGATATACTCCACAAAAAATCGACATAGAGTTGAAGCTGCAGCCGTTCGTGCCTGAGTA
Organism: Apeira syringaria; assembly: GCA_934044485.1. NCBI lineage: Eukaryota > Metazoa > Arthropoda > Insecta > Lepidoptera > Geometridae > Apeira > Apeira syringaria. The sequence continues at coordinate 6,027,567 of OW203658.1, read as the reverse complement.
CGTCCCGAGTGTCGGCGACACGGACGCGTTCCTCAAGGTGACCACGCCGGCGTGCAACGCGCGGTCACAGCCTCTGGCAGACAAAGTGCTCGAACACATCGACAACTTGGGTGAGTACGACATATCGACAACTTGGCTAGGTGCAAAATATCGATATCTTGGGTGAGTTCAATATATCGTGGGTGAGTATAGGACAATATATTGATAACTGGTGTGAGTTGAGTACGATATATCGACAACTTGGCTGGGTGCAAAATATCGATATCTTGGGTGAGTTCAATATATCGTGGGTGAGTATAGGACAATATATCGATAACTGGTGTGAGTTGAGTACGATATATCGACAACTTGGCTGGGTGCAAAATATCGATATCTTGGGTGAGTAGAAGACAACAAATCGTTATCTTGGGTGAGTTGAGTACAATATATCGACAACTTGGCTGGGTGTAAAATATCGATATCTTGGGTGAGTAGAAGACAACAAATCGTTATCTTGGGTGAGTTGAGTACGATATATCGACAACTTGGCTGGGTGCAAAATATCGATATCTTGGGTGAGTTCAATATATCGTGGATAGGAAAATAGAAACAAACCTAAATTATTTTTTTAAGAAGGCCAATGCCTCTTCATTTCGATCATTTGGGAAGAAAAAAGAGGGCCGGTCCTACACTATCGCCTTGTGAGCTTTGAGAAATAGATATTTCAATGTTTGATTGATGTCGATTTATTAAAATGTAGGCACTACAGTTTTTTGCAATCGTTCAAATAAAAGTCGACTTTTGACGAACCTTTTCATACCGCGACTTATCAAAGTTACCCAAAGCATCTTATTTGACTATGAACCCACTTACACTTTTCAATATTTATTTAATATTCTTGATTAGAAACAAAAAGTATTTGCACAACACTTCATACAGCAATTTTAGATTCAGATTCAGATTCTTTATTTAGCCTTATAAATTTAATTAGTTTAATTTATAAGAGTGGCTGCTGGACTCTGTAAAGTTGTCACCGATGTTTATTTGCAGGTCTGACGGTACTTGACGAGCCAGCTGCCGAACAGAGCGACTCCGCGCTGTTACATCTACAGCTCCGGGCGATATCAAAGACTAACAGCGCCAAGTCTACTCTTGTAGGTTTTTTTTAAAAAATATTTACCATATATTCTGTAATATGGGATAAATCTGTCTTTCATACATTTTGTATTTAGAACGTTTTTAAGCCGCTTATATTTCGTAAATGTAATGGAATCAATAATGATTTACTAAAGATGGCGTGTATTCCGCGCTTACTGCGACAGATAATACGATACAAATAATATAAAAAAGGATAGCTATATGTTTAGACTTGCGCTTGAAATACGCGTCGTAATGAAAATTACTACAATTGATTTAATTTTGCCGCCTCAGTTTCCGCGCGCTTGTGCGACATCTACCTCATATAAACATATATCATTGAATGGAATATTCTCGTTTGCACTTCTATTTTATAACGAGATTTTCAAGATTTAAACATTTCCGAATCGATTTGGTTAGTTATCGGAGAGTTTTTGATCGGGGGGCTGGTGCGTGTGATGACGTGGTTTATAATTTATAAACTAGCTGCGTCCCGCGGTTTCACCCGCGTGGTGATGATCGATAATGATGAAAAGTAGCCTATATGTTATTCCAGAACCTGAAGTATCTACATACAAAATTTCATCGAAATTGGTGGTCGCCATTTGAGCGTGAAGAAGTAACGAACATACACACAAACTTTCACCTTTATAATGTTAGGAGGATAAATAAATAAATCGTTAACCGTAAGTGTCTGTGTGTCTGTGTAATAAGTGTCTCATTAAAATTATATATTTGCATTATATACAGCTGACAAAAAAGATAGAGAATGCTGAACAGAACGGCAAAGCGATCGAGCGTTGGATCAAAGACGTCAGCGAGCTACATCTGTCCAAGCCACCGCCCACCGTCACATATACCAGGTATATGTACTTACTTGTCTATTTCATGAAATAGAAGCTAATACAGATAACTATAATAGATAATATATAATAGTATACATTCCAATAATAATTCATTAAAAAACCAATGTCCGTGCCGTGGTGGTACCGGCCTAGAATAGTACTCCCCCATCTCTTCCCGCGGGTGCCGTAAGAGTCGGCTAAGGGATCACGTACCAGGAGGTGGGCAGCAGTGCCTTCTGAGGATTGGAAATCATACTGCGCTCGCCAACCCGCCTGCCAAGCGTGGCGAGTATTGGCAAATCCCCCCTATATTGGGGAGGCATATGTCCAGCAGTGGACGCACATGGCTGAAAGAAGAAGAAAAAAACCAATATTAACTTAAAATTATATGCATATTAAAAAATAAATTTTTAGTGTATTAAAATTTATCTACTATTTTTATTGTGCTGTATTTACTTGAGTTTTATAATTATTTTTGTAAGAAGTTTTCAGTACATATTTCGCGCCTCGCAGCTGCTTTTTATAGTTAACATATTTTTATTGTTTACGTGTAACATACATAACTAAAACAATCATGATCTGATCTATTGGTTCTCGTTTAGCAAAACTCCCGACATCGACACCCTGATGGAGGAATGGCCGGAGCCCATGGAGGCGAGTCTCAACGAGGTGGGATTCCCCCCCGCCGCGCTCGACTGTAGCTTGTCTGAATACGCGGCGCTAGTGTGCGCCATGTTCGATATCCCGGTGTGCGGGGATTCCCTGGCGCACAGGATACAGGCTCTGCATCTCCTATTCTCCTTGTACTGCGCCGTACGGAGCTCACAGCTGTACGCTGATCGACAGAAAGAGAATAGTGAAAGTGTTTAGTCAGGTTGTACCTATATTATATATACTTAAGTGTATTTTAATAAAAAAAATATATACACAAACTGACTGATTTTATTTCATTTAAATTGATATTAAACCTTGACTTGCCATGTTTTATCACTTTGAACACTTCTGGAAGTGTTAGTTAACAAGTTTTAAGTAGGTAATATATATCTGATGGGCAAATTAGACACATCAAGCTTCGAATGCACTAATTCCTGGCCAATTCCGCGTAGTTTTATTCGGTTTCAAATTAATTTAGATAAAACCACGCGCAGTATTAACAAAAGGATCCAATGTAAGTATTGTTATTGATGTGTACTTTAGCGTAACCATTTAAGAACTTATTTTGAACAATTTTATTTTAGATTGGTTGAATGAGATATTCACTGAAATTTTAACTAACCGTCGTGTATAAAAAAAAACTTTGTTCTCAGAACATTCAAATCTAGCGTCGTCGTCGCCTGCCTTCTGACTGGATGAGGCGCAGCATCTATTTTTTTTACCTTGTGCTGTGCTGTTAGAAGCTCGCAGTTAGCTGGTCGACTGAAACGAGTAGCAGCTACGTCATTGCAAGTGTATTTTTTTAATAAAAAAAATCACTCGCGTACTAAATAAAATCAAATACCCATCCATCATTTGCCCACCCCAGTATCAGTTCGGAAGCTTGATTCTCGCTCGAAGTTGTAGGCTTATACGTCTACTGAGGCCAATCAATCTAAAATGGACAGAACCAACTTCGGGAGAGGTCAATCGTCGAACCTTAACATAACCAAGTTGTTATATTCTCTGTGGCCAGTCCTTTGTGCATGTCACTGTCAAGCGTCAATGACAACGCAAATGTCAAAACGATTGCCACTCTCTCTGCCCCGCTTTCTAATCAGTGCTCTGCCCTCTCTTCTAAAACCACCATGTGGTTTCTTCCAGGCGACCTTTGGATGGACAGGGATTTATGTACTGATGCCAGACATGGCATCAGTACATAAATCATGTATGTTTAAAATTGAAAAAAAAAACACCTTTTTATCATTCGGTTTAATAAATCAAACATACCCTTTTGCACTCTTTTAATACTATCAACTTTAAACCCACGGTAACTTTCACATTACCAGGAATTAAAATAAAAATACAATTTAGGTACTTTGGCAATTCTTACGTTTATTTCAGAATTTCGTACATTAAACTAGAGAAAATATAACGTGGTTATATCCAAACGATTCACCACCGCACAAACTCAACTATAGCCTCTTAAAGGCTCCAATAGAAGTAACCTAAGTATCAGCACGTGTAGACAATAAAATGTATATAAAGACTCCTTACAGTTCAAAATGATGGTAATGGAGATAATATAAAGTCGATTAATCCCAATTGGTAATTACCAATAATATTAAAATAAAAATAATAGTTATGTATAAATTATGTTTAATGACCTGTAAGTTTCTCCGAAAGTGCACGCGCATAATAAAATATTGTTTGACGAATTCACATACCTACCTAATATACAATCGTCGTAAACAATATGCAGCCTGATTTTATTACAATGATCAGCACAGTGCTTCTATTTACTAAACGTCTCTTGGCATTTATCGATTTTAAGCGCTTTCTTCCCATTATTGAATATGGCAATACTTCAAAGTCGACAAGAGCGTCCGTACTGCACCAAGTGCACGATTCAACTGAAAAAAACCCAACGACAAAGCACGAAGTTTACCGTGACATTTAAATAAAGAAACATTGCGTGTTGTGTGCTTTCTACCATTTTAAACATTTGTGGACGGCAATACTTGTATATTGCTAAGCTTTTAATTTAGATAAACTGGCATTACTAATAGATTTAGAGATATAAGACAATAGAGATATATTTTATCAAATGGAAAACGCCTTCGGACATACGAAACTATTAGGCAAATTGTAATGTGGCAGCAATTGATTTGATTATAGCTTATTCATAAAATTTTCATAATATAATCAAATGTAATTTATAATATAATTTAGAAAAGCAAGAATCTAATGTTCAGTGCTCTGCGACATTAGAGTACGGATTGCGAATAACTTAACTAGGATATGATATACTATGATATAAATTTAACAATTGTAATTTTGTTCGTAAGCTTTTTCTAATTAGACCAAAAAAAACAGCCCCAGATGGGACTCCCATTTTCCGAATTTCCGGTTTAGGTCTTGCGAAGATTAAATGGCAACTCGCAGCAATGCTAATGTTACCATTTTCCAAATGTTCTGGGGATTTGGGAAAAAGTAATATTATAGCTAGCACGAGTGCGTGCCTAACAAAATATTTAGAAAAAACCCCATTATTATGTCAAAAATTAACAAAAGATTAAACGTAATACAAAATAACGCCTCATTCCACATACTGTTCATAGAAAAGCATTCATATAAATTTAGGAAATGTATTTATCTAATCTCATACTGGAATATAAATATTAAAAAATCAAAAACATAACTTGAATGACAGTACATATAGTCTGTGGACGCGGCGCAACACGCATGCGCGACCAGCAAATGGATTTTGGCGCTAAACGTTTACAAATAAATATGCAAACTTAAGCTGTGATTTTACGTAAATTTCATTATCTATTTTATGAGATTACATAAAGTTGTGAATGAAACTGCACATTATTTGGTCTTAAAACACTCGTGTAATGCTATAAACTCTTATTATGATACAGTTTCATAAACTACTATTATAGTGCAGGCAGTTTTAAAATGAAATGTACCGGCCCGCGGACATGTGGGGCAATGTTGGAAACATTGCCCCACATGTCCGCGGGCCGGTTGTAACAGAAATGGTCACTATAAAGTTAGGATAGATACAATGAGATCTAGTTTAGGGTACTAATACTACTAAATGGAAGACACTACGTAAACACAAACTTACTAAATACGTGGATCATACAAAAATATTTTGTTTACAATCTACAAATTCATTATCTAGGATGTATGTGTATCGGGTATTATAAAATACATAGTTGATATATATCGACCTCGGCTCTTTATATATAATAGACCTTAGGTACATTGCACAAGACCTGATTAGGCGTATCCGCAACAGACAATCATATTGTTTGAACGCTCATCAGTGCAAAAGAGGCATGGCAGGATCGTAGCAAGTACATACTAGTCTTTGTCTACGTTCAATTTTTTTCAAGGAAAGTATTCGGCAACTATAGTTGGATTTATTTATTTATTTAAAAGATCACCAACACGGTGTACACCAATACATTTCAAAGGGAACAAGCATTCTTAATAATTATAAATAATAATAATAATAATAAATCATTTATTGCCACAAAAAAAGAAATATTTATACAGGACATGTTTAATTAATTAAATATCTATGGCAAAAGGGATAGGCTCAGCATGTGTCATCTTCCCACAATGTATCTTAAATAAATTCAGTGTCACAGCAATTATAGGTGAACACAGCGTGTGAGAATTTGTGATAAAATCACCAAATATCGCGATCAAGTAACATATTGAGAATATTGAAGGTGGTTTTATACAAAAATAGAAAAAATAGATTTGAACCCATGTCTACAGAATATCGTCCAGTCGCTTTGCCAACTAGGCTTATAATAGCACTCCAACAGCAGGCGAGTTTATATCTTCAGTTTTTAGTAACACTTACTAAAAACTGAAGCTTAAGCTTAAATGGCAAAGCGACAGGACTGCATTCTTTATTCGTGGGTTCAAATCCCACTAGAAGCCGATTTTATCCGTCAAAACATTTGAACGTCAGATTTACCTAGCATGATGTTTGTGAGATGAACCATAAGACTCTTAGCCCCTGCCTACCCTAACTGAGAATAGACATGATACAATACATGTTATTATACTTCGTACATAATAGCATAGGTGGCCCTGACTGCTGCTTTAGCGTTGGCTGTGTTGCAGCAGTCAGTGTCTTCCCAAGGTTGGCTTATGTAACAATAAAAAAAAGGTACAAAAACAAACTATATTACAACAACAAAACAAAAATGATGTTAGCGAATTAAGCTGCGCTCCAAAACCGGGCGCATATTGGGCAGTTGGGCACGCTTGAGGGATTACTTACTGTATTTAGATGACTGTATGATCTCTAGTGGGTGCCGTAAGAGTGGCCGTGGTGGTACCGGCCTAGAGTAGTACTCCCCCATCTCTTCCCGTGGGTGCCGTAAGAGTCGGCTAAGGGATAACGTACCAGGAGGTGGGCAGCAGCCCCTTCTGAGGGTCGGAAATTATACTGCGCTCGCCAACCCGCCTGCCAAGCGAGGCGAGTAATGGCAAATCCACCCTATATGGGGGAGGCATACGTCCAGCAGTGGACGCACATGGCTGAGAAATAAATGATCTCTAGTTTGTCTTGATAGGGTCATTTACTCAAACAGGTTTCTACAACACCGAGGTCGAATCACTTCGCATGGCAAAACCATTACATTTTTTTTAATTCGATAAATGTATTTTCAATAGTTAGCTTTATATATTTACATTATTTTTAACACAGATAAGTCACAAACATGTTTTAATTTAGACCGTCACAGTTCGTCACATTTATTGACGGATTTATCCACTTTCGTCACGTAGTATAAGGGGGCGTTAAACGATAAATTCGATTGTCAGGATGCACAAGAATAATTTCAGTAGACGCAAGATAAAACGTCAAGTGAACCAGACACGTATAATGACTAACAAGAGGATTTGAGAACAAATAAGAAGAGAATGACAAGATGATTACCATTTAAATTAAGACCGATAATGAAATGTCCTTTAATCTATATTCTTTGTGGTTCTATTTAATTTTGACTATTGACTGACCGGTTGGCGCAGTTGGTAGCACTCTGCCTGCCGCTGGTCCCGTGTTCGATTCCCGGACAGGTCAAACATTTGTCTTTGTATGAACATGTCTGTTTGACCTGTGTCTGGGTGTGTATATGTATGTATAAAAATCAGTCATCAGGTTACCGTAGTACAGGCTCTGCCTAATTTGAGACTTGACCCAATGTAGACCCAAACAAAATTTATTATGAATGTCATTTGAAGCGATGATAGCTCAGCGGGAGGAGCGTCGACTGTCAAACTGACGGACACTGATTCGATCCCCAACAACGGCTTGAGCTTCCCGTGAAGGTAACACCGTTATCAAATTCTCAGTATGGTGGTAGGGTATTACATTACAAATTAATTTAATTCTTTATTTTATACTGTATAGATCTAGCGTATAACCACTATCTCACTTAATAGTCAGTGGCGATTTGGTCGAAGATGTTATCACGCTAGACCTAGAATGTATTACTGGCTCTCAAGTACTGCTGCCTGAACACACTAGATATGCGTTTGGTCAGTTTTTCACAGTTAAGGGTGGTAGCTAGCCAGGCGGGAACTCCAGAGTACCCAACCTCCATGCTGGGAATTTGATAACGGTGTTACTTTCAAAGGAATGGTAAATACAACCATTGTCTAAAGTGAAATAAATAAACTGTCTGAAAGAGTAGGAGAAATTATTTAGCGTGACGAAGGTGATACAATTTTTTATCGACTTATGAATAAAAATCTACCCAGCATTATCTCACAGCTAGTATTTCTAAAAGACCTGGAACCAAACCCGTTTTATTTTAAACTAGTTGCTCTTCGAGGTCCCACCCGCAGACTATGATTTGTATCCCTCGTTAATTGAGGGTAGTTTTTAGACTTAGTTAGGTTAATTAATTAATTTACATTGATATTTTACTACTAGTTCCAGGTCTTCTCAATACGATAAAAAAATTAAACGCTATTTTTTAACCTAATATTTACAGTTTAGCAGTTTCACAAAGCATCTCTTATATCACAGTTCCATATTTGCACCCACACTTATGTATATATAACAGTATATATATACCACTAACGATACAATTTACGTTACAGTCAGCATATTATGTAAAATATCTATTGTCGATTCACGCGTCAAACAAATATATACGTTATAAAAAAAATATCTTTGGTCTTCAATGTTGGTGTGTACCAATATCGTAGACAATATTAACATTTTAATAAATTAGAACTATATAAACTTAGATGTATTGTTTGCAACTGTTTACAGACATTCTTCCATCGGTTTGACTTTTGGCTTATAAAAAGCTGCGCTGACTGGTATCTCTAGGTACTCACATACCAGGGGGTTATCCGCCTAAAAATATTGCTTTGAATATTGCTATATGTAAACTCTAAGGCTTTCACGGCCGGCGTTGCATGTTGTATGTATTGCTTCCGGGCTGTTTGGCCGTGGTCTATGTGAAACTTTTGTTCCAAACGTTTCGTCGATCACTGCGGTCGACATCTTCAGTGGTTCAGGTCCGAGCGGCGACAAGAGCGTAGAACTCTCCTTCGCGGCGTCTTCTCTGATACTGAGGGTATCAGTATCAGCCCGGAAGCAATACATACAACAATATTGCTATAGCTTTCGATTTTCTTTCCGTCTTTATGAACCTAAGAAAGCTACAATTGATTAATTGTTAATAAGTCTATTATACAATAAGTTTATGAATGATTTATTAATTGTTGAAGGTTTCTAAGATTCGAAATACGGAAAAAAAAGTTGAAAGCTATAGCAATATTCAAAGCAATATTTTTAGGCAGATGAACCCCTGGTCCATTCATTGTTTGGGGCTTCTTCCTCTAAGACGGTTGCCTTCGACTTTTTCCCTTCACCATTAAGCGACGACCCTTTGAGTGGGAACAAGATTGAGCTTTATTAGAGTGGTACTAGGAACAGTACTAGGCGAACCGCGACCGCCCTGTATTCTCCTTGAAAAAGACCACCGATTGCGGTCGAACCTATAGTCGGAACCCCCTGACTTGTTACGTGAGTAATTCCCGTGTTTTATACATTCATAATTTGTCAAAACCACGTCAGTTTTAACAACAAACTTTCTAGAATGGATACGCAGTATTTAAGCACGGTGAAATAAAATAGACTTCCACTTTTATAATTCGTACTGCCAGGGAATGGAACTCACTGTCTGAGTCTGTGTTTCCCGATAGGTACAACCCCGGAGTCTTCAAGTCGCGAGTGAATAGGTTCCTTCTAAGTTTGCGTGCTCCTCCTTAGACCGCGTCGTCGCTTAACATCGGATGAGACAGCGGCGAAATGTAGGCTTTTTATGAAAAAAAAAACCGGGCGGGTGACACCGTATGGCTGCGCTAGTATATGATAACAGCTGACTCTGACGCGTGAACCGACCTTTTTACAATAAAAGGACAGTGTCTTTTTACAATTACGCTACATCACAACAAATATCTAAACATATAAGTCACATGCATGCACTCCCATTTTTACTTTTATATATATTATTATTTAATAGAAACATGACTAAAGGTGTGTAGTTTAAAACCATTAAGAACTAAACAATCTGTATGTCTCAATGCGAATTTATCAAATCGTCCATTATTGTTATTATCTTGCGATCTATACCTGTAAAGAAACAAAATGCATAATTAGTGGTAATCAAACATATTGTACGAATGGACTTCCATTTAATTTAAAACTTCCTCCCTCGGTATTCCCGAGTAGCTACAATATGGAATTCTTAAAAGGAGAGTTAACAGAGTCTTAAACGGATTAGCAACGTATCGTAATGCCCCCAGTGTTACAAATATCCATAGGCGACGGTAATCGCTTACCATCAGGCGGGCCACCTGCTTGTTTGCCATATATTTCATAAAAAAAGAGTATGTCTCTATAGACGCAAACTGTTGAAACTATTTATACTTCACGAACCTACCATTACATGACAGAGTCAACAACAAAAGGATATCTGATTGTGTATCTAAATTATGGACATATTATGTTGCTATTTATTACTATGCACCCCGCGGTTTCACCCGCGTGGCTTACGGTTTCTAAGGTACCTCGCTACCGTCATCCCACGGGAACCATAGTTTTTCCGGGATAAAAAGTAGCCAATGTCTTATTTCATGATGTAAGCTATCTTCGTAACAAATTTCATTCAGACCCGTTTAGCCATTTCAAAGTGAAGGAGTAACAAACATACAAACGACAGACAAACTTTTTTTCATTTTCACTATTTTCAATATATATTTTTTGTGCGAATAAAGATTTATTTATATCTATTTGAATGCGAACACAATATGAGCAAACTACCCGCAATAGAATAAAGCTCATTAATTAGAACGTTTAATGTCGTTGAAAGTATCGTGATTTAATCCTACAATTATTTAGAAGCGATAGCTTAGCGGCAGGAGCGTTGGCTCTCAAACTGACGGACGCTGGTCCGATCCTCACCAACGCCTTGGGCTTCTGGTTCAAATCAAATTCACAGCATGATGGTAGAGTACTATCGAGAACCCACCGCGCTCGCTACCACCATCAAGTTTAAAAAACTGTCACCAAAGACATAGTGTGTTCAGACAGCAGTCCTTGAGAGCCAGAAAAAATACTCTACGTATAGCGTGATTACATCTTCAACCTCATCGTCGCTGACCATCAAATGATATAGTGGTCAAACACTAGATCTATCTTTATATGTATATATAATTCTACTGTACGTGTGTATGTCACTGAACTCCTCCTAAGCGGCTGGACCGATTTGAATGAATTTTTTTGTATGCGTTTGGGTGGAGTATCTAAACCATCCAGGGTTTAGATACACAAAAAAAAAACTACCTGGCGCTGCATCCAGGATAGTCTGTCGGGTCCACTAGTATAGTGACTTGGCTTTGACTAGCCGGTTGCCGCAGTTGGTAGCACTCTGCCTTCTGAACCGCTGGTCTCGGGTTCGATTCCCGGACAGGTCAAACACTTGTGTGTATGAACATGTCTGTTTGACCTGCGTCTGGGTGATATGTATATCAGTCATCAGTTTACCATAGCACAGGCTCTGCCTAGTTTGGGAACTGAAGACCTTGTGTGAATGTTAATAAATAAATAAATAGTTATAAAGTAAGATTTATTTTTTGACTGGTCTGCCACATTCCTTTATGTGTGAGTGAACTCACCGCTCAGTGGTAGTGGAACAGGTTGAAGAGCCGCCGGTTGAACGGGAACCGCTGGTTCTTCAGCTCGGTCATGGGCTCTTCCTCGTTGCGGATGCAGAAGTAGCTGGTGATCACCGATCGGCAGATTGGACACTTGTCTAGCTTTGCTGAAAGTTAACGATTACAACATTAAACAATCTCTCCAACATAATTCATATACAACGATACTATGTTTTGGTGGGGTGACGGAACAAGCAAAAGACCTACATGATGTTAAGTAGTAATACCTGTGCCTGTAGAGTGTAGGCAGATACAATTCGTACAGAACTAGACATAAAGTTGGTAAGTCTCGTGTGCCTGCTATTCTACTGGAAACCATACCCTTCAAACCGGAACACAGTAATGCGAACACTACTGCCTGGCAGTAGAAAAAGATATGGGCAGTACTACCCCCGGGCGAACTCTCACATAGATTTCTGCTACTGTTAAAATAATCCCACTAATATTATAAATGTGAAAGTTTGGATGGATGGATGTTTGTTACTTAATCACGCTCGAACGGCTGAACGGATTTGGATGAAATTTGGTATGTAGATACTTCAGGTCTTAGAATAACACATAGGCTACTTTTCATCATCAATCATCACCACGCGGCTAAAACCGCGGGGCGCAGCTAGTTTTAACATAAAGTTAAAACAAAGAACATTAAAATATCAGCTTTATGCAGGAGGAAGCGTTTAAGTAGTAATGAATATGAAGATTGATGTATGGAAACGAAGACGCCAAGATGAGAAAAGAGGAATGGAATGTATTAAAGAAGATATTAGCAAGAAGGGTGTAACTGATTTGTTGAAGGCTGATGGACGGGAGTGAAATAAGGAGATAGGCTGCCCTGACCTCAAATGAAATGGGAACAGGTCAAGAAGAAAATGTTAATTTGTTTTTGTCTTTGTTGTACTATCTGTAGATCTGACGTAGAGTGCTGAAGAACTCCTTAACCTCATTCCGGCATCACGGTTTTAGTATCGCCCTAGCCGACATCGCTCGAAAGCTTCTCTGCACATAATTATGAATCTACAAAGCACTATAGTTTTTATTTTGACCACATTCAGAGATCTTTTTCAAGGAGAATACGGGGCGCTCGCGGCCGCGGTTCGCCTAGTATTAGGCGAATCGTGACCGCGTCCATGAGAGACGTCAGTTTTAATAACACACATTATTGACTATCGTTTTTGGCATACATCTGCAAAATGTGGAACGAGCTTTCTTCCTCGGTGTTCCCGAGTATCTACAATATGAGATTCTTCAAAAAATCAGTAAATAAATTCTTAAAAAAGGTTTGGAACGTATAGTAATGACCCCATTGCAGTATTACAGTTATCCATAGGCGACGTTGATCGCTTACCAACAGGCGGCCCGCTTGCTTGTTTGCCACCTTATTTATTAATTAAACCTTTTTTCTTCTCGTAATTGTCATTTTCTTTTACTAAAATCATAATATATAAATCAGTGCGAGACAGGACGTTACGACGAATGCACCGCACTCAAGATGCTGATGAAGGCTTCCGGAAGAAGCCGAAACAATTGTCGATCGTGATATGGACTACGCGTAAATGCCACGTTATACCCGTATACAGTATATAGTAAAATCATAATTGTTTATTATATCATAATACATAGTTGCATTGGTCGAAACGTCGAGGTCAATAAATTACAAAATGTTTTTCTCGCGATCAAGCCCCGATTGATTTATTAACAATGCGTTCGAATCGCGGAAGTCTAAATAAAATCTTAATAGTTTAATTTAAGATTTCCACCTGAAGCGCACCGTCCACATCGGCAGCATCAGCAGCAGAGGATGCTGCTACAAATAAGCGGGCAAAGTTCATGGTTTTAGAGCAGAACTACCATTTTGTCCCCTTTGCCATTGAAACTATGGGATGTTAGGGTGCAGAAGCAAAAGCTTTGGTGAGTGAGATAGGGCGTAGAATAAGAGATTTGGGTGGTGACGCCCGCTCCGGTTCGTTTCTGGTGCAAAGGATCGCGATTGCCATTCAGCGTGATAACGCAGCCAGTGTAATGGGTACCTTTGCACTCGGAACTATAAGGGGCGGGTTTTTTTTTTTTTTTTACTTTTAGGTTCGCAAACTCAGCGAAACAGCATTTACAAATCAAAATTTAGACACAGTGAGAACATGAATTACTGAACGCCCTACTCTGTGCGAACACAGCATGCACAATGATAGTTGTTTCTAAAACTAAAGAATAATAATTTGAACAAAAGAAATTTAAACAAATGAAGAAAAGAAGAAAAAGAAGAAAATCGAGAAATAAAAAATCAAGGGTTATTTGACTAATTGACTCATAGTTTACTTATTTATGTTTTTTCAATAATTTATTTGTAGTTTGACAGTTGTGACATTATTTAATAAAAACTATCACTTCATAATTTAAGATTATCCCAAACACGTATCTCATTCGTTGAAGCATTTATAATTCAACAAGACGACTCGTTAAACTGTATTTACGCATGCATCGCGCGTCGCCTCATCCGATCGCGACGGATCTCTGCCGATGTTCGAACCTTGGACATGAGACCTTTGGAGTCACGGCTGTTCGTGATCAGAATACTACTGGGGTTAAATAACACTAATATGGTGAAAGTTTGTTTGTCTGTTTCTCCTTCAAGCTGAAACGGCTGACCGGTTTTGCATGAAATTCTCAATGAAAATAGCTTATACAATGGAATAACACAAACTCTTTTGTATCCCGGAAAAACTATAGTTCCCAGAGGATGATTGAGATAGCTGGAAGACCATGGTCCAAACCAGGCAAAAAACGCGGGACTCAGTTAGTTGTTAATACATATAACTTTAATTTTAAACTTTAATAAAAACTTCCAAGTAAAAAAGTTAAGATTGTCATTATTCTATCGAAGATTCTATGTTTGGTAAAATCGACAGATGGTTTTAGAACAATAATATTGTACAAAGTAAACGACGCGACAGTCGCCGTAGCCCGCAGTGGTCAGTGACATGACTTCTGGTCTCTGTGGCCCTGGGTTCGAATCCCAGTATGGGCAAACATTTATGCGATGGGCGTAAATGTTTGTCCCTGGTATTGTATGTTTGTATGACGTGATCGTGTGTGTCCATGGCTCCAGCTACACTAGGAATCCTAGTGCAGGGGTGCGAGCGTGGAATAAAATAACGACATTCGAAAAACAACAAAAAAAAACCGGTTGCACTCCGGGAGTGCCGGCAGAACTTAAACATTAACGTTGTGCATTTTTGAATATTTTGGAATGGTTGGAGAACAATTTCGCAGGTATTGCATTCTTTCTCAATATAAAAGTACTATCACTTATGTTGTAAAATACAATATTCATTTATTGCGCTATTGTACACAAACATGACAATTTATATTACATAAAAAATTAAACACTTTTTTTCTTCTAATGGACTAATGCTGTTTGCCTCTACCGGCATTTACAGCTTCACCGGAGGAGTAAATTTAACACTTCAGAACTATTACAATTATTTTACATCGCCCTGCGCAGCTTAAACGAAACAGCAAGACCAGCCATACATTTACGCCTCGCGGTAGAAAGAGAGGGGGATATTACTTCCTCTCCTACGCCGCTACCGGCAGTCTACGCTCCCTCTGTCTTACGTATTCGATGACTCGAGGATCGAATGTTCGATCAGTTTCGATCTAATAATTAGAGTTTACACGCCACGTGTCGGTAAGGTTTGCGAATGAGTAAGATTGGAATAGTTTATCTCGCTGAATTAACACTAAATATTGTACACAATCATCATTTTTACTAATCTATTAGATCTAAAATCTAGAAGAAAACAACTTTATGTGATGTTTTTTTTAAATGTTATAAGCTTATTAAGCCTGATGTTAAGTAACGACGATATCGTGACATTTGATGTAATCGATATGACTGCCCAGAATTGATCAATATGCTTAGGTATAAGGTTTCCTTATACTGTATATAATTATCTAGCTGACCACTATCTCACTTGATGGTCAGTGACGTTAAGATGTTCCGTCAAGATCCAATTCACGTGTTAATAAAACATTTGCTACTGGATCCCGTCATACTAATAAAAAAAAAAAAAATCTTTATTGCAGGCAAAAGGACCCATAAATCTAATAATAATGGTAGGCAAAGATCACTTTTACATCGTATGACATCATACAATGATAATTTTAGTTTTGTCCATATATTTGAAGAGAAGGCAGGACATTTTCGGGGATCTGTGGTTAAGATTTTCCGGCGTAACTAGAGACAAATGTGATACACATATTAAGTAGCGCATATAATGCATTTTAATTTTAGTATAAGGTTATTTCGTAAGGCTTGGTTTTTGTTAACATTGTACTGAATTTATATAATTTCATAATGACATTTGTCTTTTTCTCAACCAAAGACTTAAGAGCGCACCGTGCGTACGGCACAAGCGGCAGATTTTACTACTGCCGAGTGCTGCATGTGTGCGTTCACTCTCACGATAGCAATATGCCGGAACGTTGAAGCACGCTGGAACTGGCGCATAAGTTGATTTTATAAACGTATTTCAAAAAATATAAGTAGACCTGGTAGTCCTGGACTGCTCTGATGAAGGACTTTGGAAGGTCATTGTTATCCCTACCGAGTGAGTGTTGTTGGTATACTTACGCAGACACCTCGCGCAGAGGCAGGCGTGCCGACAGGGTAACAGCGCGCGTGACAGCGGCTGTGCGGCGCACACGCAGCACAGCGCCTCTTCCGCCTCCGCCTCTCCCGCCGCACCCCCCGCGGCACCTGCCGTGTACCCCTCACCTCCGCATTCCCCCGTCACATATAGTTGCTGTAATACACACAATCAGTTGATGCAATCCACACGAACATTTGTTGCAATACACACGAACATTTGTTGCAATCCACACGAGCAGTTGTTGCAATACTCGTACAACCGTAAATAAACAATCAGATTTTTATCCGATCAATATCGAGCAGGTCCTGACAGATCCGATATATCAATTATGAACAAACTCACGACAGTTTTCAAGACCATACAATTCCTACCAGTACATGCAGTTACTGTAATAAACATTAATATCATACGACGTTTTTCTAAACCCTTGCGAGGAAAGAACAGACGTGCAATGCTATTATATATAATATATATATATCGTTTAAATATTATAAGTATATTCAAATTACGTGCATATAATTTGAAGTAAGGTACTAATTTAACTTTGTTCTATAACGCACTAGTGTGTTATGTTATTACGCTCATTTGTTAGCTTGGTTTATGGCTCTGAATAGTATGTTATAAGGCTCTACGAGCAAATGAGTTGAAATTATAGTTATTCTACGCACACAGAGTTTCTATCATAGCCACATTCAAAACATGCCATAACCTTTGATTATGGAAATTCACAACACAGGTAAATAATGTCTTACTGACCTAGGTGACTTGTGATTAGTGCGATTTAATATTGTAACCGCGCTAAGTATAGAAAATATGCCGCAGAGATAACCCCTGTGAGGCCAGTTATAAAAGTATTATTAGAGACTATTTTCTTAAAAATGATACGGACCGTGGTGTCAGTGGAGCGTAGTTTAGTTCGTCAAATAATTTAAAAAAAGTACAAATCAAGCAGAACGGTAAATGAACGGACGTAATTGTCTTCTTGGTAGTTATATTACAATAAGTGTAGTTATATTACAATAAGTAATTATTATAATATAACTTTCATTTGGCTACATAATTGTATTATGACTTTCAAACCAGATACATATATTATATTTAACTTCATTGCAGTTTTTGTTTGTCACGGGTGCTGGATTGTGCTATAATAATGCCACATTGTCATCTTTTTCTAAGCCAAGCCAAGGTTTATCGGTTTTTTTCTTCTTTTTTTATAAATCCTAAATTCTATGTAGGCAAAGTTTACACACTAACACACTATTGATTCTGTTCAATCAAACCAACTAAAAGGGTGATTTTTCTAGAGATAGCAGGATCATTCTTACCTTCAAGCAGGACAGGTGTCCGTTAGCCTGTTTCAAATACTGCGCTATAATGCCGCTGGGCAGCGAACACTGCTCGTCTCGTATGTGGACCACACTTACTAGCGCCACCTGCAAAGTGTAGACAATAGCAATAATTCTGATGTTCAATCAAACAAATAAGAAAGTTCTAATAGAATGACAATATAATTCAAATTTTCAACGTTTTAACGTATTTTACATATTTACCTAAAATAAGCCACAAACACATAGATAAATAACTATGCACTTAGAGTCAAACATCTGACTCATTAAGAGAATCTGTCGAAAAATTGGTAGTTCGTCCACAAAATATTAAAAATGTAATTTTATATATCAGAAAAAAATGACCTATTTAGTGCCCATGAAGTACGGAAGTGAATGATTTCATATGAGTTTAATGGGAACTGACATTTAAAGAATTAGCGCGCATTCACACACAAAAAGCCGTTCCGATTTGCTTACGAGCGTCAGCACTGTCAGTACTAAATTCATCTCCGAACAGCTAAATCCTTACGTACGAACGACGACCTGGGCTGCGTTTCAATTTGGGCTCACAGTGCTCAAATTGAAACGCAGCCCAGGTCGGTACATACCGTATCATCAGGCCGCAGTTCCCTGGTGTCTCTGACGTCTCGCGCTAGAATCACGACTAGAGGGTAGCACGTTCGTGGCGGCGGGCCCAGGTGAAGAGGCTCGTCTGTTGACAGCTTTAGAGGCATCTCGTCGTGTGGATTATTCCTGTAATTATAAGGAAATATAGTTTGGAAGACATAATATATTAAATATTATATTACGAGTATATATATTTTATCATCGTATCGCTTCATAGTGTCCTTTTATTTGACTGGCCGGTTGGCGCAGTTGGTAGCACTCTGCCTTCTGAGCCGCTGGTCCCGGGTTCGATTCCCGGACAGGTCAAACATTTGTGTGCATGAACATGTATGTTTGACCGGTGTCTGGGTGTGTATATGTATTTAAGTATATATATCAGTCATCAGGTTACCATAGTACAGGCTCTGCCTAGTTTGGGACCTGAAGACCTTGTGTGAATGTACATAAATAAAAAAATATTATTGTGCTTTAGGCGTGCGTTACTTGTCAGATCTGCGCTGTAGATTCGTCTGCAGCCTATGCGGAACCCAAACCCTTTTCGACAGCACTGTTTATGTCAGGTATTTATACTAATATTATACCTAAGGACGAGAAGAAAGAAATTAAATCAAAAACTACTCAACCGATTATAAACTCACTATAAGAATTCTACATCATGCCTGACCAGTTATAGTATAGGCTATATTTATTACGAAAAAATATTACGAAACTCTACTAAAACATCAATAAATAGAACTCAATGTGAAAGAAACAAGCCAAATAAATCCTTGCATCGCATACGCTACGATCGGTACGGTACGAAACTATCGGTAATAGAACAAAAAAATGTTCTACAATATTGAAGAACACGCCAATATCTCCAAAAAACTGCGAAACACTATACCTCCAACTATTATAGCTAAATCAGACTATAAAGACTTTTGACGTGATAACGTTTTATAAATTGATGAATACCAGCAACACTCATGAAAAATAGTAACGTTCCGCGTAACGTTCCACCTGAGTTTTCTATTACATAAAATAGTCAAAGTCAAAGTCAAAGTCAAAGTCATAAATGATTATGACGTTATCATGTAAATCTATCGTCCGTAAACCGACTTTACAGACAACCAATTTTTTTTTATATTAAAACACTTGATAGGAATTCCAACCAAAATCAGACGAAATTATCAGAAGTATAATTAAAGTCAGTGCTGTTTCAGTACAAATTATACAAATCGGACATTCCATTCAAAAGATATTAGTTTAAAAAAAATACCCAAAAATAGGACCGCATAACGCTCAAAATTGTGAAATGACTTGCCGAAGAATAATTTTTTTTTCACAATTTTTAGTGACCTTTCTACTCACGGGATCAATTGTCATTCTGTATGTTCACCGATTTCTTCACCCGTAATTAGGAAGTCGTCCAAATTGACGTAACACTTTTGAGTTATTGGAGTGTAACTCAAAAACGGCTTGTCCGATTTTGATAAAATTGAAATGGGACCGCCTCGGAGGTACACAACAAAGAATTTTGAGATGAGATTTTCGGTCGGAAAAGGGGGAAGAAATAGTTGAACATTCAAACATATAACCTCCTCCTTTTTTTAAGTCGGTTATAAAATGATACCACATAGCGCGTCGCCGCCCTGGTGCGCGATGTCTTGAAAGCTCTGAATAGTCTGTGGTCTTCACCTGAGCTGAGTAAGTGTTAGTTTAGTTTTCATGTTTCGTTTAGCTATTAATAAATGCGCTACCAACGTATGCGTAGCGGTATCCAGGGTTCTCAAAATGAAATCGGCACATTAGTTAGGCAATGGTAGTGATTCGCTTATACAACTGAACTAAACTAAAATGTTTGAAAACTAATCCAGTTCTTGTAAGGTTACGATAAAGTCTAAATTAGTATGTGACTTATCAATAACATCACTAAAATTAAATTTATTTATTAAATTTGCGGGTAGTTTTAGCGAAATTAAGTCGCCACTTATTTGGTGCCTACTAAAACTACCCGCAATTGGCCAGCAATAGAATAAAACTCGTCTAATATTAGTGAGAGCGCTGTATGGAGTTATGCGAATTTGAATTTTAGCGTAAATAGAATACGAGGTTACTTCAATTTGTAGAATTTTAGTGAATTTTAGCTAGTTCGTGTGATTAACATAATTAGGGCCAATATTTGTATATATAAAATATTATGCTTGAGATGGCCTCAAAGTTATCCTGATGCACTATACCAAATACCCATCGCATAGGATTGTTCAGTGTAATATGAAAAAGTTATCATGCTTTACATTTAAAACTTAAGAATTAT
Organism: Apeira syringaria; assembly: GCA_934044485.1. NCBI lineage: Eukaryota > Metazoa > Arthropoda > Insecta > Lepidoptera > Geometridae > Apeira > Apeira syringaria. The sequence goes on along the minus strand of OW203658.1, from coordinate 6,006,803 downwards.
GACCTTTTGAATTTACCAGAAGGAAACAGTCTGGTAAAAATATATTAAACAATTTCTCGCCAAATGTTTGAGGCACCTTATGGCAGGCGTCGATAATCAAGTTTTGTTGACATTTGAAACAAGTAAATCGCAGACATTTATGCGGATTTATTGTTGAAACTTGAAACCTATAATTTAATCCATATTTTAAATGCCATTATTTCTTGTAATTGTGTTGATCTTAAGTTATTATTATATTCACAACTCATTTATACGAGCACAGTTTAACTCATCGACCTATGGTCGTTGGTTTAACTTTACATGGATGACATGGCTTTTATTTATTTAATACTAGCTGCACCCCGAAGTTTTACCCGCGTGGTGATGATTGACGTTGAAGATGATGATGAAAAGTAGCCTATATGTTATTCCCGGACCTGAAGTATATCAAATTTCATCAAAATCCGTTCAGTAGTTTTTGCGTGAAAGAGTAACAAACATACATCCATACTCATTAGTGATGTAACGAATATCCGCGTATTTTTCAATATTCGCATTCGCGAAAATTATGCGAATATTTAGCGAATGTTTTTAATAAATCAATAAGGAAATTATTATATGCATGGATATGATATATAAAACTAATCTCAAAACAAAACAAAACTTTTAGAATGAACTTTCTGTGACTAAATTCATTCAATTATACCAATATCGGCTCGGCTATGTTCAATTTAAACATGGTCGACACGAAACGTCAAACCTGTCAAACATTTTACGCGCGCTTTTTTTGAAATTTTAAAATATTCGCATTCGCGAATGTTGAAGATAAATATTCGCAATCGCATTCGCGAATGTGAAAAATCCAGCATTCGTTACATCACTAATACTCATAAACTTTCGCATTTATAATATTAGTAGAATGTTACTATATATCATCATCATCATCATGGGGGCCTATTCGTGATCCATTCTTGGATATAGCCTCTTCCCCTCTCTTACAGTCTATATATATATCACACTATATATTATTTGTTTCTAACTACAAGATAACTTTGAGATGATTCGGAAGTTAAATTGTAGTTAAAATTTACTTAATGTGTAATACTTAAGAAAAAGTAATTAACTAAACTATAAAAACGAATAAGCTGTTTAACTATCTATATATCTCGGAGTGATGATAACCTAACGGTGCTCCCACCCAATTAGTACTTATTTAATTATGTAATTATAGCCACATACATTTAAACATTGAATTCATTAACATAAGTATATCTTTAACCTGACGAGATAGATATATTACTGGGCTCTCTGACCTCGTGAGGTATCTCTTTCCAAAGTCATTTTATTCACTGTTACAGCAGACAAGTAAAATTGACGAGGGGCCCCAACCTAAGCTTTGCCTGTATCTTTGGTGCCCAGATTAGTTTGATAATGGTAGTGATTCGCTTATTCAACTGAACTAAACTAAAATTTTGGAAAACTAAATCGGTTCTTATACGGTTACGATAAAGTCTAAATTAGTATGAGACTTATCAATAACATCACTAAAATTTAAAATGTATTTATTAAATTTGCGGGTAGTTTTAGCGAAATTAAGTTGCCATTTATTTGGTGCCTACTAAAACTACCCGCAATTGGCCAACAGTTGAATAAAACTCATCTAATATTAGTGAGAGCGTTGTATGGAGATATACGAATTTGAATTTTAGCGTAAATAGAATACGAGCTATTTCAATTTGAAGAATTTAAGTGAATTTTAGCTAGTTTATGTGATTAACAGAATTAGGGCCAAATGTGGATTAGATGGTAGATTACTTAAAAGTATGATAAAAGTAGATTGTAATTAGGGAGTTAACAAATGAAATACCACTAAAGTTATATCTTGATTTTGTAATAATTCTTAATATTAATTATATCTGACGAGTCTTTCTTTCTTGGCCCGTAACTCTAACAACATAATGCTCGTCTTCAACTTTTCCTGCTTTAGCTGCTCCTCCTTAATTTCTTCATCAAGCACATGTAGCCTCTTTGCCTCCTGTCGTTCCAATGCGGCGTATTCCATTTGTTGTATAATGGCCTGTCTTTTCACTTCTCGTAAGTCTATTATTGTAATTGGTTCTTTTCTCACAATAATGGGTTTCGAGTATCTTTTGCATCTGGCTTTAGTCAATGGTTCACGTTTAATTTTTCTTTTGACAGGTTCTGCAGTATCTGGGCTGTTAGGTGCGTAATCATCCCAATCCTGAAAAATATAAAAAATCAGTACATTCTATATGTATACCTAGACACTAATATGTTATGTCCTCACGTGTAGAATATTCATTTTTGAATCAATGAATGATATCCGGTGCGAGTCTTTCTAGTACGAGCAAGATCAACTACCCTCAAGTTTGCAATACTGTCATCAGACACAATGTGTTCATATAGTTGCTCTCGAGATCCAGTTAACATTCTAGCTCTGACGTGATTACACTGACCATCAAGTGGGGTAGGGACCAAATGCTAGAATAATTAATTATAAAAAATATATAATTATACAATAAAACGCATCTGATCACCAACTACGGTCACAACTTGATTGGTAAGCACTAGTTGGAGCAGTTCAAGCCTTCTAATCGAACCATTTTTTCGTTAAGTGCGATGTTGCCTGTATGTAGCTGTGTGGGCAGTAGCTACTTTTAAGTCACTAAGCTGCTTTATTATTGAATAAATGTCTCACTCACTCCATCACACTTGTCGCAACTTCCTACCTCGCTTACTCTGATCAACCTCAAACTGTTCTACCCGTAAGCTGGGAAGATGAACAATCTGAAATCAGTTTAAGCGGAAACATTTAATAATGTTTCGGCATAACCTGACTTCAGATTAACAAAGACTGGTTGCATTTAGGTACTGGATCTCTAAATCAGATTTGATTGGTCTTTCTCCATATTGTGGTTCTTGATTTAGTCTTTATGTAAGGGTTCAAAAGTGCGATTGTGCACAAGGTTTCTAAATTCCGTCGCTTTATAGCATAAAAAAGTAATGTTCCTTATTTTGTTTCTCACCTCATCAAAATAAAATAATACCATGGACCAATATATTACAAGACTGACAATCGCCTAAAGAAAATCGTACGCTGGAAAAAACTTCATAATTTCAGGCTAAGATGTGTGTCTAGATGGCGCTACAGGTTTGGAAAATCTTGTAGCCACAGAACGAGTACCTATTAGTTTTACTAAGTTATCGATCTTTATTCTTTAACCGAAAGTTGATCCCTTCTCAACTAACAATCGTGTTTCCCACTGTGATCGGGTAAACAATTATATACTAAGCTAGGCGGTGTAAGTACAAATAACCCTTACTTCCAATTTCATGACTTCAAACTGTTCATCCTCTGTTTTGGGAGTTTCATGATCTGTTCCATCATCCACATTATTGTCAACAAAGACGTTATCACCTCCCATCTGAAACTATAACCCAATTAATTGTATTCAAATAGCATAGTCTAGGGAGTTGAGATAGATGGCGCTAGTAAAGACATTCCAATTATTTATGATGGAATTAATTCGGACTATTTGTGAAGTGCTACTATCGAATAGTTGGCAAAGGGACAGGGATGTTCTTTGTAGCCATGGGTTTAAGTGCAAATAGTAGCCAAATTTTCATTTTTATTAAGTTAAATAAATATATTACAATGAATTGGAACAATCATATAGGTGATTGCACAACATGCCAGGTGGATCTCATGTTCAATGTTTATAAGTACATGGTTGATTTGGCACAGCGTTAGGGACCATTCTTACATTCTTGGATTCAAGAATGGTAGCCGGTAGCCAAATTTTTTTTCATTAACTAGGAAAGTGTAATAATGTACTAAAATAAGGTAGTCATACATAGTTCATTTAGTACATTATTGTACTGAATTGAATTGTAATAAATGTATATATACAAATAATTTTTCAATTTTTATTTCAAAATGTATGTTATTCACACAAATTAACTAAAATTTTTATTTAATTGTTAAGCTTTTGTTTGCTTACAATAAAATTCATATTCATACTGATGGGTCTTTGGTTTTATTCAATGTCAATAAACTAGTTATACATATAAAATGACATCATCAGTAATTTCAATTTTAGTTACTTTCTTTGAATAGAATTACGGCAATTTTCATGGATCAATGTAAAAAATATCCAAACTAAGAATTAATTGCTTTTACAGAAAGCAATTCATTTGGCTGTCATTACATAATAATTAACTGCGCTATAATTAATGCAATGCCTATGTGAGACCACTTCGAAGCTTCAGTTAGGTATCAAATATGACATGACAACAATTTCACAAAGAATCATACACACCTTGTTATCAGTGGAATCAGTAAATGGATCTTCTGTGTTAGGAACGTCCACATCATCATCAAATATGGTCTCTATATCTGGAATATAAAAATCAATATGTATCATAGCAATCAAAACTATTTTGATATGAAGAAATAAATGAGGAAAACATATTTAGTTTGAGATTCACAACATTAACAAAGACCAAGCATATAAAACAGTCTGAAATAAACAGAAATAGAACATAGAACTAGTGTTCTATGTTCTATTTCTGGTTATATCACTCCGTTTTTGTTGCCCTATTCTGTGTGTATTTGCCATTATTCATGTAACAGTGGTTTGTTACATGAAGAATGGAAAATACACATAGAATAGGGCAACAAAAACCATTACTATGAAAGCATGAATGTTAGTAATTATGGGCCAATGCCTTTATTAAAATAAAATACTAATAACTAACTACAATACTACAGCTACTCCAATAACATTTGAGCAATCGAGCCAAAAATGTGCCTATTTTGATCATGCATTGCATTGACCAAACATTCTGATATTTTGGAAAATTCGATGAGCTCCAGGTGCCTATGGGCCCAATGTCTCGACCCCAAATGGTTCAAATATGTATCTACTACCTGGGTCAGCATATTTTCAATCCCCATTCCTTCACAATATACTATATATTCCTTAAAATCCGCTTAAAAGAATGAGCTACTATTTATCAAATTTAATTATCTTCATAAGTTTAATGAACTGATTGTGAATTTTGGCAAATATATAGGAAACTGATGATTCAGCTAAGTTGTCATCAATACCTTTGCTATGCTCAGTATAAAATCGCACATACATGCAGGTTATCTAAATAATAATAAAACAAACTTGGCTTTGAACTCTACTGAATCAATCAATCACTATTAATGCATCATTAAATACCTTACCTTCTTTTTTCGGTAGGTTGTCAGGTACCCTTGTAATAGGCTTTCCATGTTTTGCTAGTAAGCGTAAGATTTTTGGATGAAAGGGATCATCCCATTGTTGTTTTTGGGGTACTCCTGTAAGCATTGCAATGTCATGTTAACATATAAGATATTTCATGTCAGGTTAAGGCTCTCAAGTAAATTTTCATCAAAACCACAATTATCTCACAAAACTACTAAATGAAGAGTGCAATGTCATAATAAAGCATCAAATATTTAATTTTTAATAAATGTATAGCAGTTTAACAAATTATAAGAAGAAAAAAACATAGTGTTCAGCTTTTCTTTCTATATTTGTAAAACAACATCACACAGTATTTTCCAGTAGACATACACTTTTTGCTGGCCTCAACATTTTCAATAAAAATAGTAAAATCATCTCGGCCAGCTAACTTGCCATAAATGTGAAAGTATTTTAAAGGAAACCTCAGTCTAGATCACTATGAGATATTTCTAATAACAATTAAAGTAATTAAAATTAAAATATTATAAAAATATTTTTTTTCTGTTTGATTTTTATATTTATATGAAACACATGGCATACAAGCAGACGGGCCGCCTGATGTGAAGCAATGATTTCCAGTCCCATGACAATATTACAGCCACTACTGTTATTAGTTAGCTGTAAAAAAATAGTTTTGACCATTATCTTACTTGATGGTCAGTGACCGTATTGTTTAAGGTGGAATCACAATAGAGAACAATGTGTTAAAAGCAAAATGTAAAAAAGACTTACAATTATGTTAAATTAATTTTGCATTACACATTATTTTATCATTAAAACTTATATCGTTTTGACATATTATAAGTGTATAAAACACAGGAATTACTCATATAAAAAGCCAAGAGGTTTGTTTGAGACCACATTTGGTGGTCTTGACTCCACAAGCGCCCCATATTCTCCTTGAAAAAGTCCACTGAATGTGGCCAAAACTATAGTCGGAACCCTATGAATTACACATTACTTGTACAACATATCATTTTGGATAACAGATTTTTATGAATCCTACTATTTTTGGCACCCTAATAGTTTGAATGGTTAATATCTTGCAAGTCAATATCACTACAATAAAAAATAATAATCATAATAGGTTATAATTTTTTGGATGAGGTGCTTATGATTATGTTTCAAAATAAATGCATGTATCATCACTTGAGATTTTGTTAATTCACTAGCAATTACTGACTACTAAATTACAACCTAGTAATAGAGCAGATAATAATAACCAATTTGATAGCGAATTTATAACTTGGACTTCGTAGTCATGGTGTTAGAAACAAGTTACTTACCATTCCGTCTGTTGTGCAATCTAATGTAGGCGGCTCTTCTAGCACTTTTTTTCATATTTTTCCACTGAATTCTTATACCAATGTATGTTCGGGGAATACCATCAGTGAGCGCGTTATATTTTTCGCAGATGGTAGCCCATTCTGCATCTTTCCTGCTTATCGGTACTGTTTCACATTTTAAGTTTTCAATTATAGTGATATGTTCAGAAATAATATCTAAAAGCAATTCCTTTTCCGCTTCCAACCAATTTGCTGATCGCTTATTTTTAAACTGTCTTGGTCTTCGCGCCATTACACAGTTCACACATGTATTTGTTGGGGCACGCTGTATGTACACAAATAATATTAAACGAACAAAACAACCACTACCGAATTAAAAATAATCATGTATTGTATTGTTGTATTTACCATCCAGTAATAAATTAAAGGTCAACCAACATACCACCACAGATAAGTAAGTCGGATAACTAAAAAGGCTGTAGCAAATCGGTATTCGTTACCGAGTAACAAGTATGCGATTTAGTACCGAGTACCGACACGTTACTTACGAATAAATTTCCTTACTCGCATGATACTGATGTTAGTTTGATAGATGCATGAGGTGATTGCGGTGTTATTGTAATAATACATATTCTCATGGATATAATATTGAAAACAGTTAATCCATTGCAAATTTAGTAGTGTTCCGTCAGATCCTTGAAGTAATTAAGGTATACTTTACTTATAGATCTAATCTAAATCTATTTACTTATTAGATCAATCTTTAGGTTTACATATACACAATTCTGTTTCTATACATGGTAAAGTTAATAAATGCGCTTTGCATAGAGAAGAACAAAGCGATGTCAAGCTATTAAAAATAATGAGTAACGGAACGATACGAAAGTATCGAGTACTCATTGCTAGAGCAACGAGTACATAACGGGTACACACACGCTGTATTTCGTTAGCTACTTTATACCTCTGCATTAACAGTTGTTTATTTTTTCAGTTTGGCTCCGCATCGTCCTGCACACTGTAAAAGCCGGAAAATGGGGTTTTCCTGACCGTGCGGACTTCGTAAAACATTGAAAAACAATTCCTATTCTCCCGGTGCTTTCTATTTTTAACCGACTTAAAAAAAGGAGGAGGTTCTCAATTCTACCCGTAAGCTTTTTTATGTTTGTTACCGCATAACTTCCGACTGGGTGGACCGATTATGATCGTTCCTTTTTTTTTGTAAGCTGGTGCTTCCAGTGTGCATATTTAAATTTCATCAATATCGGACAAGCGGTTTTTGAGTTATTACACTCCAATAACTGAAAAGTGCTCCTCATACCTCGACGAAATTATAGTTGCAGGTGAAGATATCGGTAAACACACAAAATGATAATTGATCCCGTGAGTAGGAAAGGTCACTGAAAAGGGTGAAAAAAATAAAATAAAAAATGAAACCGACTTCAACACTCAAAAGTGTGAAATAACTTGTCGAAGTAGGTACCATTAAATTTTCATTAATTTTTAATTTCATTAAAAACGGACAATCGTTTTTTGAGTTACACTCCTATAACTGAAAAGTGCTACGCATACTTTGACGATATTGTAGTTGCGGTTGAAGACATCGGAGAACATACACAATACAAAGTGGCAAAGGTCACTGAAAAATGTGAAATATTTTTTTTTATCAAAAAATGGAACCGGTTTCTCCACTCAAAAGTGTGAAATAACTTGTCGAAATCGGTACCATGAGCACAATATTGTGATGATAGTCACTTTTTAACCGACTTAAAAAGGAGGTTACTCAATTTAACCGTAATATTTTGTAAACTATCATGGTACCGACTTCAACAAGTTATTTCACACTTTTAAGTGTTGAAATCGGTTCCATTTTGTCGGTGTTTATTTTTGGCTAAGTGCAAGTAGTTCACGAAGATCGATAAAAGTGGAAAAGGGAAAAGAACGATAACTCAGTAAATTTCACCGGTGTAATAATATCAGCCAAATATAAAAGTTTGTGCCTTGTTACTGTGGGGCAAGCCAAAGCGAAGCTGCGATAGGGTCAGCTAGTTTTAAATACGGGTTCCGATTGTCATCAAATTTGGACAAAAGCTTGGATGAATGATTCACACGTCCTAGATCAATCGTTATAGGACAAGAGTCATCCATAGTTTTAGATTTTGGAATCGCTTATACACGTTATAAAAATCTGTGCCCAGTAATATTAAAACCTTGAAACATTTTGACACTTTTATAATTGACACACATATGTATATAAGTAGGTATCACTATGTGTTCAACTCGTCTATTACTATTTGTCCATACACTTACCATATTAGTAAGACTGTTTACAGAGTCATTGACTAAACAAACAGCAAATATGGGTAATATTGCTTTGCTTAGTCTAGAAGCGCGTTCTAATTTATGCTAGGACTACCTACTTTAGCATACTCAAACCAGCCTCAATTGAATGCACTTCTAGTAAATTGTATAACTGTATCGGTGACGTGTTGCATTACAGTGATTTTGCTACTAAATGAAATCACACAATGTCTTATCGTCATCTATCGTGTCCAATTTGTTTTTGCTACAGCTATTAAAGTATTCTTTATATATATTCAATTATATTAACCATCTTGTCTGTATTTTATGTTGTTGTGTGCAGTTCTGTCTTGAATAAATCATTTTCATTTCATTTCAATTCAAATCTTTTGAACTTATCACAGTATAACTGCACCAAGAGCAGACAATATCTTTAAAGTATAAACCATCAGTATAATAATTTGTTATGTGTTAGAGTAACAAAAGATTTAACGAAAAAAACTTACGTTTCCTAGTACGTTTTATTCTTCACCAATTTTATAAATTACGTTATTTATTACGTATTAATTAAATTATACTATGGTTACGCCACCTAAATTATATGTGTACGCATGAACAGGCAAATCATGGTGAAACTCAATAAAAACTGTACTTACGTGCATAATATTGTAATTGTTATATGATTTACCTGTATTTTATGCAATAAATGTATATTTTTATATGTGTACTTTCCTCTGATTGTTATGTCACAGTCAATGTTACCACCTCTATTTAATAATTAGTGGCCTTACAAAGAGGCGGTAAAATTTACATTGACAGTTAACAATATTTGGAGCAGAATGCCACATTGTACCTGGTTGTAGTTCCTGATGGAGTGTTGACATCATTATTATTACGGCTCTGTGTCATTGATATTTTTTTTTTATTTTTTTTTCTCAGTGCGTCCACTGCTGGACGTTTGCCTCCCCCATATAGGGGGGATTTGCCAATACTCGCCACGCTTGGCAGGCGGGTTGGCGAGCGCAGTATGATTTCCGATCCTCAGAAGGCGCTGCTGCCCACCTCCTGGTACGTTATCCCTTAGCCGACTCCTACGGCACCCACGGGAAGAGATGGGGGAGTACTATTCTAGGCCGGTACCACCACGGCCGGCAGGTTGACATCATAGTTCAGTCAAATAAACTTTTAAATCAAAATGGCTGCATTGTTTTATATTATGTAGTTTTAATCATACAAAAAAATGTGTAAAGATTTTTGGGTTCGCAACCACCGGCAAGGGTTGAAAAAAAAATTTAGAATTTTTTTTTCGCTATTACTCGAAAACGGTAAAAGTTAGAGAAAAATGTATGATACTATATTATGTGATATTATTAGCTTTATTCCTTTCTATGGGGATATCTTCCGTGGTCTTGTTGGATAGTATCACATGATTATTGGCCATCTTTAAAGGATTCTACTTTCAAAGTAGTTAGCTATTTAGGTAATTTCCTAAGCCCTAAGCAATCGGGATCGGTGATAGAATTATGTAATAGCACCCCCGGGTCGTATTCGTGTCACTCCTAACCCTTCTTTCGCATTTGTTTGGTCGGTATGTACTACACAATGTTATGTCATGTCACAGTTGTGACCTTGACCCGGCGTCGCAAACGCTGCTTTTGTCACCTATTGCCTATCTAAATGTCAAATGTTTTCCACAAATAACCTCCTAATGGCAAACACCTACATAAAATATGCATAGTCAGTCTATTACATTCCCACTCTAGAAACACGAGCTCTCTATCCCTAATCACCTCAATACTCGCACTTTTCATAAACATATCATTCTTCACGCAGACTATCCATGCCTTCTTCGGCCTTCCTCTATCTCTATATAAAAACAGTATAAAATAAAACCTCGTATAAAAAAGCCTTCTCGTACCGTGGAACATTTTCAACATTTACTTACATAATAGAAATAAATACATGACGATTTAGGAAGTATTCACATTTAAAAATGTTTCAAAGCTCAGCGGTGGGAGCGTCGGCTGTCAAACTGACGGACGCGGGTTCGATCTCCACCAACAGCTTGAGCTTCCGGTGAAAGTAACACCGTTATCAAATTCTCAGAGTGGTAGGGTACTTTCGAGTACTCGACTGGCTAGCTACTACCCTCAAGTTCAAAGTGAAAAACTGTCACCAAACACTTAGTGTATTTTGGCAGGTGTATTTGAATCTATACAGCACCAACTAAATAAATATACAACTGTATAAGGTGTAGATTTGTTTAATAAAACTGTGGAGATTATGAATCCCTAATAATTATTATACAATGTGATAAGATTGCAATAGCTGTAGAGTGACCTTGTCACGTGGTTATAATTATAATTTGTTACCCATTACAGGTTAGTAATGTCAAAAGTCATATGTCTAGATTGACATTACTGTTCAATGTAGTGAAGAGTGTATAGTTGAGAAATTTAAGGCTTTGAGGCCATTTGCTAAATAGACAATTTTGAGTGTTTTCAGCTTGTTTAGTTCTTCCTTTATCAAAAATTCTCAGAGTAACGACAAATATGTGCTTGAACCGTGTCTTACACCCTTTATTTATCTGAGCTTACACCAGAAGAAAGGAAATTAAAGAGTCTTAAAATGGTAATACAATGACAGTGGCACCTCTTAAACCCTTAAAAACTGTGTAAAGCCCGTGTAAACTCTTAAAAATTAATTAATGTCTAATGTCTATCTTAATGTCGATCGTGATATCTACCACGCGTAAGTACCACGTTATACCCGTAAAAACACTGTAAAGCCCTTAAAAACTATAAACACCGATTTCTATTGAGATGACAAAGCGACAAGACGGTATTCTGTACTCGTGGGTTCAAGTTCCACTAGTATCCGAAATTTTTTCTTTACAAATTTGAACGTAGGTTCCGCCTAGCATAACGTTAATGCAATAAAACTTAGAAAAGTAATTTATCTGATTGGACGGTTCCGGAAAGGTTATGAAAATACTTTTCGTAACCGTTCTCTTCACTAGGATTACATGAAACATAATCCACCTAGGAATACTATTTAAACAGTTAAATAAAATAGTTTTCAAAAATAAATAAATTGCATGGTTGAATATACTAACAGCACAATAAGTACAAAACACAAGTAAATTCGTAGCGTACATTTTTAGAGTAAATTCGTATTTGTGGGAATTCATTTCAAATTCAATCTGCTGTACCTACTTATCGTTTAAAAACCAAACACTACAAGGTATAATTGACTGCGTAAACAATTGATCATGCTATTTATGCTAGACTAGACCCAGTGGCTTAGTGGCGAGACAATAGAACATTGAACGCGATTGTTTATAGACTTGAATGGAACGCGGTGAAGTTGATACAGTTATATAACTTTATAACAACAACTATTGAATAAAACACTGAGAACAATTTAATCTGCATATAGAAAAGGCATAACATTTAGATCTAGAACCTTCCACGTGTGCTCGAAGTTTTCAAATTGTTTACTATTTATATTTAATAAGGATTCAACATGCAACTTACGCGTTGTCGATATCGCGATCGACATCTCTGAATATAAATATATGAATATTATAATCACTAACATTTGAAGTATACGTTATCATTTATACATTATATCGTAAGACATTTTGTAAACTTATTTGATATATATGTAAACTCTAAGGCTTTCACGGTCGGTGTTGCATGTTGTATGTATTGCTTCCGGGCTGTTTGGCCGTGGTCTAAGTGAAACTTGTGTTCCAGACGTTTCGTCAATCACTGCGGTCGACATCTTCAGTGGTTCAGGTCCGAGCGGCGACAAGAGCTTAGAACTGAAGAGAGTTCTACGTTCTAGTTCTATGATATAAACTTTTATTAATTTTATAAGAGAAATGAAGACAGAGAGGCCATACCATGATAGTGTATTTAACAGTACTCGCTAGCACCTTCGAACACATCGCTACTGTCGTTACTATTAAGTGTCTGAGATAGTGAAAAAATCTATGAAACATAAAAAATTGGAAACCCGTGATAAAAAAAAAAAAAAAAAAGATTCAGCTCTGTGACATCCGTGAGATATATTATGCACGTATAAACAACGATGTTATGAAAAAAGGCAAACCTTTTTTTATTTTAATAGTACCATTGTGTATTAACATTTTATTTTTCTCATACTTAAGGGCTTAGAAGGTTCCGATGGAATTATATTATATATATATGGTCGCGGGTGTTTACAGGCAGAGAGGGCGGGACAAATCCTGACATGTGTTGATTTAAACTATTACAAATATGGTGTAATTTACAGATGACCAGCTCAAGGCTCAAAAGAATTATAAATCAATCAACCATAATCAAGCTTTTAGAATTTTTATATTTCTTTCTTCTTGTGTAAGACACATGTCAAGCGTACTTGTCGTTACCGCGAGAATTTGTGAAACAGAAAAAATATGGTTGCACCAAAATATCTTTTCACTAATAAATCAGTAATCAAACTTTGTTCAATCAGAATTAACCTTCAACAACTGTTCTCAGAAGTGGTATTTTTTAAAGTTTATTAGACATATAGTATTCAACATAATAAAATGAAAAGCAACTCAAAATTGTCTATTTAAGAAATAGTAAAGCCTTAAAAGCCTCCATTACTAATCGGTTTACATGCAAGACGTCAGGCGTTGCAGAGTTTATGCAAAAGAACAATGGACAGAACAATTAGCAATGGGAATATACAATACATGTGACGTAAATCCCATCTGAGTAGTTTCGGAAACAATGCCTTAACTTTTTGTGTATTAGCCTTCGATCAGGATACACCGATACAGGACAGGAAAAAAAAAAAAAAAAAAAAAAAAAAACCCTATGTTATATGGCGCTCACGTGTGATTGGCGAGCATATCGCACCATTACCTTCCGTGACATGCATGAGGGCATCGCATCTACTGGCACTTAATGCTGGTTGCAGGGCAATCAAAAATGGAATGGAACTCGTTGCCCGAGTCTGTGTTTCCCGATATGTACAATCCTGGAGTCTTCAAGTTGCGAGTGAATAGGTTTGCGTGCTAAATCCTAGACGGCGTCATCACTTAACATCAGGTGAGACATTTGTCAAACGCAAACTTATAATAATAATAAAAAAAAAAGAAAAAAAGGATACAACGATACAGGATACAACGATCGATGGTATTAGCCTATCAAACCAACGAATATTATGTATACATATATTATATGACTTCGACAAGTTATTTCACACTTCTGAGTGTTGAAATCGATACTATCATTTGAAAAATTTCACCCATTTAAGTGACCTTCGCTACTCACGGGATCAATTGTCATTGTGTATGTTCACCGATTTCTTCACCCTCAATTAGGAAGTCGTTCAAGTAGACGTAACACTTTACAGCTATCGGAGTGTAACTCAAAAACCGGTTTAATAGATTTTGATGAATATTAAATTTTATTGAAATTTAATTACACGAACATCCAAAGACCCGAGAACAAACCTCTATGCTCGTCACAAAAAATAGTTGCCCCAGCCGGGATTCTGAACTCAGTGTTACTGATCACTGAGCCATGACGATCGTAAATAGAAATTATAGCACTTGACTTTTATTATTAACTGATTATGATCGACGAGAATAATTGCATATGGTCATAGCGTGTCGGTATGAAAACCTGTAAATGATATACATACACGTGAAATGATACACACGTGCGAATCATTATCGACAATGTTGCAACAGTTACGTGTTTCACCTTCATCTATAGCACAGTCTATAGTCGGCTGCGGAGAGTGGCTTCTTCGCATTGCAGTAGTCAACTTGAGATCGGTTGCGTAGTAACACTATATTACTTATTCTGTGGTTTTGCGATCATCGATCTGCATACAATACAACAGACCGGGCACTATGAATTGTCATAGATCGGCATTTGTTTCACCTCAGAACTTTCGACTGGTTGAACCGATTTTGTGTTGTCCCATTTATCATTCAATTTCATCAAAATAGGTCAAGTGGTTTTTGAATTACACTCCAATAACTGAAAAGTGTTACGTCTACTGTGACGACTTCCTAATTGACGGTGAAGAAATCGGTCAACATACACAATGAAATTTGATCTCGTGAGTAGCAAAGGTCACTGAAAAGGCTAAATAAAAAAATACCAAAAAATGGAACCGACTTCAACACAAAAGTGTGAAATAATTTGTCGAAGTAAAATTTTTCGAGTATCTTTTCTTCACGACAAGAGTCAAGGTTTCTAAAAAAAAAACAAAAAGAAAACATCTAGGCAGCACCTCGCTAATTTAATTTCAAACCGGATGTTTGTGCAAATCTTTCGGTGACCCGGTTAAAATAGTTAACGGCTATCTACAGTTAGCATACTAGTTCAAACTCCAACTTGAACGAGGTGAAATTTGGCTGACTTTCATTTTGTATGTACTCAAAGCGAACTTTAATTATGTTTTGTTAGTCTAAAATGTTTTTATCAATTATTCATAAACAATGATCACGGAAACCAAAGAATGACAGGAATGACGAGTTAAATAAGAATATTATGTGTATGAATGTATGAGAGCTGAGGTAACAGGTGAAATAATCATAGTGGAAGAACACACATCCGCAACGCATGATTGCGCATTGGAGATTGTTGGAGAGAATAATTTGCGTGCGCAGTGGAAGATAATAATTCGCTATATCCAGCAGTAGACGTCCTTTAGCTCAGATGATGATGATGAAGATGAAGACTCTTCTGTAAAAAACAACATGCCCCAACAAGCTGCAGCAAGTGTCATTGGCGATTAAAAACAGGTTGCCAGGCCGGCCAACGGTCAATTGGTAGTGATTCTCTTGTTCAACTAAACTAAATTAAAATTGTGGAAAATAAGATTGACGGTCGCCGTGGCGCAGTGGTCAGTGACATTGACTTCTCTGTCGTCGGGGCCCCGGGTTCGAATCCCGGCAGGGGCAAACATTTGTGCCAGGAGTGTAAATGTTTGTCCCGGGTCTTGGGTGTTTTTGTGCTGTGATTGTGTGTGTCCATGCCTCCCGCGATACACGGAATCCTAGTGCGGGGGTCTGAGTGTGAATATAAGATAAGTAAACTAAGTTCTTATATGGTTACGATACATTCCTAATTAGTATGACACATAACATCACTAAAATTAGAACTTTTTTTTATTAACATTGCAGGTAGTTTTAGGTAAAATAAGTAGCCACTTATTTGGTGCCGACTAAAACTACCCGCGATTGGCCAGCAGTTAAATAAAACTCGTCTAATATTACAGATAACGTTGTATGGAGTTATACAAATTTGAATGGTAGCATAAATTTAATACGAGCTATGTGATTAACAGAATTAGGATTGGCCCTAATTTCTTACATCAAATATGAAAATTGTAATACTATCGCATCAAAAGGACATCTGTTATCGCGCCTTGTACACTAATTGGATAGAACTATTTCCCCCTATTTTAATTTCTTTCCCTAAATTTCCGGGGAAATCTACTTACGGGTCCAACCTCAGAGTAAGATGATGTAGTGTAAGCATGCTTCAAACGAATTAATGGAAAGTAATGATATGCAAATATAAGATCTACCTATACATATACTATAAATAATAAATCTATTAAGGCTAAAATGTCTACTGACATTTTAGCCTTAATAGATTTATTATCCAACTAAACTAACTAACTAACTAATGTTTCCACGTGGGCCGTGGATCTGTCAGGACGGCAAGTAGTTTTAATAATTGAGATTCTCAAACCGGGTATATTTGATATTAATTGATTAATATCATTATAATATTATATATATAAAAATTGTGTGTCTATGTGTGTCTATGTCTATGTGTCTATATATATATATATTATAAATTGATTAATAGCATGTCAGGTAGCCGATACCTTGTAACTCAAGAACATCTGGATTTATTACTGGATTACGGATATATAATTAGGTGTAGGTATATTATTGAGGATATCAGATGAAACATTTTTTTTAAAATGTTAAAGAGCTCAGTGATACAGTGTTTTACTGTGATATTTAATATCATTTTGTTTATTTCAAAATATTTGAAGGAAAAGATTCGGCTGCTAGTGGGACTTGAACCCACGACTACAGAATACCGTCCTGTCGCTTTGTCCAACTAAGCTATAGCAGCCCATACCACTAGGGCCGAATTACTTCCTTCCTTATTAACATCTTGCGGGGATGTTATTAGCGCCATCTACCTTTAATTGTATGAACAATTAATTAATAGGACTGATAGACCAACATTACAGTTGATATCGTATCAAACGAAGGCACCCTACCCTTATTTTAAGAGATTTTATTGTGAATCGCATTAACGCTATGCTAGGCAGAACTTCAGTTCAAAATATTTGAATTTTGAACTTTTTCCGGGCTGTTTGGCCGTGGTCTATGTGAAACTTGTGTTCCAGACGTTTCGTCGATCAGTGCGGTCGACATCTTCAGTGGTTCAGGTCCGAGCGGCGACAAGAGCGTAAAACTCTCCTTCGCAGCGTCTTCTCTGTTACTGACCACGGCCAAACAGCCCGGAAGCAATACATACAACATGCAACGCCGGCCGTGAAAGCCTTAGAGTTTAGTTATATACTGTTTACAAACATTTTCAAACACTGTAGGCCATGCGGCCGAATCCGCGAGCGCACAGCTCGTTACTATGTTATGATATTATGTCACACCATCTATGAACGTCAGATATGTTTGTATGATTAAAATAAACAAGGAAACTGAGCTTGCTCACAAATATCCAAATACGTGCGCGCTGTCAAATATAATATTTTTACAACCCGTTTTTTTTTATTTTTGGAATTGAGAATGTACAAATTTATGTTATAGTTATTAGGAAGTCGTAATGACGTAGGTAGTTCTGAGAATGGGAGTCAAACGGTTATGTAAGAAAACATTGAACATGGACGGCTATTTGCTATTAGCAAGTTAAACTTAAATTGGGGAAGATTTTGTTATCTTCTAAGTCCCACTATAATATTATAAATGTCAGTTTGGATAGATGGATGTTTGTTTTTCAAACACGCCAGAACACGGCTGAACGGATCTGAATGAAATTTGGCAGAGTGATAGATTATAGTCTGGAATAGCATATATGCTATTTTTTCTCTCGGTAAAATGTGATTCCCGTGGAATAATTTATGTAGCGGGAAAACCGTAATCCATGCGGGTGAAACCGCGGGGCGCTATTAGTAATATGTAAAAATCTCGTGCCAGTGTTTGTTATCGTTTTCCTCAAAATTAGCTGATTTTCCGTATGTTATAGTTATAAGGAAGTCGTGATGACGTAGTTCTGAGATCGGGAATCATCGAATATGGACAGCTATTTGCTACCTTGCATTGGGGAAGATTTGTTTTATCTTCTGATATTAAAAAATCGTGTCACAGTGTTTTTTATCGTTTTCCTCAAAAATAGCTCGTCTGATTTTTTTTGTATATTATAGTTATAAGGAAGTCGTGATGACGTAGGTAGGGTCGGGAATCATTAGGGAATCATTGAATAAGGATGGCTATTTGTTACCTTGCATTGGGGAAGACTTTTTTTCCTTTCTAATATATAAAAATCTCGTGTCACGGTGTTTGTTATCGTTTTCCTCCGATTTGGCTCGTCTTATTTTATGTCATTTTTTATGTATATTTAGTAGGTCTGACAATAGGTCGTAAAGTATTTTTCACCCTCCTACCCCCAAGCCCCATTTATTATCTCGATTTTAGTATGAACAAATATCCATATAATTTAACCGTCGATCATTTACGTGAAGTGATTGTCACTTTGACATTTTGATCTATACGAATATTATAAAGAAGTAAAGTTTTTGAGGTTGTATTGTAATCTCTGGATCTACTGAACCTATTTTGAATATTATTTTATAAATAGATAGCCACGTTATTTATGAGTATCATAGGCTATATTAAACCCGAATAATGAAATATTTTTTCCCGATAGTCGGATTTGCAATATAAGTCGGAGAAAAAAAAAACGGTCGAACGTAAACGTTTCTTATGAACGATCTGCGCGTGCGAAGCCGGGGCCGGCCGATAGTAATTTATGAGGCAGAACAACGTTTGGTAGGTTAACTAGCAATTTTTATACAGGTCAACGTTTTCACACTATCTCATTTGATGATCAGTGAGAGTACGATCGAAACCATAACCAAATAATCGCTCGCTAAACGTATACATAGAATGTTGACTGGATCCAAGGATGGCTGCCTGAACAGTGCCTGAAGCAGGAATACCTTACGTCACAATCATCGTACCGCAGTCGTATAAACAATTGAATAACGTCCGTACAAACTATTATTCCTCTGCGTCACAGTTGTACTAGATAAATGACAGTCAGTACTGAGTTCAATTGTTTCACGTTGAGGTACGGCTGCGCTACGCCAGTGATGCAGGCGGTAGATCTGCATGTGAATAGTAACTCACTACCTTATGGTGTTGATTCGATAAGGATGTTATCTAAACAAAAGTTCAAGCCGGGTTGGCTTATAGGGTATATATCTGTTATAATTATCTAAATTATATCTTAGTTATTTATATATTTTTCGACTAACTACGTTCATTTTTATAAAGTTGTAAGATTTAAAGTAGATTGTATTGATTTCGTGTAATCGGTCGAGACTTCGACGGCTTGCTTGTGATTTGTTCAAGAGGACTTGACCAATCACAAGCAAGAGTATAACAGTGGGGGGTAAGCGAACAGGCAACGCATTTTGGAAGTATGCCGCCATTCGTTTTCCGAAATTTGTCTGAGTAACTTGTATCGTGCCGCTGTAGGCTTTGTTAAGTAAGATTGTACATCTAAATATATATAGCAATAGCAACTAAAGCAATAAAGCTGATTTTCAAGTTCACAAAGAGTGTTTTTGATTCAAAGTCCTTGCTTCTGAGTGTTAAACCAGTACGGTTAATATCTCAGAAGTGGGATAGCAACTTAGTGCCCACACAAGGATCGAAAAAGAAACGTAAGTGTACTTTGCTCAATTAATTGAATTTTTCTTTTCGATGTGCATTCTATACGTTTACCCTCTTTAAATGATTCGATTGTCCTATTTGAAAAAGTTCACGACCGAACTATATCTACCGTTACGGAGACAGTCCGGAGGTTTATATGGTTAGTCAGGCATGTTAATCTTGCCAGGGTACCCCCTGGAGATGAACATGTTTGATGGTCTACAACAATGCATGTGTATCCTATATGTATACCCTCTTTAAATGATTCGACTGTCCTATTTGAAAAACTTCACGACCGAACTATATTTACCGTTACGGAGACAGTCCGGAGGTTTATATGGTTAGTCAGGCATGTTAATCTTGCCAGGGTACCCCCTGGAGATTGACATGTTAGATGGTCTATAACAAAGTATGTGCAGGTCAATAAAAATCTTGTAAAGTCTTGTCTAATATAGCGCGGTTTATTAACTCGGGTGTTTCTTTTTTTTTTCACATGTTGAAATCGCGAGGCATGGATGAGCAAAGGTTTAGCTCTTTATAAGGACGTGACGAACCAAGGCGAACCTCTCGCGTGACGCTGACTCCGTCGCTAAAATGTCATGACGCAATTCATGAGGCCGACGCAGTGGTGGAAGGCGTACGCGGTCACGGCAGCCGTGGCAGCCGTCATCGTCGGTCGCGGTCCAGGCGTTCGAGAAGAAGACAATCGCGACTGACGATTAGTCGGTCTCGTCCCCGGTCACGCTTTTCAAGAAGGACAAGCTCGCGGCGAATGGGTGCCGGGTGCCCGCTTCTCATCGGCACGTGTTGAAGCTGAAGGCGGGTTCACCTGGTACACGAGCAACCGGCCGCTGAACGCATGCTGTTTTGGCGCGGTGAAATGGCGCCGGGTGCCTGCTCATCATAGGCACGCGTTGGAGCTGACGGCGCAGCGGGCGCCTTGGGGGCCGGACTGTCGGCTACACAAACTATGCAGCTTCAACACCCATGTGGCTAAGCGGCTTGCTAACCAAGTGAGATTAATCCAATTTACTAAGTCTAATGTCCTTGGCTGGACCATAGGTATTAAGAAGGCGCATGATTTCGCAAACCATTTATTAACTATTTAAACTATGTGTGTATAAGTCGATGACACTGTATTCTTCTTGAAATGATGTGCGCTGATCGCATGAAGATTTATTTACTTACGATTGAAGGTAATTGCTTAGAAACAAATAGAGAAACAGATATTTATTGGTAAAAATAATAATTTTCAAGTCGCTTATTCCAGGTAAATGTAACATTTGATAGGTATAATAATAATAATGTTCTCATATTCAACCAAATGGACTGCCATAGGATATCAAAGTAACTGCTTACAATTAGTCGTGTATGTGTCAACCACGAACCTAGAAAAGGTTCATGGTGTCAACTCATCTTGTTTTTGTAGTCGCATTGTCAGAATATCCTCATGTCGGTATTTTGTTTTAAATGTTTATATGTAGGTGTAATTCATGTAGATATTGCAATGAACTCGAGTAGTTATATATTTTTATTTGTATAAATATGCATTTAGCATACATATTAAAGTACTCGGCTACGCTTGACGACGAATAAGCCATTTAAAATAATGCATTTCTCTGTAAGTGTACTTTCTTGTGTATCCTTATGAGAAATAAATGAATAGAACCGTAAAGAAACCATGGATATATACAGTCTTTATGAAAACCGAACCTCAAATGTGTCCCCTTGCCAGTGTTTGCTTATATGGGCATACGGAACCTACAGTTCAAAGTGACTAAAATACGTCTGATATTGTTATGCTCAACATCGATATCTAACCATAATATAAAAGTTGTCAAAGACGATTGTGTCTAAGCGTAGTAAAAGTTTTATTTATCTACTTCAATGGGTTTTTTTTTAACTCTGAGTTTGCGTAGGCTTCGCTGTTTCTGTTGAAGTAATTGAACGATTGCCGAAATTAGAAAACTATTAACAGTTCATTTTGGGTAAATTGTTTTCCGAGAAACTTTTAACGTGTACAAGTGTGTGTGTGTTTCTTTCGAATAGCACGTAACAGTCGCGACTATACAAGATATATTAAACAAATGTCAAAATTTGTACAATGTAGGTGTTGGTTGTAATCGACGCATTCATGAGTTACATAGACTGTAAAAATAATATTCGGACACTTTTATTATTGCCTACCAAGGGATAGGTTCTTATAGTAAAGAAATGAAGAAGCGTCGTGACAGTTGGTTAACGACCATTGTCCTATGAGTGTGCTTTAGTCAATGCGTATGAACTACTGTAAAGCAGATATGTAATGAATAGCATGGTGGGGCGCAATAGGCGAAGTCAAGCCAGCGATAAGTCGTATCTATACAAAATCTATTCATCAGTAATGTTTTTTTAATTGATTCAGTCGCTAAACGTTTGTCTCTAATGAATAGTGTAACTATGTGTTGTGCTTATTATAAGCCGACTTAAAATATTGCGATTTGGTATGAAGGAAAAGATTGTAACGTTTGAGTTCGGTGATTATACTGTACAGATAAATAGCCGTGATTAGTTTACGTTGTGTTAACGTCAAGGGTAGAGGTACCGTTGAAATTTTTATTAGTGAAGGGTACCTACTTATTCTTGGGTCTTACAAGTCGTTACACGTTGGTATACTTTAGGTAGCTATAGTGATTAGCGAGTTCTGATAATAAGTAGGTATGAAGCGATGTGTGTGCTTGTGACAGTACAGAGTTAAGGTGTTATGTTTGTTATTGTGCGTGCTGGATAGCAATATGTCGAATCTCGCTAGCGTGATATATTGTGTGTATTGAGGTTTTTTTTAGATTTGATTAGAAATTCGAAATTCAGATGTCCTACGACGTTGAGTCCCAGTTTGTAATAAGTCTACTTAAGAACTCCCGAATCCATAAAATGAATACGATCCTACATGAAATTAAATAATAAGAAGGAATCTAATATGAGTTATCAAATATTTCGTATTTGGAACCATTGCTTCCCGTGGCTCATGCAAAGGCTGCGCGCGCGATGTGTCCATTAAGATTAATCGGGATTTACCTTAAATGTCAAATAGAGATAATTAATGGGATTTTCCTGTTTGTTAAGAACTGTGCCTGTAGAGGATCAAATCAAATGTTTATTTGCGAGAATACATTATTTCATATAAAGGTCTTAAAAGTATATATATTAGATCTATGTATTCAGCCTGCAAGCAGGCGTGCAAATAGTATAAAATGTTACAAGAATTTCAATTATCAACAATATCTAATTAATGTAGAATTTAAAATTATTTCTTATTATTATTAAACGTAGAAATAAATTTACATTTACATAAAACTCTCATAAGTAGACCAAATATTCCTCCACATTATAAAAACATTTTCCGCCAGCCATCTGTTTAATTTAGACCTAAAAAGATTACCGTTCAAGTATTTTAGGTCGTTCGGTAATTTGTTAAATGTCGCAATGCGTATGCATAGTAATGTAAATTCTTTTATGACAAGGAGATTGGTATAACATAGGCTTGTAAACTTGATGTTCGTCTCTGTCTTGGAATAATTTCATTTCGTTCTTGAAAGAACTTCAGATGAGTTTTTACAAATATGCATAAATCCCTAATGTACATACATGGAAGTGAGAGACTATTACATTGACCAAATAACTGCTCGCAACCGCCCAGATACCATGCCTTGCTTATGGCTCTTACACACCGTTTTGGTATTTTGAAATCCCTCTTCGAAGCATTCAATGTGTTATCATTATTAAATAAAAGGACAGGGTTATATCGTCTCAGTATTATTTAAAGTAGATATTATTAGTGTCGTATCATTTTTTAAAAAAGATAATGTCACAATGACAGAAAGTTACGAACTAATGAACCGGTGGATCATGGATAAATCATCTATCTACGCGGTAGATGAATATCAACTTCAAAATGTCAAAACTTATTCAGCTTTGTAACGTCTTAACTGAAAAATTCTATAAATATTGTGTAATGTATAATGGAGAATACGAAGACAGGGAATAAAGACTACTCACTCATGTTGTTAGAACTATTGCGTTGGACATAAATATGCGCGAGTCTATTTATTAGATATGCATTCTTAAATTGAAAGGGCACTTGTGCGATAAGGTCGGACGCGCTATAAACAGGAAAGGGGTAGCTTTACTTGTATCAAATCGGATGAAGCGTGAACTAAATAGTTTCTTATACTTAATCTCATTGTTCTTACTACGAAACATTACTTCATCATGTTCATATTACTTCCGGCTGAAGTAGCTTAATCGGGAGATTTAAAGTTCAGGGTCAGGTGTAGCCATGTCCTAAAAAGACAGTTGTTGTGGTTTAATGTTCAAAACATGGTTTCAACCGATGTGAATACTAATTTATGGCGCGTGGCGGGTTCCACCCCATGAACTGTCGTTGTCAAACGAGCGGGAAGTATCGTCATTAGATCGAGCATGAAGTCTAGTTCTTAGAACGTACGGATTACTTGAACTATTTACTCGTGTAGGGCTTGACTACATTTAGCAATACTTTTGAATTGGTCTGAAAAGTGTCTGATGCAGTCGCAAGTTGTGATTGAATGGTCGTCACGGGTTTAGAATAGGTATACCTAGCTTGGAGTGAATTTCTGGTAGAGGGCCTTGAATGTGTAATGAATAAAGAGCAGGCAACAGGACAAGGATAAGCAACGGTATAATAGATATAGACGAAAAAGAAAGTAGAACTTGCTTTAAAGAAGGTGACGTGGTAGTAGACCCGAGAATAATGATTGCGGATCTGAATATGAGAGTTGGAAAGAGATGTATGGATAGTGAAGATAATGTTTACTATTAATAAAGTTATGAATATAAATATTGTACACAGAGTTAAACAAGCAGGTAGGTAATGAATTTACAAGGTCCACTTTAAGTAATATTAGTATATAAATGTGCATAGTAAATGCAAAGGTTATGTGGTTTTAAGTTTGGATGATTAATGTCATATATCATCTAAATTATCCCGTGTACTACTTGCTGGAATATTTGCTAGTCAACGTCATGGACCTGTAAATACTGATCCATCGGTTAGAGTAAAGTATCGATGGGTCAGTATCAGGTACCGGGTGCCTCTCACGTTAACAATTTGTACATCGGTATAGGTGTGCTGGTCAAGGTTTTGACACACACCGACACATTATGAGGTTAAGTTATAAGCATTTTTTGTTAACTAAGGTTATGGTATAATAAGTAGGTACATTGACGAGTTCTATCTATTGTAAAGTTACTATTGTTAGCGTTGTTTAGATACTAAATGCAATGCACCACTGTAATGTTAATTAATTTATTTTGTAAATAAATAAATGTCTTACTGTTAATCTGATAACAAAGTACTTTAAGTTGGGGATATCAGGCAACCGATATCTCCTCAAAGATAATACATATTTATATGGTCATTTAAATTCATATAACTATAAATTTAAAAAGTAGGTAGTAGCAGTACTTCTGTTTTGTTAAAACATACAGTTTCAATCATAGGTCAT
Source organism: Apeira syringaria (assembly GCA_934044485.1). Lineage (NCBI taxonomy): Eukaryota > Metazoa > Arthropoda > Insecta > Lepidoptera > Geometridae > Apeira > Apeira syringaria. The sequence goes on along the minus strand of OW203658.1, from coordinate 5,981,443 downwards.
GTAAATATATTATTAATACAATTGCATTCGAGACTTAAATACTGAAATGTGCCACTTTGATGACTTATTTAAACAAATGCATTATTAAAACTAAGATTGAAGCATTGGCTTATTAACCAAAGGTTTTATAGTTACGAGGAATTTAAAAGATTGAATGAACGAATATGTGACATATTGAAATTTGATAAAATATTATTTTATATTATTTGTTATTTTATTGTACGTTGTTATTCTTATTTTGTGACATAATATGACTGAAATTTATTGTATAACTAATTGTAACTAGTACTACGTACTGATGTCTATATGTAATATTGTTAATTTTCAAATGTTATTTCTTATTATTATTTATTTCAATGCTAATTTGACCTGTATACCTATACCAATAAATAACTTTGAACTATGAACTTAAGTTTGTATAGTCAAGATGAGTAATTAAGCACTAATGTGGTAAAATATAATTATGTTCAATATACGATACATTTATAGTTTATGTGGTGAAAAAGAGTAATGTAATATTTTTGTAATTATACTTAACAACGAGGGACTCGTTGAAAATCGGATGGCCGAGCTGTTATAATTATCTAAATTATATCTTAGTTATTTATATATTTTTCGACTAACTACGTTCATTTTTATAAAGTTGTAAGATTTAAAGTAGATTGTATTGATTTCGTGTAATCGGTCGAGACTTCGACGGCTTGCTTGTGATTTGTTCAAGAGGACTTGACCAATCACAAGCAAGAGTATAACAGTGGGGGGTAAGCGAACAGGCAACGCATTTTGGAAGTATGCCGCCATTCGTTTTCCGAAATTTGTCTGAGTAACTTGTATCGTGCCGCTGTAGGCTTTGTTAAGTAAGATTGTACCTCTAAATATATATAGCAATAGCAACTAAAGCAATAAAGCTGATTTTCAAGTTCACAAAGAGTGTTTTTGATTCAAAGTCCTTGCTTCTGAGTGTTAAACCAGTACGGTTAATATATCATATTAGGACTTCACTTGAGATTGGTTAGTTCCGAGTAAGCGTCATGTCGCAGCGACCTTTATTGGATAAGGTGGAGGCATTGCAAACATCTTTGTCCTCTAAATAATATCTTACATCATAGTGAATAATAATATGTAATTAAACCTGTTTTATAGATGATTTAAAGCTCCTTCTTTGACTATGTTTTTCAATTTGACATCGGCAAATTAAAATATGTAGATGATGTATGTGGTAGGTATATAAATAGTGTATGTAATATGTATAAATATATAGTGATCATATCACTAAATTAAAAACATCTGGTGTTAATTATTTGTTTGGATGTTGTTCCTAGTATAAATTGTTCTTTAATTGTTGTTTGTTGTATCTTTTAAATATCATACCGATATTTTTTTTAAAAAAACTTAGTCGTTTTCATTCTATTACCGCAACGGCTGAGAAAATGTTATCTTCATTTTGATGAAGACGACAACATAAAAAAATTGGTTGTCTGTAAAGTCGGTTTACGGACGATAGATTTACGTGATAACGTCATAATCATTTATGACTTTGACTTCGACTTCGACTCGACTTCGATTTCGACTTCGACTTTGACTTTGACTTTGATTATTTTATGTAATACAAAACTCAGGAACGTGTCGCGGAACGTTACGCGGAACGTTACTATTTTTCATGAGTGTTGCTGGTATTCATCAATTTATAAAACGTTATCACGTCAAAAAAGGTTGCAAAAAAAAAGAGAACGCGCTTATTCTAAGATTCCAACATAAGATCAGGAATCATCAATTACTGAAACGCTTGTTTATACTAGTTTGTAGGTTTATCTAAAATAGTTTGTGTTATACAATTTGTATTAAACCTTGTTGCAAAAACGAAATCCAAACACCTGGAACGCTTATTTTGTGTTCAATGACTCGTCAAGAAGAAATATTTTAAAATAAGAAATCTCAAGGTTAAATAAAATAGATAAAAAGATTTGTATAGTACGAGTATACTAGCTGCGCCCCGCGGTTTCACCCGCTTCGTGATGAAAAACGGTGAAGATGAAAATAAGCATATGTGTTAATTCATGGTATAAGCTATCTGTGTTCCAAATTTCATCCAAATCCGTCGTGGTGATGATTGAGGATGATAACGATGATGATGAAAAGTAGCCTATGTGTTATTCCGGGATCTGAAGTATCTACTTACCAAATTTAATCCAAATCCGTTCCCGCCTGGTGATGAAAAAAGGTAATGATGATGATGATAAAAACAAGCCTATGTGTTCATCCAGGGTATAAACCATCTGCGTTCCAAATTTAATCTAAATCCGTTCAGTAGTGTTTGCGTGAAAGAGTAACAAACATCCATACTCACAAACTTTCGGTGACAGACAAAATGTTAAATGTTCGGCGATTGAAGGGAAAAAGTACTTAGGTTTAAGTGTCGAAGGGAGAAATAAGGTATTACTCAGTAAAAGTAAAATACTGGATTTATATTTTAAAAACTAGTTATAAGACTCATACTGTGTAGATACGTCGCTTCCTGATATAGACTGCAGCAGCCGGTAAGCTCTCAGTCAGCAGCGTAGTTTCTCGTGAGTAGGTGTTAAATATCTTGATATTAATTATTACGTGTATACTATAGAGGTACGTTTTTACGTAGATGTAATGTAATTAATTAACCATAATGAAATAATGTAAGCATTGCCAAGAATTTTTTTAATTGTTTTAGGTTCCTTCCTTCCTCATAATAATATGATTATATTTAATTGATCCCACATGCCCCCCCCCCCCCCCCCCATTTTACATTGTACCTTAGTTCGTACAAAATATTTTTTTTAATGTTTTTTTTTTTTTTTTTTTTTTTTTATAACGGACTAATGCTGTTTGCCTCTACCTCTACAGCTTCACCGGAGGGGATCTTTTAATGTTTCTCTGCTCGCTACTAGGGAGCGATGGTCACAGAGAACCGCTTCCCCCCACCTCCCTGCTCACTGGCTTCATCAATTCTATATATAGAAAACGGAATAAGGCACCCCTTCGTTATAGTTTCTCTGTGATATTTATAGTAACGCTGATTCATCTAGTTATTACATTATAGTGTGTACCATGTACACTGACGAAGTGCAGCAGTTGTATCAATAAACATAAAAATCGCGTGTTCTCGATAATGGCCACGCTATTATCACGTCTGGTCAAATAAAGTTTTTTCACTATGACTACACTAGCACTAATAATTATTGTCATAGACACACTTATTTCAATTATTCTGACCAGAGGAATTTCGCTACGTATCGTATTTCATTCGGCTTTTAGATAATCACGTAATTTGTAAACTGCATCAACAACATCCCCTCAGATGTTAAAAGGAAGGTATAAATTCGGACCGCCGCCAGTGGGGTGCTAACATAGCATAGTTGGATAAAGCGACAGGACGGTATTCTGTACACGTGGGTTCAAGTCCCACTGGTAGTCGAATTTCTTCCTTCAAATAATTTAAATATAAAAACTGACTACCCACCTACTCACGATACATTGTAGCAATGCAAATTTACTGGCCGGTTGCCGCAGTTGGTAGCACTCTGCCTTCTGAGCCGCTGGTCCCGGGTTCGATTCCCGGACAGGTCAAACATTTGTGTGTCTGAACATGTCTGTTTGACCTGAGTCTGGGTGTGTATATGTATATAAGTATATATATCAGTCATCAGGTTACCATAGTACAGGCTCTGCCTATTTTGGGACCTGAAGACCTTGTGTGAATGTTAATAAATTAAATAATAAAAAAAATGTAAGGAAAGGAGTGACTCGTTTAAAATTGTATCGGATAAAATGAAAATAGAGACTGTTTGTAAACGATTGACGGTTATCATCAAACTGACGTTCACGGCGTCCTTGTCGAACGGCCGGATGCCTTTATTACACAAAAAAACACTGCAAACGAATTACAAAACCACAGCTGCTACATTTGGTATTGAGCAACCTGTAGAGCAGTATGTTGCTAGCCAATAGGTAGCTCATTTTTTACCTACTGGGCGAGTCGTTTACAATTAAAAATATATACATATTGTCAATCAATAAAATATAGTAAAAAGCATTAAAAAAAACCAGTACAATTGGCAATGTGAACTTACAAACTGAATGTAGTTTGTCATTTATCTCATTTTTCATGTATTCTGAAATTTATATAAAATATTTAAAAAAAGCATTATATTACTTCAACGTAACAGTTATGTCAAGAAGTTCTTTATCTATATACTATAATATATTATGTATATAAAAATCAAATGATGTTCGTTTGTCTCGCTAAAACTCGAGAATGGCTTGACTGATTTGGCTGATTGTAAAATTGAAATATTTGTGGAAGTTCAGGAAAGTTTGAAACGGGGAGAAACATTATGAAACATATGTATAAAACACGGGAATTACTCACGTAATAAGTCAGACGGTTCCGACTATAGTTTCAACCACATTCGGTGGTCTTTTTTTCAAGCGCAACTTTATATCCATTTTCATTCAAAAAAGTGTTTCTAAATTGAACGGGACTGGGAATCTTAATCGCGTGAAAATCATTTACTTTATATTTACCTCAATTTTACGACCAATTTTGCGTTGACCGTTGCGGTGAGAAGACAAAAAGCCTTCGCGAGGTCGAGTATTCATAGTTTTTTAAACTGCATGTATTCGAATGGCGAAAAATTATAAAATACTACGTCTCGAGTCCAGCATAACAGAACGCAGAATGCCTTTCGTTTATTGGTCTAATTAGAAGATGACAATACACTTGAATTAGAATGCGTTATTTTTTTCGAATGGGCTAATGCCGTATGCCTCTATAGGTATTTACAGCTTCATCGGGCGAGGCGAGTACGGAAGGTTCCATCAAAGTTGTGCGGATACAGGTAGCGCTCTGCCTAAGACAAGCGATAAAGGCGCTTCGCCGCAAAAAGAGGAGTAAACGACTAGCTCAAGGGCACGACTTCTCAGCTTGAGCCATCCGCTGCGTCTGCATATGGAAAGGTACGATCGACACAATACGACAAGTCAAGACATCGCTCAAAAGTGACGGGAGTAAAATGAAGAACGAATGAAATCAAAGTGAAACAAGCGCGACATCAATCCAAGCCAATACTTTAAATTGTAAGGTGCTATAAAACTCTTTGTTTATAACAGAATACATGAAACACATTTGCGTAAGGTCAAACAGATTTTACAATTCGTCTAATTGCCGAAGAAAATTAGAATTAAAAACAAATTAGAGAATGCTCTAATTTGTATTACGCAAGATTTCGTAAAAAATCGACTTAACGAAGGTTATTAACCTTAGCGTACTAAAAAATACTTATTCAAATTGACATTGACTTCTAAAGTAGTGATGATTAATTCATGAATATATTTTTTGCACTAAATAACAAGTATAAAAACAGGAATTCACATTATTTCGTTTAGAATCCGAGAAGGTCACCGATGACACTTTCTAATGACAACTCCAATCTGGGTAAGGTAACCTCATCAACTGTCAAATATGTAATTATATACAGTAGCAAGTTTTAGTTTAAAACAATGTGAATTGCACTCGAAGACACCGTGGGCCGAACATCAGATGATGCTGGAACTATATTCCAAGTTTGCAAATTATTTACACTTACTTGACAAAATTGAGATGGTGTGACGCTAGGATCTCCCCCAAAGAGCCCCACAACGTCCTGTGCAGCTGTCTGACAGGCGCTCCCCACCAGCTCGCGTGCCAATACCGCACTGTCGATGATATCACGCACTCCACACCTGGGGGCAAAGAGAACAGTCTTCAGGAAACGCGAGATTTCGTGTCGCGCGAAGAACAATCATAACCCCACCATCGCAAGTGTAAACGCCACGACGTCTTCGTGTATTCTCATTTCGTGACGAAGGCAGTTATTAGGTGAGTATAGTTTTATTGCAAAATTAAATGGTCAAAGAGGATTTCGAGAATGTTGTGATAACCAATGATATTATATGTTTATATGAGGTAGATGTCGCACAAGCGCGCGGAAACTGAGGCGGCAAAATTAAGTCAATTGTAGTAATTTTCTTTGCGACGCGTATTTCAAGCGCAAGTCTAAACATATAGCTATCCTTTTCTATATTATTTGTACTATATTATCTGTCGCAGTAAGCATGTTTATGTCGTAAAGGAACAAAATCTGAGCACCGCGCAGTATGAATATATACGTCATCTTTAGTAAAACATCATAGGTGATAACCATAAAGTCAAACTTGCGCTAGCATTGCGTCTGCAATAATAGCCGGCGGCGGCGCTGTCGTCGGCCGGACAGGCTGTTATGTGTGTCAAACTCGTGGTCTACCGCACGTTCTCTCAAGTCGCGCGCGGACAATTCACGCGACTGTGTAACAAGGCTACTGGTAAGATTAACATGCAGTAAGATATTTATCAATACTTATCTTATTTATTTGTCTGAATATGTATGTATATAAATTTATATGTATTTAATAATTTATATATATATTTTAGGTATGTATAAACATTATTATTATTATTATATTTTTTGTTAAATTCTATTTAATATTTTATATGACACACCACCCTCCGAGATTATCTATCATCAATTATTCTCCATGCAAAGGTTGTCTGGAAGAGATCGCTCTTAGCGATAAGACCGCCTATCGAACATTTCTCATTGTAAATATTCTTTTTTTAAAAATTTCTGTAATTTTGTGTCAATAAAGTGTATTTGTATTGTAAGATGCAGTATGGTAGGTCTCAACCTTAATTGTAAGCAAATAAACAAATGAGGATGTATTCACCTCGCCACTTAAATATGCACATACGGTGTGACCCAGAGGTGGAATTGAATTTTATTTTAAATGAAACATGTCGTAATTTCAATACTCGCCCTTATGCCCTTATATATTATGTAATCAGGCCATCCTAGTTACTTTGAACCACAGAGAACTGAGGAAAAATAAAGTACTGTCAGCCGTATTTGTTGAGCGGTCGCAATTTGTATACATACTACCTGCACCCCGTGGTTTTGCCCGCGTGGTGATGGTTGATGATGATGATGACGATGAAAAGGCCTATGTGTTATTCCGGGACCTGAAGTATCTACATACCAAATTTCATCCTAATCCGTCAAGCCGTTCTGGCGTGATTGAGTAACAAACAATCATCCACCCATCCAAACTTTCACATTTATAATATTTGTGGGACTAGCGGACCCGAAAGACGTTGTCCTGCTTGCAGCGCCAGGTGGAATTTATTTAATGATTTTTTGTGAATCTAAACCATCCAGGGCGCCACCCAAACGCATACAAAAAAAAACATTCAAATCGGTCCAGCGGCGGCGTTCCTTAACATACACACGTACAGTAGATTTTTTTTTTTTTTTTTTTTAATCACACTCAGACCCCCGCACTAGGATTCCCTGTATCGCGGGAGGCATGGACACACACAATAACAGCACACAAACATCCAAGACCCGGGACAAACATCTACACTCATCGCACAAATGTCTGCCCCTGCCGGGATTCGAACCCAGGGTCGCGGTGACACAGAAGTCATGTCGATGGCACAAACCACTGCGCCACGGGACCGTCACCTTTATATATATAAAGATATAAGATAATTATGTCTGTAGATAAAAATAAATTCGTGCACAAAATGAATAACTATTATAACAACTATAATTAGCCATTATGGTTTAAGATACTTCTCAAAAGACTTAACATCACATACATGAGAAACTTACTACAATAATTATAAAAACAATTTGTTGGGCTTAAGAAACGTACGAAATGAATGCAAATTTTAATTATATTAATAAGTCTTTGTCTCTAACGTGCCTATTTTTATAATTATAAATATGGAAAAGTATATTTAAATATGTCATTGGTAGAGATGCGCCGAATATTCGTTTGGTATTCGGCATATTTTCCACTATTTGTATTCGGCCAAATTACTCGGTTTTGTTGCCGAATATATTAGTCATCTCCCATTTTGTCAAAAAAAGTCCCAAGCATGTGATCTTTTACGCCCACTCAAATTGCAAACACAATGAAGTTAAATATTATCAATATTTTAATATTTTTGCAATGATTATAAGCGCCTTTGTTTTATTTTATTTATTTTATTTATTTATTTATTAACATTCACACAAGGTCTTCAGGTCCCAAACTAGGCAGAGCCTGTGCTATGGTAACCTGATGACTGATATATATATACTTATATACATAAACACACCATATTATTATTTGTAACTAAATTGTGGGATGTTTGGAAAAAAAAATTGACAGCGCTGTGTGTGAGAGGGTAGCGGGCGAGACGATGAGATGTACATAAATGGGCATTCTAGTCTCCAGCGGAGTAAATTACAATCAAACGGTGTGTTTTTGCGTCCCATCAGTAAGACCAAAATATGGCTTAATCATTGCTAGCACACTGACTACTCATTACAGCATTGCATTTAACTTACAGGATTTACTCGAGAACAGGTTCCTCCGACCATTTCTCGTAACTTGGCGGTTTTATATTTCATTGGAATTTGATTAGAGGCTTTCACTTCCCTGTTGACGTTAGTTGCTTTGAAAAGGGAAAGTTAAATGCAGCATAATTCAGACTACTTGGTTGCCACGGCTTTGCTTAGTAAATCCTTAATCTAAAAGACTGGTCGGTTGGCGCTGTTGGTAGCACTCTGCCTTCTGAGCAGCTGGTCCCGGGTTCGATTCCCGGACAGGTCAAACATTTGTGTGCATGAACATGTCTGTTTGACCTGTGTCTGGGTGTGTATATGTATATAAGTATATATATCAGTCATCAGGTTACCATAGCACAGGCTCTGCCTAGTTTGGGACCTGAAGATCGTGTGTGAATGTTAAAAAAAAAAAAATGTACCATAGTTATACGAATGGCCGCAGTATAAATTACCACTGCTAATTAGATATTATTTCGTTATTAGATACAGATTTGAAAGCACAAAGGCCCTACAAGCCTTAAACATATTTTTGGATAGATATACCTGACACTAAAACACTGTCGGTTCCAACACTAATACATGGCAGATAGTGAAATTCGGTAGTAGCAGAAAAAGCGCGAAAGCAAAATATATGCAGTGGAAATGAGAGCAGAAGTATAATTGGTGTGAAACTGAGTGACATGGTAAAGAATAGTGTGATAAGGGAATGTTGTGGTGTCTAAGATTGAGAAAAGTATGTTAAGATAGTTAGGTCATAGAGAAAATGAACGATAGGAGATTGACTAACTATCTACACATGGGCGATGTGAATGGTAGTGTTGGAAGAGGAAGGTCTAGGCGAACATTCAGAAATCAGATTGAGAAAGTTCTAAGAGAAGGCCAGGTCAAGAGTAGTTTAAAGCGACGCTCTTGTATGAAAGGTCTGATAAGCGTGGATAAAGCGAAGTAAGTGTGTCGGAGTGGTAGCAATTGGAAGGATGTGGCCTTTTTCCCGTAGGAGTAGGCGGAGGCGTACCCCTACGGGAAAGAGGCGTGAATTTATGTATGTATTTATAGTATGTATGTATGTTTAACAAAGTAAACAAAAAGGTGTTATATTGAGCATTTTGATATATATATCTAATATATTTATAAATCTCGTGTCACAATGTTTGTCCTCAATGGACTCCTAAACCACTTAACCGATTATAATAAAATTCGCACACCATGTGCAGTTCGATCCAACTTGAGAGATAGGATAGTTTAAATCTCAAATTATAGTCGCAATTTTAATTTATTGCTAATTATTTGTCTGTTATTATTTGACAGTCACAATTATCTGTTAACTCCAAATGATTCTAACAGATGTCGATACCTTTCGACTGGGTTGAGTAAGTAATCAATAGATGGCGCCACATGGCCACAGCAACGCGTGGCCGGGTCAGCTAGTATTAAATATATATTAATAACATGTTTAGCTAAAAAAGTATAAAAATCATAACTTCATTTATCATCATCAATCATGAAAATTGAGCAAACAATCCAAAAAAAATCGTTGTCTGTTAAATGGCAACCCCATCAACTTTTAAAACTTTTTAATTATTTTGTTCCAATGACGGTCGTCGTGGCTCAGTGATTGCTCAGTGACACTGACTTTAGAACTGCAACCCCGGATTTGATTCCCGGTTGGAACAAACGTTTCTGTGATGTGGATACTTGTTTGATCGCGGGTCTTGGATGTTTGTGTGTTTTCATACTTTACACGACACAGGGTATCTTAGTGCAGGGGTGTGAGTGTGTTTGTTTGTTGTTGCTATAAATACAGCGGTAATAGTAATCAGACTCTGTTAAAATTTCAGGTGTACCTACATTGCGATTTATGATAATTGAATTGAGTTAACATATGACCAGGGGGTCAATTGAGAATGCGGTATCAATCACTCAATCCGGATATTAAATGTGAATATGAATAATATGACTCAGCGCGCGGCGCACGCGCGTTTCTACGATGCATACAATTAAGAGGTGAACGAACTAAATTTGCTCTTTATACACGACTGTACGAACTTGGCATCTTGGGAACGTGAGTGAGCATTTCTTCCGGGGATTATGCGGGGACGATAAGACTATCACGAAAATGATAACAGTGAAAACAAGTTTTCGTCCACATACAATGCCGAGAACAATGCTTGATACTTTATAACAATAAAAAAAGAGGAGCGGAAAGAAACGATTTATCAATTTATGATTAACTGGCGACCCGGCCCGTCTACACACGATTGCAATTGTACTTCACACGAAATGTTAATATAAATATAAGATCGGTATGTTCATAATAACGTAATATAATAACCTTTTTTTTAAAAAAAATTAAAGTTAAATCCAACCCGCCCTGGTTACTACCGGGACCTGGTAGACAAAAGGGCCCCGGCTTAGGATGACCGTGGTCACTCACCAGCGCCACCCACGCACACCACACGTGGGGACAGCACAAGTCATCAGAGAGAATGTTGGTCACCCCCGATCTAAACAATGTTATACCCATACATTATAACTATATTGCGCCACCGACTACTACTCACTATACTACTACTTCACTTTAACTTCCCTTATTCAGAGGTTTTTCCTTGGCTTTCCACTTTCGACCTTTCCTCAGAAGGAACATTGTCTTCTTAAATCAACAGTTGCTTCATGTAGGTGCATCACATATAATTGCTCAATATATTGTATTGAATTGCAATTGTAATGTAATTATTATTTATAAACTTTATCTTATAAGTAGATAGTAATTTCATCTAAATAAAGAAAAATAAATAAATATAAATATAATAAATAAAAAATAAATATAATAAATCCTAATCGGACTAATCTGTTGCATAAAGCGCCATTAACAAGAACGCTTAAAGCACTCAACCAGGCCGCAGAGAACATTGACTTGTTCCACTGTTCACTGAGCGAGTTCGTAAGGACTATTACGTATAATTTATGTTATGTAAACTTATGTGTCTGACTACAGTAAACTGTTAAGAATTAACTACTCTATTGTATTAGGAACTAGCCTGTAATGATAGATGTATTGTTTGATAAATAAATAAAAATAAAATAAATAAATCTAAATTTGTTTTTTATATATTTTGCATGTTGTGTATATTTTATCCGTTACTATATTTTAAGGTTACACGTTGAAATCAGGTCGTTGATTCGCCCGTGAAGTCACCATTTCTTCGGTTCTGTCTGGAAACCAGCTCTGCTCCATGTTTAACGATGTGGAGTGGAATTATACTGAGACAAGACCTTTTTGACATCATTTAATATATACCTAAAAATTTCTTATCTACCTTAAATTTGTACCCTTATTTTTTATTATTATCAATATTTTTTATTTTTTTGGCATGTATTATAATTATAGGAAAAACTAAATGTACGTAGATTTAAGTGTTTTTTTTATTATTTGTTTGATGTCAAATAAATGTATTTATTACATTTCATTTTCATTTTATTTTACTATGTCCATCCAAAGGTTGTCTGGTAGAAATCGCTATACGCGATAAGACCGCCCATTGTACGTGCCTCAGTTTATGAGTGTATGTAAATTAATTCTTAAGTTTAGGTAAGTTTCTTAAGTAAAGGTAAGTGCAATAAAGAATTATTGTATTGTACGAGATCTCAATTACCAGGAACCCTATGCCACCCACATCCCAGACGCGGTGTCAGCAGCGGAGGCGGGCTTTTATTGCATTCTATCGCCCGATTGAATGATCAATGCCCATCTGAAATTAAATCCTTTTTTTTCAAATGGACCAAAATGTTTTAGGGGGGAGCTTGAGCTCCTTAGCCCCCTTCCCCTCCTAATCCACTATGGTGATATTCATTCTTGAATCTAGGTAATTTTGTTGTGATCAATGAAGGCGAATAAATAGTTAGATCCAATTCCGAAACCAACCACACACTCCATGTTTACAAGCTTATAGTCCTATAAGCTATAAGCTAAGTTAGTGCTATATTAAGAACACAAGAACAAGGCGTCTTCCCCTTTATAGAGACAATAAGATAGGTGTTAATGGACACATTCTTAATTCTACTCGTTTTAGCCTTAAGGCTAGATTGTAATTGAATGATGTACATATATAGCAAATTTTTTTTAACAAAAAATGCAACCGACTTCAACACTCAAAAGTGTGAAATAACTTGTTGAAGTCGGTATCATGATAGTTCACACAAAAGTAACTATCATCACAATATTGTGCCCATGGTACCGACTTCGACAAGTTATTTCACACTTTTGAGTGCTGAAGCCGGTTGCATTTTTTGTTAAAAAAATTTGTTTTCACCCTTTTCAGTGACCTTTGCTACTCACGGGATCAATTAATTTTCATTGTGTGTTCTGCGATGTCTTAAACCGCGGCAATAATATCATCAAGATACGCGTAGCACTTTTCAGTTATTGGAGTATAACTCAAAAACTGCTTCGCCGATTTTGATGAAATTTACATGGGACACCACGGAAGTATACTCTATCTAACAAAAAAGAATCGTCAAAATCGGTTCATAAACGACGAAGTTATCCGCGAACACACATACATATATACATTCGAATTGAGTAACCTCCTTTTTTGAAGTCGGTTAAAAAGAGAAATTAGTGTTGTTGATGTAAACAGACACATTCAAACCAGTAAAGAAGTAAGTGGGAGGCGTTATGAATCATCATCTGTTGACTGACCGGTGCTAATGTACTGGAGTTGACAAGGTGAACGATCTCACGGGCTCACAATGAATATCATCTCAGAATAATCACTTTATTTACTTTGCTGAATGCGAAAGTGTGTGTGTATGTGTGTTTTTTTACCTCTCCACGCTTTAACGGCTTGATACGCTTTAATGGAATTCGGAATGTAGGTAACCCAATGATATTCTAAGTTTATATGAGGTAGATGTCGCACAAGCGCGCGGAAACTGAGGCGGCAAAATTAAGTTAATTGTAGTAATTTTGATTACGACGCGTATTTCAAGCGCAAGTCTAAACATATAGCTATCCTTTTATATATTACTTGTATCGTATTATCTGTCGCAGTAAGCATGTTTATGTCGTAAAGGAACAAAATCTGAGCATCGCGTAGTATGAATATACGTCATCTTTAGTAAAACATCATTGAGGTGACCTTATAACCTGGATAAACATATAGATAGGCTACTTTTGATCCAGAAATGAGCATGGTTCTCGTGGGAAAACTACGCGGGTAAAATCGCGGTGCGCAGCTAGCAAACAAGTTTTTTTTTAAAAATATACTGCATCGATCTAGCGTTTGACCACTATCTCATTTGATGGTCAGTGACGATGTGGTCGAAGATGTTATCACGCTAGACCTATAATGCTCACTGGCTTTCAAGGACTGCTGCCTGAACACACTATGTGCTTGGTGACAGTTTTCCAAACTTGAGAGTGGTAGCTAGCCAGGTGGGTATTCGAAAGTACCCTACCACCATGCTGGGAATTCGATAACGGTGTTACCGATGTTACCTTCACCGGAAGCTCAAGCTGTAGTTGGGGATCGAACCAGTGCCCGTCAGTTTGACAGGCGACGCTGAGCTATCATCGCTTCAAATTGTTTTACAACAATTGCTTAGTCTCGCAGTGTAGGCGTCGGCACTTAACCTGACGTTAGATGGTTCGATCCCCACCTCCAGAGTCCAGCTGGAGCTTTCGGTGTAACAACATTTTCAGATCCACATCAGGTTTTTTTTAAAAAAAACATTATTAGCTTGTGTTTAACCGCTTCACCTGATGTCTAGTGATCACGCTATGTAAGGTGAGGCAAGCAAGCTTAGAAGGTATCTATTCACTCGTGACTTGAAGACTCCTCCTAAGTTGTAACTATAGAGAAACTCAGACTCAGGCAGTAAGCATTATAAAAGTGAAAGCAAAACGCTTCGTACGTAAAGGTGGTATATCTACCATGTATCAGAACGCAACTCCTGGTTGACCGATGATACAATGGGGAAGGTTGTGTAATTCCAGTGCACATTCGCCGATATTTAACCAATGGAAAACCGACAGGCAAGCAACTCTACGCCGGTGTTCAAGACTCCGAAGCCTCAGAGTACGCTCGACCAGAGTCGCTGCCATTTATATTCTTGCCTTACCTTTCGATAGACTAAAGATTGATGCAATTTGGTATTTGGAGTATTCTAAAGATGTAAACTATGCACGATCGGACTTGTGCTTGATGCAGGAGTATACGTAGTACCCGTTTGGTTATATAGCACCCTCAATCTTTAATAATCTAACAATTTAGGACAAGCGTGATCCTGCCATGACCATGACCATGCCATGACCTTCGACAACTGATCATCAAAATAGATATGTTTATTTTTACAAAAATCTACAGATACATAATTATAAAACTCCTGAAGATAGGGATGACGTGACTAGCACTAGAATGCAATTTTAAAAGAGGGATTAAGGCGAATGTGTTTGCCGATCGGGTCAACTTACTCGTATACCTGAATCAACTATTGAATATGGCAGCATCTTAGATTAGATATTTATTCAGTCTCTCTACCTACGATAGATTACGATATATGATAGTAGTCAGCGTTTTTTCAATGACTATTTTCCGTAGCTTGTTTCCGAAACAGGAATATCCATCGCAGTCGTATCGTAGCGTGCAAAAATAGAACTCTGTACGAACTGCCATTTATCTATTACTACACGGAAAACGGTTATTTGTTTGCGCTTGCTTCGCTCGTGGTTCAAAAGAAGAAACCTGAGCGTAGCGAAGGTTTCGACGAAACACGAACGGCTAAAAAATTGTAACCCAAGAGAAAAAACTTGCTTTGTCAGGTACGTTCTCGAATTTTAAATTCTTTTTACTCACTTGAGAATAAAATAGAATTCTCACAGAAACCGATGAGTAAAACTAGCGATTGACAGCTGATGTGGTGAAAAAAATAGTTTGTTCGGACAGTGCGTGCGTTATTCAATTATTTATAGTATTGCGGTATGATGACAGTGACGCAAGTTATTTTTGCTTCAGGCACTGTTATCACATAACATGTCAAAAGCAATGAACCAGCACAGATCGAGCATAGATTCAGGACGTATTTCACATAAGCACAATGTGAACTTTGAAGTTCTCTTATTGGCATAGTCTCGGCTTCGTACTGAACTGAATCTGAACGTGAGATTAGTAGACTTGACATTCAACACTCAGTTGACGTCAACATCAAGTCAAATCGTATTTATTAGCACAATAGAACATTAGTTAAAAAAAATTAAAGTAAGACACTTTAATTAAGGTTGTATTTTAATCACATAGCTTTAACAGGATTCCCTGTGTCGTGTGAGAGTCCAGTCTCTTCCTAAGGAACTGAAATAAAAATGAAATTAGTGTTAACATTACTAAGTTTACTAGGAGAAAAAGTATTCAAAATAAAATCATCTACATAATTATTTTGTTATTGTAGGATGCGCCCAACACGTTCATGTCGGAAATGATCACGATGCCGATGCGTGCTCGCTCATAGTTGCAAAACAGGATTTAGGGTGGTGTTATACTGACCAACGAGAGTATTTAATATATAATTCAATATTTTGTTTCCTTAAATACGAATTTCCTTTTGAAAAAAGTATAATACAATAGAGGTATGTACAATAGTTACCTAGTACAGATATATGTCGAAGGATAAACACACCGAAGGAGTGGTCAGGATGGTATGGTAGTAACATAATTATTGCCTAAGCCTAGTGGTGAAGGTCGTATGTGGTGACATTTCCTATTCTAATAACGGTAGGTAAAGACGGCCTAAATTAAATCCAGCAGCGGCGTCCCAATGGCACTTGCTTTATCCTAGAGGGGCGAACTCGGAAGCCCTGAAGCTTATGACCCAGCGGCGGCGAATTAAAGCTAGTTTTTACATCATGACAACATTCTTCTCACTTCCTCCGTGCTCCTTCTCGCTACAGCACAAAAGAGACTACACAAGATAGAAGGTTATCTAACAGTTACAAGGTATAACAATAGACAACTCACAATTATTACGCTAACTTCACTTCACTATTAACAAAGGTACCCCTGGTACAGCTAGCACGTCCGTTCGGTACGGCTTCTACGCCTAGACTGTTTGCCGGAAATGGTTGCCTCAGTTTATGTATTAAGTTTTGTTTTATTCTTCCCTCATTTATTGGCATAATACGAATAACACGTGCTCCATTTAGTCACAGACTTAGTTAACAAATCGAGTACCTACCTACCTAGCAAAACCTACAGTCAAATCCATACTTTATATTTAACGCTAACGATTCTGTTCCAATATCTAACACGCTCCAACATAGATACGCACTGACCATCAAGTGAGATACCACTATCTCACTTGATGGTCTAGCGTTTGACCACTCAAACGCTAGATCTGTACAGTATCAAAAATAAAATAAAAATATTTTCATTGCCACGTTAATATAACCTTTTCTGTAGATAAATAATCCAGTTTTATGAGCTACGTTTTTTTCTGGGATATTTGAGACCATTGAAAATATTAAGCTCTTTATTCGATTTTGCATATAGGTTGCACATTTTTTTGTATCCTTTTAAGCCTTTGGTAAGTGAATTGGTAAACTGTAATGCTGTAAATAAGTGTATGTAAATAAATAATACAAATGTAATTGAAATACTGTCCTATTTGGTTGTCTGTCACACAGTATTACTGTATTCAGTAATACTGTCGGATTCGTTTTACAATGACATGCCGTAGTGCTTGCACGGAGGCGATTACGCCCGGCATATCTCGGTCGGAAACGTTATTGAACAAAATTATATTCATCAAAATAATTCTTTGAATATAATTCAAAGTAAAAGAATGTCATCAAAGTCAAAAGTATATAATAAAAGTATGTGGCGAAGGGCCTTAAGACGGATCTTTGTCTATAACTAACGTTGCATACCTCTATCTAGCAAACGACTCGTGTTTATTAATATTATGATACCTACTATAAAATAGATCAAGGTGTTTTACAAGGACTTTTAGTGCAATAATCCAGTTTCCAGTAGAACAATTGAATAAATTTATCAAAGTATTAGTGTGAGTCTTAAGAAAATGGTAACAGAGCACTAAATACCATTTTTAATTTATTTGTCTGCTGTCGTTTGGTACACGCTTCATGCTTCTTTCCCCCGAATTTGTGCAGGTAATTAAATTCAGCTGGGACTAGCTTCATTGGAGTCGGATCGCCGTGAAATTATCATCATTCCACTTAATCCAAATCCATTGTTAATTACACAAGGGTGTTCTAAAATACTAGCTGCCGGTGCCGGCTCCGCCCGGGTGAAAATTATTTTTTAAGCCATTATTTTTTTAAATGAAAATAAAGGCAAAATACAACAATGTCAGATTCAAAAGCGAAGCTACCTATTTCATTCATCGCACGCCAACTTTCGCAGCGCTGCGGCCGGCTGCGGTTTATTTTTAGCCGACTTCAAATAAAGGAGGAGGTTCTCAATTCGACCCGTATGTTTTTTTTTGTTTTTTTTTATTTGTGTTTGTTACCGCATAACTTCCGACTGGGTGAACCGATTTTGATCGTTCTTTTTTTATTTGAAAGCTGGTGCTTCCCGTGTGGTATGTGTGGTCATCAAAATCGGACAAGCACTTTTTGAGTTACAAGTCAAAAACTGAAAAATAGCTACACGATATTAAAGTAGCGGGTGAAGACATCGGTGAACATACCTACACCACAATGACAATTGATCCCATGAGTAACAAAGATCACTAAAAAGAGTGAAAAATTTTTTTTACCAAAAAATGGAACCGACTTCAACACTCAAAAGTATGAAATAACTTCTCGAAGTCGGTACCATGAGCACAATATTTTGATATCAGTTACTTCTGAACTACATATCATGGTATCGACTTCAACAAGTTATTTCATACTTTGGAGTGTTGAAGTCGATTCCATTTTTTGGTAAAAAAATTTTTTTCTACATGTAGGTACCTACTAGTAGCGTACATTAAATTTTGACATTCGTAATATCTTTTTCGGACATTCCACTGTCTGATTTAAATAATTCAATCAATGATATTATATGTTTATATGAGGTAGATGTCGCACAAGCGCGCGGAAACTGAGGCAGCAAAATTAAGTCAATTGTAGTAATTTTCATTGCGACGCGTATTTTAAGCGCAAGTCTAAACATATAGCTATCCTTTTCTATATTATTTGTACCGTATTATCTGTCGCAGTAAGCATGTTTATGTCGTAAAGGAACAAAATCTGTGCACCGCGCAGTATGAATATACGTCATCTTTAGTAAAACATCATTGAATTCAATAAGTAATTTACAGCTATTGAACGGAAGTATTTGAACAGCCTTGAATACGAAATAATTTATTTGAGTTATAAATAAAAGAAATAATTTGTTTGAGTTTATTCGTTACAGACAAAAAAACAATATTTCTTTGTTTATTATTAGTGTAGATGATTATGAAGAATGACAACATATGGCATATATTAACATGGCGGAACGGAAGCAATTTCCGAGAAATCTTATGTTTCCAGACTAAAGCGGGTTTAAATGATAGCATGAATTTCCGATGATAAAATATGATTAATACGTAATATCTGTGGTTGTTGCAGTAGTGTAATTCAAGCACGTATTTCCAGTTGTTTATTTAACAACAATGTTACTGAAACAATTGTTGCATTATTATCTATGTTTGTTATCTTGCGTATATGGCGCAACATTTCCGATTAATTCCGCATCAAAGTGGCAATAATTGGACACATGTTTTGTGAATCAAGAATTATTATGAGAGTTTTTGAAGCGATGATAGCTCAGCGGGAGGAGCGTTGGCTGTCAAACTGACGGACACTGGTTCGATCTCCCACAACAGCTTGAGCTTCCGGTGAAGGTAACACCGTTATCAAACCCCCAGCACGGTGGTAGGGTACTTTCGAATACCCGCCTGGCTAGCTACCACCCTCAAGTTTAAAAAACTGTCACCAAGCACATAGTGTGTTCAGGCAGCAGTCCTTGAGAGTCAGTGAGTATTCTAGGTCTAGCGTGATAACAACTTCGACCACATCGTCACTGACCATCAAGTGAGATAGTGGTGAAACGCTAGATCTATACAGCATAAAAAAAGTCACCTTCACAATCGAAAGATAATTACAACAGGGCTGCGTTCAGGAGCGGCTTCGGCTAAATATTTGATTGAAGTCTCACGAAGGCTGATTTTAGTCTCACGCTCACCGTCAGCGCTCATAGCTCAGCGCGTAGTTTGTCAGCGCTGAGGCTCAGCGTGGCTCGTTTTAGTATCGTACTGACCGCCTTACTGTACAGACGACGACCAAATCGTATCCACTTCGCGATTTCCCATGACTGTACGCGCTGACGACGTCCGCTCCGCTCGACACAAGAACGCTCACTGAACGCAGAGGCGCTCATGCGATCGTCAGCGCCGACAGCTACGCGAGGCCGACGCGCGACGCGTACGGCCGCGTAGCTGTCAGCGCTGACCACCGTGCGCGCTGATAGCTACGCGTTAATTAAAAACGCTTCCTAGAAGTCCATATATCTCGGACATCGGCGCTGACGGTACGCGTGCCGTCGGCGTAAGACTAAAATCAGCCGAACGGCTACACCATAGCATGTCACAGAAGAAGAAGTCGCTTACCTTGATCATAGATCACGTGATAGTTACCACTGAATATGTCACTTTTGACAGCCGATCAAGATTTGATCGATTCTAGAGGTAGAAAGATTATGGTCTAGTCGACCATAATTTGGTCTGACAGGTTGAAGTGAACGGGCATGATCAAATATTGGGTGGAGCAAACAATGCTCTAATTGAGCTCGTGAACGCCGCATATCCGCTGTCAGAGCAAGATATGGCTTGGCCGAAGCCGCTCCTGAACGCAGCCCAGTACTCCTGCGACACCACTTGTCAGTTTTGATAGAAAATTATTGTTCAGAAATTATTATTTAGTACTACGCGAACGGTGAGTTCACTGTGTCAGACTCTAGACTAAGTTTATTTTCACTGTTTATCGAGACAAAAGCAAAACGCGAAATGATATTCTTAACCGACTTCAAAAGTGGAGGAGGTTCTATGTTCCGCTGCACCCATTTTGCATTTTTTCTATAATAACAAAAAGTTGCACGCAGTATATTGATGGTAATTTTCATAATGTAATAAGTGGCAAATAAGCAGACGGGCCACTTGATGGTAAGTGATCACCGTCGCTTATGGATATCTGTAATACTGGAAACGATACATTGCAAATCCTTTATAAAAGTCTGTTATTTCTCCTTTTGAAAAATCCCATATTGTACTCTCTCGGGAACACCGAGGAAGGAAGCTCGTTCCACATTTTGCAGATGTATGGCAAAAACGATAGGCAGAGTCACATAGTATGTGACTCCCATGAGTCAATAATATGTGGATGAGCTTTCATCCACGTGAGTCGGCTTGTGCGATGGTAAAACCGTGACGCCAGAATAAGGTTGAAGAGCTATTCAGAACACTACTGGTGTTCTCAAGAGAAGGCATATCCCATTTAACTTTACACCCACATAGTATTTCTATTTATTTCCGATAATGGCACTTACAACGGTACCAAAAATAGCGAAAGCTAATAAAACAAAATACATACGGTGAATATGCATTACCGTTCCTAAAGTTAAGCTATTATATCATCAAATACAATATTAAGACGGTAATTACTCAACCGCGCACAAGTTCCCCGATTCGCTCTATCGAACACATGTTTTAAAGTAACTTTCGCGTTATGTGCATCTGTGTTATAACAATTTATGAACCAGTAATGACCACCAGTGGGTTATATCACATAGTACAATATCGGAGTCTGCTGATGACCTAATTTATCAGTTGTCATCTCGCTCATGCATGCTTAGATAACCTGCTCAGATGATAATTGAACCTTGTGACATTTTACACCATTCATGGATAAGTCATTGAGAAAATACCGTGAATTCTTCGAGTTATTAAAGTATCTAGAGTTCTTCATCTAATTGATTTATTGATTGATATGATCTATAATTGCGCGTTTTCGTGTTCTCGACAATGTTGATGAGCTATGTTGACCCTATTTACAGATCGATATCCGTAAAACACATATAATATGTGAGACTGCCGTGGGTCCGAACGAGAGGTGGAGAAACTCATGTAAATTACACCCATACACAGTGCACATTTGTTGAAACTTTGATGGCAGAGCGGTGAGAGCGTCAACTGACTTATTAACGGACGCTGCTGGTTCGATCTCCACTAGCGGCTGAACGCCCGGTGAAGGTAACGCCGTTAAATTCGTGGCATGGTGGTAGGGTACTTTCGAGTACACGCCTGGCCACAAAAATGTCACCAAACACATAGTGTGTTCAGGCAGCATTCCTTGCGAGCCAGAAAACATTTTACGTCTAGCGTGATTACATATTCGACCATGTCGCCACTGACCATCAAGTGAGATAGTGGTCAAACTGTATAAAAATAAAAGAAACGTGCATCTTGAAAACCAAGTTTATAGCTTAAAACAGTATAGGTAAGGTGTGCAACGAGTACTGTTCTTTTATTCATTCTTAACGAGTACTTGAGGGCGCGCTTGTTCAGGCTCAACAGCTGGTGCCGATGACATAACCGGGGCACGCGGGTGTTTACAGGCAGAGTGGGAGGGACAAATCGTGACAATGTACTTTATAGATAATCTACGAGCTCAAAGAAATATTATTATTACTAATCAGATATTGTTAGACCTTTTTATTTCCTTTCTTCAGGTGTGGGACACAGTTCAAGCGCATTTGTCGTCCGCGAGAATTATTGATAGCAAATGAAATCAAATTCTGTTCAATCAGAATTAACCTTCATGGACTGTCCTCATAAGTCTTGTGGTACATTTTTGAGTTTATTAGATATGTAAAACTTTCAACAAAATTAGACTTAAAATAGTCAATTTAGAAAATGGTAAAGCCTTAACATACCTGGTTTAAGCAATTGAGTTGAGCTTCCGAGTTACCTTCCCACGTCTACATTATGATATACTAGTAGCGCCCCACGTTTTCACCCGCGTGCATTACGGTTTGGCCGCTACCTCAATTATCCCACGGGAACTATACTTATTCGGGATAAAAGTAGCATATGTGTTAATCCAGGGTTTAAACTATCTCCATACCAAATTTCATCGAAATCGGTGGAGCCATTGGAGCGTGAAGAATTAACAAACATGCACACAAACTTTCGCATTTATAATATTAGTAGGATGAGACCTAACATAGATGGAATCATCACATTTTAAGTCGCCACATCGAGACAGAAGGCATAGAAAGTGTTTCGTTATATATATCTTCGATCATGACATATCAGTTGTTGGATCCTGCTTTATGTCATTTTGATGCTATGATGTTTTTAAATGACAGTTCACTTCCAGGTTTAGGTTTACCTAGTCACCGTTATGGGTTCCAAACATGAATTGGATACGACACTAATCATATGTACTTAGAACGGAGCAGAGAGAAGTATAGCCTTCGAATTGTGTGTGCAGCTGTGAGAGTGTAACATACAAGTCTTGAGAATTTCCAAACATATCAAAGATAATGTTAACAGTAATGGCGTTACACAATACATCTACATCATTGCATATGCAACTGTAGGAACAGAACCCTTGACCTTTCTTTTTGCAATAACATTCACTATTACAGCAGTTGGCAAACTGCCGATAAGATGTAACTCGTAACTAATGGGTAGTGAAAGATGCAAGACCATTTTAGCACTGTCGATGAACAAAGGGCAATGGCAGTTGAAGAATAATTGAAGATTGTTTAAATTTATGTTTCATTGATTGAACCTGCTCGCGGTTACGCTCGCATGGCTTACAGTATACTTTTACCTAGTGTCTCGCCGCCAGCATAAATTTGAAAAACTGCTGTGATAAGTTTGATTTATACTGCAGCTTAAAACAGTTATAAGGGTTTTTTATACAGGTAATAATTTAATTTAAAAAGTATCTGAATATGGAATCCTTTTATCAGTTAAAAAACCCACTCATTTAAACGAACAATGTAGTATAAGTAGCTCCATAATACATAATAATAGAGGTATGCAGGTAATTTTGAAGCGACTCAATTGCCTTCACAATGTATGTTACCAAAAAAGAAATGGCGTCATTTTCGTCTATTGTGGTTAAAATTGTTGACTATTTATGTGATTTTAAGCACTGGTTGTCTAACTACTGATCAGACAACATATTTATCAGGGATTTATATAACAATTGTTTTAACTATTTGCCACCCACTAAAACACAGCGCTTAGTAAAGCATTCCATCTGCATCGCACGTGCCAACGTGAGTCAACAAACAGTAAACAACGTACTGTGTTATTTAATATAGTCTTTAACCAATATTAAGCGACCTTTGAACGAAAATCGACCTTTGCGAGCCGAGCTCTATCATTGATTATTATTGGGAAGAGGATGAACAGACAGATGACAGACCTTATAGATGTCACAAATTGCCGGGACAACTGGTTGTTTCAACCTATGTCTATGTTAGAAATGTCTAAATTCTGTTTACCACATGGGGTATTTACGGCGTCACCGGACTGAGGGTTGTTTCAACCGATTGGCACTCACCTTATATAGTCACACCAAGATGATCGTCCGACCGCCAGGGTCTTTATACAGCGCGCCGATGATATTCTATGCCTACAGCCCTACACACCATGCCCCCGAAACTATCTATAAATCAAATTATCTGTCATTGCAACAAAAAGAAGTGAGAGGAAAATTTGAAGCAAACAGTAATTATGTTTACAATGAACTTAGTTTACTCCAAACTTCACTATCAAAGAGAGTCAACACTACGCTTTGTTCAACATAAACAACTTTGACATACAACAAATTGGCTGTTGGGATAAGTTGGCTCTTTGTACCGAACAACCGAAAGAGTTGGAGATTAATAATAATAGTGTTGGCCTACAAGACCATAGCCACGGAAATTTGTCAGCGTCGCCTGTCGGTTTGGCCAGCAAATTGTGATGTCTAAAGGGCCTTTTCGGCTTGGCGTTTGAAGGTAAAAAAGGAGTAGCACAGTTTGAAAATACTCGCCTTTCTGAAGTAAAATCAAAGCGCAAAGCTTGCAAGAACAAACCTAAACCTTTCTACAATTCCACGTACGATAGTGCGCGTCAAGCCCGCTGCGCGACTCGTGACGAGTGTTCAAGACGAAGTTTAGAGCCACATGCCAGAAAATAGCCAGGGTCACCAACGTCGAACCCGACACGGACTACATAATCAACGTATCAGCTTAATGAAATGTAGACTTAGGGTCCTGGGTCCTTAGCAACGTTGCTTTGGACACAACGTAAAAGTGAGTGGATTGGGTGAGACTATGGTAGGAATGTATGGAACGGTTAGTTTCTAGCCGTAAACTGAATCGCAATAAGAGACGCTGCTAGGCCTCCTGGTAGTGTGTTAGGGTGAACATTGATGAAGCATCGAGGACATCAAATGACGTTTTTTGCGGAAATTTGAGATGTAGAGATCAACGTTTATGTTTTATTTTCTAATACGAGGGTTTTTTCGGTTGTCAATGCATTGTAATGGCGAACTATTCCGTCTGCAAATTTGCACAAATAGAGGAAATTGAAACAGTCTTTTGTTTCTATTTCACGTCAACGTCAAGGCAAAAAATCTTTGATAAACGCAGTTTCTCGAAACTATACAGTAGTATTATTATTAGTCCGCCAGTCCACATCCTAGGTCTGTTCTTTTCTTACATATAAACATAATCATGTCCAGCTTTGGCCTATATCATATTTTAACTACCTATACATAACTAGCAAATAAAAGACACCAGGCAGCTTCTATGTACAATGTTGAAATGTTATGACGACTAACCTGGAGAATTCTTACCATTGTACCCGATTGGGGCGGTCTCTTGAAGCTTGAACGTGAAGGGTATGTGGACCCTTTGCATGAGGAGTCGAGGCGGCTCCATGGCGGCGCGCCATGCGGCCTCGTCGCGGTTCTCGCCTACTATGCCAATCACTTCCATGTTTCTGTAAAAAAGTCATACGTCACAATGTCAAAAATTGCACGCTTTATTATTATTTAATACTTGGACCAAACTTTTGTAGGTGTCGGAAGTCAAACGGCTGTTACCACCGTTATGTCATTAAAATTATGATAGCTCCAGTTTAGAGAATGTCTCCGTCGACCGTTCCGATACCAGACAGGCGAAACACTAGCTGACGCTCAAGGTTCCTTTCATGATTATAGAATTAGATCATCTTGCTCGATGTTCAGTGACGACATGGTGGATTAACGTCAGGCCTAGAATGTTCTCCCTAAAAATCTGTAATGCTCATGGACAGCAGACTGAACATGTATACGTATGGTGCCAGTATTTCAATCTTTTGAGTAGTAGCTAGCCAGGCGGGAATTGAAAGGTATCGCACCATCATGCCGGGAATATGATAATGAGGCACTACTAAAGTATGAAAAACTGTCACCAAACTCGCTGAGGCAGCTGCCCACGCTGTCGCGCTTGCCCTACTAGTATGTTAAATGTCTCTCAAGGCCAAATAACATTCCATGGTAAGCACGACTCCACCTTCGATCACATCATCAAGGTTGCTGTGGCTCAGTGGCCAGTGATATGACTTATGTGTCACCGGGACCCTGGGCTCGAATCCCGGCAGGGGCAAACATTTGTGCGATGAGTGTAGGTGTTTGTCCCGGGTCTTGGGTGTTTGTGTGTGTCCATGCCTCCTACGACACAGGAATGCTAGTGCGGGGGTTTGAGTGTAATATAAAAAAAGACATCGTCACAGCATCAAGTGAGAAAGTAAAGAGCTAGATATATGAAGATTTAAATAAAGACGATTATTTTATACAATAACAAACATACCTACAAAAGCGTATCGATCGACATAATTTCCTAGAATCTATTACCTGTCAGTTAGTGATACCCTACTCCGCCCTAGACTAAACATGATGAAGCTAATTGACTGTTTGTGGCGGTAATGTGTAGTAGTAAAAATGTAGCTTTATTATTTTATTTATTAAATGTAACCGTAATGTACTAAAAACATCTAATTCTAGGACTGTTCATTCATGAGACTCGTGAGAATAGGTCGTAAAGCAATATTCACCCCATTTTTATTCGCGGTTTTAGTATTTTCGTATATTCAAATAGAAACAGGTATCGCCATCGGCCGTGGTCGGTCAAACATAGAATGAGACCTCCATTACCTCCATTGAGAGCTTGGGTTATCGATGACAATTATAATTGTAATTCTCGTATGACTTGGCGCATGAGAATGAGCAGACCCGACCACAAATAAGGGGATTCTAGAATTTAGGAAGGAAGTAGAACAAGATATGAATAGATATCCTAATAATTTTACCGTCGACCATGAAGTAATTTAATTTGGAACTACGCGTTACGTAACATTGTTTTAAGTTTTAATCCTTCAGAACGGTCGCTAGAGATTTATTTTCTCTCATTTTTTAAAATTTTTATATATCTACGTTTCCTTTACTTGTTTTCATTATAGCTCATTTTATTTTAAATGTTTTTGTTTTCATTCGATCGTTTTTTTAAATACATTAATCAATTAATACATAGAGAAAAAATATCCGAAAATTGCGTTACGTAATATTTGACCGCTCCTTTGAAGCTGCACCAGAGTGCGATAATAAATCTTTCTACGTGCTATATCCACAACCACGTGATTACTTAACATCTAGTGAAACAATGGATTTCCTATGCCTGAACAAAATACCTACTTCACATTTGTCATTAACTTGACGCAACATTTTTTATTTAGACTTTACGATTTGCTAAATATAGACTATTTTGAGCCTTTTTTGCTTATTGTGTTGAAAGTGCTACATGTCTTACAAACTTGAAAAATCCCACTTACGAGAAATGTTCATGAAGCTTAATTCTGATTGAACAAAATTTGAATCAATTTGCTAGTTTATTAGAGCAAAAATATTTTCGAATTTTTTTCCTCTATAAAAATTCTCACTGTAACAACAAATGCGCTTGAAAAGTGTCTAAAACTAGAAGAAAGAAAAGTAAGATCTCTAAAAATCGTATTATAGTATTTTTGGAGCCCATATGTAATCTGTAAAGTACATAGGTATTTGTAATATTTTAAATCCCCACGCATAAGTATTTGTCCCGTCATTTCTACCTGTAAACACCTCGAGCCTCTTTAATGGCATTGGCACCTGTTAAACTCTTAGACTTAAAAAAAAAACTATGATAATGCTAAAACGTTTATTATTTAGCATACTGTAACCAGACTAAAGCACACACTTAAGTATAATAAAAACCGCTAAAAATAGATTAAGTAATAAAGCCATCCAACGCAATGTCCGAAAATAATAACAGCAGACAGAGGCAATCGATCTTTGACGAGACGGCCAGCCGTCTAACGCAACGAATTAATTCTAATTATAACCCACAGAATCGACTTGTCTTTGCAGTGTCCTTTTCAGCAATAAAAACCATGTACTTACATCTATATAAAAATTATTGTTATTGCTGAAAAGTACACACACACTACATAAAATCATTATTTGATGATAAAAATAAAATATTATAGAATACAGGTAAACATTAATAATAATTTATCAACACACTAACTGCGTCCGGCGGTTTCACCCGCATGGACTACGGTTTTTCCGCTACCTCAGTTATCTCAAGGGAACCATACTTTTTACGGGATAAAAGTAGCCTATATAATATAGATGTCCTTCTCCAAGGTCCCATTTATATACACCAACATGAATCAAAATTGGTTTAGTTGTTTAGGCGGCAGAACGTGACACACCGGATCCGAATCCGATGAAACCGCGGGGCGCAGCTAGTAGTATTGCGAAAGTTTGTGTGTGTTAGTAAGTATTTATTGACCCTCAGCGCTAAAACGTGTTAATAGATTTGCACCAAATTTAGTACAACATAATCATCATCTTAGCATAGAGCATCCTCTAGTGATATAGGATATAAGCCTCCCCATGCTTTTTATAGGGGGTATGCAAGTACTCGCCACGCTTGGCAGGCGGGTTGGCGACCGCAGTATGTTGATTTTATCTGCAGAAGGTACTGCTGCTCACCTTCTGCAACTTGATCCCTTACCCAACTCTTACAGCACCCACAGGTAGAGATGGGGGGAGGGGGAGGGGATATAATTACAAGCACCTACCCCATGGCAATTAGGCACAAAGATTACTTAAACTCTGGACAATTTATCCCAAATGTGTGTGAAACTTGTAGGCACGGTTAGGAACAAAATATTACGAGTTCTCATTTGTTTGCATCAATGAATGCTCAAATATTCTCAATTAATGCAATTTACAGGATGGTTTAGCAATCAGAACAGCTTGAGAGACTAGCTTGCCTTGAGAGTACCCGACCATACCTTCAGTGCTTCAGGTAAGAGACACAAACATTAGTGAATGTTTTGTATGATAGTTAAAATTATTGAACATTCTTTTAATGTAGAGGTCAAATGGTTGCGTAACTAAAACTTGACTTACTGCCATTGACATTATTTCATTATTTAAACCTGTTGATTTCTTCACAAAGCTGAATTTAAATTAACTTGTGCCAGCATTAGATTAACTTGTTTATTTATATCATTTTAATAGTAGAAGTTAGAGGATACTATATAGATAATCTGCTTGTGCCATATTTCATCTCTGTAGGGTATTTTACGATACTATCGATTTGGCAAGTTACCAGCCTTAAATTTGAACAACTGTCACCAGTATTTTTAAGAAGCTGTCCTTGAGAGCTAACCAATTTTATAGGTCTAGATTAATTCCATCTTTGACTAGAAAGGACCCTTAAATTTTAAACAAAGAAACATGTGCCTCCTGCTTCATTTCTGAGGATTTATGTTGCTTTCCCTATCAAATTTGTTTGGATTTGGATTTCTTTATTCTTGATCCCACATGTTATGGGCTATCAATTGGTTTCTAATAGCAATGAAATGCTAAATTTAATATAAACTATAATCAAAAATAAATGAAATAAATTTAGGCTCCTTTACTGAAGGGTCAGGCACAGCAAGTTTCACCAGTAGTGTATTATTTAAAACAAAATTAACTTAAATTGTGTAAAATGAGAAAGTTCTCACAGAATTACTAACGGACCCGAAAGACGTTGTCCTGCATGCAGTACCAGGTGTTTTTTTTTGTTGTGAATTCTAATATTCCAGGGCACCATGCCACCCAAACACATACAAAAAAAATATTCAAATCGGTCCAGCTGTTTAGGAGTTCAGTAACATACATGATACATACAGTAGAATTGGATATGTACAAAAAAGATAAACATTTACTTTGTTAGGTGTGTTCTAGAATTTTAAAATCTTTTTACTCACTTATGAATAAAATAGAATTCTCCCATCAGAAATAGATGAGTAAAACTAGCGATTGACAGCAAGTGGTGGAAAGTATTTTTTCCGGTATCTACACAAACGATAGCCCGACCTGCTAGACCTTACTCTCCATGAAGATGGCATTAAGAAATAATCACTAGTTGTAGAAATATTTGAGTGTTTGCGTGTTTATCATTTAACATAATTTTGGTTATTAAGAGTTTTGTCTAGCTCGATTTAATAACAAAAGCAGCACTGTCTCTAATCCTTCAATACTTCACCACTATCACCACATCCTAAGTACTTCTTATGTGGGCTTAATATATTTAACCTGGCATTACTCCAAAAGTGTCAAATTCAGTCGCAAAATTTACTGAGGAGTTAGTCTCCTATTTCAATTTATGTACTTTAGCATTCCAATAGATTTCTTTTTTTCTCAGTTGTGACTATTTATTTTGGAATCCTTAAAAAAATCATATGGGTTGAATTGAGAAGCTCCTCCTTTTTTTTAAGTCAGTTAAATTGACTATGTTATTGATGTTTAGAAGTATATCCTAAATTTAATATATAATTAAACTTGGATTCTAAGGTTGCAATGACACTACAATATTAATTATCTCCAGAGGTCTAGCTATCTTCATATTTTACAGCAGGGGTGACCAACTGGTAATTGGCCCATTAGTTCAGGTGATCACTAAAATACAAATTTAAAAAATAATTCAAAGTTGAAAATGTTATGTGACGGAAATCTCACCTAAGGTGGTACTTTAAACTGTAAAAGCCTTTCATCCATTTGGGATGGGAAGGAAGCCTCTACAGTGTGGTGAGAATAATTGTTAGCAGACTGTGCTAACAATACAACTTTAAAATAGATGAACTTGAGCTGATTTAATGGTAAAACTAATGATATATGTGAAGTTTTTTTAATGAAAAATGGAAATCACACAAGTGTTATTGAAATATTTAAAGATAAGAGATAAGATAATATCTACATTTTAGACAATGCCTAGATAACTTGAACCTAGACCTTCCAACAGTTCCAGCCAGATTTGTATACCTACATTTTTTAAAATAATGTATAGTTTTAGCATTTCACCACTATGTCACTTGATGGTCAGTAACGATGTGGTCTAACATGCAAATTATTGTCTCATACATGAACAATCAGCTGTTTACAGACTTTAGACATTCAGCAATTAAACATTTCTAAAATACAATGAGGTGTTCCTATTAATAGAAACTATTTTTAGATATACTTTCCATGGAAGGGTGGGTTTGATGCATTGAAATATAGTTTTTCAAAGGTGACTTACCTGAGAAGTATAACTAGCATTACAAATAGCGCAACGAGTGCACCTATCATGATAAATATGTTAGGCAAATCTGCCATCGTGATTCCACTAGACCCCATTTTCACTTCACTCTTATCACAACTGAAATGTACACTCTCGATTGCTAGAAATAATTATTAGGGTACGCATGAGTTTCTACTCCAAATTTTATTTGATGCTCGGCCTTGATAAATTACCCACTGTTTACAGTTCCCCAGCACATTTGCACTTCACATAAACTCACGAGCCCCGCAGGTGTCTGTTGCACAATATATTTTCGCAATAACACTAAAATATAGGCAGTGCAGGCGCACTGGACGACGTACGCGTTATCTATTCGCCGTACCACAAACTGACGAAGCGCGCCGCACGTTCACAACAAAAACAAAAAATATCATTGATCGTACAAAGACATTTTCAGCTGACAACTGACAGTTGACACATCTTTGATCATACATTTATGACATTGACATCTACAACATTACAACAGATAATTTTTGGCTTCGAATCATTAAGCCGGTTTTGATAACAGAGAGAAAGATTTTGTTTGATGTTTTGTCTTGCACATATTTCACCTACCTACCATTCAGTTTCATTAATTTATTTTTCATTACCATATATACGATTTGCGATTCAATTTTAGTATTACTGAGTTATTTATCATTTTACAATTCTCAACTTGTATTTATCTCAGAATTATGTACAGTCGGCCAAATATATCGTCTACCACCGTACGGTTGAAGATCATCTGACACCATGGAACAACAAGGTTGATTTTCCCGTGGAAAATCTGAAAAATGAAAATGTTGATAGTTTGTAATGTTTTATCTGACGAGCCACGCGTATATTCGAGTTCAACCCCGAAAATCTGTATGAGCCATAAAGTGGAACGATCACACCGTCTTTTCAGTACTGAGTTGACAATAGCAAATATATTCCCGGACATCACACTAATATATGCGAAAGTTTGTTTCTTCCTATGTTGTTACCTCTTCACGCCTTAAGGGCTTGATAGATTTGAATAAAATTCGTAATGTAGGCAAAGATTATAGTTACCTTTTTTGTGCGGGAAAAATGCATTTACGCACTTCTGCCTAGCAGGGGGTACTCCTTGGGGGGCCTCATGGCCCCCAACCCAACTACATACTCGACAGTCAGGTCCACTACTGACTAAAAACCAACCATGGTGACCGTGCTGCCGTTATGACGGCGGGAATGTGGGGTCGTGTTTGCATTCTCCCACCACAGCTGTCCGTCAACGGACCGCTCCAGGGGGAGGATGACCCTCCTTTCGCGATCACGCCTAACACAAAGTGCGCGGTCGCATCACACAGCGAACACTCGGCGAACGCATCACAATGCAATGAACACAAGACTTCCCACATCTGTTGTTCGTGGTCCCTTGCGATGGGCCAGATGAAGAAGTCTCATCGCCAGCTGCTTCAGCTACCTTCTTACGGTGGCGTCCCCGTCAGCACCGCGGAAGGTGACATATAACGCATTGAAGGGCTCTCTCGCCGCGGCCCCTCCTCAGCTGCGGCGTCGTGCACACCGCTCCTCGTCGGCTTAGAGGACAAAGCCTGTCGGGAGCGGTCTCAGCCAAATAATACCAGTACATTATAAACATGCATAAAAAATGGATAGAAATAAACTTACACATATATAATACACGTGACGCCTAACGATGTCTTGTTGCACCTATTGTAGAAGGAACTAAATCAATAACAGGCAGTGCCACGGGACGGTAGAATCCTGGAGTCTACAAGTCACGAGTGAATCGTTACTTAACATCAGGAGAGACAGTGCCCAAACGCAAGCTTATAATATTTTTTAAAAAAGTTAACCATATTAGTTTGAGTATCATCGAGGCTGCACGCAACATCAACGACGTATACGGAGCGAACACTACTAACGACCGCACCACCGGTTATTCATCATCATCATCATCATCATCATCTCAGCCATAGGACGTCCACTGCTGGACATAGGCCTCCTCATTGATTTCCACAAGGACCTGTTGGAAGCGGTCCGCATCCACGGTTAAGCCACCGGTTATTGGTGCTCCGTTTTCCGTTCTGGAAATTTGGACCTAAGAGATGAACCCTGGGGCCGAAAACTATAGTCGACAGAGGAATTAAAGGCGATGATTTTTCTCAATCTACAGATGAAGTAGCGGCAGCTTTAAATGTATCAAAAAAATATTGGTACATTTGCGTCAAATTAGCAAGGTATAAAAGGTTGATAAATCGGTGCCCAACGAATTGAATGATCGCCAGTGCGAAATGCGCGTCGAGCCGAGCCTTGCACTGCTCAAGAGGAACACAAACGAAGGGATATTGAATTGATCCTTAAAAAGTGATGATCACTGTTTGGTGGTCTAGCGTCGGTGTCATTCATCACAGATTCTTACCAAACGGGATGAGCATTACTGGAGATGTGTACTATGCAGAACTGTACCCAATGATGGAGAAGCTCACACATCTCCAACCAGCTTTGGTCAATTGTTCGTGCTCCTGCACGACAACGCACAACCTCATACTGCATAGCAGACGGTCTCCAAGTTACAAGAGCTGGGGTTGGAAGTTCTCAATCATCCACCGTACTCACCAGACCTGCAGACCCCTACAAACTTCTAGTTTTTCCAGAGTTTGGATAACTTCTTGACGGGGAAAAAATCAATAACGGAGAGGCAGTTCAAAATGCCTTTGAAGAATTTGTTGCCACCCATCCAGCAGACTTTTTCAAAAAGGGCATCAATAAGCTACCAGTACGTTCGCAAAATGCATTGATTGCATTGGTAATTACTTTGATGAATAACATTGAAAAAAAAATATAGAAAAAAAGGGCGTTAACTTATTTCATGAAAAACGTCAATTTCAGGGGTAAAGACCTAATATTTAAGAATAAGAATTTTGCAGTGATTGATAAAAAAAACCTGGGCTATAAATTCAAGATCCCGTATGTGAGCTATATAATGAACGCTGCTCTCGTTCTCATTGGCTGCCATTAAAACCTTGTACTCAGGCATATTTATGCGATATTCGATACCTCGTCATACTATCAAAAGTAGATTGTACGGAATTAGTTAACAACTTTTTTAGGGTTCCGTACCTCAAAAGGAATCCTTATACGAGTAGGATCACTCTGTTGTCCGTCTGTCAATACCCTTTATCTCGGAAACGCGAGGAGATATCGGGTTGAAATTAAAACGATATACTAAAGTCTACAGTCTATTGAAGCTGTGAAAAATCAAACATCTACGTTAACGAAAAAAAGATACGCTTTATGCCGCAGTAAACATACTGTCAAGGGAATCAATATTAATAGAGTATTTTCCGTTCACCTGGAACTATGAAATTTGGCAAGTAATACCGTCTTATACCACAAGTTTAGGGAAAATTCTGAAGCTATACATATGTAATTAACTCATAACAAAACAGGGCCTTTAAGAAAGGAATGGCGGCGGTCAACATTTTGAATTGATTTAACCGTGCCATGTAAGGTATCGTATAAAAGGGCTTCATTGGCACAAACTTGAACAGATTTTAAATTATTTTTATGATGTATTGTTTAAAACTATACATCATAAAAATAATTTAAACGCTATAATTTAACGAAATTCGTTTGATGACGAACAATGAATAAAAACCCTTTTTATTTAAGTAAATAAAAAACTATTTTTGATAATATGTAGGTACCTAATAATTCGTACGGAATCCTCGGTGGGCAAGTTCAACTCGTTCTTGTCCGGTTTTCTTTTACATATACTAGCTTGCGTTTGCCAACGGCCTTACGTGATGTGATCTATGATGTAGCACGCAAGCCTAGAAGGTAATAGTAGTATGTACAATTACATGTACCTACTACTTCTCATTAAACGTCCCATCATGATTCAAAATCCCTCAACAGAGAAACTTTCCCCTTACTCCCAGCCTGTTCTCCAATTCTCTAAGACAAACCAATGTTAAGACAAACAATAAAAAAAAATAGAAAATGCTAGTCAGCCGGGTACCAGAAAGTACCTTAAAACCCGTCTTATTGTCAAACGAACCGTGTGTCGACGCTTCATAACTATAATCGATTACCTGCCTATTGGATCTGGCCGAGCCATAAATAGTAGCACACATGACGCAGTTTATACCTATGTAACAACATCGATTTCGAATAGAAAGACTTTATCAACATGCATGAAATGTCTCTCATTGTTATAGCTGCGGAGCTGGCATGTGTTTTTATGACCATCCATATCCTGAGTACACACACATCCATCTCAACATTTGCATCTCTACCTTACCTTTTATCTCTCTTTTGCTGCCCAACATTCATTCATACATTACGACAGGTCTTACTATGGTAGGTATTATACATTTTGCCCTTGCGTTTCAAGGGCATTCGCGGATCGGATATGGTTCCTGAGACCTGTCTCCATTTCATTCAACATGGATTTATCTATGTTTGGTAAGTAATAATACCAAATAAATCTTCCAGGGGTGGAGTCTACTAATCAAGTACGTGATATTCTGTGAATCGAGCCAAGTAGGTACCTTCGATTCCATAATCGAAGGTTCTAAATTCTTTTCGAGCGGCCATCTAGTGGTAAGCGGCTGAATTGAGTGACATAGAAAATCACTCTAATGTCACTTGCGAATTGTTAGAAGATTGGTTACCCGGGCGAGCCATTCGAGTTGCTTCTAAAGTGGCTAGACGGCGCTAATTTATACTATGAGTTAATTGTTTACGTGTTCCGTAAGATTTTGTTATCGTATAAAAAACGTGGTGCATCACATTACGTAAACATCCAATACCCGAGAGCAAACATCTATGCTTATCACAGACATGTTTGCCCCAGCCGGGATTCGAACGACGGTTCAAAAGTCAGTATTACAGATCACAGAGCCACGACCGTCAAATTTTTGATTTATTCAGCGGTTTTCGAAATGTCATAGAAAAAAGGGTACCATGTCGAAATGTCACATTTTCTAAAACTGGAAAGAAATAAGGACAAAGTTCATCGAGCTCCCCGTCTAATATCAGCCCTACCATAGCGGTTGTCATGTACACAGGCCAACACAAACTGTAAACAAAACACCGATCGATATTAGTTCTAACTAAGGCTAAAAGCGTTGCTGCTTTCGGAAGGACAACATCTCCGCAAAAAACAGTTTTCAGCAGCCATATTGACGTTTTACGCGCGCGTTTTCGTTTTGACATTCATTTTGGCGGGAATGCTCGCGAAATTCGTTCGAAAACGCGAATGAAGGACAACGTGTTTGTGTGGGACAGTTCGTGCATCACACTGTTGAACAACGTGGCGCCCTGTATGGAGAAATGGTTCGGTGATAAACGGCTGTGGTTATTCGGTAACAACCTGCCGCTTTTACCAAGAAGGTACCTAATCTCTTTTCGTATTTGCACGGCATCATGTGCATTATTGTGCACTCGTTAATAAGTAAAATAGTCTTCAAGTTGCTTCATCGAGTAAGTGAACATAAGCTGATTGCTTATCCTGAAATTTCCTACCTGTTCTCCAAAATATTCACTAAATTCAGTATTTTATTTATACATTTATACATTAGCAGGCACTTAACTGAAACTGAATAAAGAAATGTTGGGAGTGATAATGTAGCGAACAGGTATTTTCTGACATAAAACGGCTAATAAACACAAAAATGTTACATATTTTATAAAATAAAGAACACTTCACACCAACATTTCCCGCCACAATTTTAGCAGTTTCGAGTAATTTTATTGATTTCTTCAGGGCCAGTGTCAAGGCTTGCTGATAATGACTGCACTTAAAGTTATGCTTCAAGACAGAATACCCGTACTAGCTCAACTAGTACGATCAAATAATATGCTCGGTAAAATAAGATGTTGATTCATTTCGCCGCAAATAATAGAATCGTAGGAAAACTTCTCCTATAAGGGAATAAATAACATATAGATATATACCAAGAGCGAACGGCTCAAGCCTCATCTTGAAGTGACGCTAATTCCTGTCGGATATTCATAAATAGATCAAGTTCAGGGGTCTAGTGGATGCTTAGATAAATGATAGGCTGAATAAATACTCAAAGAGTGGATGCGTTGCCAGCCTTTGAGAATGGAATATTTATGCTCTTTATCAACTGACTTCCAAAAAAGGAGAAGATTCTCAATCCAGTAATTATTTTCTCGGCATTACGACATTTACGAACCACTGCATAAAACGTATTTTTCATACGAATATCCAATCCAACCATTCCATTTGGAATGTGAAAATAGATGTGTCTGTCTATCTGTTACGTTTTTCCTAAACTGGTGAACCAATTTTATAAACTTTGGTATAGCACAGAAAAGTTTTCGGTGAAGGAAATAAGCTACCCTTTTTGCAAAAATAAGTATATAACTAGGGGTG
The DNA here is from genome assembly GCA_934044485.1 of Apeira syringaria. NCBI lineage: Eukaryota > Metazoa > Arthropoda > Insecta > Lepidoptera > Geometridae > Apeira > Apeira syringaria. Next base: position 5,943,896 of record OW203658.1, on the reverse strand, counting down.
AAGTAGGGAATAAATGCTTGTATAGGGAACAGATTCCTTTCTCATGTTAAGGGTTTTTTTTTTTGACATGCACACAAGATCTTCAGGTCCCAAACTAGGCAGAGCCTGTACTATGGTAACCTGATGACTGATATATATACTTAAATACATACTTATATACATATACACACCCAGACACAGGTCAAACAGACATCATACACACAAATGTTAATAACAACAACAAACCATAGTTATACGTGATCTATGTTTAACACATCTCTTTGTTTAACACTATTATCGGATACATTTCGGGGAGTGTGCTCTGGAGTTGCATAATTTGATTCCACCATCCTCATTCTACCTTAGGACGACCAGACGGACGGCAATGCGACATCCATACATGGTGGACGTTCCAACTTGTCGCACGAAGCGTTTTGCTTCCACATTCATAGTGCGTACAGCTAACGAATGGAATTTATTGCCTAAATCTGTGTCAAACATACAACCTGGGTATCTTCAAGTCACGAGTGAATAGGTATCTTCTAGGCAGCTTCGTGCTCCACCGTAGACCGCATCATCACTTAACATTAGGTGAGATAGTGGTCAAACGCTTGCCTATTCCCAGTAAAAAAAAAACACGCAGACATAAAACAAACACATTCACACTTACATCAAGGCGAGTAAGCGATTACACAAGTTACGAACACATTTCAGTTCTATAATGTTATCACTGCGAGATGTTTTAACCTTTTTTTGGCATGTCTCAGAAATATGTTATATTTATGTATATATGATGATAGGTTGGATGTATAGTATAGAGGAAGATGGGTCTTTGAGACTTTGCCGTAGGTACATATTGTACAATGCATGAGTTTAAGTGAAACTGCGACATTAATAGTCCTAGATGACCTAGTCGTATTATTTATTTATTTGTCTTTGTTTTATTGTTAGACGACAAAATTGGAAAAATACAGTAAAATATTACAAAAACTTATAGCATTGAAAATAGTTTGCAAAGCTGACAAAATTAGACTTGGCACATAACACAAGGCATAGGAAAACAAGAAAAAAAGACAGAAACAACATATGTTAATTTGTAAAATTGATGTACCTGTCTATATGTATGTACTACTTGAAGGACAGTTTCATTGTAAGTTTCGCTATCGTTACAACATTTTTATACGTCATACCGTAATTAATAGTTAATTAATATATATAAAGTTTAAGTAATAATAAAATTAGTCATGGAAACGATATATTAGTAACAAGCCAGAACAAAAACGAAACTAATAAAGGGGGTATCGTAAGTGAAATAATAATAATAATGTAAAAATAAACAACTAAAATAATACATTAATCAAAATAAAATCATTGTCATGTATATACTATGTACATAAAAACAATGAACTTTTAAATACGCCTAGCTATTCTCATGTATTTAAATATTCTCATAAAGAAGCGAATGCTAGAAAGTCTTAATCCTGTTCAAGTATGAAGGAAAGTTAATTTTTTTTTTTTAACATGCACACAAGGTCTTCAGGTCCCAAACTAGGCAGAGCCTGTGCTATGGCAACCTGACGACTGAGATATATATACTTATATACATATACACACCCAGACACAGGTCAAACAGAGATGTTCATGCACACAAATGTTTGACCTGTCCGGGAATCGAACCCGGGACCAATCGCTCAGAAGGCAGAGTGCTACCAACTGCGCCAACCGGCCAGTCAAAGTTGAAATTAACCTTAAATGTAATGCTACCATATAATAAAATAGTTTTCAAATACATCAACCAAAAACCAAATCTCGTACTGCCATGATAAATTATAATAACTAATATTTTCATGCATTAAAAAATCGATATGTTTTTTGTTATCAAATAACTTTTAACCGATATGAAATTTCAATCATTATTGCCATCTCTAGTTTCAAATTATATTATGGCGAGAGTTAAAAGGCCACTGTTGTGGAGGTCGTTACGAGGGCGGCCTTTTTGCTTATACTCTATAAATTCTTTGTAGCGTCTGTCAAACTTGGCAATGTTGTCTTCTTGGATTATGGCTTCTGCGATTTGTCTTCTTTGCTATGACTGAACATTTTATTTAGAAAAGAATACTGTTTTATTCTTCATATTTAGATCATGCTTAATTGCTATGCTAAAAGTTGAAGTAAGAAAGTAAAAATAATAATTATGCTAATGTCTGAAATTACTGTGTCCGAAATAGAAAGATGAAAGGAGAAATTAATAGGTCTTTAGTATCTCCAGATGTTATTCCAGCAAGGTACGTGGAAGGCTAATTCCATTATTATTGAAGTCCTTGTCCATTACAGAACCATTCTGAAATAAATACCTAATGTAAATACAATTATATAGGAATGTATACTTTTTTATTTTATTTTATTTTATTTATCAACATTCACACAAGGTCTTCAGATCCCAAACTAGGCAGAGCCTTTACTATGGTAACCTGATGACTGATATACATACTTATATACATATACACATCCAGACACAGGTCAAACAGACATGTTTATACACACAAATGTTTGACCTGTCCGGGAATCGAACCCGGGACCAGCGGGTCCGTATATAATGTATAATATTCCCTCTCACCGTTAACTTACAAACTTACTTCAGTTTTCTTAGACCTAGTGTATCCATCTAGCTAAGCGGTTGCCTGAAGGCAATCGCTGCTTAGGGATAACGCCGCGATTGTATTTTATTTTAATCTTAGGATGGAAAACAATTTAGTGCATTTTAATGCCCTACAGTTTAGGGTCTCTCTATAAACTGTCTCTTATATCTTTTTATAAAAAGAACTTGAATTTATATTTATTACCCAGTTGGTTGTCCTTAACTTTTATTTAGGCGACTTTTTAGTCTAGATGGTATAAAGGAACCTAATTTTCAGACTTTTGACCGTACGTTCTCCTGTGAGACTAAACTAGACGGTGCATCATGACGGTGCAGCAAAATTCGTGTGCATCATGCGGCAAAATATTGAAATCACAACGGATAACTTCTCACTTACTCACCAGGAAAACATGGTGCTTTAAAAACGTGTCTGTATGCTTTTAAGTTTCTCGATAGTGATTATTGCTAATTTCGTAGGTCCCGCGCGAGCAGCCGCGCCATGGAGCGGTACGAGAAACTCGCCAAACTCGGCGAGGGCTCGTACGGACTCGTGTATAAGTGTCGCAACAGGGACACCGGCGAGATCGTCGCCGTCAAGAAGTTCGTTGAAAACGAAGACGACCCTCTCATTAGGAAAATTGCACTCAGGGAAATACGCATGTTGAAGGTAAGTTTGACGAGAAATTAATCTCAATAGGTGAGCAAAAAATGGGTGAATAAATATTATATTATTAGCAAAAAGAGATATGAATTGCCCCAATTAGCAACTTCGCTGCCGCAAATGAACGTTTTCAGATGTCATATAACTTCATACATAGCGCATACTGAACTTTTATTTCTCTTCTACACGAAATTACTCTGAGCGTTATCACAGGTTCTTGTAATAAATTAAAATTTGCATATTTTCAAGTAAGAATGTGCGATGTGCTATTTGTTTTGAATGATTGTGATATATTTGGATGGTTATGTAAATCTTCAACAGTCTTAATACTTACTACAAATAAAGCTATCGAAAAAAACATCCATTTAACTATTAGTACTTACCTTGTATGTTTTCTTACTCTCAATATATTATTGTCATCTCAAAGACCAAGGAAAGTAAACGACGTTGATAGTACTTAAGTCACGAGTCGTTGCTTGAATAACAAACATCTAATATTTTGGACTGAGTCATCACCCTCGTGTATTCAGTAGTAAATTGAACGCTCTGGAAAAATAATATCTAGTTAAAACGAGAACGCTTGACTTATAAATTTCGATCTTATTACCTTTTTCTTAGGGTCTAATCATAATAAATAGTGCTGTGCGATACGTAATAAAAACAAATGAATACCGAGAACATACGTGTATAATTTGGAAAACCCTCTCATGAATACTCATTAAAATTCTAACCAAAAGACTGATGACGGAAAAATCGTGCTTAACCTCGAAATTGCTTTGTCATGTCGATCATCTATTAGCTGAACGATAGTTGAGGCAGTAGTAACTAAGTGATCTACCCTCATCGATTGGAAAATGACAAGCACATTTGCATAAAAAAATAGATGGATTGTCCTTGTTGAATGTATGTGAGGAATTACCGATTCTGTGTCTTATGAATATACTTACTAGTTGTTTACCGCGGCAACTAGCTTTAGTGTATATTTTGTAGACAATTCTCTTGAATTAGTACTTATGCAGGCTAAAAGGGTACTTACCCATTTCTGTACACCTGACAATGTTGTCGGTAGTCCAATTTCTACTGTGTCAGTGATAATACAAGCATTCAAACGAATGCTCTCGTGATTAATTGAGACACCGCATTTCACAGATAGCACCTTTGAGTATACAGCCTATTTATCTGAGTAAAGCACTCGCATCTAGCCGACTTTGTTAATATATCTGAATAGATACGTAATACTTAGGTATACGAAAATATTTGTTCCATATCTTCCCTTCTTCTTCTGTGATCACAATACCTGTGAGGGAGAAAGGACATGCATACGTCCGCTCTCTTCTCACACGTAGCAGTTGTCGGTGTTCTTCTTATTTTTGACCCCCGACGCAAAAGGTCGGGTGTTATAAGTTTGACGTGTATGTGGGCCTGTCTGTGTCATCCGAATAGACCGAACTGATGCAGCATTCTTCTGTTTGAAAGCTGACGTGATTGTGTTGTTCTTAGGTACAATTTAAGAAGATCTGTTCAGGCATTTCAAAGTCATTCGTTCATTTTGTTAGCTGCGGTAGTAATCTTAGACGCATAATGGGTATTTAGTTTACTTTCAAACACGTGTGAAAAATATACGTTTTTACATATAGTTTTTTTATTTTAGTTTATGCATGTCCCTATATTTTTTGCAGAACTTGAAACATCCGAACCTGGTAAACCTGATCGAGGTATTCCGCCGCAAACGCAAGCTTCATCTCGTATTCGAATATTGCGATCACACAGTGCTGCATGAACTGGAAAAGTATCCAGCCGTGAGTATTGTATCCATCCATAAGAAGAATAAGAAAATTAATTTATCATAATCTCATCTCTAATCCTACTAATATTATAAATGCGAAAGTTTGTGTGTTTGTGTATGTTTGTTACCTATGTATGTTGTATATGTTTGTTACCTCTTCACGCTCAAACGGCTACACTGATTTCGATGAAATTTGGCACGAAGATAGCTTATACCCTAGAATAACACATAGACTTATTTTCATCATCACCGTTTTTCATCACCACGTGGGTACAACCGCGGCGCGCCACTAGCACATAATAAACTAAAAGTTTACTCGTGAACATAGTGCATGAAACTGTTCCGAAATATCGAGAAAAGAAAATAAATAAAATACACGGTTAAAAAATTATCAGTTTAAAAGTTTTACTAGTACTATTGCTAGTAACTATTTAATGTATAATAAACCACGCTATAGTTTCCACAACAAAATATATACACCACCATCATTTACTATCAACGTGGTAAATGAATTGCATAAAAGCAAGGTTCTTTGAGGTTTAACTGAACGCGCAGAGAGCCTTCTATCATTTATTCAACCACGCATAACCTTTGACAGGAGAATAAAAATGGCCGATTTTTTACGTAGCTTACAATTTGGTTCCGAATAGCGTGATCGCAATATTTTACATAGCGAAGGTCTCATTAGCGTGGACCCTGAACCCGGAGGAGGTAATTTACATTCTTATTGCCTGCGACATTTTAAAAATACCTACCCGCAAAATGTGTACTGGGGATGTAACTGTAGCCTTTGTGAGTTGTGTGAGATAATTCGTTGGATAGTACCTATCCGAGAGATGTCATCTGTTTTATTGTTCCGGTCTTCTTTTGAGAAGCCACATAATATATAATTATCTCTTTATATCAATAGGATAAAGTAGAATTATTAATAGTAGATTTGGTGCTTAGTTACTAAATTTGGTGTTTAATTTTTGGTGCTGGTGATCCTTATAATTGTTCCCATAAAATATACCTACAGACTAACCAACTAGTAAAAATGCCAAAAACTATAATTAACTAGTAAGGATAAATTTTATTGCCATATGACGTCCACGCTGGATTTATGCCTCCCCCATTGATTTCCACAAGGACCGTTTGGAAACGGCCCTTGCCTGCGATCAGGCAAGGCAGGCGTAGTCAGGTCGTCCGTCCACCGTCCACATATTGTGAAAAAAATCCTTTGATATTATATTATCTTCTTCTTCATGTCCTTATCTAGTCTACACTAGGTGAGGTCGGCTCTGCAGGTTTTATATTATACTAGCTGCGCCCCGCGGTTTCACCCGCGTGCACTACGTTTTTCCCGCTGACTCAGTTATCCCACGGGAACCATACTTCTTCCAAGACAAAAAGTAGCCTATGTCCTTCTCCAAAGTCCCATGTATCTTTATACCAAATTTTATCTAAATCGATCAAGCTGTTTTCATGTTATGTCGTGACAACGGAAAACGGGTTTCATTTTTATATATATAGATTACCCCGTTAGAAATTGTATTTTTTTATTATTTTTACTTAAACAGAAACGTCAAAAGATATTGTTAATGATACACTTCGGCATTTTTACTGTTTGCTTCACACACACACACACACACATATATATATCTTTATGTACAGAAAACGATACCACTTAATCAGTTCACATCGATTCAATGATTATTAACAAAAACATTTTTATTTCTTTTTTATCACGCTGCCCGTTCCCCCCAGGGTTGTCCAGAGCTCCTCTCAAAGCAGATCATCTGGCAGACGCTGCAAGGGGTCGCGTATTGTCACAGACATAACTGCATCCACAGGGACGTGAAGCCCGAGAACATCCTGCTGACAGCCGAAGGGGTGGTCAAACTGTGCGACTTCGGCTTTGCAAGAATGATCAGTGAGTACCCTGACCTATCAGCCGTTTTCGATCTCAACATATTATGGATTTAGTATCTGCCCACTTACCAGCTTGGAAAAAACTTGGATTGCGTGAAGTTCGACAATAAGGACAACTCGACTTACTTTGACTCAGTGTAACGTTACGTTTACGTAGTGTGAACGTAAGTCACAAGTTTGGCGCCCAATGTGGGGCCAAAAATCTCGAATGCATGTTTACACCAGACCATTTGCTGAATCATATACCAGATATCTTTTTGAAGAACTAAATAGGTTTCGCAAGTTCTCCGTTAAGTGTCCCCAAAAGTACTCCAAAGAAGCAAGGCTGCTCCTTTACCGGTTAATCCTTCCTCTCCTCTCGCTTCTTTTACCTTCCCAATTCCTCCACCAGGTGGCAGCTGTTCCTCGGAGTACTCCGTCCACACCATGATCCCATTCGGTGTCGATTTCCGGAGAAGGGCTAGTAACTATCACTATAGTTTCATTATTATTGTATTTTAGTTTGATCAGTAGTAGTGCATCATACTGTTTGATTAAAATAGTCGTAATAGAAAGAAAGAAAGAAAGAAAAATCATAAACCTTAGAATAGAAAACCATAAGTCTTATTCTATTAAACCAGCATTTCTTGTGCAGGTATACGGTATATTATACAAATATCTTAATGTAGGTATGTTATTTATTTTCATCACTACATTATTTTAATACAAATTCAGAATTCAGATATCAGAAATCAGAAATGTTTATTGAATAACTGTGTGATATAAAAATAAAGATGTTACAATATAAAATAGTTTCAACAGCCTGCCCAGTTTGAGCATAGAATGGTCTGTAATATTATATTTTTATATACAAATGTTATAATATAAATGTTTCAAATTTTACATACTTTACTACTACTTAATTTTACTAATTATACTACTTAATACTCTTACTTTTTTTACTTTTACATATATACTTACACACAAAAATTTTATACTTAATCACAATTACATATATTACAGATGCACCGAGAATAATCATTAAAGAATTCTTTTATATTATAGTAGGTTTTGGAGATCAGCCACGATTTTAATTTACGCCGCGTCTGTCACGATAAACACAAAAAATACAACACTGTGACTCAAGAGGAAGTTTAAATATATCTACGATGCTACGACAGTCAAAACAGGTAGGCATAAATATGTTCTACCCATGCAAAGCCGGGGCGGATCGTTAGTAATCAATATTTTCAAGCCAACAATTTAAATATATTAATAAACCACTGTATATGTTGTTATTAGTTATAAGTCCAAATCGAATGATCCATATGTTACAAAAATACCAAATTTTTTGTGTCAAATAAATATGTAAATTGAAATTAGGTATCCATCCATGATCGCCAAGCCAACTGAAAACAGCTCGAACCAATTGAATGAAATTTTGTAAATGGATAAGTAGTGCTACATTTTTTTTTTATTTATAAATATATACTAGTAGGTGTCTTGTCTTTTTTTCTACTTGCGGAAATGAATTTACTCATCATCTCAACACTCACCCGGCGTGGTAGAATCGTTGAGGGTATGCCGGGATCGATCGATTTTTATGCCTCCCCCCCATTTAGATATAGAATGACCGGTTGGAAATGGACGGCATCCAATCACATCCTGTGATCTTTTTCAGGGTATCAGGATTTTATTAAATACATTCACCTCAGCATTAGGACGTCACACGACGAGACATGCCTCCCCGATGGAGGGGCGAAATACTCGCCACGCTTGGCAGGCGGGTTGGCGAGCGCAGTATGATTTCCGATCCTCAGAACGCGCTGCTGCCCACCTTCTGATCCTTTAGCCTATTCTTATGGCACCCACGGGAAGTGATGGGGAAGTACTATTCTTACACGGCGAAGTAAAAGGCACATTGCTCATAAATTATAATGAATTGTTGTTTTTGCCAGTGTTTTGCTATTCTGCTTGGAGTATAATTAAAATGGCTACACAGATTTAATTAGAAATTAGATTTGTCACATGCCTACAATACAATCGTGATGCAGTTTTTATTTTAGCCGAATACCAAGTTTATTTATGATACTTGAATTATTTTTGTATGGTTTATGAATTGCTTGTCTTGTCTAACATTGTGAGATCTGTAATGGAGGTCTTACGCTGCGCTAGTCACACAGTAGCTAGTCTGAGTGCCAATTTCCTTATTTCTTAAGACAATCATTTTATATGCAATGCAAAAGTCGTTCAAATGTTATGATAAATGAACTTGATATTCCGCTAAAATAACAATTGCATCTCGATTGGATTATAGACAATTGAATTGCGGTAGAAATTAGATCTGTGTAGCCATTACAATTATACTCGTAGTAGAATAAAAAAACTAGCAAAAACGACGATTCATTGACAATCTATGAGCAATGTGTTAGAAGAATTGATAGCCTGTGGTCTCGCCAGCACTTATATAAGTCCCCGTAATTATTTATGTACAAATTTAGACCTGTATATTATATTATACCTAGCTATATATTACCGACTACTACCGTACATATTTAGATTAACGTTATAGCCAGGTTAATGCCAAACTCTAGCAATTTTGCATAGATTTATAGCCAGCCCAACCCAAGGTAATAATCCCAATAAATATAAATATACCCCCATAAACTGTAGATGTAGGTGGAGATAGCTTACCGCATTTCCAGGTTGGCTTATCGGCGATCGGCCCCTTTACAATCTCCGTTAGTGGATCGTGCGGCGGCCTATATGCATAGAACTAACATATGATTTTATTTAATGCTAAATATATATTTATTTATTTGACATTGACACTAGCTGCGCCCCGCGGTTTTACCCGCGTAGTTTTGTTTAGTGATGATGATGATGAACAAGTAGCCTATGTGTTATTCCGGGATCTAAAGTATCTACATACCAAATTTCATCCATATCCATCTAGCCGTTTGAGCGTGATTGAGTAACAAACATCCATCCAAACTTTCACATTTATAATATTAGTGGGATTAGTGGTATTAACTAACATTAACGGCATGTCTATACCTACAGTATAAAAAAAAACTAGAGCGCGAGAAGCCATGAACAGTAATTAGACAATGTGATTAAAAATAGAATAAGTAAAAATTGAATTAGAAATAGATAATGAGTAAAAATTGCACTCAATTAAATTAAATACTATTCAAAGTTATGAATCTACATACGTAAATAGTTTTATAATATAAAAATAAAATACAATTTAAATTAGAAACATTAAGTGAAATAATTGTCGTGCTAATATTTTTTTATTTTTTTTATTTATTTATTTATTAACATTCACACACGGTCTTCAGGTCCCAAACTAGGATTAATTAATTAACTAAATTACAATACAATTGTCGTCATATTAATGAAATTAAAGGGAAAAGAAATCAAACACATACATAATATAGACTTTCATACTTCGAATGGCCAGTTGGCGCAGTAGGTAGCACTCTGCCTTCTAAGCCGCTGGTCCTGGGTTCGATTCCCGGACAGGTCAAACAATTGTGTGCATGAACATGTCTGTTTGACCTGTGTCTGGGTGTGTATATGTATATAAGTATATATATCAGTCATCAGGTTACCATAGCACAGGCTCTGCCTAGTTTGGGACCTGAAGACCTTGTGTGAATGTTAATAAATAAAATAAAAAAATAAAATAAATAGAACAAAGTAATACTATTCTCTCCTACCAATATTATAAAAGTGAATGTTTGTATGTTTGTTGCCCCATCACATCAGAACTGCGATTATGAAGCGAAGACAGCTCAGTGATGGGATCGTCGGGTGTCAAACTGAAGGACGCTTGTTCGACCCTCACCAACGGCTTGAGCTTCCGGTGATGAAGGTAGCACAGTTATCAAATTCTCAGCATGGTGATCGGGTACTGTTGTGTATCCGCCTAGGCACCTTTACTTTTTACATAGTATGTACTTATTACCAGTTCACGTTCCAGACGATGATGTTGCGAACAACAATCGGTAATTTTATGTTATATGAATACTAGCTATTCCACGAGGTCTTACCCGCGTGGTGATGATGGAAACAAGCCCAGGGGATAAACTATCTCTACTCCAAATTTCATCGAAATTGGTGTAGCCGTTTGAGCGTGAAGAAGTATCAAACATACACACAAACATACGCCTTTATAAAATTGAGGGATGGGATAGGTATATACCCATTGCCCGACCATGATATACAAATAATACAATAAATAATAATATACAATCTTGGAGTCTTCCAGCTACGAGTAAATAGGACTACGTCATTACCTAATAACACGTTATATTCTTGATCGAAGCATGGGACAGTGGTCAAAGGCAAACTTTATTTACTTATTTATTTATAGCTAGTACACGCGTACTATATAACATAAGTACAAGTAGTATAGTACAATATAAGATGCAGTATTAATATAAAAACTTATATATAATTACTCATAATGCAATAATAAATAAATATAATTATAAAAAAAGATCAATCAATGGAACATTTATGTGTCGATACAAAAAAAACAACAACATAAAAATATATCAGAAATTATGTTTCTTTTTGTGTTTATTTTTAATAGGACAATAATACTTTTAACAAAAGTGTAACTCAAAAACCACTTGACCGATTTTGATGAAATTTAAATGAAACCACCTCGGACTTCCGAGGACTCTCTCTCTCTCTCTCTCTGATACTCTATCAAACAAAATAAGAGTTTGAGAATCAGTCTAATCTAAATAGGGGAGAAATCGGAGAACATACATAAAAAAGATAAATAACACAGTTGAACATACAACCTTCTCTTTTTTTAATTCGGTTAATAAATAGCACACGTAACGAAATAATGTAGCTTTACGTAAAAAGAAGAAATTTTAAATCGTTAGTTTTTAAGAAAAAAATTTAACTATACAAACTTACAACCAATGTAGATATATCTATATATTATATTATTTTAAAATATAAAATAAATGTTATGTCTCATGAATAATTTAAACGTATTGATCACCGTGGGGCCTTGTACTGTGTCACCCACTATCAGTATTCAGGTCCATTAATCTATTGCGCCATCCACTCTTATTAGTTATGCAGGACCATCCAGTGGCATTGCATTTAGTAGTTTAACGCATTACCTATGTGCATCCTGCCTTAGCGTCTAAGATATAACTGGTTTTTTGTTTGTTACTTTTCAATTTTATTTCTAATCTTGGTGGACTTTCGTTTGGGATCACGAGTCCTTGCAACGTGTCAGTTTGTCAGTACCCACAGCCAGGAAACAACAATTGCTTTTTCAGTTCAAAGTTGAAATTACATAACTTAACCTTCATCGTTCTATCATGTAATATCTATCATCTAATTGATGTGGTAATTGTAATTGTCATCTTGCGTTTTTATCACAATAAACAATGATATTATATGTTTATATGAGGTAGATGTCGCACAAGCGCGCGGAAACTGAGGCGGCAAAATTAAGTCAATTGTAGTAATTTTCATTATGACGCGTATGTCAAGCGCAAGTCTAAACATATAGCTATCCTTTTCTATGTTATTTGTACCGTATTATCTGTCGCAGTAAGCATGTTTATGTCGTAAAGGAACAAAATCTGAGCACCGCGCAGTATGAATATACGTCATCTTTGGTAAAACATCATTGACAATAAATAAATCATCGGTCGACCAGACATACGGTATGGCAATACGCCATGCTATAATATATGGAACATTAGCTGCGTCCCGCAGTTGTACCCGCGTGGTGATGAAAACCGGCGATGATGGTGATGATGAAAATGAGCCTATGTGTTAATCCAGGGTATAAGCTATCTCCATACCAAATTTCATCTATATCCGTTCAGCCGTTCTGGCGTGATTGAGTAACAAACATCCATCCATCCATCCTGGAGTCTTTCAGCCACGAGTAAGTAAACCTTCTAGGACTACGTCATTACCTAATAACACATGGGACAGTGGTCAAAGGCAAACTTTAAATAAATATGATTAAAAAAAAAACAATGATCAATTTTATTTTATTTTATTTTTTTATTACACTCAGACCTCCGCACTAGAATTCCCTGTATCGCGGGAGGCATGGACACACAAAAACCAGAGCATACAAACACCCAAAACCCGGGACAAACATCTACACTCATCGCACAAATGTTTGCCCCTGCCAGGATTCGAAACCAGGGTCCCGGAGACACAGTAGTCATGTCACTGACACTAACCACTGCGCCACTGCGACCGTCAATAACGACGTGATTAATCAATGGTCCATTTATGTATGTCTTGGGAACTTTTCCCACTGGCAGCAGTTTTTTTTTAGATTTAGTTATGCTAATGTTTTTATTTAATAAATGATTCTAAGTGATGTATCGAGACTATGAAATCAAACAAAATACTTATGGTAAATATTCCGATAGTCTCTCTCCTCTCTCTCTAACCCTTACATTAGAGAATGTGTCAGTTAAAAAGTTTACGTGTTTATAAGATATTAAGATATCATCATTTCACATGATGCTATAAAATTTATTGCATGCCCAGTTATCCCGGCATGAAAAATACACTTTATTATGTTTCTAATAACAAATAACCCCTGTGTCATACTTCGTCAGTGTCCCCGTCTGTCAGCCAGCGATTTGAAGTTGTCAGCGAATAAATAATGGTAGAAGCGCGTGCGTACAGACAGTGACAAAAGTCAGAACTTTAATTGATTTGCAATACACTTATAATTGTGGTTATGAATTTCTATTTCACGTAAGAATTATTTTAGCAAATAGAACAGCTTTTTTTCATTTCATTTCAGAATACTAAATAAAATTCTGTATACTTGATGCCGCAGATGATTAAAGTAGGAAATATTTTAAGTACTTTAGTCAATTTTATTTGTACGCAACAAATAATCATATTGGTGAAATGTAACTTACTGAGCTTTGAAGATATCAGGCACAGGTGGTAGATATAAACGTACAACATATTTTCAAAGTGTGTGTCCTTAACATGTAAATAAAGAATTTATTTGTTTAATTTATTTTAAAGAAATACGAGTAGTATTTGATATTGTAGTTTATCCCTCTTTTGATTCCTCATAGAACTAATTAGGAGCAGTTTTGTAAACCGGAATCAGCTCACAAAACTAGTGCTATTGTATCATATACCCACAGGATACCTATAAAAGGATTTATTCCATATAATTAATAGTTACCTATATTGCTTGTGATAGTTGTATTCGCCAAATGCTATATATCTATTTATAATTAATTATATACGCTTTAATCTACATGTTTCACACACCGCACACGCACCTCTCTCTTTCCCTCTTCGAATCCTGTCCTTGTCTCTCTCCGCCCCGCTCAAATGTCATTGGTCATCGCAGCACAACTAAAAGTTCGCCTCCGATTACCGTCGACAACGCGCGCGCGCAAACTCTGAAATCTCAACGTACCGGAACCTAGATAGCTCCGATCAGCTATCAGTGCACAAAAACTAGTGCTTCGCATCCTATACCTTAGTGTGACATCATCGGGCACCAGTGACCACATCTCAACCCGTAAGTCCCGATCCTTTTATCGCACAATAGTCTCTATTCATAATCTTATTAAAACACATGCGTTTTATTATTTCATACGGGTGTTCCAACGAAATCAGTGCGAGACGGGACGTTACGATGAACGCACCAGTCTCAAGATCTTGATGAAGGCTTTCAGAAGAATCCAAAGAAATTGTCCATCATGGTGTCGCCTACGCGTCGATTGCACGTTATATCCGGATTATTAGTATAAAAGTTTGTTCTCAAATTAAGTAAAACAATTAAGCATACCAACCCTACCCTAAATAGGCTTTGCACATTTGAAATAATCCTAATCATCTTTGGTTTTAGTTTACATAACTATTTTCAATTTAGGGTAGATTTGCAATATTAAATTTAAGAATAAACAAAATATAAAAATATTTATTCTTCCCTGATGTTCTTCAAGAATTTAGACCAAAGTAAAATCTAAATACGAGCATAGTTTTTCACTTAATATCTCATAATTGAGACCTTCGACTAATTTTCCTGTAGTCGAAGATTGTGACTACATTATCACACTTATATTTTGTGTGCATTTGTGTATGTTTGTTACTTGTTCACGCTCATACGGCTACACCGATTTCAATGAAATTTGGTATGGAGATAGTTTAGACCCTGGATTAACACATAGGCTACTTTTCATCATCATCATCATCACTCATTACCATGCGGGTAAAACCGCAGGGTGCAACTAGTTATGAATAATAACAAAAAATACTCTATTAATGTGCAGAATATTTCTACATGTTTGTTATTACAAGTTTGTTTCGTTCAACAAAATAACTTTATGGAATTAATGACGCTTTCCTTGCTTACTGTACTTCTCCCTTTTTTAAAAAAAAGCGTATATATCAAAAATAGTTAAAACAAATATGTTTCCTCATAAACATTTCTCGAGCATACCAGAGGGCGGTATTATTTTAAATGTATTAAGGGTAGCATGTCGCAGTATATTTTGCACGTGTAAGCAAAATATACTGCGACTGCAATCGTAACAAAAAGTTGTATCGATCTTATTTCTTATCGTGGTTGCGGATTGCGTGCTTGTCGGGAAAGTTCAGTCAATCTGTACAGAGTGGCAAAGTATTTTTTTACGTATAGCGAAGTCCGACGGAGTCATTATTTTTTGTTTTAAAACAAACAAGTTTAGTGTAGAATTTTAACTATGTAATATTTGAATATCTAACGATTTGGGTGATATTTTAATATGCTGGGAAGGCAACCCATAAAAGATCACATCATCCCTTCAATCAGCTAAGAAACTGGTCAGTCATAATTAAAATATTATCCACTTTAAAATCATCCTGTACCAAACAAGGGCTACCTCTAATAAAACGTTGTAGTTCGCATATTATTTTGTTAATATTTTTATGCAATAGGTGGCAGAATGGGCGCTTGATGGTAATTGATCACCGTGTCCTATGGATATCCATAGCACTGAGGGCATCAAGATAAGTTGCCAATCCTTATTTTGCATGCATATTTTCCTTATATGCATGCTTTACAACATACTGTATAACAGATTCTCCCCACCCTATCTTAAAGAACGATTTCAGTTTACTGAATCAGAGAGGACATCAAAACGGCTACTGTTGAAAATACCCTTACACAGGACATCGTTTTACAATAATTCTTTTACAGTGCAGGCTGCTTCTTTGTGGAACAAACTGCCAGTATCGGTTCGCACTTCACAGTCACTATATATCTTTAAGAACAGAGTCAAAGAACATTATTTGTCACAAATAAATCTAAGCGAAGTTTGCTAAATAAGTATTAGATATTTATATATATATGCATATATATATTTATCAGTAGTTATATATTATGTAGTATGTGTAAGTATATTATGTATTATATTGTAGAAATTGCTTTAAGCAATAAGGCCGCCCTTTGTATCACTGTATCTATATTTGTTTGTTTTCTTGATGTGTGTAGTTTTTAAATAGTGTGCAAATAAAGAGTTTTCTATCTATCTATCCTTTTATGACACTGTTAACTCGGTGTGTAGTAGTTTTATTCTGGGAAATATATAATAATTTATGGGGTTAGTTTGTATACCTACTTTGTATTTGTACAATCAGCGAACAATGCCGATAGGCACACGCGCGCCGCAATAGCGTCAGCCGGCTTGCAAAAATCTAAAGCTGACTGACCGCAAGAATTGAAACTAGATTGAGTGCCTTGCTTGGGATAACGCCTAGAGAAGCTAGTACTAGTACTAGTACTAGTGAACTATTGATGTTTTTTTTTTTTTTTCTTTTACACATTATAAGTTTTCGTTTGACAACTGTCTCACCTGATGTTAAGTGATGACGTTGTTTTGAGGATTTAGCACGCAAACCTAGAAGGTACCTATTCACTCGCGACTTGAAGACTCCAGGATTGTACATATCGGGAAACACAGACTCGGGCTACGAGTTCCATTCCTTGTGAATGTTGATGCTAGCTAGTTAGCTAATGAAAAATCATTGTGGGTTGTTTAGATGTTTAAATAAATGTAACTAGAATGCTCACTGGCTCTCAAGGACTGCTGCCTGAACACACTATGTGTTTGGTCACAGTTTTTCAAACTTGAGGGTGGTAGCTAGCCAGGCGGGTATTCGATAGTACCCTACCACCATGCAATTTATCATTAACCAATTATTTACCAAATTAAAATTTTGTCTTATTGTTTTTGATATACTGTGCCTAGATAGTGGTAGATACTTAATTAGGATCGAAGCACCGATAGTTGATGCTTTAGCCTTAACACTGGCTATACCTATGCTAATGACATTGCATGATGTGATATTATAATGGCATAGTTAATAGCCCTGTGACGTCATTAGCAAGCAAGGGGACCATGCTTGGAGACAGTCACGTACACATTTTCAAGTTCATTAACAGCTATTACGATCGAATATTTAAATAGGGCAAGGTTTCAGCACGTTATCGTTCGTAAAGGACCTGAAGACCTTGTGTGAATGTTAATACAAAAAAATGGGCTTAACAATGTTTATTTATTAATGTTTTAATGGAAGACCAACAGCCAACTACACATTATGTATTACGAGATAATATTTAACAATAGGCGATAACGAAGATTCAGCCGGTTATTAATCACTGAAAAATACAGGCGGCGGCTGCTGAACTATATGTTTTTAGCTTGTGTTATATCTCGTTTTTGGAAAGACATGAAAAATGTTTGAGCAGTAAAAAAGAAAAAAAAAGAGTCATTCTGTTGTTCGATCAAACGAACTAAAATCATTTACTAGATTCACACTCAATCGTCCTAGCTTTAGCTATAGTAGTTGATTTTTTTTTTGAGGTTTTTTTTTACGAACGCCGCGTCGTCACTGTAGTTCTCACGAAAGTGTTTGATTGACTGTATCGAACAGCCGACTCGATTTGTAAACTTTTCCACTATGGTATAAGTAGAGATGTACTTGATCTGATTTAATCCTATTTATCTAACAGGCTGCAAACATTTTAGATTGATGGTGCGATATACCATTATTTTTTTATAGTGACGTAGTGTCAGAGACTGTTTAACTTACATACTTTACTTGTGGGTTTCGGAGTTGAAGTGCGAGTAGTGAAATAACGCCATCGCCTTCGTAGCACGAAGCCGATGGCCATTTAGAACCTATTATAATTATCTAGTACGAAGTTTGTACTAGATAAATATAATAAGTTTCTAAACGGTCTAATTGGTGAAAAAACCAATCTAAACCGAATATGGTATACATTTGTGGAAGATTTATAATTTACTTCTTGTAACAGGAAACACAATTACCTAAGTAGTACCTATACGTATATATGCGTATTAATTTTCTGCTTAGTTGTAATTAAGATGAGAAAAATGTTTCAATCATGCCCTCGTATGTATAGTTTTTTAAATTAATTTGTAGTGTGTGGATAATTATACGTTTTTGCTTTGTATACTATCTTCTCTTCTCTCAGCCATGTGAGTCCACTGCTGGACATATGCCTCCCCCATACAGGGGGGATTTGCCAATACTCGTCACGCTTGGCATGCGGGTTGGCGAGCGCAGTATGGTTTCCAATCCTCAGAAGGCGCTGCTGCCCAACTTCTTGTACGTGATCCCTTAGCCGACTCTTACGGCACCCACGAGATGAGATGGGGGAGTACTATTCTAGGCCGGTACCACCATGGCACTATATGTATACTATAGAAGTACGTAATTTGGTACTTAAAAAGGTGGTTAGGTACCTGTGAAGTTACAAACTTATGAAAATATGTGATTTTATAGAGTTTAAATTAATTATTATTATTAATTTAATTAATTTTCGACGTCTTCTGTACGAATTTTACTTTGCCACCTCATATCTACGCGGTTCACGCCACCATATTGGGAAAATAGCGACTCCAAACAGTCTTTAGAAAATCTTTTTATTCTTCTTGGTCTTATCGTACTATTAGGTGGAGTCGGGACAGCAAATTTTTCTCTTCCATTCTATTCTATCATTAGTCTTCTCACCTTTCATACACGTGCCATTCTTCGTGCAGTCCATCCATACCAAACAGTCTATAGACAATATCACAACAAAACCCCGAAAATCACGACAGAGCTTACCATGCGGGAAGGAAATTTCAAACCGGCTTTAAAACATATGAATGCTGAATCTGGGCTCGCCATGGATAGCTGGGCTATATACGACAGATGCTATAACAGCAAATTTGTAGAGAGCGAGGCGCGACGGCAGACCACGAGATGTTCGAGCAAGTTATCACCACCTTTTTGGTAGCACCACCATACTTCAGAAGAATTAAAGGGGATGTCATTATATTATTTAGATGACAAAGATGCATGGAATGCTCCACTAATGCCCAGTCATCATACAATACAAATACTCTTTATTGCATACCATGTAAAAGAAACAGGAATATAAAATATTACACTAAAATAGTTTAGCAATCGGCGGTCTTATCGCTAATGCAATCTCTTACAGACAACCTTGGGATGGATATAAAAAAGATAGATACACGGCGGTGTGCAACAAGAAACGAATTATGTGTATACACACATAAATGTAACACAATAATTAACCTAATATACTAATTTTTCATTCACATATTTATATATATATTTATTCACAATGTATCTACATAAATAGCTCAATAATATATATCAATAATCTTTCAGATACATATATAAACGTACATTCCAAATATAATTAATCTATAATATAGGTATATTAATGAATAATTATTATAAATATAAATAAAGCAGTTTTAGGTAGACGACAAGTAATAATCTTTCACTATTTTCTTTCAAACATTGTTTTTGCTTCTCTAATAGTAGCAGGTAAAGCATTCCACAATCGTACAGCATGTACTGTAAATGATTTGTCAGAGAACTTTGTGGAGTGTTCAGGAGTCCTCAAGACAAGAGACTGTGAGGTTCGTAAAATACGAGAGGATGTGGTGGTTAGGAATTGGAAACGCTCTTTCAGGTAAGTGGGGGAGGAAGGAAGGAAAAGGATATTGTACAGTAAGGACACTTTATGCATGTTCCGATCGAGGCGGATAGGTAACCATTTCAGCTTTTCACGAAATTCAGATACATGATCATATTTGCGTAGTCCAAATATGAATCGAATACACAAATTTTGTAGACGTTCCAATTTATCAAGCTGTACCTCGGTAATATCCAGATAGTAAGCGTCAGCATAATCAAGAATGGGGAGTAAAATAAATTGGGCAAGCGCAGTTTTGGTTGAGGTTGGAAGGAGATTGCGTAATCTACGAAATGACCCTGCTGAGTCAAAAAGATTTCGACTAGCTTCTGCCAAATGCGAGTCCCATGATAATGTATTGTCAATGTATATACTTAGGTTTTTAATACAATTACTAAAAGTTATTTTTATACTATCGAATAATACTTGCGGCAGGCAAAACCAGTCGATTTTAGATAACATCCTTGAGCTTCCGATGGTTATTATCTGAGTCTTTTCAGGGTTGACGTTAAGACCATGTGATTTACTCCACTCAAGGATTGTATCGGAGTTGTCGGAGATTGTGGCACGAATTGCCTCAGGTAAATTTTCAGAAGGTCATCTGCATATAGGTGGTTGAAGTAAGTTTTACAGAAATAGAAGTGATAAATATTTCAAAAAGAAGAGGAAAGAACGCCGTTGACTGAACTTTGACCATAATTAAATAGGTATTAGTGAGAATAACTATTTGTTTGTAGATGCTGTAATTAAATTGTTGATGATATTAGGTACATATTTATGTTATTGTTTTTTAATTTTAATTTATCAAATCAAATAAGTTTATTTCATGTCAAATCAATATATACTTATGATTTTGTATTTTTTTAATGTATTTTATAGTGTAGGTACTAGCTGCGCCCCGCGGTTTTAGCTGCAGTGAAATGGTGCGTGCGATAGACGATTTTTGTGTCTTCCCGTCATTTCATGCGAACAGTCAATATTTTCGGAATTAAAAGTAGCCTATATGTTGTTATTCTAGGGTATCTAAGCTCTCTTCATTCGAAATTTCATGCAAATCCGTTCAGCCTTTTCAGCTTGAAGTATGTAGTTACAAACATACAAACGATTTTTTTTATACCAAAGACTTTCGCTGGTCTAAACTTTTATCTAGTGTTATGCCTAAATCTTTTATGTATCTACTCAACGCGAGTCAATGTGTATTATCGTCATTATCGATGTTGTAAAAATATGTTAAGTAGTAGGTACCTTTTCCTTAAAAAGTGCATACATTGAGTAATACTTTGATGAGTCGGAAGTCTAAGTAGCAACTAGTAGGTAAGTATTTCATTATGCGCCTATGTAAGTAGTCTGGCGCGAAGGTGTTATGTGACGTAACAGACTAATGATCCCAGTAATATTATAAATCCAGGTTTTTCGTGACCACGACCAATGCAACTTGGTCGAAACGTCGAGGTAAATAAATTACTAAATGTTTTTCTCGCGATTAAGATACGATTAAGTCTAAAAATTACAATATTATAATTGTCAATATTTGGATGGATGGATGTTTGTTACTCAATCACGCCAGAACGGCTGAACGGATCTGGATGAAATTTGGCACAAAGATAGATTATAGTCTGGATCTCTCTCTGGTCTATACTTTTTATCCCGGTAAAATGTATGAATCCCGTGGTATAATCGGTGTAGCGGGAAAACCGTAATCCACGCGGGTGATACCGACTAATAGTGTGATGTAATTTAGAATGAAATTGTCGTTCACGTGGCGTGAGGACCATTTTTTATATTACCATTTTACCAACTATCATAATACTCATAATATTGATAACCACCATTGTTCGTCCCACAGCCGCAATTATTGTTGCCTCGCCCGAATCGGCCGCCGCGGCCGCCCCATCTTCGCCGCCTTGTAGGACTGAATTTCAAATTGACGTGTAAGATGCCGACTTGTCCACCGATTAAGATTTTGCCTCCTCCGCCTCCCCCGCCGCCCCAGCCTCGGCCGCCCCCGCCTCCCCAGCCTCCACCGCCCCCGCAATTACAGCAACATCTTAGAGCGAGCTTGGTACTGACGGCCGATGCCAGCGTTAATTTTAATAGGCCTAATATCGTAATGAGGAGCAGAGTACCTGAAATAAAGTTCAAAGGCTTTTAATAAGGAAAGCTTTGCAAAGCAAGGAATTTTGTCCATTTTTAGAAGGATACATTACGGTTACTTTTACCCAACTATGCCGAAGCAAAAAGGAGGGATATGATTTATGGGAGATGGTTATTGATAGGCATTTGGTACATTAAATTAAAGATAAGATACTATAAGCTACTAAGCTACATATAGTCGTCATACATATATTTACACTTTATTAGCTCCAGTATTCTCGATACAATAATACGATCTAATGACACATGGGACTCACACACTGTGCGATTCAACCGATCGTTTTTGCCATACACCTGCAAAATGTGGAGCGAGCTTCCTCCCTCGGTATTCCCGAGCAGCTACATTAATTAATAATTAACAATATGGGATTCTTCAATAGGAGAGTTAACAGAGTCTTTCACAATTCACAATTTGACATATCGTATCGTTACAGAAACCTCTTCATTGTCCGCTGATTATAGGTTAAGTGACATCATATTAAACTGCTCATGGCGCCTTCTAAAAGACAAAGTCTTGAGTTAAATATTATTTAATGTTGCCATGTTATCAAATAAATGGCGAATATGAAATTTTTTATTGCATATTATTTTGTGTTGCTCACGTTTTGCGTGTTTGTTGCGTTGCTTTGCTAGCAAGCAACCAGTAATTGAAAAGTAGTATTAATCTATCCAAATTCAAACATTGTATAAATTAACGTATAAACGTTGTGAATATCGAACTTTCCGAGATAAACCCGTTATCATTACCGACACTCTGGAGCTTCTTGACGTCACACTGACGCCCACGTAGAATTTCGGGAGCTACATTGAGTCCAAAGCTCAATTGGCTGCCAAAAAGTTGGGTATTCTTGTTAAGGACAGACAGTACTTCACGCCGGGGCAGTTGCTTAATCTGTATCAAGCACAAGTCCGGTCGTGCATGGAGTACTGTTCCCACCTTTGGGATGGGTCAGCCAAATACCAACTAGAAGCTCTGGAGTCAATCGAGAGGCGAGCCAAAAGAATCATCGGCTGTAACTCTCTGGTCGAACGTAGGCTTCAGAGCCTTGAACACAGGCGTAGAGTAGCAAGCCTATCGGTTTTCTATCGGGTGCATTTCGGAGAATGTGCACTGGAATTACACAATCTGATTCCACCATCCCCTTTCTATCATCGGTCGACTCGACGTACGGCAATTCGCCATCGCTATATGGTAGATATACCACCTATACGCACGAAGCGTTATGCTTCCACTTTCTTAATGCGTACTGCCAAGGAATGGAACTCGTTGCCCGAGTCTGTGTTTCCCGATATGTACAATCCTGGAGTCTTCAAGTCGCGAGTGAATAGGTACCTTCTAGGTTTGCGTGCTAAATCCTAGACAACGTCATCATTTAACATCAGGTGAGACAGTTGTCAAACGCAAACTTATAATATGTAAAAAAAAAAAAAGAATACTTTTTGAATAAATTATATTCCCGGACAGCCGGATATCCTGCTTCAAAATTGACATCTATCCAATTGATATAATTTAAAAGCAGCAATATTAAAACGAATACGAAGTGTCGAAAAATCAAAGCTGTCACGGTATCTTCACGGACGGACTTTAATTAATAATAGTTCCTTACTTGCCAAAGTACGTCGAAATTTCATTTTCAGAGCACTCGCGAAGTTTTGAAAATAGACCTGAAAAAATAAAGATTGAAATTTGAAGGCAATTAGGGCAAATATTATTACTTAAATACATTACTACCAAATTATCTTGGTATATTTTATATACTTTCAAAATTAGTAGACCATGGTATTTTTATATCCCTTGGAACCTAAACGACCTCAATATTATACGAACCATCGTTTCTTTTTAACCGACTTCAAAATTAGAAAAGGTTATCAATTCCGAGGAACATAAAAAATATACTATAGAATATTTTTTATGTTCCTCGGAATTCTGACATTCATTAACCGTTTTGGAAAATGCTGTCAATTTGAAAATATATTTTCAGATTTTTCCTTATATAGCCATCTCCGTCCGCCAGTCTGTTCCTACTGAAAATCAGTGTTGAAACTGCCAATCCAAACCAGTTTTGGTACCGGAAAAATTATTTATGGATACCGGGGTTATGTGGGAGTCTCCAGAAGGAGTCTCCGTCAGAAAAAAAAAAGGGAATTAAAAACCCAAGGTATTCCCCCATCGTCGACTAATAACGGAAGAGCCTTTTTTACTTTACATAATTTTAGTTTATTTATTTAGTTCAGTTGAATAGGAGAATCACTGTGATTACCTATATATATTCGCTTATGCTATTTATGATTTATGGTATGTATTGTGTATACCATTAATAAATATGCTTCCTATTTTTATCCGTAGAAATTTCCTGGAATTCAATTCAGTGAAAATATTAAAAAGTTCCACCCATTAAGCAACAGACAATTTTTTAATAGTTTTTTATATAAGTCTCATGTTTGACAACTACCTCACTTGATGGTCAGTGACGATGTGGTCGAAGATGTAATCACGCTATACCTAGATATGTTTACTGGCTCTCACGGATTGCTCCCTGAACACACTATGTGTTTGGTAACCGATTTCAAACTTGAGAGTGGTAGCTAGCCAGGGGGTTACTTGAAAGTACTCGAACACCATTCGGGGAATTTGATAATGGTGTTACCTTCACTAGAAGCTCATGCCGTTGGTGGGGATCGAATTATCCTTTAGTTTGACAGCCGACGCTCCCACCGCTGAACTATGACCGCTTCGATTCGTTTTTTCTCTATCTAAGTTCATATTAGTTTTCTTTAGCAGTAGTATCTTGTCGTAATTTATTTCATTATTGTTGGTGGTAGACTGAACACATCAGGTAAATTTCTGGGTGAAAGGCAGTAGTACGACCTAGATAAGAATGTATTTTGTAGAATGTGACAGATGTCAGGTGTGACGGGTGTTAAAGTGACAGTCAATATACTTTCCGGTTTTGACTACACGTTTAGGATACCAATGGATTGAAGAATGAAAAATACCTACCACCAATCAATATCACTTTGAATCAAGCACAGATCATAGTATTTGCAATCAAGCTCCAATCAAGCGTCGAATATTGGTTTGGGAATTAATGGGGTAGGAGCTAATATAACTAGGTAATGGTTTAAAAATCATAAGGGTCGAATTGAGAACGTCCTTTTTTGAAGTAGGTTAAAAACCAAGTTATGGCGACAAATCGGCTTACAACCGAAAGTTTACTAAAATGCAACGAATATATTTGAATATGAAATTATGTACTGAACCCATTTTGACCGAATTTCTGTAAACTAATCTGCAAGAACATTCTTTCATAAGAAATATGTATAATAAATATAATCTTATTTTCAGTTTCTTAGGTAGCAATCATAAAACAAACTAACTGGAACCTTCTCATTTTTTGAGTCAGCTAAAACATACAGTACATTTATGATTTACTTCACATGTCAATGTCAAGCTATGCGTGCCATAGAGACGCATGATCTGAAACGGCTTTGAATTTACACACTTTTAACACTTACACGATACACACTTTTACTGTAGCTTATTTTCGCGTCTATTCCTCATGAAGGTTGACTATTGAATGAGAACAAAACTTTTATTATTATTTCATCTCTACCATTAGGTACACTGCCGCAATTAAAACTACATATTGGTAAAAAAATAAAACACAATTCAATTACATGTTAAATAATAAAGTAAAATCGGAATTTACTTACACATGTTTAGATAAGAATATTTTTTTAATTTTCTATTAAGTATGTACTTCTGAGCATCAACGTATAAAAAAATAAGGATTCGATTTACCTACGTTTGGTTGTCGACGAAATTATTCTCGTTGAGCTTTCAAACTGTTATATTTTAATCAAAATTGGTACAGTAGGGGCACTGTATTATTGTGATGTATAAGGGAACAGAAATATTGTTTATTTAATCCTACTAATATTATAAATGCGAAAATTTGTGTGTATGTGTGTATGTTTGTTACTTCTTCACGCTCAAACGGCTACACCGATTTCGATAAAATTTGGTATGAAGATAGTTGAAGCCCTGGATTAACACATAAGCTACTTTTATCCTGGAAAAAGTATAGTACCCGTGGGATAATTAAGGTAGCGGGAAAACCGTAATCCACGCGGGTGAAACCGCGGGGCGCTACTAGTACTGTATAGACGTTTGACCATTACCCCACTTGATGGTCAGTGACTATGACTACGTGGTCGAAGGTGGCGTCACGCTAGACCTAGAAGACCTAGACGGCCTTACTGCTGGCAGAACACAATATGTGATTGGTGACAGTTTTTCAAACTTCAGGGTGGTAGCTAGCCAGGCGGGTACTCGAAAGTACCTACCCTATCACCATGCTGGGAATTTGATAATGCCGTTACTTTCACCGGAATCACATCGGGGATCGCACCAGCGTCCGTCATTTTCACAGCCGACGCTCCCACCGTTAAGTTATTATCGCCTCAAAAATTCCATGAACAAATGTATATTTTTAGTAACATAATACAGAGTTATTATTTGACTAGCGACTATTATTTGCACCCCGGCTTTCACCACGTGTACAAGCATGTAGGCTTGTAGAATATCATGTTTAGTCACACATTTTCTTAATTCTTCTTTGTAGAGATGATATGATCAATTACTCCGAGGGACTCCCTAATGCAGATCGTACTTGGCTATGTTGACCGTTTGCTAAATAGAAAATTTGGAGTTTTTACAGCTTATTTTCTTGAAAGCCTGTCATGTCTCATAAACTTACAAAAATACCACTTATTAGAACAGTTCATGAAACTTAATTCTGATTGAACAAAATCTAATTTCATTTGCTAGTTTATTAGTGTAAAAATATTTTTCAAGCGACCATATTTTTCCTTTATCAAATATGTTCGAGGTAACAATTAATGCGCTTGAACTGTGTCTTACAGCAGAAAAAAGGAAATTAAATAGTCTAAAAATGTGATAAGATTTTTTTTGAGGCCATATATATCTATAAAGTACATATTGTAATATATTAAATCAAGACGCGTCATTTATTTATTTATATTAAAATACTTATTGCGCTTACAGTTTCCACCAAGACGCACAATAAGCAATTCTTAGGATTTGCCCCTCCCTGCCTGTAAGCAACCACGAGCCTTTGTAATGTCATCTGCACCTGTCAAGCCCTTAGGACTAGATCCGTGCCCGCTTATAAAATACAAAAATACTTTATTGACGTAATTGGTGTACAAACAAATAGTGAACCCAAAGGCTCCTGAACTAGTGGGACTGTGTTTCAGGAGCCAATGGCCTCTCCCAGAAAAGACTTAGCTTACGTCAAGTACATACATAATTTAAACAGCTATATTACGTATGTGTACGTATTTATACATTACGTATCTTTATCCGTAGCTAAATATGAAAGTTCGTAGATAAACATCTACCTGCATGCGTTAATGCCACGACCCCACTCAAAATAACTTTATTTGAGGCAGGCCTTGCTTTATTTATAAATACGGAAATAGGGGCGGTCTTCGAGGGTGAAATGCAAAATACACATAGTAAGGGAAAACATAGAAGAAAGCTTTCCGATGTTTTTATGCGGTACTCAACACAAGTATACTCAACGCATACATAGAACTGATATATACCAATAGTATGTGAAACCTTGAATTTGAAGCGATAATAGTTCAGCGCTGTGAGCGTCGGCATTCAATCTGACGGACGCTAGTTCGATCCCCACCAACGCGAACGGCTTGAGCTTAGAATTATATTAAGAATAAACCATTAATATTATTATAATTTTTAATTTGTATCTTTATGTAATCTTGTTTAGGGGACAGTGCGCACAAATATCGAAATAATTGACGACAGATTTTTTTTCTCCCTCTACTGCCGGATTGTAAAGTTTTCTCTGAAACCAACTAACCTTGACCCATTACTTAAAATGTTCCATGGATATACGCATCGCCGTAATATAATTACTACACGCTTGCTAAGCGATTGTCAACCATTATATAATTAAACATTTTAAAAAATGGTCCTGAGAGCCTCGATACCCATCTTCAGGGTTGCCAGAGATGAACAAAAATCTTTTTTGTAACTTTTAACAGAACTACGTAACTAACAGTAGATTTTCCACTCTACATGCCCAGGCCCCGGTGAGAGTTATACGGACTACGTGGCGACGCGCTGGTACCGAGCCCCCGAGCTGCTGGTCGGAGACACCATGTACAGCACGCCAGTCGACGTCTGGGCTATAGGTAACATGCTAGGGATTTAGGGGCTTATCATTTACCTGGGCCTTTATATAGATCCAGAACTCTCCTTGTTTTCGACGGTCGTCATGATTCAGTAGTTAGTGACCTATATTTTGATCACGGAGCTGAGTTTTAATCTCGGCTGGGGCAAACATTATGTGATGAGCGTAGATCTTTGTTCTCGGGTCTAGGATGTGTGATGAGATCGTGTGTGCCTATGCCTGTCGCGATACTGGCAATTCTAATGCGGGGGGCGCTTGGCTCAGGTTTATGCGACAACTGTGATTAAAAAAAAAACAAATTGGTTGTCTGTAAAGTCGGTTTACGGACGATAGATTTACGTGATAACGTCATAATTATTTATGACTTTGACTTACTTTGACTTTGACTGTGACCTTGACCTCGACCTTGACTTTGACCTTGACTTTGACTTTGACTTTGATTATTTTATGTAATACAAAACTCAGGTGGAACGTTACGCGGAACGTTACTATTTGTCATTTGTGTTGCTGGCGTTCATCAATTTATAAAACGTTATCACGTCAAAAATAATAACTAGGTTTAAAAGTACATTCGTAAACTCGATGTCATGTCGTTGTCTCCACCAATTTGCTGTATATACTGCGACTTAACATCTACAAGGGCCACTCTAAGTGCGACCGCACACTTTCAGCTTCCTGATCAGGATTCCTCATCAAGAATTCAGGAAACCTGAATGCTCTACTTACATACAAAATGTTCAATAAGGCGCATATGTTCTTATTTTTAGGGAAATAAATATAACGTCACATTATATACGTAGTATAAAATTCTTAATACAAAAAACCGGATGTTTGAGGTAGTTTCACAGGATTCCAAAACCTAATCAGGCAAGGGGACGTGTGCGGCCTCACTAAGAAAAACTTGCGATGTTTCCCCAGAATACACTTGCTATCTACACTATTTCGTTAATTTTCCAGGTTGTGTATTTGCGGAGCTCCTATCTAGCGAAGCCTTATGGCCGGGGAAAAGCGACCTAGATCAACTGTACCTCATCAGGAAGACATTGGGAGACCTCCTGCCACGGCACATGACTATATTTTCACAAAATACATTCTTTCAGGTGGGCTTATGCTATAGTTGGTTTGTACCCATTAAAAGTCTAACTAAATACGACGACTCGTGATGGTGTTAATGTGTTACGGGCGTTTCAGGTTTATCTATACTTACAAGATGTCCCAAAAATTAGTAGAATGCAGCCCTCAGAACAGTTGAGTCCGTCCTCCGAACTACATACAGATTACCTGCCAGATTTATTATTTCAGCGAGCCGCTTTAGGGCCTAGGGGCACTGTTACATAAAGTTATTCTAAAAATCAGCAGCAGACGAGCTAATATGACACCAATAGCGCCCCGCGGTTTCACCCGCGTGGATTACGGTTTTCCCGCTACCTCATCATCCCACGGGAACTAACCTTTTTCCGTGAAAAAAGTAGCTTATGTGTTATTCCAGGGATACCTATTTCGATACCAAATCTCAGCGAAATCTGTGCAGCCGTTTGAGCGTGAAGGAGTAGGTAACAGTATTATTTAATTATTTGCGTATCCCACGAAAACAGCAATTATTTTGTAATGTGGACGCACATGGGAGAAACTCACTAAAACTAAGCTGCCATCGTTTTAAGCATATACACGCCGCGCTGATTCGTCCAAGTTGTCTCTAAGACCCGGCTTCCTCTACTCTTCAGTCATAAATGTGCATGCTTTTACTCTTTTCCAGGGCATGGATTTACCAGAACCAACCACGTTTGAGCCGCTCGAGAAGAAAATACCACAGAGATATGCAAATAATGAACTAGTGATCGATTTTTTGCAAGTGAGTATGTATTGCGTGCGTTATGGAATAGCAATAATAGGTCTTGTACTTATATAATGTTTATGAAAGCACTCAGACGACTAATGATAGAAGAGAATGGAATTGGAAAGACAAGCTATAATATGGCATTTTCAAAAGGAGCTTCGACTGTCTTAAAAATGGTTGGCAACGTATCGTAATGCCCCCGATGTTACAGATATTCATAGGCAACTGTGATTGCTTACCATCAGGCGGGTCACCTGCTTGTTTGCCACTTATTGCACACAAATACAAAGTCCTGCCCACTGCCGTGTTTATTTGCAGATCCGCATGTCTACATATTTTTGTCTTTGGTTCTTTTACGGATTTTCTCATGTCTTATTTAATCTTATGGGAACTTTGACTGAGTTTACTGTCCGTAGTATAGGAAATTATCACTGGCATCTCCATACACTTAGAATAAAAAACGAAGAGAAACGGCATTTGAATTTTAACAGCATGTGATGCATACATTCAATGATAATCATTACCGTTTTTCAGAAATGCCTTGACAAAGACCCCATGATGCGATGGACATGCGAGCAGTTGCTTCGACACCCGATCTTTGAGAACTTCCTTTTCACTGTACCGCACTCCGACCATGACGAGTATGAAAAGGCCAGGAGAGCTCAGGTGAGGTCATCCTGCTTCCTCTAGATTCCATATTAAATACCTACACCACCGTCATGCTTGTTTCCCCAAGGGATCAAAGATTACGTAGGTACCCTTTGGTGCAACCCTGCCATATCTCTATTACTTCACATTTTTCACAAGTGCACGCTCAAGAGTAGGTCACTCATAACGTGTTTTTTTCCAGAGCGATTCTCAAACCATATTCTGATATGGACTGAATACGTACGTCTAGGTCTTCCCCTACTGTTCGTTTTCCATGGGCATTCAATTAGTACCTACATTTGCATTATCACTAACCTTTCTACATATACAAACCATCACAGTATACTTTTTTAAATTAGACCCGGCTATTATTTTATTCTTTGTATTGTGGAGCTGTATTAGCATCCGCCTAATTGTTTTGCGTTGCTTACCAACATTCTCATTCTCCCATCCAACAGCAAGAGTTCCGCAAACAAGAGGGAAGCGAGGCGCCGCAATCAGAATCCACCCCGTCCAATGCCAGTACGAAAGTCAAGGGCAAAAAGAAAAAATAAATTCTCCATGACAAGAACCGTATAAAAATGAACCGAGTGAACGAAATGAGGCCTGAACGGTTCTGTAGTAGTTTTGGTGGTTAGTAGAATGTATTGGTTAAAATAATTAATAATGCGAGATGTATAGTCACACACGAACGGTTCGAATTTTCATTTATAATTATTGTTATGAATAAATAAAAATCGTACCATCTTACAAGATATCAACACTGTTCCTAACTGGTTCTTAAAATACAAAGATATAAACACAACAAAGTCACTTTTCAATTTATTACTCAGACATTTGTGTGCATTGCCTTATCTGAAAACGAGCATATTAAGGAGACTCCACTCATTAAAAATAAAAAAAATGTTTTGCTGTTATACCGTCAATAGTCAGCTCTTTCACTATTGTTAATTGAATAATAAATAATAATTTAAATACAGCCCATTGATATACGTATGGACAATGAAGTATTAGGTGGTAAATAGAGTTTCGTTTGGTTACCCTTCAGATATGGGACCCTAATCTGCCGGGCCAATTGGTATTTATTGAAGAGTTTAATTCCTCTTCACGACAAAACGAGATACCAAAGTAAAGTTAAGGGACGGTCAAAGCAATTGGTACAAACTGGACTAGGCGCTACAATTCAGCAATTCTTATGCGGGTAAACATAAAATAATTTGCACGTAATAACAGGTTTATTGCGTGTGTTCCAGGTGCAGTCATCTCCTCTGCTGCCCCAGCTGATCGTGAACGAGCGCTCGCAGCAGCACAAGGGTAAGAAGCCGGAGGACTCGCGCAGCCATCTGCCGACTATATGACTAGCGCCCGCCGGCTCACGCCAGCGGTTCTAGTTCTACTCAATAAATGTTTCATTCAACTATTGCACCAATGTGTTTTATTTAATTAGTAGGTACTATACTGACTAAGATCGTAGGCAAGGGCTAGATGCAGGGGCGTAGCTACCGCCGTATCTGCCGTATCAATTATACGGGGCCCCGGGGCCCCCGACATTCGTAAACCAAAATTAATAAAAACTTCCCAATTTTTTTTATTTCATAAATGACAAAAGTCATAAAAACAATTTCTTTTTCCCGCGTAAAGGGTGTGTTCAAAAGTTTGGAACAAATGATTTTAGAGCCTTTGCGACCTGAGTAGTATGTTCGAAATATGACAACCGTAGAAACTCCTGTCTTCTTCAAACGAAGAGATATTAAACCCCTCCGAAAAACTGTCGGCTAAATGCAGTAATAAAGACATCTCAGTTAATCTTTATGACCATTTAAAGGCTCCAAAAATATGCTTAAAATCTGAAATTCAAAAATTTCATTCCATTATAAATAACTTGAAACCAGTTTTCCGGATGTAATAACAGCATGTTTTTTATTCTTGATCCTCCCAGTTACAACCATAACTGCTGAGAGAAGTTTTTCAAAATAAAAACTGATAAAAAATTACCTAAGAACTTCGATGAGACATGAACGTCTGTCAGACCTGTAACTATGGTTCATAGAGACAGAAACTTTAGAAAAACTAAAGTCATCAGCTATAAATGATTTAATTAATCAGTTTGCCGAAAAAAGGCAAGTCTCAGTATATAGTTACATATCTATGATGCCAAGGAGAGCGTATATTAATTTGAATTGTTTGTAAAAATTTTAGCAATAGTGACAGATAGATAATTATGATGAATAAATATTTCTTTTAATTTTATGCAAACATTTTTTTTCTCTTGTGAGAAATCTTAACCCTTCATTAGGGCCCCCCAAACAAATTTTTATACAGGGCCCCGCCAAGGCACGCTACGCCACTGGCTAGATGCCGGCCGTTTCCAACCGGTCCTTGTGGAAATCAATGGGGGAGGCATATGTCCAGCTGTGGACGTCCTATCGCTGAGATGATGATGATACTTATGTTCACCAATGCTTTTTATGAAGTTAATTCTTCTCCTAAGGTTTTCTGTGGGAGATCGCTTCTGCCATATAGACTGCCAATGTACGTACATCATATTTTGTTTTTGTTAATAATTATTTCATTTGTGGCATGGCTCAGCCAAGGACGATCTCGAACTCTTGATTTCATAGGGTCGAGCTAAAACGCTCATCAGCAATAACTCTTCCGTCAAGACGAGACTTTAAAGCCTGCAATACCGACGTAAAGTAGCTAGTTCATCAGATACATTTCGGGGACTGCACTCTGGAGTTACATAATTTGATTCCTCCCTCCTTATCTAACACAACCAGACAGACTGCAATGCGATATCCTTACATGGTTCATGTTCCAATTTGTCGCATAAAACTTCTACTACAAAATTACAGTGTAGTCTGTATGTCTGTAGTAGTCTGTCAATAGAAGATAATGAACAAAATTCAGGCTGTTTTACTTTTATATACTTCATAGATTTAGTGTTTCATCAAAATCTACCTGATGGTCAGTGATGATGAAGTTGAAGGTGTAACTAGCTAGACTTATAATGTTTACTGACCCTCAAGGACTGCTGCCTTAACACGCTGTGTGCTAAGTGACCATTTCTCAATCTTGAGAGCGATAGCTAGCTAGGCAATGATTGTACTATACCACCATCCTGTGGATTTGATAAAAGTCTTGCCTTCGCAGCTCATGCCATTGGTGGAAATTTAACAAATATTAATTCAGGCAATAGCCAACACTCACCAATAGGGTATTTATCTCAGTTTAAGAATCTTAAGACACCAAATAGTACTAATAACTTAAAAGGGCTTCCCTTAACATAAATATATTGTTGATGAATAAATAGTATATAGGATTGAATATATTAAAACAAATACCTGAAACATGTAAATATAATTTATTATTAGTGTGTGAACTAGTCTACAAGTTCACTAAATTACCTTAATTTAAGTTACATTTCTTTTACTAATATTTACAGCTTAAATCTTCCTTCGTACTTTTCATATTGCCTTTTTATCTTTCAATGCCTGAAATAAAAAAAAAAATATTCATACTTGTTTTAGAAGATCTTTTTATGTAAGTAAATACACCTAAAATGACATATAATTAAAAAGTCATAAGTGTACTTATACACTTATGACAAGGAATTAAATAATTACCTATATCAATACATTGATATAGATGAATAGGAGCACCAGAAGTTTGATTACTTACTCCTCAATTACCTTACACTCTTACAGCTGACCTATCAACAATGTTAACTGATAAACTGTGTTAAACAAAATAATATTGTGGTTATACCATGGCCGGTGGTAGAACGTTGTGACATTTTCAATTTCACTCTTTGATGATTCAGAGGACAGGTTAAAATATCATTGGTGGAAACCGTATATCAGAATTTTGAAGGTCATGACTTGAAAGCCAGATATTTACCTTGATAATAGGCAGATTTTCTCGCTCTTCAGAAGAGACAAGGGTTTCGTTATACTGCAGCCGATACCAGCCATAGTGAGCGCCGACTATCCCAGGTACCATTACTATTAGAACCATGTTTCTAGAAAGGAACTTGCGCATATTCATTGAAGAAGTCAAATTAACTAAAATTATGTTAAAAATCACTTAAAAATGTTAATAAACAATCTGTCACTTGTTCACAACTTCGGTCTATTTTTAATAATTTTGTTCTATAGCAATTATTGCCAGAAATGCAATACGTTAATCTGAAAACAGTGCTGCCAAACGAAAATATGAAAGTCCAGGAAATAAGCAAAAAATATCAGATGGGACTGAGAAATCAGGAAATATATAAAATACTTTATATCCGAGTTATTAATTATTGCTTAAATAAATTTAACTTTTCATTTTCGCCGTAATATTTCTGTTAATTTTTTTTCTTTTTTTTTTTAGAAATTAGAAATATTTATTGAACAACTGTGTGATTTAAAAATAAAGATGTTACAATTTAAAACAGTTTCAATGGCCTGCCCAGTTTGAGCATTCAATAGTACTTGGTGGTACTTGAAAATAAGGAAACAATATTTTATATAAATATGACTGGTTAAACACCTTACATGTATGTTTAAAAACATGAAGATTTATGGTCACATGAAGCGCATAAACAAATAAAATGTAAAAATACCAATGAACTACAGAGAAAACCTTAAATTATTAAACTTTAAATTATTGTGCTAAGACACGGAAATTATGAACACCGCAGTGTCTCGCATAAATTACTTTATCGCTAGTACGCTTGTTCTTCGTGAACTGGGTATCAATTCTACTAACACATTGCTCACAGATTGTTATACCTATAAATCCATGAGCAAAGGTCACTAAAAAGGGTGAAATAAAATATTTACCAATTCATGGAACCGACTTCAACACTCGAACTTTGACAAATTATTTCATACGTTTGAGTGTTTAAGTCAGTTCCATTTTTAGGTTTTTTTTTTATTCGTAGTTGGCAGCCCAGCCTCCATCTATGTTTTCAGTGCTATACTTTCTACAACTATCATAGAAATAATATGTACTATGTACAACTAGAATGAGCACGTACCAAATTACCGCAAACAAAAACAGATCTTACAACGTTATAATAAAACTTGTATTTGAAGGAACAGCGGCCGCGAGCCGACAGAGTGGGCTAGTACGGGGTCAGTGTGTCCCTTTTTAGCACTTGCCAGGATATGTTATGGTAAATTTTAGTAGCTTTCTTACGAATAAAGCGAAATATTGAAAGAACCCTTTTGCAAGACAGAATCAGAAATTATGGTCATACCGTGAACATCTAATAGAGTGGGACAAACTGACTCCGTGGTAACTATCTAACTATCTTTGACTGGCCGGTTGGCGCAGTTGGTAGCACTCTGCCTTCTGAGCCGCTGGTCCCGGGTTCGATTCCCGGACAGGTCAATCATTTGTGTGCATGAACATGTCTGTTTGACCTGTGTCTGGGTGTGTATATGTATATAAGTATATATATCAGTCATCAGGTTACCATAGCACAGGCTCTGCCTAGTTTGGGACCTGAAGACCTTGTGTGAAAGTTAATAAATAAATAAATAAATAAATTATATCTCTATCGGCTCGTTTTTTCAGCTCAGTGCGCGTTCCAGTTGTACATAGTACATATTACTTCCATGACAACTATAGACATCCAACTAGTTCAACCAATGGAAATGAGAGCATATATTACTTGTTTATCCAATCACAATGTACGGAGGTAATGTATATTTTGCCATTTGCCAAAAAAGAGTGAGTGAGAAGTGAGAACCAATCCCGATGACAGCGTTGCCAGATGGGGCGGATTCCCTGCAAATTTGGGGATTTATTTGGACTTCGGGGAGAGATTTGGGGGATTTTCGTGGGGAAAAATTAACTTGGGAGATATTTTGAATTGTTTTTTTTGTACCTTAATCATTCTACCACAAACACAATTCCCATCATTATTTACTTACTTACTTTCATTTCAAACATTACACTACTTTAATAAAATCGTTTATTCATTCATTCTGTAATCATTCAATTCGTTTCAGTGTATTACATTACTCCATGATTAATTCATTCGTCTATTGCTTGGATGGAAGTAGTGTTGGGTAGGGCACGAAATGAAAATGAGTTTGTAAGAGTAGCCTCATTTTAGTACTAAACCAGTATAATGTCCCACCCCACCTCAAATGAGCTGAGGCCAATGAGGCTTGGAACATGGACGAGGCGTACTGAAGCGCTGTGGGACGTTTGAAGCTACTGGTACAACTTTCACATTTGACGTTATGGCAGTACATTACGGTCTGTCTGTCAGTCAAAATTAAAAATATATTAGTAAGCAGTATTGCAAGGTAATATGTAACAATTTTTTTTAAAGTAAATATATTACGGGATAAATATACCGCCTCTTGTTTGCCCTACTGAACACTAGATGGAAGTAAATGGAGACCTTCACAACGACACGCGTCGGAACTGCGATGCGCACGCTTCGCGTGCGGTGTGAACGCCGTCTAATTCCAACGTGTATAACAGATTGCTCGGATCCGCCAACGCGCCCGATACGCGCCATAGAGTACATTTATATACGCGCACGTTACGCATTGTATGTGTGCAGACTTTTAGAAATTATTTACCAAAAAAGGGAACACTCAAAAGTTATGAAATAACTTGTTGAAGTCGGTACTATGATAGTTCAAAAGTAACCATTATCAAAATATTGTGAGCATGGTACCGACTTCGACAAGTTATTTCATACTTTTGAGTGTTGAAGTCGGTTCCATTTTTTGGTAATTTTTTTTCACCCTTTTCAGTGACCTTTGCTACTCTCAGGGATCAATAGTCATTGGACTTTTAAGTTATAGCAGTGTAACTCAAAAACCGCTTAACCGATTTTAATGAAATTGAAATGGGACCACACGGGAAGCATCAGCTTTCAAATAAAAAGGAACGATCAAAACCCGTTCACTCAGACGAAATTTAAGCGGAAACAAACATAAAAAAAAACATTCGGGTCGAATAGAGAACTTCCTCCTTTTTTGAAGTCGGTTAAAAATAAATATAAATGGTTTTGGGGGTATTTTTTTCCAAAAAGCTAATTTTCGGGGGGATTTTGAATAAGGTTGGGGGGAAATTCACACGGTCATCTGGCAACACTGCCCGATGAGAACTTTCTTCAAAAACATGGTGGCAGAAAAAAAAAAGCGCGGGAAACGTTTAAACTTGGCGGGCGCGTTTAATTTTTCAAGTTTATTTAATTAATATTTATTTGCAAATAGTGGTCAGTAGAGTAATAATTGTAATTATTTTTTCCTTATTTTGTATATAATTAATAATTTTGTGTATATATAACTCGGTAAGTTCTTTTTTCCTTACTTCCTTCGATGGATGAGCCCCCCGACCCAGGGGGCTCAGTCCCACCTGCGGCATGCTTCGTTACTGTAATGTCGAATGAATCGGGCATGGAGACGGATGGGTCCTTTGTGGATGGATCCATGTCGTCACGATCCCTGAAGCGAGTCCGTCCGAGCAAGAGGTGCAAACACTGCAATAAAAGAAAATGCCACCGTAACTCTACGGCAGTGCCGAAGTCGACTGAATGCGCATGTGATTCCGTCGATTCTATTCAGGAAAATTCAATTAACACTGAAAAAGACAACAAAGTTTTGAAATATGATACTGTCGTTAACAGTACCATGGACCAGCCAATCCCTCCTACCCCCTCTATCAATACTATCAACCAACCAAACCCTCGTTCTCAGCCCCTGAGTCGGGCTTTGTACGAGTCATATGATGCAGCTCCATATCTAGTGCATGTTCAAAGAGAGCAGCTAAATCCAGAGGATGGCACCATTCTGCATCCTATTGCTTTTGGCAAGCTTCTGCAAAGGCAAAGGTTCAGAAATATTGTGAATGGCAGCCTGAAACGAATCGGCAGAAATAGAATTTCCCTATCATTCACGCATTTTGAAGATGCTAATGCATTTATTAACCATGAAAGTTTAAAAACTAATAAACTAAGAGCTTTCATCCCATCATTTAACCTCACACGCATGGGCCTTGTTCGTGGAGTTCCATCAGAATGGTCTCCTGAAGAAGTACTGGAAAATATAAACCTACCCATAGGATGTGGGAAAATATTAAAAATTAGACGACTTAATTACAAAACTACTGTAGATGGCACACCTAGTTGGAAACCATCACAGACCATAGTTTTAACTTTTGATGGACAGGTCCTACCTAAAAGGATTTTTATATGCTTTAATGCCCTACCTGTAGAACTCTATACATACCCGACAATTCAATGTTATAGTTGTTGTCGCTTTGGCCACACTAAAGTCCAGTGTAGATCAAAACCTCGCTGTTATAAGTGCGGCCAAGCCCACACCTCCGATAGCTGCAACATTGAAGAAGGTAACGGTTCCTGCTGTTTATGCTCTGGGTCACATTTTGCAACTAATAAACATTGCCCTGAACATGAGAGACAAAAGCGGATAAAACAGTCAATGGCAGAATGTTGTGTATCATACTCAGAAGCTTCAAAACTCCATCCACCCATTTCCAAATCATATGCAGAAATAACAACAGCTCGTCCTAATATAAATAAAGCCAATATGCCCCCTCCATCCACATCTTCAATTTCTTACAGAAAAACTGTATCGACAAAACCCCGCTCTCCACATCAGCCTACCAAAGGGTATGATCAAGCAGCTCATCAAGAGCTAATAAAAGAGTATGATATGCCATCCCCTTCGAATGGATGTGCTTATATTACAAATTCATCTGGAAATGAAGAACAATCCCTAACAAATATAATTATTGCCCTAATAAATATTCTATCTCAGTCCCACATTCTCAAACCGAACAACGCTGCCCCTATTATCGACCTACTTAATAAAATTATCCATACCCAACATGGATTTAAGCCATAAAACGATGAATAACTGTAATCACACTGCGGCGCTTCCACAGCACTACCCACATGAGGTGGTGCAGTGGAACTGCCGAAGTGTGAATAATAAAAAATCAGAAATCATGTATCTTATCAATAAATATGACCCTTCAATTGTTGCTTTGGCAGAAACCTGGTTTCGTCCAAGTTCTGTCTTCAAAATTAAAGGCTTTACCTGTCTTCGTGAAGATGGAAGTGATGGCTATGATGGAGTCGCCTTAATGATTAAAAATAATTTAACTTATAACATAATTTCCTTGCCCCAACATGATGGCATTTACATGATTGCAGCCATAGTTACTAATATCTGCTTTGCTTCTGTATACATTCCATACCCATCTTCTGCTATATTCCAAACTCTAGATCACATATTAACCTTATTACCTAAACCATATATATTATTAGGTGACTTCAATTCCCATCATAGGTCATGGGGTAGTTCCACATCCAATCTGTATGGGGAAACATTAATTAATCTATTAGATCAACGCAACCTATGTATCTTAAATACAGGTGTACCTACACGTCGTACCCGTCCAAATGAAAATATAAGTTCAGTTGATCTTACCATTGTTACAGAAACATTAGCTTCTCGGTTAAATTGGTACACACATTCATCCACTTGCGGAAGTG
Source organism: Apeira syringaria (assembly GCA_934044485.1). Classification (NCBI taxonomy): domain Eukaryota; kingdom Metazoa; phylum Arthropoda; class Insecta; order Lepidoptera; family Geometridae; genus Apeira; species Apeira syringaria. Next base: position 5,903,481 of record OW203658.1, on the reverse strand, counting down.
ACCACTTTCCAATCATTATATCTTTCTTAGGTAAAAAAGATAAGAAGACAGTCCTCTTAGCAAGAATGAAATACAGGTTAGTTAAAGATAACTGGAATATATTTAATGAATATGTCGAAAATAATTTGCAAACTTTACCAGATACAACTCTTAATACACAACTTTGCTCCACTGCTTTTACTGCATTATTAATCCAAGCAGCTGATGTATCTTTTCCTATAAAAAATACTTCAGATGGAAAACTACCTTCACCTCCATGGTGGGATAGTGAATGCACAGATGCTGTTAAAAAAAGGAAAAGAGCTGAGGTGGAATATAATTTAAACATGACAGATGAAAATTTCCAAAATTTATTGCAAATAATGAACGATACTAAAAAACTTTTTACTGAGAAAAGATTTTCAGGTTGGAGACGGGTATGCACTACAATTTCTCCAAACACACCATACTCAGTGATGTGGTCTTATATCAGACGATTTAGGCAAAGTACTTCCGATTCCACTTTTAGAACAATCCCACCATCTATGTCCAATGAGTTTTTAGATCATTTAGCTCCTCCGTTTGTTCCAGAACTTGAATTAATTTGGCCTCCTGAAGAATCAGGAAATGATGGTTACTTCTTGAATTCCTCTTTTACTCTAAGCGAACTCAAAGGTGTTCTTTCTGGCCTTCAGGACTCTGCACCAGGCGAAGATGGGATACCTTATTCCTTCTTTAAAAATCTAGGAGAAAATGGCTTAAAATACTATCTGGAGGTTATAAATAAGGTCATTTTGACAGGTGACGTTCCGTCAACATGGAAATCACAAATAGTGTTGCCTATTCTAAAATCCAATAAAAATCCCTCTGAAGTTTCTTCCTACAGACCCATATCTCTATCACCTATAATTACAAAAATTGCAGAGCATTTGGTAAAAAATCGATTGGAGTGGTTTTTAGAAAGTAAAAATTTGTTTTCAGAATCACAGTATGGATTCCGTAAGGGTAAAAGTACCCTTGATAGTGTAGCGTTATTTGTTTCGGATATACGAATGGCATTTTCCAATAATAATTCAGTTGTGGCGGTTTTTTTAGATATCCAATCTGCATACGACAACGTCAGTTTGCTGATATTGAAAAATAAACTTAAATTGCTACAAGTACCACCTAATCTTGTAAGGTTTATTATAAATTTAATGTCTGGACGGTCTATTACGTTAGAATCAAATAAGAGAACTATTTGGAGAGGTATCCCGCAAGGATCCGTGCTTAGCCCAATTTTGTACAATATATACACGTCTGATTTAGAAAAACATGTCAGAGGAACCTCAATTTTACAATATGCAGATGACTTAGTATTATACAACATCAGTAATAACATTAATAGTGCCAGCCTTGCTCTTTCATATTCACTTTATAACCTAAATATATGGTTAGATAATAACGGCTTAGAGCTTTCGGTATCCAAAAGCTGTGGAATGTTATTTTCGAGGCAACGTATGCCACCACCTATTACTTTAGAATATCATGGATCACCTATCCCTATTAAAACAGAAGCCAAATTCTTAGGATTAATTTTAGATACAAAATTAACTGGATTGCCTCACTGTGAGTACGTTGCAATGAAATGTGAACGGGCACTAAATATTATTAGATGCTTATCGGGTGTATGGTGGGGTGCCCACCCATTTTCTTTAAAGCTGGTCTACAATGCTCTAGTAAGAAGTGTCCTTGATTATGGGACCTTCCTATTGGAGCCATGTAGTATAGCCGGCGTGAAGAGATTGGATGGCATCCAAGCAAAGGCCCTTAGAATTATAACTGGAGCTATGAAAAGTTCCCCGATTAACGCTTTACAAGTTGAGTGTGTTGAACCTCCTCTTCAGTTGCGACGACAGTTTCTGGCAGATAGATTTTTCTGTCGAATCTTACAGTTTTCCGATCACCCACTATTCTTAAAACTGTCTAATATATCCCATCTTATCACTATATCAAAATATTGGTGCCATAAAAGTTTACCTTGCCTGGTAAACAGTTTCAGAAAATTCAAAACGATTGAAGCAGGTACTCACTCCTCACTCAAACTCCCCCTTTTTGAAACTAACTTTGAAACTCTTATAATTACACCTAACATTACACTAAATGTAGGCATTACTAAAATGGATCTGTTTGCCGATACATACCTAAATAATGCTATTGATGAATTATGGCCGGGTTCGCATCAGATTTATTGCGATGCTTCGAAACATTCCAATACTGATTGTGTTGGCGTTGGCCTGTTCCATCAACAGTATAATATTGTTGAAAAAATTAAGTTCCCTCCCCAAACTTCTATTTTCACTGCCGAATGTTATGGTATTTACAAAGCCCTTGAATATATCCTTATTATGAAACTGCCTAAGACCATAATCTTCACGGATTCTATGAGTGCATTACAAGCTTTGATGAAATTCCCACTTAAAAGAAATGCATACACGCCTCTTATAATACAGATCCGAACAAAACTTACGAAGTGTGTGGACAGAGGATATTCTGTTTCGTTTGCCTGGATTCCTGGTCACAATGGAATAAAAGGAAACGAAAAAGCTGATCAACTCGCTAACGAAGCAATCATAGATGGCGATATGTTTCCATTTAAAAATTACCCTCAGGATCTTGCTGCTCTTGCAAAAATAGATTTGCATCATGCTTGGGGTGAAGCCTGGATCAGTAGTGCACGACTTAAGGGCAAATACTTCCATAATTTTCAACCTGTAATCCCAGCGAAGCCCTGGTTTGTTAAGGCTAAACTTAGTAAACGCGCAACATCTGTTTTGATACGAATGAGGCTGGGTCACATGTGCACTCCTGCACATCTTGCTCGGCTCCGTATTGTTGACTCTGATATGTGCGATTGCGGAGAAGATGTTGGTGAGATCAATCATCTTATTTTTAATTGTGCAAGATATGATCACGCACTGCTATTCCATGATCTTATTGACCTCCGTGTCCCACTACCTACTAATATATTCTGTTTACTATATACTCAATCAATTTCTATTTATAAAGTCTTAGCTTCCTACATAGAAGCTAATGATATCAAATTGTAATATATGTATATAATATGCAAGTAACTATACCTATTATGTCCTCTACCTCGTCTGACCCTATCCTTTTTCCCGTAAATCCGTTTTCGCAATTATTGTTCTAATCCTACCTCGTTTCCCCGTTTTATTATAATTGTAAATAATAATGTGCGCTAATATACTACACCATAAGAAGAAGACTCAAAATTTTGAAGAAATTATAATTGAGTTGAAGACATTTATTGAAGAGAGAAACTTCACATAAGAAAATTTCGCAAATGACACGACACTGGCAAATGCAAACGCGCGACGCCATTTTCCCGCAAAAAGGGATTAAGAAAAAAAAAAAAAAAAAAAAAAAAACATGGTGGCAGCTCGTTGAAGTGGGTTAACCTTCTTTACTAGTCCTAAAAAAATTCTGAAGCTTATTTAGAAGGAGTGTTTGGTACAAGTTGTAAGTATTGTTACATTCCTCTCTATTCCTAGGTCATGAAGAAGTTGTATTGTAATATAGTATTTTCAGGTAAACACCACATAATAAGCTTCATCCAAATCTGAAGATGACGTCGGAGGAACCTCAAGTCGCTGACAATCTAAAGGGATGCTATGAGAATCTTATTGTAATTGACATAGGCGCAAACTTGACTAACAAGAAATACGGCCGTGATCTTGATTCAGTCATTCAGAGGGCAAAAGATGCAGGTAAGTAACGATGAGTATAAACTTTCATATTAAATTTAACTTTGTCGATATATTTAAAGAAAATTATTCAACATGATAACTTTTAAAAACAAATGAAGCAGTTCCTATATCATATGTTTTCTACTGCATTGTTTTGTTTGCTTACGTTCGTCGACAGGTATTTAGGGTAATTTATTCATTCGAAACTATTACACATTTGTACATTCTTGTATGCATTACTGACCATGCTGCATTTTTATTGTTATGCTTTGATGTTTCAAATATTATTTCGAATGCTTTGGGTTGAATAGACAAAAAGCATAGCAATACTGTCTGTAAAATATATCCTTAATTCCTTTGACGACTGTAAGCTGTATGACAGCTTAGAGTCTAGAACTGAATGTTATTATTATAAAAATATATGTATAACAATGTTTCAATAACATTACACTATCAGCCGCATTACTTATTAAATACTATTATATATTACTAAATATAAACTACCTCATACTATACAATTTTAAATACCTTATACATAGTGCACTACCAGTGGGCAAAGTTCCCAAGATGCTGAAAAAAAATTAAACAAAGGGAACTAGTTTTTACTCATTTTTTATTCGTGTAACACTGCAGATTAGTAACACATGTTATTAATCTGCAATGTTTTTTGCCACACAAATTGATTACTTCTGTTTTCATAATCAACTCTCCTTATTATATTGCAGTTTTCATGTGTCAATTAGTCTCAGATTTCAGAAGAAAAACTTTCTATAACGTAGAAATTTATGCATTGGCTTACCACAAAACCCATACATTAATTCACTCTTTATACCGCAACACTATTCTCTATTACAAAGTAATATTTTCATATTTAGACAACAACAACATAATTAACAGTGTAATTGTTTTTATAATCTGCTTACAAAACTAATCTTTTGAGATGTCGAAATGTTTAAGAAAGATACCTGAGTTCATAAACAGCAGTTTCGCTTTTGTTATGCCATTATTCTTAGATAACATTATAGGAAATTTTGGTCTTAGTTACTAAGTGCACTATCATCACCTATTGTGTATTAAGCCAGTAAAGGAAAAGCATTATGTGTTAACGAAAAAGTAGTTTTTATTATAGATAATTATTTTTGAATATAGATTTGTCTGGATTATAATGTACTTGTGGGATATCAGATAATTGGAAATCCACGGAAGAAATTACCAGGTTTACATTTTGTTACATTTAGTTACATTTTGCAGTTATTAGTCTACCTGAAGCTATTATCACTGAATAGTGTAAGAAACATTGTTATTAAAAAATATATCATATAAACAATGAAAACAGTTTAAAGTTGATTAATTTTAATTAATACTAATAAAGAAAATACCAAATTATCAGTTCTTGTCCGTGACACACATAAAAACAAGTCAACCTAGTTGAGACCAACTCATTTTTTGAAGTCTTAGAGAAGTAATTTTTAAACTCTTGACCTTTAAGTATCCAATTCTGTATTAGATAAATTTAAAATTTATTAAAATATACATTAGGACGTACTTTGCTTTACTCTGCTAAGTTTATTTATTGTTATTTAATTATTTCTATTCATTTTGTGTTGAAATATTACGAAACTCAATATAATTAAAATCATTATATATGTGCTGTACCTACTACCTATATCTAGATATGCATCTGTTGCATAACATACCGAAATGTTAATTGGCAATGTAGTTAATGCTAATTTATACAAACACTGGGTACTTGCTTATTTATAACAATTCAGGTAAACACTTTCACTTTCAAGTAAGATTATTTTATATTTGATTGTATCACAAATTATTTATTACGTCAGTGTCTTGGTATTGTAATCTGAACTAGTTGAGGTTGGTACGGTATATAAGATTCCATATACCAGCTATCTAAGCCCCTCAGCTGCGCTTTATAATAGATTTCTAAGAAACACTGTTAAATGTACCATTAAGAGTTATGTAATATTTTCTATTGATTATAAATTTAGTGCTTGACCACTATCTCGCTTGATGGTCAGTGACGAAAATGTTATCACGCTAGACCTAGGATGCTTACTTAGCTCTCAAGGACTGCTGCCTGAACACACTTTGTGTTTGGTTACAGTTTTTCAAACTTGAGAGTGGTAGCTAGTCAGGCGAATAGTCGAAAACATGTATGTTGATAACTTTGATAACGGTGTTAGCTTCACCGGAAGATTAAACCTTCGGTGGGGATCAAACCAGCGTCCGTCAATTTGACAGCCTACGCTCTCACTGCTGAGCTATCATCGCTTCAAACGCTTTTTACCATTATGAGATCACTATAACAGGAGCTATCCAAAACAGTGAGAGAAACCACTGTCAACCCCACCAATACAACTAGAAACCAAGGATATACAAGTAGTAAAGTTAACTACATTATGTATGTATAGTACGAGATATGGCTTAAGAAATTTATACCTTCTTGTCATATAACACTGTTTAATATTAAAGTTACGGGATTTCGCTAGACAACGCATGTGCAATGTACCAATCTATATATTATTTAACATATAATCCTTCTCATCATTACATAACAGACGAGGATATATGAGTATATTTCTAAAGCCATATCTTAGAATAGTCATTTTTTTTTGTCAGCCTCAATACGTCCACTGCTGAACATAGGCCTCCTCCATGGAGGGGGTTTTGCCAATACTCGCCACGCTTGGCAGGCGGGTTGGCGAGCGCAGTATATTTTTTGACCCTCAGATGGCGCTGCTGCCCACCTTCTGGTACGTGATCCCTTAGCCGACTCTTACGGCACCCACGGGAAGAGATGGGGGGTTACAATTCTAGTCCGGTACCACCACGGCCAGTAATATAGTTGGAGTAATTTGTAGTTGAAGTTGCAAGTGTAAGATAGATAAATGGTATCACCACTTCTATACTATAAATGTGGCCATGGCCACTGTTAGTCATTACAAATCAAATTGGAAAATTTTTTGTTAGCTAGTTAGTATTGCATGTTTATGTTAGGTTAAATAAGAATTGAAGTCCATCTAGTCATAGTGGAACAATTATTATTAGAAACTTTGAAACTGAGCCTTGATAAATCTATAAAAAAACATGTTTTATGTAAGTTCACAATTTAATAGGTGCATGCATGCATTGTTTTTGACGGAGTTAAACCATAAATCTTTAGGAAACTGAGGCTTATGAGTTAAAGCTTAGAACAAAATATACCACAGGTTATATTAGCCTCTCCCATAGCAACATTTCTTTTCTTGTAAAACCTGCTATTTTTATCATCTAATGACTACATAGAGAATATTTACATAAAAACATGTCATTGGGTGCTAAGGGTAAATGGAACAAGAAAATCCTTTATTCTGTCTGTCTATCTGTCTGCTATTACACTATAGAACAAGAACTGCTGAGATAATATGTTCACAGTTGTGATCCTTCTCATTAGGGTTTTCAAGAAGATGATTATAGGACTTCAGGGAGCCGAGTAATGCTTAATAGTTCAAGAAATATATAATGTATTTCGGCAGCATGTTAACTGTGTATTGTTATCATTTAAGATAATAATACCAGTTTCAAAATGATTTATATAAGATGTACTGAGCTGTTTTTTAAATTTATTTCTAGTTTCAATATTGTCCGCGTCTACGTTGATAAATTTTTTGTGTGTTATTAATGCAATTTGTGATATTTTAGGTGTCCAAAAGATCATGGTCACAGGCACATCAGTAAGGAACAGTAAAGAAGCCCTAAGGTTAACCCGCCTCTACCCCAGCACGATATACTCTACAGCAGGTAACATTACAAAAATACTGATATTTTATAATTTTTTACCCGACTTGAAAAAAGGAGGAGATTCTCAATTCGCACTGTATGTTTTTTATGTTTGTTACCGCATAACTTGCGACTGGGTGAACCGATATTGATCACTCTTTTTTCAAATAAAAAAGAGTGATCAATATCGGTTCACCCAGTCGCGAAGCTAGTGCTTCTCGTGTAGTCCCATTTAAATTTTATCAAAATCGGACAAGCGGTTTTCGAGTTACACTACAATAACTAAAAATTGCGTACTTATACCTAGGCGATGTTATTGTAGCGGGTGAAGACATCGGTGAACATACCTACACCACAATGACAATAGATCCCATGAGTAACAAAAGTCACTAAAGAGTGAAATAAAATTTTTTACCAAAAAATGGAACCGACTTCCACACTCAAAAGTGTGAAATAACTTTTCGTAGTCGGTACCATGAGCACAATATTTTGGTATTAGTTACATTTGAACTATCATGGTACCGAATTCAACAAGTTATTTCACACTTTTGAGTGTTGAAGTCGGTTCCATTTTTTGGTAAAAAATTTTTAACAAATATATTATACTACCATAAAGTAATTGCTTATAACCTGTACAATCCAAATAGTAATAGAGAAAAAAAAACTTTTATTCAACCAGATTTGATTAAGTACGAGATTTTTTTAAATCTATGAATGTGTTTCTTGTCACTTACTCGATGGCATGGTTACTAAGAACAGATCTTTGTATGGCTTATAGTTTCAGACTTGCCCGTACTCACCCATCTAAATGCCTAAACCTGTATATAGATTTGAGCTTACATGTGATCCATCAAATTGTTTGCAACCCGTTCCATAAAGGAGAAATTGAAAGCCTTATCGGCCTCTCAAGATAACGAAAGCCGTATTTATATGTTACATACCTTTAATACGACGAAAGTGTTGAAAATGTCAGTATTGGTCACTCAATCCATGTAGTTACTATAGAAAATGTCGAAACCTAGATTATCGGCTAAGACCCCCATAGGCGAGCGGCGTTACGAGCGGTTATCTTCTCGAGTAACTAACAAAGATATTTTTTTTTGTATACAATAAATTCCAACAGCTTTTGCCAAGGTATAATGCGCTCTATATTCACGCATCTTTCACGTAGGGTTAGGCAGATACTGCAGCCTTCCAATTGCTACGATGTCGACACACTTTTTTCGTTTCATCCACGCTCATCAGACTTTTCATACAAGAGAGTCGGCTTATATTACACCTGGTCCTTCTGATCTGATTTCGGAACGTTCACCTCTTCCTACACTTCACCCATGTATACCTGCTTAGTCAATCTTCTTTCGTTCATTCTCTATATGACCAAACCATTTTAATATACTTTTATCAATCTTAGACACATTATCTTCGTTTACACCGCAACATATCACATTATTCTTTCATTCCCTGTCACTCGGTGTTGCTCGAATCAAATTTCTCAGAGCTCTCATTTCCATTGCATTTATTCTGCTGTCATGTTTTTCTGTCACACCCAACTTTCACCGCCATGCATTAGTGTTGGAATCAACACTCCTTCCTCTATGCACAGCCAAGCGAAATTTTCTGGACATCTGCTGATGCTGTCCATAAAGAAATATAACGCTGCATTGACCATGTTTCCAGCATTCACTCTCCTCTAAATATCACTTTCACACTTTCAATCTTTTGTAAATATTGACTGCAAATATACAAACCCTGCACCTTTATTACTTTCAATCATGACACTGCAGTATGTCATTTCGTCATCTCTCTCAAACACCATAGCTTTGGTCTTGCTTACATTAACAAAACTTGCTCTAATTGGTCAGTATGACTTTTAGTGCTCTTTGTATAATCCTCTTAATTGGTCTTCGGTTCTGGTATTTGTTTCTGGAAAATCACAATATTTTTACCTAACCTCACGGACATAAAACGGACGTAAAATTATTGTATTTTTTTTGTCATGAACTCTTTTGTTGGGTAATTTGAATGTATTTTGCTTGTTGCTTGTGATTATACTTATCAGATTGGATATATCCTGGACCTTTATAATCTTCACAATTGAATAAAAACTATCTTGTATCTGTGTCCAAGGATTTTGATTGTTGGAATTCGTTTTCGATCTTCGGTTCGGCTGTTTACAATTTTTAAAGTGCAGAATGTTTCTTCATGAACGCCACAACTTTTGAGAGTACTTTTGATCTGACCTTTTCTCCGAACGTCTCCAATTTGAGCAACATACTTTCGCCGAAATATTATTCTGATTCTAAGAAGTCGTCTGACGCGTCCTAGCTGCGGTGTACCATTGTGTTCCCCGACAACTCTCCTGGCCTTCCCAACTTCAATGTTTCAAGTCTTCGCTTTAATTTTTCCATTCACACTCCATATGCTTGAATTTTCTTTTTTTTTCTTTTTCGTCCACGCGCTCTCTGTATATGTCCATAAAATTAAGTTAGTAATTAAAAGAACTAAACTTCCAACACACAACAATCTAATTTTGAAGCGATATTGATATGTCAGCGGTGGGAGCGACGGCTCTCAAACTGGCGGTCGCTGATTCGAAGCCCTTCAACTGCTTGAGCTTCTGGGGAAGGTAACATCGATATCGAATTTCCAGAATGGTGGTGGAGTACTTTCGAGTACCTGTCTGGCTAGCTAGCACTCTTAAATTTGAAAAATAGCCACTGACCATCAAGTGTGAGTCAAACCCTTGATGTATGACGATGATTATGGCAAACAAGAAAAAACTTGACTTAAATCAGTTCGTTGAGGAGCTATGATTTAACAGAGAACGCACAGATAGATACTACAAACTTATCCCACTAATATTAAAAATGTGAAAGTTTGTATGGATGGATGTTTGTTACTCAATCACGCTCAAACGGCTGGACGGATTTGGATGAAATTTGGTATGTAGATTCTTCAGGTCCCGGAATAACACATAGGCTTTCATCATCATCATCAATTTGACTGGCCGGTTGGCGCAGTTGGTAGCACTCTGCCTTCTGAGCCGCTGGTCCCGGGTTCGATTCCCGGACAGGTCAAACATTTGTGTGTATGAACATGTCTGTTTGACCTGTGTCTGGGTGTCTATATGTATATAAGTATGTAGTTAAGTATATATATCAGTCATCAGGTTACCATAGTACAGGCTCTGCCTAGTTTGGGAGCTGAAGACCTTGTGTGAATGTTGTCCCATATTATATTATTATAATTATCACCACGCGGATAAAACCGCGGGGCGCAGCTAGTATATAATATAACATAACACACCTCATTTTCGTTGAGGGTTAGAAGAAGAAACAAGATGAACTCAAACTTTTGTTGATTATGTACAGGTGTCCACCCCCACGACGCGAAATCAATGATCGAAGACGACATGTGGACAGAATTGCAGGAGACAGCGAGCGCGCCCGAGTGCGTTGCGGTCGGAGAGTGCGGCCTTAACTACACCAAGGACTTCTCCGAGCCGCAAGTGCAGCGGGACGTCTTCAAACGGCAGGTAATCTCCGTTTCAGCTGTAGCCGCTGGCGAACGTGGCCTGCTCTAGAAATCCATACCGAATTGATCGTCAGAACAAATTAAAATTAAAATCAAGGGGACAGGTCGAGAGTCTAAATCGACGCTCTTGTATGAAAGGTCTGATGAGCATGGATGAAGCGAAAGAAGGGTATCGGGATCGTAGCAATTAGAAGGTCTCTGCCTATCCCTACGGAAAATAGACGAGAATATAATATGTATGTGCATATTTAAAATATTGTTTTTGTGATTTACAGGCTTATAATACGGATATCAAAATAATATGGAGCAAGCAGTAACCAGCCATGTTGGCTTACAAATGATGGTTGTCAAATCATACAATAAAAATAGATTTAGTTGTGATTAACATAATGTATGGTAAAAAAAAACGTTTGAAAATCAGTCAAACAGGTTCAAATAATACTAGAGTTTAATTGTACAAAAACTTCATTAATTAAATAAAAGCATTAGCACTAATTCTGTTAATCACGCTAACTAAAATTATCTTAAACTTTTTATAAAAAAGAAATAGCTCGTATTATATTTACGCTAAAATTCAAATTCGTATAGGTCCATTCAATGCTATCTCTAATATTACACTATGTAGATTTAGTTAGCACCAAATAATTGGCGTACTATTTTACCTAAAACTACCCACAATTATAATAAATACATCTATTTTCTGTGTTATTGCTATTATAGATGAGTGACATACTGATTTGGACTTTATCGTAACCATTTAAGCACTTATCATACATATCATATTTTCCAGTGACACTATCACAAATAAATATGTATCTATCTATGTATATATCTTCCAAAGACCTCATAAAAAAATGTTTAATGAATTTTGAATTGTGCCTATGGACATGAGTTCCAATGATATGGTCTAACGATGGAGATCCATTGGTCTCCATAGAAATCCACCCCTAGGCGATGGTGCCTCATTAGGCAGCCATGTGCCTAGCGATAGACTTCCTAAGCCTGGTGTATACATATACCACCTATACATAAGAATTCCACTTTCTTAATGTGTACTGCGAACGAATTGAACTCGTATATCGATATGTGTAATCCTGGAGTCTTCAAGTCACGAGTGAATCACAACATTGTAGGCCTGCGTACATCTTAGACCACGTGAAACGGTTCTCAAACGATAATACTTAAAATAGAAAAATTGATATAATACTTAAAATAGAAAAATTGATATAATACTTAAAATAGAAAAATTGATATAATACTTAAAATAGAAAAATTGATGATGTAACAAATTTGATAAATGCTTGTTTTATTATCATTGTTGTGGTATACAATATTATGTAAACTCTAAGGCTTTCACGGCCGGCGTTGCGTGTTGTATGTATTACTTCCGGGCTGTTTGGCCGTGGTCTATGTGAAACTTGTGTTCCAGACGTTTCGTCGATCACTGCGGTCGACATCTTCAGTGGTTCAGGTCCGAGCGGCGACAAGAGCGTAGAACTCTCCTCCGCGGCGTCTTCTCTGATACTGTATCAGTATCAGAGAAGACGCCGCGGAGGAGAGTCCAAATAGCCCGGAAGCAATACATACAACACACAATATTATGGTTTCTAAGTGCTATTAGTAATGCTTATGATTCGCTCATTAAAACGACTATATCTGCAGAATGACTAAAACCGCCGGATAATTTTCGTTATCACCAATTTGAACTCGTAAGGTTAAATTGGTTCTGTGCATTCTTGGATGCGCCCACGCATATTTTGCGGAGATATTGTTACTTAAGTATTCATCTTGGGAGTTGTTAAATGTTGTTTCGAGTATAATAATTATTTATAATTTCTACGTACGATGATTTAATAATGTAATGTTATGTATGAGAAATGTTTCTGACAATAGATTATTATTTAATTCCGAACTGTTTTTATAACCGCAAAATAAATAATGTAATAAGCTAATAGTTAAAAAAGTTTATAGATTCAAGCGTTACTTTCCGGAAATCCATGTCATAAAAATATTAATTAACACGATATTTAATGTTAAATCTGCTACTTTAAATGATTTCAGACTATGATGTAGTGTGCACCGCCCTCCCCCCCCGCATGAATTTTATTGCATGCATGAAGTTTACAATACGATATACCTACACAATATCGTACATTATATTTCATATCATCAAAATCAGGACAAATTGAAATAAAAATTGAGTCAAATTACCATCAACCTCTCAGCCAAAGGACGTCCACAGCTGGACATAGTCAAATTATAGTCTCTAATAATTAATTTAAACATAACAATAATTGATTTTTGGGAGAATTTCAATATATTTTATACACAATAAAAGTTTAAAGTTTTTTTCTGAATATTCCAAACGAGAGCTCTGTGAAGGAGGTATCTTGTTTATTATACACAGTGATACACATGGCACAGCAGTTCCTATCTATGGCATAGTGTCAATCTCAGATCGTGGTCGAGAACAACCCTCTGTCCATAAAAATAGAGTTCTTTTTATATATTCGTCGGCCGTTGGGGTCGAAAAGTTCTCGAATTGAGACCACGGACTGGCAAGCGCAGCATACGACGGCCACCGACCAGGTGGACAGACGACCTGACCAAGATTACAGGAAAAGGATGCGGGCCGCTTCCAACAGGTCCTTGTGGAAATCAATGGGGGAAGCATATGTCCAGCTGTGGACGTCCTATGGCTGAGATGATGATGATGACATTTACATAATTCCACCTTGATAGGCTTTTACAAATATGATACATTCTTAAAACATAGAATGTTACAATGAATGTTTTTTTTTGTTATAAAGAGTAAGTCAATAGTCTGCAACGGGTCGCTGACGCTTAGTCTATTATTAGCGTTTCGTTTAACTTTTATGTAAACATTCCTGTGCGTACAGCCGTATATAAAAGTGCTTGGACGATTGTTGAATATACTAGTGTTCAAAGAGTTTTATGGTAGAAAAAACAGACTAAATAATAATGAAGGAATAAATTCGGACTGCTAGTCGAATACTTCTATAGCTTGATGGCAAAGCGACAAGACGGTATTCTGGGTATCAATTCTACTAACACATTGCTCATAGATTGTCAATGAATCGTCGTTTTGTCTAGTTTTACTATTCTATTTGGAGTTTAATAGTAATGGCTACACAGATCTAATTTCTACTGCAATTCAATTGTATACAATGCAATCGAGATGCAATTGTTATTTTAACGGAATATCAAGTTAATTTATGATAAAATTTGAACGGCTATTGCATTGTTTTTGAATGGATTGTCTTAATAAATAAGAGAATCGAGTACAATATGAATCACGACACAGTAATAGTTCTCCGCCTCATTTTAAAGTTTGGGCACTATATCTTATAAACCATCTAAAAACTTACTATAAAATAAACACAACTGTGTAATATATGTTTTTAAACACTAACACTTATGAGATTTTTTGTCGTCATAGCCTCCGCACCAAGATTTCCCGTGTCGGGGGACGCATGGACACAATCACAGCATACAAACATCCAAGACCCGGGACGAACACCTGCATTCATCGGACAAATGTTTGCCCCTACCGGAATTCGAACCCAGGGCCCCGGAGACAGAAGTCTCCGGGGCTAAAGCCACGCATCCAAAAGTATAGTTGAAATATTCTTAAAAGGATCGGTGACATATAATGTCAAATCGCACATCGCGATGAGTGTAGATGTTTGTCCCAAGTCTTGGATGTTTCTGTGCTGTGATTCTGTGTTCACGCGTCTCGCGACACAGAGAATCATAGTGCAGGGGTCTGAGTGTGATAAAAAAACCACGTATCCTTTAAATATGTTTATTAAATGTCCTGTCAATGGGCTTAGTGGCTACCTACACTTCATGTTTCATTTTGAACATTGAGCACGTCAATTTTTAGCATAACTCAGTTCGTCAACCCCGGTGTCTAATTTAGTGCTTACGTTTTATCTCAAGAATAGTTGAATTTGGGTCTCTGTTTTTGATACGCACTGCAAACAACACCGTTATCATTCTTTTAAATTTGTAATTAGCATCAATCTTTCTAATATAGAAGACACGTGCAAGACTTAACGAGTCTTGCTTGTTTTTGTTTAAAATGTAATTGGATTATTTAGACCAGTAGCGGTATATTCAAGTTTTAAATTAACATCTTAAATTGTATAAATTCAATACGATATCAACCCTTCGCCCACTGTAAAGAAATAAATTCTTAAAAAAGCTGTTTAAATGTAATCATCGATATGCATACGTATCGGCCGAAATAACAGATTTTGACATAATAATATAGAACACGGTTGTTTTAAAATTGTAAGATTACTAACAATGAAGAATTTCAAATTCAAATAATGTATTCATCAAAAAATATTACTAATAGATATTATCCTAAGTTACAAAGTTTAGTAATAGTAAGTTACCCATATATACACCTAGGATGGTCGTTGGTAGCTGTACTAGGATTCCCTGTGTTACAGCTACCACGATTCCAACCTCTGGACAACAATATATATAATAATCTGTAGGTACTTACATAATATATTTTAAAATGAGATAGTATAGGTGACGCTAGAATTGTGTATTGTTACCATAACCATACCAAGACGACGCGCGCGGCGCGTGCGCCTGCAGTCGTCGTAATGAAGTGAATAGAATGCACAAACATCATCCGAACCAGTGGCTGTGGTTGCACCTACCTACTTTAGTGTGTGGCGCAAAGTCATAAGCGATAGCGATTTAAACAAAAATTGGTAACGCTTAATCGATACTTTTTATTTTTACTTATTTATTTTAATTTATGGTTATAATAACAATTTTACAACTAATACTTAAATAGTACATCTATTAATGGCGTACATAAAATAAAAAATAAAAAAGATTAATAAAATAAAATTAATTATTTGAAAAATTACTGTGTAGTATTGTGAATAGAATATTTTAACTAAATTCGAAAGTATTAATATTATATTAATACGTAATATTAATTAATATTATTATGTACTTTCATACAGAAATATGAAATTAGCACCTACATTATTAATACTTTACATAGACTACCTATTACGGTAGTTGTGTAAGTTAACAATGCAATATTTAAATATATATAAATACAAGGTTTCTTTTTTTTTTTGTTAGAATAATACAACGCTCTAAATTGTCAATGTCATGTCAATGTTTACGTGGTATTTTAAGTAGGGGGTTGGTAAAGGACGCTCTCAAAAATATAATCGTATTAGAAATTTAGAACAGCAATGCTTCAAAATATACAATTTGTCACTGATAGTATACATTGATAATTTAATTTTTCTTGCAGCACTAAGCAGTTTTTGGTAATCCTTTGTTATTCGGATTTACTGTCGTTTAAATATCTCTTAAAATTATATATCGGTAATCGCAGAGACCACATTACTAGTGGCATCGCGAACTCACCTGTAGCCCTAGACAGAGTAACATTCTACAAGCGTTAACGCCGAGAGCAAACATACAAAATGTATAAGATGACACTTCAAAGCAATATATCAAGTGATCAATGAGTACGAATATTCATCGTTAGCGGTTGGAGAAAGAGAAGAGATGCATCTTGTCTAGGCCCACTGGCGATAGAAAAGATAGCAAACACGTACACACAAACTTTCGCATTTATGATATTAGTGTGAAGTATGCGTTGAGATGGGATCTTCAGAGCCCCATATTAACAGTAGATTGACCAATCATCTGGCGATAAGGGACGCCGAAGTCTATTGGACAAGAAGAAATACCCTCGCATATGAATTACCTAACCGCTTTTAATAAGTGTACCGCACTGGTGATGATGAAGAAAAGGAGAAAGTCTCTGATACCCATGTCAGAGAGTTGCAACTGTGCAACTTTGACATGGGTATCAGTGACTCCTTTTCTTCATCATCACCAGTAAGAGGAAAAAAAAAAACTTTTTGAAGGTGCCGCGTCGTGCCATACATCACATGGCCACATTCTTAAGCTGCGTCTTTATGTACATACCTAAATACATGTACATATATATCCTAATTAAAGGCAAGTCACGTACTGAGTTAAGAGTACAGTAACTTGGCATCGTCCCAAACGCTCGAACCTGCAACGTAAAACGTCTGATATAATCCAGAATCTCTTTCGAGACATTATTTTATGTCTTTGGAGCTTTATGCATGTTTGGAAATAGCTAATGTTCAGTGATACCTTTATTGATTAAAATTAGATCAATAAAATTAAAGGTATAGCTTTACATTCGTATTGAAAGTAGACTTAGGCCCCCGATCTAGAAATCTTCGCTGCGTGTAAACTGAGAATCCATAAAAGTATACTTAGCGTTCGTTAATGCGCACTGGTTTCCTACAATAAATCACGTCAGTATCGTTAGCGTTTAAAGTGAATTATGTTAACTAAATTATAACCAATCGTTAGCGTCTAGAACGAATTGAAAGAACCTGCATGGTGATGTTTCATGATTATGATGAAAAGTAGCCTATGTGTTATTCCAGGACCTGAAGTATCTATATACCAAGAGTTCCTACTTTTGTTCCAGGTTGAAATAGCATGCGAGCTACGGAAACCGTTATTTGTCCACGAAAAAGAAGCGCAAGACGACCTGATCAAGATCCTGGATGAGTTCGGCAGCCGACTACCCCCGGTCGTTATCCATTCCTTCACCGGCTCCGTGGAGCAGGGCATTAAGTACATCGAGAAGGGATTCTATCTTGGTATCACTGGCTATATATGCAAGGTATGTTTGATTTGTGGTAATTAAAGCTTTTGAGAATAATAATTGCTAATTTTATAAATCTTCTATATAAGTTTAATTTTTGCGATGCCTCCCGTGAAACAGGGAATCCACAAGGGTTCCCAAGAGTCATTTGAGGCAATGGATACAATGACATCACGTAAACATTCAAGACCCAAGAGGAACACCCATGCTCATCACGTAAACCCAGTCTCATGGGATCAGAAGTGAATCTAACTGACCACTTAGCCATGGGTATCAATTTTTTGAAATTTGAGATTATGGAGTCCTCAACTAATGACTATGATAGGGTTTCGGGCCAATTATCTTCATAGCTGTTCGTTGTATATTTCAGGACAAGTCAGATGGGGGTATCAGACGGCTGCTCTCGGAGAGGATGCTTCCTTTGGACAAGCTGCTGGTGGAAACCGACTCGCCATTCATGTACCCTAACATGAGGGCTTCCAAGCTGCCGTTGCACGTCAAGGACTCTTTGACTGAAAGGTGACATTCACACTAAAATTACAAATGCGAAAGTTTATCAGTATGTGTGTTTGTTACCTCTTCACGCCTTATTGGCTTGATAGATTTGCATGAAATTCGGAATTTGACATTCAGGAAACATGATGAAGAAACCGAACGTCTGCGGCAGTCCTAAATTAGTAGACTTGACACTCTGATCTATGAACACATAGTTAGTTCAAACAACTTTTTGTAGTTATACCAAATTCTGTCAATACCCTATAATAAACTTTTTGTGGTGTCGTTTGGTACACAGATACTTACAACGACGTAGGCATCTGCTAAGAACATATTTGGGTATCTAATAGTGTGAATAAAGATAGTATTTATCAGACATCTGATGCGGATATCAATCTATTCAGGATTATCTTGTTATGTCTAGATCTGATATGTCAAGTTAGCGATGCCCTACATAATGTGCTCCTGAAATGCCCAAAGATCCAAGGTTCACCTGCGCTGTGTCAATGATTTATACAAAGTTGTATTTTCGGTTGCAAAAAGTACTGGAAAACTGCCTATTTTGGTTAGAAGGCAATGGCGTCTCTAACGCGTATATTATTGAATCCTATGCTCTCAATACATTCAGTTGTTAAATCTTTTTTGCAGATCAATGACCTTCGTGAACCGTTACTGCACGTTCCAACGGAATGAGCCGTGCGCTCTCCCCGCAATAGTGGAGCTGGTGGCCGGCTTCCTCGGACAGAGCCCCGAGGACGTCGCTCTAGCCACCGCCTTCAACGCGCTCAAGATCTTCGGACTCAGTCAGTAACTGAACGTGTACAGGTGGACTCGCCTTTCGAGCTGGCACTAGTGGGGTAGATTTGGAAAAACTGGGAAGCGCTTGAAATAAGTCTTAGAAAATGGGTAGGAAATTGACAGTATGGAACTGAGACTTTAAAATGTTTGATGATTTTGTAGAAAAGTGGTTTTGAGACGTCTGTGATCTCACGAGTAACTCGTAGATCAGAAAGATATCGACTCCGTTTAAGATTTCCAATCTAAACTTGAGATGGTATCGACACGGATTTTTTTATAGTAATACTTATACGATAGACCCACGTCTATACAGATGTTATTAGCTAAATTTAGTTTTCTGTGGTTCTGACTCTAAAATATTTTATTTTAATACAGTTGGAAGACATCAGTCATGTAAAGACCAAAAAGTCACACCAACTAGAGAAGTAGTCTGTTACTGTCCTGGAAATATTAATTGGTTAGTATGTTCCATTCTCTGTAAGAAAACATAGTCATCTCTTACAGAATGTCAGTCCATTAATTGTTTGTCGTCTATGGTCGTTTGAATCGAAAAAGTTACTTTATATCTAGTTTAATTACTTAACGATAAATGTAGAGCCTGTTCCATTTTCTTGTTGACATTTTGTAAAGAATCCTACCATACTACTACCAGAGTTCCAAGAGTTGGGAGTTGACAATCTGGACTCATCAAAACTGGGATGTTACCCAGTCTTCCATATATTTTAATGTCTCACCAAATATGAATCCATTATCAATGATGACAAAATCAGAAACGTCAATTTCCTACCTAATTTCATATTCAATTATAATGAAGAATAGAATATATACAATAAATAATTGAAAATATTGCTGACCGTATTCAGGGATCGAATCGGACTGATTTTATAAGTATATAGAGATAGGTTTGTTTCCTACGCGAAACTGCTACGCTCTACGGCAAAACGATTCCCTGTTTTGTTGAAAATGTTTAGTATATATATATTTGGCCTTACGCTTGTGCCTTGACATGTTATTGAAATAAGATTGTACGTCAACTGTTACGTCATTGGTGTTGAGTTTCATTCGACGTCATCAGAGGTTTAAATTGATTAACAATTAATGTTAAATATAACTCGAAAACTGTGAATACTCAGTTCAATATTGCATTTCGAATTGACAACGACCATTTTTTGGCATAATGAGGCTATCGACATTTAGCAGGGTACTGCATATTAGTGTTACGTTTAATTATACATGTATGTCCGTTAATAATATTTGTGAATGTTAATTATGACCAATGAGAAAACTATATCTTGCCATCGAATAAGTTTAATCTAAATTTTCAATGCCTCGATGGATTGTCTGCCTTTAAGGACTGAAATGGTTTCTATTGTCGTCGAAATAAGACATAAATGACGATATTTACACAGAGATGTCATTTAATGTCTTCCGATGAGCTAGACTTGTTTGACATTACAAAAGCGTCCCTGACGCTGTCGAGTCCCAAAAAAATGCCATTTTTTTATACAATGTAATGTTAATGAATGATGCATAATATTGTAGAGAGCAAATTATTTTTGTGTACTATTTTTATTGTTGAAATCATCACGTTTGTTTCTTTATAGTCGCTTTTTATGTTTCATGTGTAGATAGAGCACGAGCCTTGTATGCGGTGGCAGCGGTCATTATAGTCAGTCTGATCTCATATACTCTGTGTGTGTATGATTTAAAAAATAATACCTAACCGCTTTGATATTTGATTGTATAACAGTCTTGACTGCGAATTGGTTGAATATATGATCTGAGGATCACTATCGAAATGTTACCGTTCGTATTACAGCATATTGAACAATTGTATTGTGTACATACATGCTTATATTATGTCAATTTTCTTGAAGTGGTAGGCAAGAGCCATAACTTTTCATTTGCATTGATCAAATGAAATAAAAGCATTTATTTGCTAGAATACACATTTACAGTTCATGTCACAGATCTTAATATAATTTTTGAGACATTGTATCCATAGAAATAGAGATGAAAATCCGTTGCCACCGATTTCCTTCTAGCACGGTGTTAGGTATATTTTAGTTTCGCTCTGCGCAGAGCATTCCTAATCAAGGTAATTTATATAATGTTTTATCGAATATACTGTAAATAGATGTAAAATGTAATTATTATTTAATTGTTAATGCTGTAGTCACAACGATATCAAAGACTGCAAGTATTATAGAAATGTGAAACTTGACATTGATTTTATGATTTTATTATGAATATTTTTAATTATTTAATCGCGTTAATGTAAGAGTATTCGTTATTGATTTCTTTATTTTTTGACAATCACTTTGTTAATAGATTTAAGGGTTAGGCTGGACCTTAGCCAATAATGTACAGAAGTTACATTTCTATTAAGACATTCAGGGCATAATTTTGATAATGTAATTTATTGAACACAGCAAATTGTTATTTAATTGTGTAAATATAAATAACAAAATTGCCTGAATTTCTTATCGAATAAGGTCTGAACACAGCGTTATTCTTAATTACACATAATGTATAGCTTTTTTTGTTGGTGTGTTTGGATTATTGAGTGATTTCTGTGCATTGGGTCCAGAGTGCAATTTAGTGCCTTCGATAAAACGTCCTTTTGTGATACCAATATATTTCTTAGATTGTACAGATTATTTCTTTCAATATACAATAAAAAGAAGTTAATATTGTTTTACTGCTTCTTTTTAATTCAACCATAAGGAAAAAACTTTGTTCATTACAAGAAATAATCCAGAAATAGGGTATTTTCTTTTTCGTAAATTCAAATTCAATTTATTCAAATAAGTGCAGATTTATTTTTAGTATTTTTTTTTTTAAACAACATCAACAGCTAATAGTATTTGAATGATGGAAGAATATAAGTATGTATAGGTTAGCGCGGACCCAGATGGTATGTTAGCTATATACCTAGTGAGTTATTTAACCTCCGTAAACCCTACAGAGCGTAAGCGTATCACAGATAATAGTTAACAGTTTCTATGAAAACTTCAAAACATACTCAGATTTTGATATACATTATTATACTTTCTATGTCATTACGCAAACGCGCTTGTAGGGTTTATAGACGTGAAAAACAGTTCTATTTTTTTTTTTTTAAAGATTATAAGCTTGCGTTTGACCACTGTCCCACCTGATGTTAAGCGACGACACGGTCTAAGGTGGAGCACGCAAACTTAGAAGGAACCTATTCACTCGCGACTTGAAGACTCCGGGGTTGTACATATCGGGAAACACAGACTCAGGCAGTGAGTTCCACTCTCTGGCAGTACGCATTATAAAAGTGGAAGCAAAACGCTTCGTGCGTAACGGTGGTATATCTACCATGTAGCGGTGGCGCATAGTCGTTATTTGTTCTTAGGACGTGCACACCTGGTATAACTCCAGTGTTGACGCTCTTTAGGCTTTCAGTTGGGACAGGTACAGTTACCGAAAACCTTAAAGCTTATGAAAGTCAGGAAGCTTGGCAATGCACTACAGTCTGTGCCAAGAAAGGGTCGACGTGAAAATTACATCAAAAAATCTTCAGGAAATTTCAAAGGTTTTCCTCGAGTGTTGAGTGTGACTTGCAGTGAATGTTTTTAAATCGAAACTAAATTAAATTTTGCGAAAAAAACAATATGTAAAATAATAGTTTTTTCTGTTGCATCCATCTTACTAATATTATAAATGCGAAAGTTGTGAGTATGGATGTATGTTTGTCACTTTTTCACGCCTAAACAGTTGTATAGATTGGGATGAAATTTTGTATGGAGACGGATTATACCCCGGATTAGCACATAGGCTTATTTTCGTCATCACCATGCGGGTAAAACCACGAGGCGCAGGTAGTCTGGAATACAGACCAGAAGCCTAAGTGGGAATCACAACCTCAGTCGTGTCGCGAAACTATTGAACTCAGTACTGTCATTAGTACGAAATACTAATTATTTTTAGTAACAAATATTACATTCAGTTTATAGAGTCCGTAGGCTCTTGAACTAGAATAACGTGTTTCAGGAGCCAGTGGCTTCTCCTATAACTTCGATCAAGAATCTTGATCGTCTTGAATCCTATAAAGATGAAATCGTCTTTAAATGTATCAACAAGTGAATTTAAAAGGAAAAGAAATTTTTTTCATTTAACATACTACACAATCAATATCACAGCAAATAATATACGCCTAGTTTATTAACTAGGCGTATATTTTATATAATAATTTATTATATATATATAATATGAATGGTGCGTTGTTGTGTTGTATTGTGTGTGTGTAACGGTGCGAAAGTAAGTGATTGTGGTAGTGCGTTGTGATATAAAAAGAAAGTTAAGATAGTACGATATCATCTTTTCAATGCCTTCAAAATCAAATCACTGAGCCATGTTGACTGGTCGGTTGGCGCAGTTGGTAGCACTCTGCCTTCTGAGCCGCTGGTCCCGGGTTCGATTCCCGGACAGGTCAAACATTTGTGTGTATGAACATGTCTGTTTGACCTGTGTCTGGGTGTGTATATGTATATAAGTATATATATCTGTCATCAGGTTACCATAGCACAGGCTCTGCCTAGTTTGGGACCTTGTGTGAATGTTGTCCCATATTATTATTATTTTATTATTATGTAATTACTACAATACTACAACTGAGACAGAGAAATTATAGTTTATACAGACAGTATGTGTGTTATGAAACGTTTCAATGAATGTGGTACGATGACTGAACGTAAAAGGTTTTGTTAATAAAATACTTTATGGGTAACAATACATTTAATTTAATACTAATTATATACAATTTGGCAGGCATTCTAGTCTAACATCAATCCGATCACAAAATATTCATGTTCAGAACAAATTTAATGTCAAACCATGATTAGATTCTTGAATCACAGCAAATTCAGAACGTATAACTAACAAAATGTAGGTAATATTTTAAATGTAACGTTTTTGACATCCGAAGGCCTTTGAGTTACCTATACTAAAAGTAAAAACAATTGCAGTTTTGCTCATAAATCGATCACATTATTCCAATTATATTGGACCATTCCATTGTTGCACATTTTTAAGAGACAAATCCCTAGCAACTTCAAAAAAGAAACTTCGTAGCTCACAGATACATATGTTGTGCCAGTGGCGTACGAACCAAAGGGAGGGGGATATTATCCAAACTACAATAATTCTCTATAATATATTAGGAGAATGTAAAGAACTGGGAGTTTTGTTACCTAAAACATACAAACAAAAAGTCAATTGGGCACTTCATATTTTTTAGAAGCCTTTTGAAAACGGAGACAGATCTCTTTTGTGTTCAATAGGTGTTATAACCATGTCTTCTTCTTCAGCTGTCATCACAGTACTCATACTTTTCATACACTCATAACTCCTCAAGTAGTCGGAAGACCAAAGAAGATATAAATATATTTCCTTGGTTCAACGGGTGACAATCTTAAAAATAGATATATTCAATTGAAGTGCGGGTACTTTTAACTCAATTAGTCATTGGCCCTAATTCTGTCAATCACATAAACTAGCTAAAATTCACTAAAATTCTTCAAATTGAAATAGCTTGTATTCTATTTACGCTAAAATTCAAATTCGTATAACTTCATACAACGCTCTCACTAATATTAGACGAGTTTTATTCAACTGTTAGCCAATTGCGGGTAGTTTTAGTAGGCACCAAATAAATGGCAACTTAATTTCGCTAAAACTACCCGCAAATTTAATAAATATATTTTAATTTTAGTGATCTTATTGATAAGTCTCATACTAATTTAGACTTTATCGTAACCGTATAGGAACTGATTTAGTTTTCCAAAATTTTAGTTCAGTTCAGTTGAATAAGCGAATCACTACCATTGATATTGATGTGGACTAAAACTACCCGCGACTATAAAACTGTTCTAATAT
This sequence comes from Apeira syringaria, assembly GCA_934044485.1. Lineage (NCBI taxonomy): Eukaryota > Metazoa > Arthropoda > Insecta > Lepidoptera > Geometridae > Apeira > Apeira syringaria. The sequence goes on along the minus strand of OW203658.1, from coordinate 5,878,521 downwards.
ATTAGGATCGATAACTGTAAAACAAATTTTAGCATATATTGCGTCAGACCAGTATACATGTTTAGGAATTATTTACAGAAGAAATTATGTCACAAGATGCCCCTTAGAAATTTTTGAAATATCCATTGAATTGCACATTCTCTATACTCAATGCAGTCATACTCTCTAAGCTCTAAATACCGTTTCCAATATGTAGCCGCATTTCTTTATACTAAATCTAATGAAGACGAAGAATCTTCTTTAATAAGTCTTCTTGTAATATATTGGTCCATGATAATACTTATATTATCATGGACCAATATATTACAAGAAGACTTACAATCGCCTAAAGAAGATCGTACGCCGGAAAAAAATTCGTAATTCCAGGCTATTAAAAAATATAAACCGATAACTTAGTAATCGAAGTAGTTACATAAGTAAAACTAGCACAAACATTTTCAAACCTGTAGCGCCATCTAGATTTAGCCTGGAATTATGAGGATTTTTCCAGCGTACGATTTTCTTTAGGCGATTGTCAGTTTTCTTGTAGTATATTGGTCTATGGTATTAACGTCTTGAGAATGCAGTCCAGTATGTTTATGAGACAAGACAATCTAAACTAGCTTTTATCGAGTTGCCTGACAATGCCGGGCGGCGGCGAAGTCAGCACTTTCTTGGAGAGCCTTAGCTGTCCAGAGACTGGGTCCCGCCCGAAGAACTTCACTTGTATCTCAGAGCCCACGTCCAGCCCGAGGGCTGACGGATGCATAATCTGAAAAAAAAATCGTTTCGAATGCCTATTGACAGATGAAATAGCTAAAAAGCATTCTAAGCAATATCGAAATGCTAGCGATGATAGCTCAGCGGTAGGAGCGTCGGCTGTCGAACTGACGGACGCTGGTTTGATCCTCACCGATATCTTCATTTTCCGGTGAAAGCAACACCGTTATCAAATAAATAAATTCCCAGCATTGGTGGTAGGGTACTTTCGAGTACTCGCTTGGCTAGCTACCACCCTCAAGTTTGAAAAACTGTCACATAACACAGTAGTGTGTTCAGGCAGCAGTCCTTAAGAGCCAGTAAGCATTCTAGGTCTAGCGTGATAACGTCTTCGACCACATCGTCGATGACCATCAAGTGAGGAGGTCAAACGTTAGGTCTATACAGTATAAGCAATATGGCTCGTCCCCCTTTTTTTAGGAACAGCATCAAACTTTAGAGGGCACCTAAAACTACATTTACGTTAATAGCTTAAAAGATACGTTTTAGAATATGGATTTGGTGCATAACAATTGGCTTTAGAATTATTAATATGTTTATTGATGTGTTTATTAATATGTTTATACGTTGAAAGAACACCAAACTTAAAACAATTAACTAGATCTAAATAAATTAGATTTTGGTGTCAAAATTGATGAAAAAAATATTAATTATTAATTTTAATGTACTTTTGTTTCAAATTTACCTTTCTATGGTCCAGTTGTGAATTATGAACCAGCGCTGGCGCCATACCCGGGTATAATGTCACCAGCACTCCCACTTCTTTGATCTCGACCACTTTGGCCTTGTAAATGGCTCCGAACTCAAGGTCCGGCGTCCTTTCAGCCGAGAGCCAGGTGGCGATTCTGGCGCGGGCCTCGTCCATCGCCGCTTGGGAGGGAGCGAAGATGTTATACTTTGTGTCGTCTATTGGGGTCACCTGGAATATACGAAAAAAGTTATTTAATGCGATGTCTAACGTGATGGATAAGCTTGAGCTCTTCTGCGTTTCAGAGAGTATGTCAGAAACTGTCTGTAGCTCCCGTCTTGTGTAGTTAAGGTCTCAGTGACCTGTGACTAGTCCTACCAGTACACAAAGATAACATATATAGGTTTATAAGTAAATGTTATTGTTGTCCAGAGGTTCGTGAGGTCATGTCTATGGGCACCGACTAAAATTGAAAACGTAAGTAAGGGCCCATATTCACGACACTCACAACATCATTATTATTGTTCTTTCTATGTATCTCTTGTGTAATGTGTGTTGTGAGTGTTTTGAATAAATGTGGTCTTTCTTTCAAGACGGATCTTCGTCTCCATCTCTCATTCTCTTTGCTGTTGAATTGCTTGTAAATTTGGGGTTTTTGGCTAAAATTGCAAATTGGTCCGTCGAATCGGATACCAAAATTCAAGTTGGTTCAATTTCGCTGAAATTTGGCATTTAGGGAGATTTGGGATCCCTGTTTCCATATATAAAATAAATTTTTGGATGACGTCATTTGTTTTTAAGTGTCGTCATTGGTTTACCTGTACACCAGTTTCGACATACAGTTTCTTCAAGTTGCCACCGCCGAGACCCAACAACTTCGCTCTCTTGTGCGCTTCCACTTCCATTTCCTCCAACACCGGCATGTTCTCTTTGCGCCCTTCTCTGGAAATTAAAAGGCATTGTTTCAATTTAATGGTAAACATTGATTTTGTCATTAATTCAAGAGCACTCATAAATATTCTATACATACATGGTTATTATATTCTTCTTCTTCTTCTCTCAGCCATGTGCGTACACTGCTAGACATATGCCTCCCCCATAAAGGTGGGATTTTCCAATACTCGCCAAGCTTGGCAGGCGAGTTGGCGAGCGCAGTATGTGTGTATCCTCAGAAAGCGCTGCTGCCCACCTTCTAGTACGTGGTCCCTTAGCCGACTCTTACGGCACCCGCGGGAAGAGATGGAGGAGTACTATTCTAGGCCGGTACCACCACGACCATGGTTATTATATTAACACTAACTAATTACGAAACTACAGCTACCTCCAATAACATTTGAGCAATCCACTAGCTGTTGCCAGCCTATAGATAACTGAAATGCTCAAACCCTACCCGTTGGAAGTGTGCCTGGAATGTTAGCAGCATTGCTGTATTGAATTGCAAGCTGATTCGTTGAGCCAAAGTATGTGCCAGCATTTTAGTCACGCGTCGCATCGACAAAGTCACGCTCTAATAAGTTTTGGAAAATCCGATGAGCTCCCGATCCCACAGGCCCAGTCTCAACTCCAAATGGTTCAAATATGTAAAACCCCAAATGTGTTATCCTAAATACCTTAGATAACTAAATACAAAAAGACCATATGTAAAACGGGCGGGCTTATTGCTTGCAAGCGATGGGGCTTTCATTTTTTCACATTTAGTAGCTTTGTTTCAGTACAAGGGGACGAATCAGGAATTCTGAGTTTCTGGAGGCACAACGAGTCAATTTTAAGTAAAACTTTTGTAAAAAAATATATTTGAATTTAATTTATATAAATTATTGTAAAATAAAATTAGTGTCAATAAAACCGCAGCTAGTTATTATAATAAGTCTTACCTAGGTTTATCTATACACTGGTTCATTATGTCAATGATTTTCGACTTGGCGTCGCAAGCCTTCTGTACGGACTCCATGACGACTTTGAGCGGCAGTCCGGGGATCTTCACGTCCACTTGCAGCGCCGTTATACCCTTCTTTGTGCCTGCCACTTTGAAATCCATGTCACCCATGTAGTCTTCTATACCCTGGGGGACATCTTAAACTATTAATCTTGATGACACCACAAAATAAATAGATTATAGAAAAACTGCATTTCGCAAAAATGTGCAGAGCCGCGTTCAGAGGGATTTTACTCTTTTTCTTGAAGTGTAGCATATAACGATTATCATTATGGAAGTGTTTTTGTGTGTAAGACCTTTAGTGTAAAGTTGTATATAAGACGTTTTGTGTAAAGTTGTTGAGTGTAAAACAGTTATTGAAGAGGTGTTGCCTGCAATATTATTGCAAAAGAGACTGAGTTCATGACGATCTTTATAAAGGTCATGCTTGTGAGGCGGTTTTTGCAATGATTTCAATTACGAGAAATCTTTGCAAAGATGTGATAACTGTGAGATAATTATTGTGAGGTGTTGAATTATTGTGTGTTCTTTGTATATAAGTAAAATTTTGAAGTTGTCGGGCATTAAAGTATATGTGTAAAGGCATTAGAATTAAGTTATTATTTTTAGAGGTGTTGTTGTTGGTAGATTAAAATGATGGTCCTAGCTGTAAAAAGATTGTTAAGCTTCGTCATAGATAAACTTTAAGGGTTGTTAGTGTCATAATCAAAATAGTTAGAGGTAAGTAACACGTTAAGTTAAATAAAAAACAATATATACATAATGAGCGGTGTAGAATAGTGACTCACTAACAAATCAGTGAGTATCCGATAGTCGTCCATATTCCCGTGTTGGTTGTAGGTGGAGACAAGCCCCACAGCGACCCCCGCTGCCGGCGCCGCAACCCGCACCCCCGCGTCCATCAGCGCTAGCGAACCCCCGCACACGCTCGCCATGGAGCTGGATCCTACACCACACCGACACACACTAGTTGCATCACTCGGCAATTCACTTGGCCAACACATATAGTATTAATTTTAAACAACTTTTATACAAGCTTTCGCAGCGCCGTTCACCCATGTGATCTTCACGGTTGAACTGGGTAAAGCGATGAACGCTGCGATCGACTTGGACTATATGGGTGACTCCTAGTAGAATTTGTTCATTTGAGGGCTTCCGTGCTCGGTCCCGAATGTTATCTTAGGATAACAGTCACTATAGTTCTATGAATGAATCTCAGTTTATATTTACTCACAAGAGCTTCATTATTTAAGAAAAACTGGAAAAACTACTGTTCAATGACCTAAGTCTTAGGCGAAACGATTCAGGAAACTGATGCTACAAAGTTATAGGCCTAACCAAAGAAACATTGGCTTATATTTAACCTCTTTAAGTAGCAAATGTCCAAACATTCTTACAATCATATCATGGGTATGTTGCATGTGCTCTAACATATTGCGTTATGTTCTGGGGAAATACTATTCACATTATATTGTACGTTCTGAACAGTGTAGTGCCAAAAACTCTGGGGATCCTTACATTCTTGAGTAAATAAATGTAACATTTTCATCGCTGTTCATAAGTGAGCTTTATTGAAAAATGGCCCTTGCTTTAAAAATACTACCAACTGAAAAAAATACATCAAGAGAAATAAGTAAGAGAAAACTCTTTGGAATATAATATTTTTTAACTGTATGCCATCTATTTACTATCTATAACAATAATATAACAATTCCTCTTTAGCAGCGCTACTCGAACTTATAGCAACACAAACTCCTTATTTATTTTTTTACAACTACAAGCCACTATTTTTCCTAATCAGGGACATGAATCAGCTAGAAGCGTTGGTCTTGAGGATACTTAAAATAACGACATTTATTTCTTATTGTCAAACTTGCATTTACGCTGCCAGATGAGAATTTAAACGGCTTTCGACCTTTCTTTATACAATGGGCCTAAGAAAGGTTCAGGTCAGAAATAATATCTACTATTATTTACGAATTCACAAATAAATGATAGATCCGCGCGCGCTAACGTAAGAAGATAGAAGAAATGCTCGCGCAACTTATGGTTCTGTTGCCATGACGTAATTATTCACAAACTTCTGCGATTTAACAGCACCTAGGGGTTCGCGAACTCCACAAAATACATAAGTGTACAGTAACTGTGCCAGTTTGAAAACTGGCTTCAAGCCAGTTTTTCCGTCCCGCCTGATGGTAAGTGATTACCGTCACATATGGACCTGTGAAACAGTGTTGGTTCTTTTGGTGCATATTGATTCTCCTTTTATGGCTAACATGTCGTTACTATAAGAAAAGATATTCATGCTCACGCACTAGGGTATCCTAAAGAAGTATGGACTCACACAATCCCATTACATAAACATCCAAAGCCCGAAAAAAAACATCTATATTCATCATAGAAATGTTTGCCCCAGAAGGGATCCAAGCCCGTGGTCGTGGTTCTAAAATCTGCGTCATGAGACACGACGAGCGTCTCATAAAAGACAATTGATAAAAAAAATAAGAAAGCTTATCATTTACACTCTATGAGGCTCACTATTTTCTCTGTACATTTCATACAAAGACGTCCTCAATTCTCCGTGTACTAACCGTTAGATTCCAGGACTTCAGCCGTGAGCCGCAATGTATATTTCTGGTGGGGCACTATGGGCAGCAAACCTCGCTCGGCCAGGGCTCCGTGTCCGGCCTCGCGGCGCCCTGCCGGTCCGCTCCGTCCCACTTCCCCTGTCGCGTACGATGGGAACTCGTAGTGGAGGAAGAAACTTTTCTCTTTGATCCCACTGTAAAATCAAAACCAGTACTACGTTTTACCAAAAGCAAATAAACAACATAACATAACAATCCCAAAGTAACAACCCTTTCAAAAGTAGGGTTTCACATTACGAAAAAAATTATTGCAGTAGGCGCAGCTAATGTCTGTTCGGTTCTGAAGTTAGCTTCTGCAAATGTTTGTGCGTGTATCGTTCAATCAGTTTGTCATCGAACAGAGTAAGCGAGATAAGAAGATGCGACAAACGTAAGCGAGCGAACGAGACAGTTAGACAATAATGGACTTGCCTCCATACCAACTAAAAAATAGATACAGCACAGCTACATGTAGACAATTTCAGATACATAAACATACATTGTGCCTGCTATTAATAATGGGACCGCATTCTCTCCGATCAGGCTATTTACAATGTACAATTTTTTTTGCAGACATGATATTCACGGTATTGAGAATGACGCTCGACGCACGGAAGTTGGATCGATCCATATCTCGAATCAGCTTTCAATGTAAGTTACATCACATTACATCACACATTATCAAATCCACAGCATGGTAGTAGGATACTTTGGCCATCTCATTGGCATATCACCCTCAAAGTTGTTATCTAATTCTTCCATAAACACAACCAACCAGTTCAGGAGACTAGTTAGGTCAATCTACCTGTGCAAATATCGTGCGAGTTATTTATGGGTTAGGACCAATTACATATACATTTAATTGCACATTCATTTCCCTTATATGTCTTTATTCTATATGAATAGGATAATAAGCCAGATAAAAGTATGCATACCTGGTGAGCATAGTCAGGGTGTCCATTTTGAGGGCACTCTCTGGAGAGTCGAATGCCACAGTACACAGTACTTGAGTTTGTCCACGTTGGAATAACGAGCTTCCATGTAGAGGTTCATACAATGATACCTGAAAATTGACAATTTGCAATACAACAAAATTATTATTTTAATTTAAATTGGGTGTGTCGCGTCGTGGACTTAAGTTGCAAATTCACCAGAATTTCCATGATGTAGCAGTGTTCACTAATCATTTTGAAACTCTAGGGGTTCCTTTGAATTCTACTCTCTACTTTGGCTAGTCCAGCGATCCAGGGCGTTGCTTCTTTATATTAAGGAGTTACGATGACTCAGGTAGTGGCTGGCGGGGGTAATGCACAAAACACCGGAAGCGATATGCCAGAGCCCCCAATTCAAATAAAAATAAGAAGAACCTTTAAAAATTTACAAAAATAAGGTTATTGCTTGTCAGTGTGCACTTTTGTAATGAGACTTACAACCCCTATTTTTCGCTACAGCTTTCTTCAGAAGGGATTCTTGCAATATGATATATGTAACTAACTGTGACTCTACTCATCTTAGTCACACTTTCTAGAGTGATATGAAGACATGTTTTCCAGCCAAGTGACTGTGTCCCCTTCTTTATCTATCAAAGTTCAGAGGATGGCTAATTTTTACAGCCTTACAAACTAGTGACTAGTAGTACTAACCTGACAGTTGATATTCCTGAGATCATCCAAGTGTCTCCCATCACATCTCGTGTCTGTCTCAAATATCATATCCCTGAATATCTGCTTGAGGTTGGAGTTGAATGCATCTTGTAGCTGTGTGAGATCAGCCTCTGTGTCACGGAGTTGGTTCAGGACTGTTTGACGGAGCTCAGACACTGCGTTGTCACGGGAGATTTTGTCGTGGCTGTGATCACTGTCAATCAAATTAAATAGAAGTGTCCTTACTGGAAATAGAACAATATCAAATGTAGAAAAATGACTATCAAACATAAATAAAATGTCTTTATGCAGGCAAAAGTACCCATAAATAACAATTGACAAATGGTTTAGACTAACAAACTAAATCTAATAAAAGTGTAAAAGGATAATAAACTTGGTTATAAAATACAATAAATATATAAAATTAAAATCGCTTTATAACAAGTCACTTGCGATTTTATTCAGATGTATTTACACCCAAAATCTCAAAATTGTACTGCAATGATTTTCTCCTAGACTTCGGGATGGCATTACTGGATTATCAAATTCTGTTCCATAAGACACAATAAGAGATCTTATAATTTGCAAAGAAATCAGGAAACCCGTGCGTCAGTGGAAATGCCCGACGTGCTGCAGTATCAAGGTTTCTTCAAAGGGATGGAAAATGCGTCATTATACTTGACCTTTATGGTCCCGAAACCAGTTGGGATACCCACTCGACTAACATACGTAAGTTAAACCGTAGCTAAATAATACTTACCCACTCACATGCATTAGATAGTTTACAATATTTTTATTGTTTGAGTTTATATATATATATATATAATGTTTATTTTATTTATTTACTTAATATTAACTCTGACTTTGTTGTCAACCAATATTGTACATCTGTAAGGTTATCCTTACAGATGCACAATATTGGTGGACTGGTGATTGGTTATGATCTAACATTTTAAAAATTAATTATATTTTATTATACTCCATTTTGTACAATTTCTGGGTGCTTAAATTATTATTTTTTGACAATAATATGATGAGAAAAAAATACCACAAACTAACACAATTGAGATTAACTATATGCAACATGGTGCAGGAGGGCAGAAGCAAATTCCGGTTAAGTAGCACATTTTTTCGAAAATGTGATTAGGTACACCAAAATGTTGATGGTTCTGAGGTTCTAGTGACGTGTAGGACCCACAATAGATCTAGAAACTCGAATGGCACCTGCCTGACGCCTGTTCTTCAATAAATTTCTCAGCATCTTCCTATCCTGATTTCAACTATGTGAGGTTGTTCAATGTGTGATTATTTCTAACCGACTTCAAAAAAAGAAGGAGGTTCTCAATCGGACCAGTATGTGTTGGTACCTCAGAACTTTCGATTGGGTGAACCAATTTTGATCGTTCTTTTTTATTTGAAAGCTGGTGCTTTCAGTGTAATCCCATTTAAATGTCATCCAAAGCGGTTTCAGAGTTACGCTCGAATAATTGAAAAGTGCTACACATATGTCGATGATATTATAGTTACGAGTGGAGAAATGAGTGATCATACACAATGACAATTGATCTCATGAGTATAGCAAGGGTCACTAAAACGGATGAAAAGGTGACTTGTTGAAGTCGGTACCATGCTCGCGATATATTGATAATTGTTACTTTTGAACTATCATGGTACGACTTTAACAAGTTATGTCATACTTTTGAGTGTTGAAGTCAGTTCCATTTTTTGGTAAATAAAAAAATTCTTAATAGTTATGTAGTGAATTGCAATCTCTATAGTGTAAAAACATTTAGCATATATTTTCATATAAAATATGAATATACTTACCTAAATATTTCTCTAATTTTCATACTAGATAAAGTCTTGACTGAGTCCACAATGCTTTGGTCAAGTGGCGGTTGTGTTTCATATTCCCTTTTTCTTTTGCCATACGTTTTTTGTAAACTTTCTATGCCTCTCACAATGTGCTGAGCTTCTTTGGTACCTAAAAATATAAAGGGTATATACGGGCGCTTATTATAGGGCGCAAGATTATAGTAAGGCACAAAATTCTAAACATATGTCATATTTAGAATTTCTTAATTATTTGAAGTTTTATTTTGTTATTATATAAGATTCTACTAGTGAAGTCTAAACATAACAATTACAACTAGAAATAAAATAAATTAATATCAGTGCTTGTTTATAAATTTTGTTCATTACCAACAACAAAATCATTTCTCTTTATATAATATCTTAAGTGTGATAAAAAAAAATCTATCAGTGGAGACGAGAATAATGATTATAATTGGAATTTTCTGTTTTATGCATGTTAGTACAGTCATTTGATGGTTTTTCCGGCAGTTATTTTAATTGATGACTATAGATTTCGATGGGCCCTTTCAAAATTTCAACTTTATGACCTCAATATTTTCCGCTTGCACAGCAATATTGAAAAAATTGCGGCTCATAACGGTATTTTATTAATATCTCCTTTTCTACCTAAATATGAATAAAAATACGTACTTAGAACTACAAAGAAAACATTCTACAATTTATGTTCTATCCTTTTTTTGTAAGTCTGATCGTTTCAGTGTACAATGCTGCAAATTTGACTCAATATATTATGCTTTGGTCAAATAACTCATATCCACACTACCATACTTTACAATGGTAAATGGCGCGTTTATTTGCGTTGCGTTTTAAGATCTGTGGACTATGGTTATTTTGATTGTAATTCGGGTAAGAGAAGATAAAACAATTTAAAGACAGTTTAGAGCATTCCATGATTAAATAGGGCGGCGCGAGCGGCAAATATGAGGTGACAAAGTTGAGATTTACAAAGAATACATCTAAATCTATATAATCCTAATTTTCATAACTCCCGAAAAACATTCCAGGTATCTCTCATTTTGAGTACCAAATGACTGTACTATGTAGTTTTTGTTAGGAAAGGGTTTACATAAACAACATTGACTTACATTCATACCTAATTTGATGGCTTTCAGGAGATCTTGTTGCAGAATATCTTGTGCACTGCCTTCCATCATCACAACCAGGTTAGCTTTAGTAGCGGCTACTACTAGGTTAAGGGTGGATGTTTCCAAATCTTTTCGTGTTGGGTTAATGATTATTTCATTGTCGACTAGACCTAGTCTGAAATATTCAAAGTAATGATATGAAACCAAATTTTTTGCTACAAAAATTTGAACATTTTTCCTAGCATTTTGTAATTATAATCACTATACAACCATTATTTCAATGAGTAATTACAAATTACTTCAAACTCTAAAAAATTGTAATAAATACTTACATTATTGTAAATGTTTGTACACCTAATGCGTGTATATATATAGTATATTAGTTTATATTTAGTCTATTTTAGTTAGGTTAAATTAATGTACTGTTTTACTAAAATGTATTCATTATTGATGAAAATAAAATGCATGTATTTGTATGTTTAGGTAGGGTCTATTGTGTTATAAAATATACATACATAATGTGAATACTTTAAGCCCTTGCAATAAGTTAAAAAATATGTTATATAAAATTAAGGTCCATGGATAACATACAAAAAAATTACAAATAAATAGATCTAAACTATTAAAAGGAAAAAAAATCCTTCAAATAATTTGAACGTAAGTTCCGCCTAGCATGGTGTTAATGCAATAAACCATAAAACTCTTAGAATAAGGGTAGGTGCCTTTGCTTGATACAATGTCGACTGTAATATTGATTTATCAGTCCTATTAATTAATTGTTCATACAATTAAAGGTAGATGGCACTAGTAACAACATACTCTCAGATGTTTAAGGAGGGTAGAAATTCGGTGCTAGTGGTATGGGATGCTATAGCTTAGTTGGACAAAGTCTTCTCTCAGCCATATGCATCCACTGCTGGACATATGCCTCCCCCATGTAGGGGGGATTTGCCAATACTCGCCACGCTTGGCAGGCGGGTTGGCGAGCGCAGTATGTTTACCAATCTTCAGAAAGCGCTGCTGCCCACCTTCTGGTACGTGGTCCCTTAGCCGACTCTTACGGCACCCGCGGGAAGAGATGGGGGAGTACTATTCTAGGCCGGTACCACCACGGCCCATTTGTCAGTTGGACAAAGTGACAGGATGGTATTCTGTAGTTGTTGGTTAAAGTTCCAGCTTGTGGGAACGAGCGGCTGAATTTTATCCAACAAATAATTTGAACATAAGTTCAAACATTTGTAAAACATAAATTAAACATTTTTTTAACATAAGATAAGTTCCGCCTAGCATGTTTTTAATGCAATAAACTATAAAACTCTTAATAAATAGATTATCAATTACCTGACTGCACCCACAGGTCCATTCCATGGCACATCAGATAGAGCCAATGCTGCACTTGCAGCATTTACAGCTATAGTCTCAGGTGGGTTAGTAGCATCTACAGCAAGCATATTACACACTATTTGTGTATCATACCAGTAGTTGGAGGGGAAGAGTGGTCGGAGCGATCTGTCTATCAGTCTGGAGGTTAGGATCTCTCTTTCTGTGGGACCTAGAAGATAATATTTAATAAATTATACAAATATACTTTGAACTATTTTTGAGTTATCTTTCTTTCTGTACCTTAATTTTTTATCACTTCTTCTAAGATGTTAAAGAACTTTTATTTCTAAACAATACCTTTATTTATAAATTACCAATAGTAATCTTATTTGGCTATGACATGTTTGATATAATTATGCAAATTATATCAAAATCTATCAATAGTCATTTAGCAGAATTCTTTGACTACACACCATTTTGTAATTAGAGTTGAGCACCATAAGTTTTTACAGAACTTATCTCTAAACATTTTTAGGACTCTCTTCTGAATTAGTATAATCTGTAAGTGCTAACAAGATAAAAAATGTTGTAAATGATATTACCTAATTCTCTCCGCAAGAAGTTTGTAGGTATCCTGCCAGCAGCAGCTGCCTTTTGTCTATAGTCAACCACCAATGGTAGAAATGAACTACTGCTTTGCTTAGCTTTGGATACTACAGTGGAGAGCATACTAGTATCTCCAAGTGTGGCCACACACGCTCCATCGGCGAAACGGGCATACTGACCAGAAGAAAGCTTCAGAGATTGCCTGCAAGCGGGATAATAACATAATATCTTTGCTAATATTGTAGTCAAGAGGAGATTTTACTATGACAGTCATAAATTTAAATGTAATTTAGTACATTTATTTAATGATGTATGATGAAAAGGGCAAAATATTATGTGTACTTTCACTGTATTTGGAAAATTGGAAACTGCAACATAACCTCAAAACTTACCCATTGGAGAAGGGAATAGCAATTTCCCCAACATTAGATTGTGAAGAATAAAACTTCGTTTGGCGAGTTTTCATTCGTATCTTAGATATAATGATACGGTTTCTTGGTAACATCTTCAGAATAACAATAGTCTATGAAAGGTTATGAGGATAACCGCAAACGAAATGAGACAGGAGAAAAATATATGGGAGGTGTTTACTTGAGAGCACTGTAGTGATTCTGCAGATCTACCTTTATAACTTAATAAATTAAAAGTTATATGTTTAGAGGTAAAACATAAGCTAGAATTGTAGCTAACTAAAAATTTGAGAGCAGTATTGCCAACTGCCAAACCAAGAAATATGGATTTCAAGGTCAAAAAATATCTGTATAAAATCTGTAAGCATTTGGAATATATCGAGGAATAAATCAAATCTGATTAGGATATTTTAATGAAAAAATGAACTATAAAGATGAATAAATAGTTATTAATAAAATTATATATATGGTTTTTGATACATATTTTACTAATTCAAGAACTCTCTATTTTTCTCAATGACCACCCTGATAAAAGACCGACTATTGTCTACTGCGCTGCCAGACACGCGATTTAAGTCATATTCATACGATTTCTTCTTCTTTAATCATATACGATCTAAAGATCATCATCGTACGTAATTCCTACTACGACTTTTTCACAGTATGCAAAAACCGATATAGGATTTACCAACAGTCCTACTGTAGCACTTTCCTTTTTCTTATGCATAAATGATAGCTACGAAGTGTACCGAGTAATACCTTACGCAATTTATCTTGAAGTATGGTAGCCCCTACAACAAAAGAAACAGTGGACCGGTTCCATTTTAATAAATTCACCGTGTAAATACATATACGCATAGAATAAATAAATAAATATGTACAAAAAAAATCTCTGAAATCGATACTGTTATGGCTTCGATCAAATTCTTTACTTGATCTAGTCTAGACAGCGGCCTGCGTTATGCGCCTTAAGGCTTATGGCGGTAATTAATGGAATATTTTTTGATTTAAGTGGACTGTATTGAGAGGTTGCTAGTACATCAAACGGTTGAGTAATATCGTAATAGGAAAAAGGGGACTTACAGGTTTATCTCTCGGCCACGGCGTCCATTCTCCATTCAGTGATGATAGCACATATTGGTCGAATGCGGTATTATAATTATTAGCGCGGCTACTATTACTCTGCCTGTCATTCACGTACAGAAACAGAAAAATGCACTAACTGATAAATAACTCAGTTTGAAGCATAGCCGCTAGGGGGCGTTAACTAATACCTATATAAATAATGTATGTTTTTTCTCTTTTTCAACTCATTTTTAATTCTGTGTGGTTAAAGAGATGGCATGTTTTTACATATTCTTTATTTGGTAACACTCTAACATGACTTGAGGATACCTACTTCGAGCTGCCGCACCACCATGCTTAGGGGTGCAAACGTTCTTTGCGAAACGTTTTTAAGAGAGGAGCCAGATAAAGCTTATATTAGAATATGTACATTTCTGGCAATAATAAACATTTTAAAATAATGTTTTTGTTCTTATACATAATATATTCAATGGCAGATTTATTACATTGATTAAAAATAAAGTTAGCAGACTTTACCAGAATTTAGATGAGCATCTGGCGTAATGTTCAATTTAAATCTGGTCACACTGAATATCGGCTGCCATGCCTGCCATAAATAGGTTTTCCTAAGTAATCTGTGCTTTCGCTTTCTGATCAGTGATCTGTGCTTAAAACTTCGTAAAACTTTATCGTGTTTGTAAACAAAACAATTTCTTGTGCATGGGATCAACTCATAGCTGAAAGCAGTGGTAATATGAAGAAACTACAAGGAAATGATCCATTTCTGCGGATAAATTACTTGTACCAGGTAAGAATGTAACGTATCGAAAACTAGTTTCGATAACTTTATTAATTGTTACTAAAAATTTACATGTTTCTTTTCAGATTAGTAAATCCGTGGCTGGCATGAACCCAGCACTTTCTTCTTACTATGGAAATCTAATTATAAATGTTGCCAAGAAGAATGTTTTAAGGATGTATGTAACTTTATAAAACTTTATTGAATATTAAAGACTGTACTTTCAAACTACTCACATTCTTGCGTTCTGATCAGTGATTGTGAGGCTTGGAACTGTGCATTTCCACTTTTTAGGTGTGTAGATAAACTGTAAACTATTGCCCTGGGGGAGACAGATGTTGACAATCATGTTTGACTTTACTACTACTGCAGACTATAAGTTAACCATTGAGGAGTTAATTCATTTAATTATCATTGCCCATCATCATTTTAAAACACAGCCTTAAATAGAGAAACAAACATTCAAAATCTATACATCTCATTAGAAAGGCATATGACTGCTTGTAATATGGTTTCATATGACAAATTTGGTGACTCATCTTAGTGCCAATCATATATTATTCTATTATTCCTTCCAGTGCAGAAGTAAACCTTGAAACAGTTATGGCAGCTACATTGAGATCATACTCATCAGTTTATATAAAGGAGTTAGTCTGATTATGCTGTCTTCTATTGCTGTTCAATTTTAAGTAGTTTCAATAATCAATGGAATCAACGGAAATTACACTAGTAACCAACAAACAGATAGACAATTTTACTGTCATATTTAGGAGTATTAATTATGGGTTAATGTGATTTTTGTTCCAGACATCCAGATGTGAAGCGGCAAATATGCAAAAAATGTAGATGCATTTTGATAAATAATGTGTCTGGCAAGATGAAAATTAAGACTAAAAACAAGTCAAAAACAATACAATGGATTTGCAACACTTGCAAGGCTCAGAAAAGTTTTCCTGCCAATAAGGATAAAGACCACAGAGTATGGTCAGAAAAAGAAGAAGCCGTAGTTGAAGTTGTTACCTCAGATATGACATGGGACCCTGATTTTGGAAGAAAAATAAAATTTTAAATAATTGTTAAATAAATTCCAGGTTTTCACGATAGTTACACATCATTATCATAGAAAAATAGTAGAAATGTCAAAAACAATAAGAAGTATAAGTTTAATCAAATTGTGGAGGTTTAATAAGTATAGTATGTGCATCAAGCTCCATCCATGTATATAAAAGAGCTACATTAATACAGAAGTATTAATGTAGCTCTTATATACATGGATGGAGATTTTGGCAGAATGCCAAAATACAAATTGCTTTTTTAGTTAATTTACCATGTAGTCCTGTCTAGTATATGTGCATTGTGCAGGGTGAATACCTCATCATTCACTGAATAATGGCATCAGGCAAGCTCTGGTATAGGTTGAAGTGCCAAGCATAGATGGATTGGATGAATTGATTCCAAAGCAGAGGGTGTTGTCTTATCTGCGGTGCCACATGTCTCAACACATTTGCATCATGGCACCTCTGCTCCTCAACAAACTGCATGCACGCAGGTGTGGAGACTGCTTCTAGAAGTATATAATTATGAGAATTATTCATACCCGGAATCAGTGTACAATTTTGTGTCGTTTGCTGTTGAAATAGGTGCCCCATGGCACTGAAGCCAAAAAGTATGTCTATGACATAGGTCATTCAATGAGAAAGAAAGGCTGTGATGCTTGTTCTGCCCATTTCTTTTGTTAGCAGTTATCACTCACCATACAAAGGAGGTAATGCTGAAAATATGGGCACCTTTTTCATATCCTATTGTTTAAGTTTATTTGACTGAGCTACAATCCTCAACTGTATGAAATATTATATAATGTTTTAATTTTACATGATTGACTGTGCATTGCTCTAAATTGACCATAATTTTATAATCTTTTTTTCTATTAATTTAACTTGACATCAACAACTTTCATCATCTAAATTAATCTTTTATCTAAAATTTAACATGTGTCTATATTCATGCCAGGGTCATTTTGGTTGTCTACGGACAATAAACGTAAGGTGACTTCTGAAGCTCTAAGGTAGTCATGGGTATGCATAGTGTGCTATGGGTGATACTCTTCTCTCTGACAAAAAGCCAGTCATAACAGTGGGGATATGATGCATTAAATATCCAAAACAAAACCACGTATGCCTGAACGAGTGGAGAAGCGTGGGCGGCATCAGGTGCCATGAAAAAGACGACGCGTCCTGCAGAGCTATACCAGCGGCGGCGCAGTCGTAAGAAAAGGCGGTCCATACGAGAATGGTAATAATTCTGTTATTCAATCAAACCTACTACATTTATATTAAATAAGAAGTTTATTTTTCAGCTATACTTAGCATAATTAGCCCAATATGTTATCACTGCTCGCTTACGGGCCGTCGTTTGGGTCTTGGATTGCGACCAAGACCAAGGCCAAGAGCCTTGGTCGCAATCCACCACGTTTACTAATGTAGGTTGGCAGATAGGCTAGCGGCCATCCTAATGTCAGAGCTTTCAGGTCACTCAAGGGCGTCTGACATGGCTGAACAACTGTTGTCCTAAGACAACAAGCAGAACCGTCGACTTAATGTGCCTTCCGAAGCCCGAAAGTGCTCATTTGAAAATGCAACTAGTTGTTAACTTGTATGACGAAGGAGTATTACATAAGTCTTGAAATATCTACTCGATTGTATATTCAAGAATTTTTGAGTCTTGTATGTATCTGAGTAGGTAATTCCTGTAACCCGAACCTGAAATATTAATAAATGTTTTATGTAAGTAATTGTACTTCAAATCGCACATGTCTGTCTCCCTAGAGAATAGAGTAATAATTTATTTGCTCCGTACCTACTTAGATCCTAAATCTTGGAAAAATCTCAACATCGTCAGTATTCAGGAAATTATGTAAGTACTAACATATTTATGATATTCAAATTCCCATTTTTAATAAAAAAAAATGTTTCGCAACGAGGACTGAACAACCTAAATTGGGGAAAGGGTGGTGTCACAAAAACAGTAGGTGTTCTCTTCCTATGTTACATTTTTAAATTTCGAGACTTGATGCTTCAACCACTGCAAAAAGGGACACTGGCGAGTTGACAATGCAAATACACGGACGATTTGCTAAATTATTCAGCAAAGTCAATAGATGTACCTACCTATTGATGTTGTCAATAGCTACCTATATATGGATTTTTATTATAATGCTAAAAATCATTGGATTATGGTGGTATAACGTCCAGTGCTGAACATAGGCCTACCTGATTGATCTCCACAAGGAACGGTTGGAAGCAGTGCGCATCCGGCCTATTCTCTCGACCTTTACTATCGGGTCGTTGCGTTGGTCCACCTTAACGGTGGAGGTATTACCCTTGAGAAAATTTCAACCCCACTGACCATCCGTTCAGCATAGTATCTGCCCTGCACATCGCCATTTTAATGTACTAATACGCTGGGCGAGATAGTGACCTTAAGTCACCAACATAGCCCAGCTCTTGCCGACATAGCCATTCTTCTACGGATCTTCTTATATCTGGTTTGATCTTGTAAAGATACCCTGTGGTGTATAACCTGAGAAAGAGTAGAGTCTGAGACTGAGTTTGCTTTTGAAGCCCATAGTTGTGGGGTTGAGACCAAAGCCTCTCTTTTTGTTGGTTTGAGTTTCGTATCATTCATAATATTACCATTATGACTCTTAATATATAGTTAGTTAGACTAATCTTCTATGAGTTCTATCTATCTGTGTACATAATAGTATATAAAAAAATCACATCTTAGAATTGGTTTGTCATCTTACAATTTATGAGCTTATAGTGTACACAGCAGACACACAAATAGTTGTCAAATTTATAACACTGCTCCAGGGGTTAAAACTAAAACTGTGACTGATGCATTACCTATGCGTTTTTAGAAAGCTAACAATGTACACTTTAATGAAATATAATTATGTAACTTATATTTTGAAACCACTTTTAATTTATAAAATATTTAAGCTTAAATGAAAATATAAACGTGTGCGACTCTCGACTGTGTGTATGTTTGTTACCTTGCAACTTTGTTATTTATGAACCGCAATAAAAAATATTTTTAATTCATCATTGATTGACCCTATAAACATAATCTTGAAATCGGTCTATTATGTCTATTTAATTTGAGTAAAGTGTTGCATGATTATGTTCCAAGTTCGATGATTCATCGTTATCGCTGTGTACCGGAAGTGACAATTAGCTAAGCCTAAAACAGCCCAAAATATATTTTAATTGAACCATGTTGGCCTTTGTAAGTACCGTTAGTAAATACCGCTTATACCGTTAATAAATGTTTTATAAATCGGAACTTCGGTCCTTTTACGATACCTATGTATCGGTGATTTCGATAAAATGCACGATACCCACTAACCGTATGCATAATGTATGAGCGACCGAGATATATCAAATTCAAACTAGATGCGTGAACCGGGCTGCTATCGTATTTTAGAAAATTGCTGTCGGGAGCGGAAAAATCTTGTATATTCGGTTTGCTTGGCCACTCATGTTGTTAGCAATTTTATACGGTATTTTGTTTGCACTCATTAGAATATGTAAGCTAAGAAAATATTACGCAATAGAGTTCTCTTTGGTCTGTTTTCTGTAATTACATAGAGTTCCAAGTTGTAATCTAATGCGCACGAGTAAATAGCTCACGTCCTGCCTGTAGGCTCCATAAGCTCTTATCGGGGAGGGATACTTCCGTGAAATGTCGACAGAGTTATGGGAAACAGTGTCAGAATACTAATTCTACTCGGCAATGTAATTATGTTTGACGAGCTACTTGTCCGTGCTTACGTATTATATATAATACGTAAGTATATAATGCGTACACCTACGTATTAAGCTCACGTGTGCGTTAGGTTGGTACATGTAAATAGATTTAGTAAATGATAATAAATAAATAGCTTTTTTCAGATTATAGGTCCATAAATGAAACTAAAAGCTTTAAAATTAATGTTACAACACATACTTAATTACTAAAAACTATTCGATGTTGTGTGAAATTTAACACGGAGTGCCTTAACACGGATTAGGCCCACGGCCCAACTGTCACCCAATAGTAGGCACAGCGCTAGTATTCAGGATGCCGCCGCAGCAACTGCTGGTAATAACGTGGTTTGTCAATGATGAACTTTTTTTTTGGCAAACGATGGGTGTTATAATTATCAACTTCCGATACCCTGAACATACTAGAAGCACTACAAAAGCGGGGCAATCTCGGTAGCTACCTAATACCCCGAATGTATTATTGGATATAGAGGTAGAGGAAGGCCGAAGAAGACAGGTATGGACTGTGTGAAGAATTATATGTTTGTTTATGAAATGTATGACCACTGAGACGACTTATAATAGAAACTAATGGAAGAGGAATATATGTTGTGTCGACCTCACCTAGTGTGGGATAAGGACAAGAAGAAGAGTATTGGACTGAACTGTCAGTTCATATGTAGGTAAGAATTCCGCGTATCGTTGATCCAGAAGCTGCGGTGTAACAAGACTGACAATATGTTTTAAAAAGCGACTACTGACTGTTTGGTTATTAGAGAGAATGAACGAAGGATTGATTAAGCTAATACGTGGATAAAATTCAAATATTCAAAATTAAAATTTCGTTTATTGTGATAAAAACGTACAATATTCATACAATTACGTATTGTCACACAGCAAGTCAAAATTGTATTATTACAATTAAATGTCAAGATGTATTTACATGTAAATATATGTGAGAATTAATCGATTGTGAATGAAATAAATGAAACTGCCTAATAGTAACTTATAATTACTTACACATAGAGTCAATATTAAAACGTCTCCCACTGGTCTTTAAGACTCTCACAGTATCATAATAAAAGAGAGAGTGTAGCGTTCCACTTATCGCATATCAAATCACTTTCGGTGTTGGCGTCCGAGTGCGTTGAAGTGGCGTCGGATCCTAATTAAGGGAGACTCAGTACGCGCTACAGTATTATCCCTTGGGAGTAAAACAGTTCATGTTGCCGACCACGTGTGTAAATTGGTGGAACAAAAAATACACACAAGAGACTAACTTGAAGGGCAAGGCATAGCTAGGCTAGGCGAACTGTTACAAATTGAATATTGCTGATCTAGGGGTAAACCCCAACCAAACTCGCAAAGCTATGTCAGCAATATACTTTGGTATAAATACCGGTTCCCAAAATCACTCGCCCTCTTTTGTCTTGGATCATCATAGTGTTCTATTGCTCTTAAAGCCGTCTTGCTGCCAGTTCAACAGCACTAGAAGTGCAGGAATTATTTTGTGTATCGTGTAATTTTCATATATAAAATAAATAAATTTTTGTGTATGTGTGAAAAGTTTTTTTTATAACTACTCAATAGGACCACACAACAGAACGTACTGAAATGTGTGGTGCGGCATTTGAATCACGTAAACTTTTCTACCTCCCACGTATCTACCTATGTATACTTACCTACGTATCGGTATATTTGAACTTGCCTCATTTATAAAATGGAACCCACAGTACTTTAGCAAAGATGCGAATTCCTTTCCGAAATACTAGGAACCAACACGGACTGGTCATCACTGATATAAAGCATAAAACTGTGCTATATCGGAATATCCTGTCATGTGTTTTAAGGTACACATACTGTTCTGGCGAAAAATTTAGAACACTAGATGTTTTTAAAAAGATATTTTCTTAAATTGGCTTAAAATTAAATTACTTCCCTATATTAGCTAGTGAATAGTTCAAATGTTATTGTAGTAGCTGCAGTATTGAACTTAGTTATTAGTGTTTTATTATACTATATTAATATGGTAAACATGACATTGATATTAATAACGGCGAAAGATTGTATCGACTTCTTTAAATTTTATCGAAATCGGTGAAGCAGTTTATGAAAAATCATTAATATTATATAAAAAAAAATTATATTATTGCAGGGGAAGTGTGTTTCGTATATTTAAAATGTTATCACTTGTTATAGCAAAGGTCTAGCGTGATATCACGTCGTCACTGAACATCAAGTGAGATAGTGGTCAAACGCTAGATATATATTGCAGGTAGGTACCTTGTTGAAATGAAACTAAGTAATGAAATCTTACAATATTACAATTAATATCAGCACGTTGGATTTCAACAAAATTGTACAGGCTCTTGTATAATGTTATAATTATTTCACTAATGATGTAAATAAGGCATTATTGAGTTTGAAACATTGATTAATTCTAAAGCCGTATAAATGATGATATAATACAGATGTTTATTAGGTATATCTATAGACCTAAGATATATTTACTCCAGTAAATCTATTCTCCATAAACATTGTAAGTATTCTCTTTTTTATTTTAATTTGACCTCTATATGATTCGGCGAAACGCATGCGTGTCGTTCGCCACATTTACTTATAAAATACTTATTTTTCAGATATTCGTTGTTGGTAGAGGTGAAGAGGTGGTATTGCATCTCTGCGGTTTGCATAAAAACTTTTTCTCAACTTGTACATATGTACTAGCAGTACTGTACTGTAATACTACAGTATTTTTTCCGCTCTAAGATTATCACCAACATTTAATACTCTAGTAGAATTTCCTTGAACCTACCATTTTATAAACAAGAATTTCAAACGAAATATATTGCAATTATATTAACTCATAAAAATGAACCGGTTTTACAATGCACTATAAAATATTTTACGACAAGTCCAATTTTGGCACCACACGCCAGCTAGCCATGTAAACTGAAAATGAGAGCTATTTTCCATATAGGTTTATTAATATTATACATAACGACCAGTGAATCATCAATATACAGCAGTGTAAAGGGATCATTGTCAAAATATCTAAGAAACTCTTTGAAAGGTATCAGAGATTCATTCAAGCAGCAAGATGAAGAGCAAACCACAGATCGGTCAAGGTATGAAATTAAACAGAATGATATCGGTGAAACACCTGCCAACAGTGAAGGGAAACCTAAAGCCATAATTAGGATTTTCAAAAGCTCAAATGATGAGGGATACATTTATCCGAGACGCGGTGGTGTGAAGGCTGTTAACGAGCAGCCTTCTAAAAACTTATTTTCAAAATTGGACTGGTCGAGAGAAGAGCAGTACCGTTTGGATCCAGTCTTGAACAGCATCAAACGAAGGAAAGATTTCAGGCGAAAATATACATCTTCTGAATCCTCAGACTCCTCAAGCTCCAGCCGCGAGTTGATGAATTGGAAGAACGAATGGAAAGAGCATTGGGTGAAGAAGAAGCTAGAAGCAATCAATTCAACAGACGAGCCAAGAGGTGACGTTGTTAATATGGTGGCTGCAAGTGAGTATATTATTTGTAATAAAAAAAAACAATCACTCAGCTACAAAGTTACGCACAGTAAAAAAAAACTTTATTTGATCAGCTTTATTCTATTATTAGACGATGATATAGCCCGGTCAACTATTGCTCGCGAGATTAAAAATCTGTCAAAGTATAGTATATCTGAGTATAATATCCTTCTATCCTATTCCTGCAGTGACATTCGAATGCCAGTCTTATTTTATTCCTAGTATCTTAACAATTTTCATAATTAGTCCTACTAATATTATAAATGCGAAAGTTTGTGTGTTTGTGTTGTTACGTCTTCACGCTCAAAAGGCTGCACCGATTTCGATGAAATTTGGTATGGAAATAGTTTAAGCCCCGGATTAACACATAGGCTCCTTTTATCCCGAAAAAAGTATAGTTCCCGTGGGATAATTGAGATAGCCGGAAAACCGTAATCCACGCGGGTGAAACCGTGGGGCGCTACTAGTAAAATAAAATTTTATCGTCATACGAAAATAAAATTGGATGTACTCGTATTTGCAGCGGGCTTTTATTACAAAGCTGTCGGATTTGTCGTCTTAGAACAGGCAGTCCTAAGCCCATATCGAAGGCTGCGGGAGGTCTGAAACAGCATACTTGTGAGCGAATCAACTCTCTAGGTCTAGTGTGTTTTCTCCTTCGTCCACATCTCTCCCTAACCGTTAAGTTTATATAATAGTAGAGTGATATAGATTATTTTACCGGAAAAAATATCGCTGAGCGATAGTGGAGGAAGTTTGTTTGCGAACGGGTACACAGTCGCTTTCAAAAGTACCTACTAGCCTTTTTCATGTAAGTACTATGGTTCTAGAATATCGTTTTAGAAGTACCTATAGCTACATTTATAACACGTCCCCTCCACTATTGCGCAGGGTTCTTTTTACATGACGAGAACTATAGTGGTCTATAAGAACTATAGTATAAGAATATATAAGAACTATAGTATAGTGGATATAATTATACTGGACCAAGTATGAAAAATAATAAAAACATACGCCACTGATATATTTTTTCTGGGATCTGTCAGAAAAAAACATCAAATTATAAAAAAAATACAAATTAAGTTAATCTTTAAATTTTTCTTAGGACCGTGGGGTGTGCCTTGTGGTGATCCAAACCAACATGATATGCCGTGGGGCACGTGCATGCTTGCGATGGAGTGTGATGCTGAGTATCGCATATACCGCGGTGATTTCTTGTGCGGTCGCACCAAGTTCGTATGCTGTGCCATCGCACTTACCAACTACGACATGTATCAAGGCTTCGATGTATCGTTCGCTCAATCCGGCGTCTCAACAGATTCAGAAGAAAAAAGGAACAGAGGAAAAGGCTCTAGAGAAAAAAAACGACGGAAGAGACTGCGGGACACAAAGAAACGCAAACGAAACAGAGAAAAACGTAAGAAGCGAATAAAGAAAGATATCAAAAAGATAATCCGCGAGATGAGAAAAATACTAAATCATCAGTATAGAAACGTAACAAGTAAAAGGAAGAGCAAGACGAAACAATTGAAGAAGTTTATCAAAAACTTGAAAAAGAAGTACAGACAAGATCGCAAATCAGTGAAGACTATTCATGAAATTGAAATGATAAAGATCGATGATGCATTGAAAAAGAGACTGCAAGAAATCAGTGTCATGAATACAAACTTTGTACGTAACGCTACGTTCAGATCGATAGTTTTAAATGGAACTATAACACGACAAGGGGCGAGGATGTTGGTTCAAGCTTATCCGGAATTGGTGCCTTACTTTACTGATGGCACGAGGAGGACCGGAGGTCTGGACAAACCAAAGGATTATTTGGATTACGATATAGAATACGGTATGCTGTATTATTAGCAATAAACTGTGGATATGGATGTTGGTTTATTATTTTAGATATAGTTACAGTTGGGTACTACTTATTTTTATACTTTAAAGATCAAGCACTTGACCAATATGTAACTTGAAGGTCGGTAACGGGTGCTAGACTTAGATCGTTGACTACCTGTCAAAGACAGCAGCTCCTGAACACAGTGTGAAAGTGTGGCTTAGAAAGACATTTTTTGAAATTTGAGAGCGGTGGCTATCCCGTTGGGCGTAAAGAAAGTATTATACCACCGAGCTGTGTGCGTGTGCTTGGAGTAATGTGTGATGAAGGTACATAGGATTAGACATTTATTTTTATTTGTAACCAGAAACAGTCTTTGTAATTTATACTTGTAATTATAACTAAAGCTGAAAATATAAGCGATAGCTCATTGGATTCGGAATCACCTCTGGAAAAATGTTTTTGAAGGATTTTGGTGCAGATAAAAAAATGCGATTATTATAAACAATATACGATGAACAAGAAATGGTATTTAGTTTTTCGTTAATAACTCGATAAATATTAATATTTAAGCATTTTTGAAAAATGCTACTCAACCAAAAGTGTTATTTATTTACAAGACAATTTAGTAGAAGGTACAAAAGCTAGTCTTCTGATTTAATAAAAGTAATATTCTTTTTTTTTTTATTGACGAAATTTGAGAGTTAATAAATATATAATATCTACAATATAACGTTTTGTAATAGTTGAACAATTTAATTTTGTAAATTCAAGAATGTAACAAAATTAGTATTTTAGACAAAATATAAGTTTTGCCAAAAATACTAACACTTTCGTTGATCTAACAGTTTCGAAGGTTGATTTTACTAAACCAAATTCGACCAACGCGGCGAGCTTAGTAAATTTGACAAACATATTTTTTTGTGTATTGTAACACCGTGGTATAATAACATAACATCAGTAACAATATTAGCAAATTGTAATCTGTGTCAAAAAAAAACACAACGGTCTTTTAAATGCCAGAAGCGAATAAAGTGTTTAGAACATCGCAAACAAAAATCTTCCAATCGTTGCCTAATCCAGAATATATAACAAGTCAATTTATATAGCCAAAGGATAAAAAAAGATAAAAGGTTGGTCGACCACGCCCGCATAACGGCGACGTTATGCGTCTTCTTGACTCAGGACAAATCAAATATTTGAATTACCTTCCTTTCAGAATACTTTTCCTGTCTTCACAAACACACAGCATCTTCAAACAGCTGTCCTTGAAAATCAGTAAATATTCTAGGTCTAAGGGATTGCGCCTCGTCCAGTGATATTGTATTCATACTTTACGCCTAAAGTTAAACTAAACCTTTACACCGAAACTCTCTAATAAAATAGTTAAATAGCACCGTATTCTTCTGGCTGCAGAAGGAACATTTTCTTGACATAACTACTGAAACCATTTCTATGATATTTCGATTGGGTTCAACTAAAACATGACTGGCCGGTTGGCGCAGTTGGTAGCACTCTGCCTTCTGAGCCGCTGGTCCCGAGTTCGATTCCCGGACAGGTCAAACATTTGTGTGTATGAACATGTCTGTTTGACCTGTGTCTGGGTGTGTATATGTATATAAGTATTATAAATGTATAAAACACGGGACTTACTCACGTAAGTCAGAGGGTTCTGACTAAAGTTTCAACCACATTCGGTGGTCTTTTTCAAGGAGAATACGGGGTGCTCGCGGACGCGGTCGCGATTCGCCTAGTACTGTATATAAGTATATATATAAGTATGTATATAAGTATATATCAGTCATCAGGTTACCATATTACAGGCTCTGCCTAGTTTGGGACCTGAAGACCTTGTGTGAATGTTGTCCCATATAAAAAAAAAAACTAATATTCTTTCCAATAACAATAAATTCTGAATCGGAGAAATTAAATATAAGTGACTATTTTCTGAAGACACCTTATTTTAACCGACTTCAAAAAAGAAGTAGATTATCAATTGGACCTGTATGTTTTTTGTTACCACTGAACTATCGACTGGGTGAATTGATATTGATGATTTTTTTTTAAAGCTGGTGCTTCCCGTGTTACATTTAAATTTCATCAAACTCGGATGAGCGGTTTTTGAGTTAGACTCCAATAACTGAAAAGTGCTACTCATACCTCGACGACATTTTAGTTGGGGGTGAAGACATCGGTGAACATACACAATAACAATTGATCCCGTGAGTAGCAAAGGTCACTGAATAGGGTGAAAAAATTTTTACTAAAAATTGGAACCGACTTCAATACTCAAAAGTGTGAAATAACTTTAGCTGACAATCAAGTAAGATAGTCCTAAAAAGCTATATCTATAAATTATATTAAATACTAGTCATTTCGTGACAATATAATCGAATCCAAAACCGCTTTAATTTCAAACAAACCAAATTATATCTTACTATTTAATCAACTGGAATTGTCTACGCCCAAGTTTAATTCAGGCACTATACTCTACTAGGATATTGCTCATAGACTGTAATGAATGGTCTTTTTTACTAGTTTGGTTATTCTACTTGAAATACAATTGTAATGGCTACACTGATCTAATTTCTACCGCAAAACAGTCAAGATGCAATTTTGTTTTAGCGGAATACCAAGTTTTTTTGTGATTATGGTTCTTGTAAAGATGGATGGGGAGACATTGACATTTTATGGCTGAGATGATGATAATGATGATGCTACCATGCCTACCTTCTGTCCCCCATTATCCATCACGCTGGCTAATAAAGGTTGACGAATACGGTAACAACCGCGACCGATGGCTTAACGTGCTCTCCGAAACACTGAAGCGCTCAGTTGAAAATGCATCTAGCGGTCACCCATACAAGGTATGACCAAGAGTAGGTACGTTGCTTAACCCAGTTCATCGGTAAATATACCATGAGAGAACTCCGCTACGGCCGATTCACGCCCTTATGTATAAAATAATCTTAACAATCTACATGTAAAATCAAGGAAAACGGAAAAATCAGTTACATAAATCGTGTTTAGTACGTAAGTATACCTACCAGATATCGGAGTAACGACATTCGGAAATGGCCTCCTAGAGTGCTGGCTACGGATTCGAGACGAATCAATACTGAAAATACTAGCGCAGGCATACACAACCATTAGGTATATACTGCCTCGGACAGATAAAAAAGTAAGGACGCTACAACGCCAAGTGTCTACCAAAGTGAGGTGATTCTGTGTGTTTATCAGGGCTGCCAGATAGGAAAAATACTTACCTATTTTTCAGGTAAAGACCACTTCCAGATTTCAATTTCTCCTGTATAGGTAGATTTATAATGAAAAAAAACAAGAAATGCTTTACTTTTATTCGCAGAAAATAAAAAGGTATCTACTAACGACTAACTGATCGTCAGCCGGACACATAATATTTCAAATAATTACAAAACAGTTCAAACAAAAACACAAATCGTTTCATCCGGTGAAGAGCTAAGATGCCACCCCTTTTTACACCCCTTCGAATTGCGGCGGGGTTGAAAATTGCAGGCCTTAGTGCCATATTCTATATGCCATATTTTGAAAAACAAATATATGGCAGACGACTGGTTTCATTCAACGTCACTGTGCGCGTGGAGCTTGTACCTATGTTAAAGCGGATCGGCATAACTTTAGTGCTTCAGTTTTTCAGTTAGCGTTGTGGCGTCCTTTCTTATTTATCCATCCCAGCGTACGGCTTTTTCATAAAGTATGTACTCACACTGTACATATTTTTAAAAAAAATATCACACTCAGATCCCCGCACTAGGATTCCCTGTGTTGCGGGAGGCATGGACACAATCACAGCACACAAACACCTAAGACCCGAGACAACCATCTACACTCATCGCACAAATATTTGCCCCTGCCGGGATTCGAACCCAGGGTCCCGGAGACACAGAAGTCATGTCACTGACACTAACTACTGCGCCACGGCGACCGTCAAAACTATATAAGCAACGTCTAAAATAATATAATTTTTACATATACAAAATATAATACTACTTACACGATGGAACAGGATTACTACCGTTTCATGCATTACTGGGTTATAATTACTTGATATACAGCCGCATACCAAGTCCCCAGGCGTTGGAGTTAAGACTTACTAAAGCAAATCAGTAATACAACGCAGACATCTTGGAGAAACTTTGCAGATATAATCAGATGTGTTGCCATGTGTCACGCGATGTCTGGAGCTGTGCCAGGGAAGTTAGCATTGCGATATTACATGTACGGAAGTCCAGGACATCACTTAACATCAGGTGAGACAGTTGTCAAACGCAAACTTATAATATATAAAAAAAAAAAAAAAAAAAAAAATTTAATGTTGACTGTTACTTTGGATAAGCTTTCATATTTCATAGTTGGAAATTTGATAATTTTGTTTATTTCATTGGGATTCCTTGCTAAAAATATGAATGAAATTCTGAATTCTTAAAATTGAATATCTTAGTCATACGTAGGTAGTCATTAAAAATAAACATATTCGTTGAATCTAATTGCAGTCATTACTAATTTAACTAAGATCCAGACGCAACCAAAGATGGAAGGGGTCACCTGTTTCGTTTTTTTTCTTATTATACTAGAGGTTGAATATCGAAGTTAACGTTTTGGTTTTGGGGGAGTCTTTTCGTTGTGTCCGCTACCTATTAGTAAAGTGGTGGTCTGTATCTAGTTTCATCGCTGAACTTTGTTACATCTATTCAGTTACTTCATTTAGGGCATAGCTTAATAAACAGCTAGCTCACTCCGTAGGCAAGCAACGCAGTCGCGCTCGCAGAGCGAGCCGGCTGTTCTATATAGGCTGTGCTTAGGGTATAGCGCGTGAGCTTATCTGGTTAAAATAACAAATTCGTGTTTCCGCATCGCGTTCACCAATGCTCGCAATTTAATCTGATAACTGAGCGAATCTTTTATTGACTAACTGATCCGGTGGCGGATTCAGTCTCGTGGCCTACAAAATTTTCTGTCGTCTTTTTTGGGTATACTGTAGGACTTGTTGGGGTCAACACTTACGGTTGGATAGTATGGCCATTATGTTATGTCACTACTACAAAGAATCCTTCGCTCCGCTATGGATTCAAAATAGCGCCCTCGCCGATAAATATTATTTTGCTCCCTTGTGATACAATCTACTATTATGACGCACTATTTGTGGTAAAAGCAACATGCACTATTGTCATGGATATAAGCACTAATTGTAATGGAAGCACTAATGCCTTATTGTATAGAAAAGCTATAGGTATTGGACCAATTTTCTCCTTTGTATCCGCAGTACACAGAAACGTCAGTATGGACCATTGTCCCAAATTGCCAATACGCGGGAATTCCGGTCATTCGATCGTCCTAATTGGATCAGCAGTTTAGAGCTAAATATATTGTTCGCGTCGGTGCTTGTGGAAGATTTGTGGGAATAGCTGAACGCAATTTGACCCGAATACACTTACAAGCAGTAATCTATCTTAAAGCAATTTAAGTTATTGTTAAAGTTTGCTCCTTTTTTGAATGAAAAATCGTTCCTAATAGCTTTAATTTTGGTCACTTATTCTTTGCTGGCAACATCTGTGTGTGCTGGCAATGTCACGGAAGTTACAGATATTCTATTTCACGATGAAGGTTACATTTGGGTTGTTTTTTTTGTCTACCTTAGCCCTTCACATGCACATTGAGCTATAGTGTCCGTAACCTCTGGAGCTCTCCGTCATAATCGCGACGCAGTCCGTAAAAAATACTTATAATTTTTAGAGTTAAATAATCATTATTTATTAAATAGCATTAAAAATATCTTTAAACTTAATTTAAAAATTCGTTTAAAATTTCTTTGTTAATGCAATTTACACGCACAAGCGTTCATGTCACTACTACAACTACAAAAAAAATTTTTAACAAAAAATGCAACCGACTTCAACACTCAAAAGTGTGAAATAACTTGTTGAAGTCGGTACCATGATAGTTCACACAAAATTAACTATCATCACAATATTGTGCTTATGGTACCGACTTCGACAAGTTATTTCATACTTTTGAGTGTTGAAGTCGGTTGCTTTTTTGTTAAAATTTTTTTTTTTTAACCTTTTCAGTGACCTGTGCTACTCACGGGATGTCGATGTCTTCAACCGCGACAATAATATCATCAAAATACGCGTAGCACTTTTCAGTTATTGTAGTATAACTCAAAAACCGCTTGTCCGATTTTAATGAAAGTTGAATGGGACCACCACGGAAGTGGTGAATATGGTGAATACTCTATCTAACAAAAAAATAATTATTAAAATCGGTTCATAAACGACGAAGTTATCCGCGAGCACACATTAAAAAAAAAAAAACATATACCTTCCTTCTTTTTTAAAGTCGGCTAAAAAAGGCCAAACCTTCATCGTGAAATCTAAAGAATATCTGTAGCTACTTGGGCTGTGATTGAATATCATATAATATAGGCATGTATTATGCGGTTGAGACCGAGGAGCGTAGCTTGTCCCAACCCACTAATATTATAAAGGCGAAAGTTTGTATGTGGAGCTTAGGAGAGCTATTAGCGAGAGTTACAAAATTGTAGGCCGGTAGGTACCCCACGGCAAGATATTTATAAATATGTACCTGCTAGCTGCGCCCTGAGGTTTTACCCACATGGTGATGAAATAGGGTGATGATGAAAATAAGCCAATGTATAAATCTAGCTGTGCCCCGCGGTTTTACCCACATGGTGATGAAATAGGGTGATGATGAAAATAAGCCTATGTATAAATCTAGCTGTGCCCCGCGGTTTTACCCACATGGTGATGAAATAGGGTGATGATGAAAATAAGCCTATGTATAAATCTAGCTGTACCCCGCGGTTTTACCCACGTGGTGATGAAATAGGGTGATGATGAAAATAAGCCTATGTATAAATCTAGCTGTGCCCCGCGGTTTTACCCACATGGTGATGAAATAGGGTGATGATGAAAATAAGCCTATGTATAAATCTAGCTGTGCCCCGCGGTTTTACACGCGTGGTGATGATTCATGATGATGATGACGATGATGAAATGTAGCCACGTATTATTCCGGGACCTGACGTATCTATGTGGCAAATTTCATCCAAATCTCTTTTACACGCGTGGTGATGACAAACCGGATGATGGTGATGATGAAAATAAGCATATGTGTTAACCCAATACATTCCTACTCACAAACTTTCGCATTTATTATATTAGCAGGATGTGTTTTTGTTACCTTTTCACGCCTGAACGGCTAATCGGTTGTATGGCAACATTTCAAATTTAATTCAAGTCTGACAGATAGTTACTTTATAACCCGGATTCACACATAAGATACTTTTTATCCCGAAAAATTGATGGTTCCGAAAAATAAAATCACACATAAGCCTGGCGCGTAGAAACGAACATCAATTTTTCATTTTTTGACACTTCTACGATCCAACTTCAACGTGGCTTAGGGTTTGTACAAAACAGTTTTAAACACTCTAAACAGCATTCTGTTCTGAATTATTACCATTCTAAAGGATTCGTTATCTGGGGGAAGCCATAAAAACACTAATGAAATTAAGGTATTAAGATTATTAAGCAGATAACCAACTTCTATGAAAATGTGACTCAACTCAAGTAGATTTTTTTTTTTTTTTGAAGATTATAAGCTTGCGTTTGATCTGTTGTTTCACCTGATGTTAAGCGACGACGCGGTCTAAGGTGGAGCACGCAAACTTAGAAGGAACCTATTCACTCGCGACTTGAACTTGACTTCGGGGTTGTACATATCGGGAAACACAGACTCAAGCAGTGAGTTCCACTCTCTGGCAGTACGCATTATAAAAGTGGAAGCAAAACGCTTCGATAGCAATGTCCTATGCTAAATATATCGAGTTTAAGTTTAATTTAATTTAAAAAGTGTGTTAGATGTAGTTCTGCCTTTAAGGTTTACTTTACACATGATTTTGTCGCTTACACCTGTATTGTGTATTAGTCGTGTTTAGAGTTCAATTTATGGCCCTCTCAGGATTATAACCGGAACATATGATGTGAATTTTGGAAAATAATGTAGCTTCGGCTCTTTTTTCTTTGAATACTAGGTAACAAGACACTTACTTCTTCATTATAATTATACTAAAATCGTAATTTCTACGTTTTTCTCTTCCCATACTGTTAGAAAAGACAATATACTTACGGTACCGTTTGCAAAATAGTAAATTATGAGTTTTTTCAACTAATTTTATTTTAGGTCCTACATGTCTAATAAACTTAAAAAATACCACTTATGAAAACAGTTCATAAAGGTTAATACTGATTGAATAAATATTCATTTTATTTGCTAAATTATGTGTAAAAAATATTTAAGGGCGAGCACATTTTCAGGCAGCATTTCTAGCGAGCCAGTATGCATTCTAGGTCTAGCGTGATAACATCTTATATCATACTTATATACATACTTATGTATGTAAGTATGTATATCAGTCATCAGGTTACCATAGTACAGGCTCTGCCTAGTTTGGGACCTGAATACCTTGTATGAATGTTGATAAATAAAATAAAATAAAAAAATCTTCGACCACATCGTTACTGACCATCGAGTGAGATAGTGGTCAAACAAAAGATCTATACAATTCTTATAAAAATAAGGGGAATCCAAGTTATTGCAGACGATATTTATTTGTTTTAATAGATATACAAAAGAGAAAATTAAATTACTAGCTAAGCAACTTTGAGTATACAGCCTGCGGTTGGTTATTTTATCTGAGCTAACCAAGCTACTAGTGACACAACCTTATGTATTACGTCGGGCACATGGTCAAGAAAACTGTATGTACCTATA
This sequence comes from Apeira syringaria, assembly GCA_934044485.1. Lineage (NCBI taxonomy): Eukaryota > Metazoa > Arthropoda > Insecta > Lepidoptera > Geometridae > Apeira > Apeira syringaria. Next base: position 5,844,694 of record OW203658.1, on the reverse strand, counting down.
TGAAAAACTAAAATTTTAAAACCATTTTCTTCCGCACTACAAATAGCTGGTCAGCTGTTAATTATTAGTCTCATGTAGCTATGAGACCGACTTGAGCTTACATCGTGACCAGATAGCTTCCACCTTTTACGCTTATTACTTTAAATGATTGCCCCATTTAGCTATAACATGTTCAATTCAATAGCAGGTCAGCAGGTTTTGGCTCAGGTTCTTGAGGAAATATATAACATTTTCTAAATTAAATTTCCCGTTGCTATCAGCCTGGCTGCATTCCAGGATCCGATGAGCGTACAAACTTTTGAAGACGTTAGTGGTTAGAGGCACAGAATAACTATTAGTTAATGGGGTATCTGTCACTGTACAGAATCAACAACCAGAAAGAAACCAAGAAGATGCCTGCATTTCAAGATACGCAGTACATACTTTTGAATCACAAAAGACTTGTCTTAATATATGATTAATTGCAACGCATTCACACTTACGGTAGTTGTATCGCCCTATCTCATTTTCTTTGCTCGATGTCAAATTGCTATATCTTTAGGTTATCGGCATTCAAACGTTAATTGAGCCTTGATTTAGAGCCGCAAAGAACAACAGCGTGCGCCTGCTATCAGCGATATAAAATAGGACCTGCTGTACCTAATTACATGAGCAAAGTATCTACAGAGTGCTCCGAATACGGGGTCTCAAATCAGTCGAGGACGCTGCGCGCTGCACGTGTGTATTGTGTTCACAATTATTTTACTCGTTTGTTGTCTCTCTACGCAGACACACACCTAAATTGTTTCCACTCCGCCAGTGAAGGTGTCTTGTTATTACTAACAGGGCCAATTTCTTTCTTTATGGAAAGCTTACAGCTATACAGATATATAGTAAATTATGGACAGAAGGTCATTTCTAAGTTTTCACTGACAGGTAAATTACAAATAATAAAAAAAAAGACGTGTGGCACTCGGGGACTACCGCGGTAAAGCTATTGCATAGCATTTTTTAACAACTTATGCAATTAATATATTAATAACTTATACAGTAACACCGATACAACCAATGCCACCTAGAGGCGAGTTGAACTAAACAGACAAGCGTGATATTTCAAAAAGTCATTAAAAGTTCTGCTATTCATCGATAGATGGCAAAACTAAAAAGTATCACCGCTGTGCCGTTCGGAGTGGGGGGTGTTAGGTTATTTTCCTTACGGATTTTCTGTATTCGGTCTCCACGCTCAAGGCCTGCGATAGAAGCTATGGAATAGCTTAAAAGTTTTACCAAAATATGGAACCGACTTTAACACACAACAGTGTGAACTTGTTGAAGTCAGTACCATGCTAAATACTATCAAAATATTGTGCGCATGGTACCGACTTTGACAAATTATTTCATACTTATGAGTTTTGAGGTTGGTTCCATTATTTGGTAAAAAAAATTTTTCACCCTTTTCAGTGACCTTTGCTACTCACGATCAATTTTGTCATTCACCTTCAATAAGGAAGTCATCCAGGTTGATGCAACACTTTTCAGTTATTGGAGTGTAACTCAAAAACCGTTTGACCAATCCATTTGATGAAATTCAAATGGAACCACCTCCGAAGTATACTCTAACAAACAGTAAAAGAATCACCAAAATCGGTTCATAAACGACGAAGTTATCCGCGAAGACGAAGGAGGTTTCTCAATTCGAACGTCTAGAACACACATAATTTTTTTTTTTTTTATGTGTGTTCTAGACGTTCGAATTGAGAAACCTCCTCCTTTTTTTGAAGTCAGTTAAAAATACACTGCTTACAAAAGACAACTACTAACTGTTTAACTCATCACAAAAACATCCAAAGAAGTTTTTTATTTTTCATGAGATACAGCTTATGAAATATAACATATATCTATACATAGATATATGTTATATATGTATATACGTTTGACCACAATCTCACTTGATGGTCAGCGACGATGTGGTCGAAGATGTAATCACGCTAGACCTATAATGTTAACTAAACGGACTTCTACAAATCCGACAGAAAAAACAGACCGGACAGGAATTTTATTTTCAAAATAAACCAATTGCGGCATAAATGTATATTAAACTTTTTGTATGTTAAACATATTTTATAATATCACAATATATTCGGATTTACTTGCATAATATTTGGCCTCCTATATATTTCGTACAATTTATCCCAGAACATTTTCCTGTCCCAAAAAGGATAGTTGAGAACTTGAAGCTCTTTATCCAGACGTAAGTACGATACTCTATCTTGCTCAACTGCTGGCCAATCGATTGGAATCAACTCACTTTGAGAAGGACTTGGATTTCTGAAAACAAATAAATGTTTGATATGAATCTATTACATGTAGGTAACCCGCGCGCGACTATATACAGCAACATATACAGCATCTGAACGACAATGAATGGTCTTTGCTGCCTCTGGGGATAAGGTATATAAATAAGTATATATATTGTTTAACACGGGATACGCACCATGATTTTCATTTTGATTGAGTTGCACGCACCATGATCACGGAGAGACATCGGGAACTCAATCAAAATGAAAATCATGGTGCGTATCCCGTGTTAAACAATATATATTATGAAAAGCCATGAAAGTTTAAAACAATATAATAATAAGGTCTGACAGACTGATATAGGCACGAGCATGTGTTTATTGTGTATTCTATTTACAGTTCTTTTATTCCTTTCTCGCTTTCACCCCATTGTTTTTGTGTAATTTCATAAGCACATAAACTTCAGAATTGAAAAATTTTACTGGGATAAAGTGAATGACATTGACTATTTTTTGGCAAGGACCAAAACTTAGCAAACTGTGTCTATGCAGATTGCTAAGCTAGGCATTCTTATATTGTAGAGCGATTTAGAACAACGGCTGGGAAATGAAACGCGGGCGTTGTACGGATTAATAATTTTTAAAAAAACAGCACAAATATGAATAAAAGTCCTACACAAATTTCAACCTACATAATTGTAAGAAGTTTTTAAAACGGATTCATTAAAAATAACTATGTTGTGTTTGTCTATCTATATAAACAAATTATTTATACCCATATTTCATAAAATTGGCCACGATTTCCGACATTCGATGCACCGTTAATTTATCATCGTCATTAATAATTCGATTGTTAATAATTGCGTATTTTATCGCATCTCCATGTCCGGCGATATTAATATTATCAAAAAATTTGTCGTAAGCTCCCAGTTTGCCTTTGTATGCAAACTCCATTAAATACACGACATCGCCTTTATTGGAATGTCCGATTGCAGAATTTAATAGCCCGTGTAAGATGAGGTGATCACCAAAATAGTTGAAATAACCAGTCAGGGTGTTATCTCCAATAGGTTCATGACCAAAATAAAATGTCTTAACTTTGTCAGCGACGGTATTTCTAATATTTTCAGAATCAAAGATAAGATCAGCTGGCAAGAAGTCTTTGAAGTTACCATTCATTCTGTGTTTATAATCCAGCTCGTAATAATCTGAACTTCTCAGGAATAGACCTTCCAAAGTTGCGTATATAAATATCATAGGAACCTTATTATAATTTCCATTATTTAATATGTCATCAGGAGTGTTTGTGATAAATGCGTCGATATTCAATAGATTTCTTTCCAGGCATGGCACGAAGCCAAAAGTGCCGTCCGTAAGATTTTGGTAATACTCGTAGTTGATTGAACTTATCTCGTTTGCAGATATTTCCTGATAAAAATGTACCAGTTGAGACAAATCCGTAAAATTTGTAGGCGCTAAGCATTCAGCCAATTCTCTGGCAGTTTTTATTGGATCAGAGTTTAATGACCAGACTGCTGACGCTGCCCCCGATTCAACAATGGCATTATGGAAAAGATCCTTAGCTAACTTGGAGAAGACGAGCATTTCAACTGATGTTCCACCTGCACTCATACCGTATACTGTTACTCGGCGAGGATCTCCGCCGAAGTTATCAATGTTTCTTTGGACCCATTTCAGAGCTGCCACTTGGTCTTTAAGGCCAGCGTTTCCTGGCGCAGCTTCAGTACCTAAGCAAAGGAATCCTAACGCTCCTAATCTGTAGTTCAATGTCACAATTATGACATCCTGCTTTATGAGGGGTTCGACTCCTTTCGTCTGTCCTGAACCTATTAAGAAAGATCCTCCATGGATGTAAACTAGAACAGGTACAGAGCTATTAAAGGTCTTTGCTGGGGTAAACACATTCACGATTAGACAGTTTTCGTCTCCAATCCCATTTTGTGGACATATTACTGTATGGTTGGCAATAAATATGTCTTTCCAAGGATGCGGAGCTGTTGGTGCCTGTAAAAATAAGCTGTTTGGTAAGTTCAATATTTTTATTAACAACTACTACTATTTATATATTATTACTAAGTACAAATTTTTCCCACAACAAAACAGACAATCCCACTGTTGCGCATAGGACTTTGTCTAATACTATGCGGCGAAAATATATAATAGCTGTGTGCCGGTCAATTGGCCAGCTCGCGGGTTCAGAGTAGGTACAGCTTCGATGTTGATCAAAGGAGTATAAAATTATCAATCGCTGAGGCAACGTGTCGGATAGGTGGTGTACATGGGTCGTGCAGTCGCTTTGATGCTAGTATTGATTTGTGAATATGCCAAGTAGTTATTTTGATGAAATCTAAGAACATACATAATCATCACTTAACATCGGGTGATACAATGGTCAAACGCAAGCTTAAAGTATAAAAAAACGTTAAGACTGAACAATTAAACATATACTAGAGTTTATGTGGTTACCTTGAATCGAAGACTTCCAACCGGCGGTGCTGCGTAAGGTATACCCAAAAAGGCGAAATATGTAGCATTTTCATCTAAAAAGCCTCTGACTGTTCCTGAATCTATGTTCAAATCTTTATAATGCTCATTATCGAGAGGTCCTTGTGAATTGGCTTCATGAACCACCAGCAGCAAGAATGCGCAAACAATGGCTCTAAGCATTGCTCTGTTTTGTACTCACTATAATCACGAGCACGATGGTAGACTAAAACTGATTTTATTCTGATGATACCGTATCATTGCTTATTGTAAAAATACACTCCGACACAACACTAAATTATTCTATTTTTATAATATCTTAAAAGAATAAAAAATTTCTGAAATTGAAATTTTATTAAACTCTTAGACTCTTACTTTTAGTACTATTACTTTCAGAATGACCTATAAAATTGGGTGACATTCCTAAAAACGAGGAAGCGCGCCAACAGTCGATTTCACTATGCCACTTTAAAACTATAAGACTATTTTTACTAGCAGTTTCATTTTAGCTTGTCCCTCAAGGTTATTATAGCTATATAATATTATCTTGCTCCAGTCACGTTTATAGTCGACTATGTATATCAGTGGTGCCGCGATGTGGTGTAAACTCACCTAAAGGCATTGGAAATATCCGGAAAGTAGAGCGAAATACTCGACTATAAACGTGAGTAAAGCCGGATAGTATTATTATATAATAACTATCTACCACGTAACCTTTAAACATTATTATTGGTATGGATCTATTGAAATGTAAATAATGAAATAAAAGCTAGAAAAACAACATTGCCTGCCTGTGGGCCTGGCCAGGCACAGACCACACTCGGTACCACAGCCTGTCAGATAGACGTATCATGAAAAAACTACAGATTCTAGCAGTTAGTTATATAAAATAGAAGTACACAAAAAAGTTTAGGATTCACTTATGATAAACACGATCATGTTATGTATACGAACCTAGTAGTACTAGCGGTCCGCCGCGGCTTGACACGGGTAAAGCATTTCAAAATTAATTATAGGGATCCCTAATTTTCCTGAAAATATAATATAGTGTATGTCACCAGGGAATAGTGTAGCTTTCCAACAGTGAAAGAATGTCAGTTAATAACATTATTCAAGACAAAGCTAATAGTCTGTAAGTCCATGCCGTTTTTAAATTATAAATCACCTTTTATGAAATAATATTTTTGAAAACGGTCATTTATCTATCAGTATCATGGTCAAGTCAAATGTCAAAAATTGACAGACATAGCCAAAACTTCGACATGAAGTATGGCTGGTCCCTTCTCCGCGGTCTCTTTTTAAGCCGACTTCAAAAAAGAAGGTTGCTCAATTCGACCCTGATTTAGTCGATATGCCGCCCTTCTGGCGGGATAAAGGATTTTCTCGAGTCAAAAAAGGTAAAGTTGAAGGGCTTTGGACGAGTTTTCTTATGATACTCAAGATATTCTGACCGTATATTATGAAATGTTTTAACATTTTTACTAATACTAGAGCGCCACTTCTGTCTTTTCGATGCAAGCTACTAGCAACAGTTAATATAAATATTGCATCCGTGGAGATGTCGCTGGAGCACGTCTTTGTGAAGAAGGTGCTGATGCTGACCACCTGACCGTCGCTTGTCGCTGTCAGCTCTGCCCCCCTAGATAAAGTGACATCAACAAGCGTTAACGCGAGCAAAAACCGTTTAATGTTCGTTCTCGTTGCAAAGCGAGTGATTAAATAGGGTGAGGAAACGAGATAGAGCGATATAAAACTACGCATACCAGAACAGGACGGGACGAAAGACGTGAATGCGCTCGATTTCCGGTATTCATTTTCACCCGAGAAGAAGGTATACCGTGGTCAATAGGTTTCATAGTCAGTAGATATATCACACGAACAACGAGAAAGAACAATGAACGGCTAAAGAAAGAGAATCGCTATGAAGCGATGCATTTTGTCTACGCCCACTAATTGACTGGCCGGTTGGCGCAGTTGGTAGCACTCTGGCTTCTGAGCCGCTGGTCCCGGGTTCGATTCCCGGACAGGTCAGACATTTGTGTGCATGAACATGTCTGTTTGACCTGTGTCTGGGTGTGTATATGTATAATATATAAGTATATATATATCAGTCATCAGGTTACCATAGCACAGGCTCTGCCTAGTTTGGGACCTGAAGACCTTGTGTTAATGTTGATAAATAAATAAAAAAATAAAATAAAAATAATTACAATACGGCTTTCGAGAGTCTGAATGTATACAAAAAAGAAGTGCAGTTACTCCGTTTTTTTAGGACGTAAAATCTTCGATAGTGTAATGTATAGATATTGTATTTTTTTTTTCCACATAAACCTAAATCAAAAACATATAAAAAAAAACATTAAGCCGAATGAATTCATTGTCAAATGATTCACTTACCAGCTAGCAGCATTTTGTTTTCTAATTATATTGTTATGTTACATATAACGCACTTAATATAATTTATCGTAAAGGTTTAGGATCTTAGGTTTCAAAATTATTTTTTTTTACGTTAGTACGAACATGGCGAATTTCTATGAAACTGTGCCGAAAATTTGAACGCAACGAAAACAAATGAAATATAGTAAATATTCTGAAAATAATGTTAGTTCTAGCTCAATATCTTATTTGATTTTAATAAGTACTAAAACATATCACAAACTTTCTTATTTTTATTCGACTGCTGTTTTAAACGCGCTCTAAGATACACAAAATAAGTGGGATTGTAAGCACATACTTGATGATAAGATGTTATCATAGATCTGTCAATCAAACGTTGTACATATTTTAACCTTTAGTTATTTTATCTACAAGCGTCATAGTCAATCTGAAAGCGATCTGACCAGATGATAACTCAGCGGTGGGAGCGTCGACTGTCAAACAGACGGATGCTGGTTCGATGTCCACCAATGGTTTGAGGTTCCGGTGAAGGAAACACCGTTATCAAATTCCCAGCATGGTGGTAGGGTCATAGGGTACTTTCGAGTACCCGCTTGGGAGTACTCTCAAATTTGGAAAACTAGTTACCAAACACATAGTATGTTCAGGCAGCAGTCCTTTAAAACCAGTAAGCATTCTAGGTGTGATAACATCATCGACCACATCGTCATTGACCATCAAGTAACAGTGCTCAAACGCTATATCTACACTAATATTATTAAACAGGTAGTTAGGAAGTGAATTTGCTCACAGGATGTGATCTCTGGAACTGCTGAATCGATTTCAAAATTCCTTTCGCTAGTAGAAGTATAGAAAGCTACATTAAGTGACGCAGGGTTTATTTATTGGTCATTAATAATATTTTTAGTTCCTAGAAAAACGGATATAAGTTTCCGTTATTTAGATACAGGCGAAGCTAAAAAGCGTGTTATAAAATACCACTTGTTGGTAAAGCTGTAGTTGGAACAAACCAACTGAATTACTTGAAGGTTTCCAACTTTAGGTAAAAATAATAATAATATTAAAACTCACGTTCATAATTACTTTACACTGTTTTTTACGGGTATAACGTGGTACTTACGCGTGGTCGATATCACGAACGACAATTGTTTCGGCTTCTTCCGGAAGCCTTCATCAGGATCTTGAGTGCGGTGCGTTAGTCGTAACGTCCCGTCTCGCACTGCGGGCGGCAGCGATTGTCGATCGTGATATCGACCACGCGTAAGTACCACGTTATACCCGTAAAAACAGTGTAAAGTATTTAGGTAAAAATAGTTGAATATACGACGATAATATTCATAAAAAAACTTACGTTTAGTATGCACTATCGAATAACGAAAGTTAATACATTAAAAAAAATATTGCAGATAAACCTACTCGTATACCAACAAAAAAATCATCACAAAATATTTCACATATCAGTTCTGTCTGGTGGACAAAAAAAACTAACAAGACTGTAAAATGTTTGTAGTCAAATGATATTATTAAATGGCCTTATAACCTAATGCTGACTTATTTATACATTATTACTTATGAGATGCATGTTACGATAGAACACAATAATTGTACACAAATTAAATTATCGATTTGTTAACCTTTCACATTATGATTAGATAATAAGAATTCTATCTATGTTCAGTGTTATTTTTTTTATATATTTTGTACTAGTAGCGTCCCGCGGTTCCACGGCGTGGATTACGGTTTTCCCGTTATTTATCAATTATCCCACGGGAACTATACTTTTTCCGGGATAAAAGTAGCCTATGTGTTAATCCAGAGCTTAAACTATATCCATACCAAATTTCATCGAAATCGGTGTGGCCATTTGAGCGTGAAGAAGTAACGAACATACACACACAAATACACACAAACTTTCTCATTTATTATATTAGTAGGATTTAGATAGAAGATTTTGTAACAGAAACGTCCCTTTAGCACTTCCCGTGAAATCAAAGACCTGCACCTTGCCCCAGGCTTACTTTAAACAATTACGAAATTTCGTCAGCATTTCAGAACGGCCCTGCATGATATGATAGGCTTCTATTGTGATCTTCTTCTTCTTTCTCCTGAGATCTGTCTAGACAGGCTTATATTTGTTCTTCTTTTATGATTTATGCTTTTTTTAATATGTCTGGTCCGCAGTTTACGCCATTTTTAAAGCAGACATATTATGTCAGGTCTGGAGTCGACCTGTAGTATTGTTGGACACTTTCACTGACACTGCATCATCATCATCTCAGACATATGATGTATGGCCTGCATCATCGATCTGTATAACAAGAACCGGTTGTAAGCGGTCCACATCCAGCTTCTTCTGCGATTTTGGTCAGATCGTCTGTCCACTTTGTCGAATGACATCCTATAGGCGTTTGTCAGTCTGTGATCTTCACTCAAAAATCTTTTGATCCCATCGTTCATCAGTTCTGCGTGCTATCTTTTCTACCCAGTGCCACTTCAAACTCATTGTATAGTCCTCTCCATAACTTGTTGTGCGACCCTGAGCTTACTTTTAAGGCCCATAGTTAGAGACCACGTTACGTTTCCGCATGTCATGTACTTTAGACACTTAAAGGTTCATAACCTAGCATTATTACGCATTAACACCAGATGAAATATTTCTCATTACGGGAAGTAAAACGAAATGTGAATCTTCATGTTACAGTCATAACGTTCATTATTGTTTTATACTTCATCTTAAATCGTGTTCACAGATCGGGTGCGTCCCAGCGGCACAGAACAGACCTGATTATGTTCTCTATTACCGGAAACCCCGTGAGCAGCTATACCTACTGCCTGTGGGAGGACACGTGAGTGGAATCCGGAAAAAGTTTTGAGATTGGTTACTGGGTTACACGAAAATATCGGTAGAATATGACTGGCCGGTTGGCGCAGTTGGTAGCACTCTGCCTTCTGAGCCGCTGGTCCCGGGTTCGATTCCCGGACAGGTCAAACATTTGTGTGTATGAACATGTCTGTTTGACCTATGTCTGGGTGTGTATACGTATATATATAATATAAGTATGTATTTAAGTATATATATCAGTCATCAGGTTACCATAGTACAGGCTCTGCCTAGTTTGGGACCTGAAGACCTTGTGTGAATGTTGTCCCATATTATTATTATAATATATCCACAGATAATATTTCTCACTAGCTCACTTGCGCTGCTTTGCTGTATCGCCTAGCAGATATATTTTCTAAAATATACGCTACTAATTTAATCAAATTAAGTCAAACATAAATTACTCATTGGCCTTGAAGGTCACAGATTAGGTAATGATAGATTTTTCCATGCCATCGTCTAGCGTGATAACATCTTTGACCACATCATCACAGATCATCAAGTGAGATAGTGGTCAAACGCTAGATCTCTACAGTATAAAAAAAAAATTATGACAATATGTAAATAAGGTCGAGAACCCATATCTGTCTGGATAAATCTAACTGGCATTTCAAGGCGGTATTTTACGTGTTAATTATTTAAATTAATACCTAGTAAGTAAGTATTGTAGGTCTAGCGTGATAACATCTTCGACCACATCTTCACTTATCATTAAGTGAGATAGTGGTCAAACGCTAGATCCATACAGTATAAAAAAATAAAATTTAATGACAATAAGTAAATTTAAAAAAAGAAAAGGCTATATCGTAATCTATATATATAAAAATGAAACCCGTTTTCCGTTGTCACGACATAACATGAAAACGGCTTGACCGATTTAGATAAAATTTGGTATAAAGATACATGGGACTTTGGAGAAGGACATAGGCTACTTTTTGTCCTGGAAGAAGTATGGTTCCCGTGGGATAACTGAGTCAGCGGGAAAAACGTAGTGCACGCGGGTGAAACCGCGGGGCGCAGCTAGTTAATAATAATAATGAACTGAAATGAAAATTGAATGAGGAACGCGTTTAAAAACTTATATTATGAAATAAAATATATAGTCATCACACTCACACCTCTGCGATAGGATTCCCTGTATCGCGAGAGGAATGACACATTACGGTTTTCCCGCTACCTCAATTATCCCACGGGAATTATACTTTTTCTGGGATGAAAGTAGCCTAAGTGTTATTACAGGGTCTTGCTAGCTATTGATTGACAGAATTTTTCTCCCAGAAGGAGTATTTATGAGTCTAAATGATGTAATAGAATGTATAGACTGACCACGTGACCTTTAGACAAATCCGAAAAGTACCATTTTTGGATCCCTCGGTGGAACTGGTATAGGGACCTCGGAAACTATTAATGGATTGGGGTTACGTGTCAAAAAAAAATGACAACTAGGACCAGATCAGAGAAATTTAAAAAAAATACCTGCACTGAACCAATATGTGTTGCCACCATACAAAATTAAATCGATCGCAGTTCCGAAACTATTAGGTATAGATAAGTATGGGGAGTTTGAACAAATGTCATAGAAGTAGGTAGGTATGGTAGGGAAATTTGGGAAAATGTCAAAGATATGAAATTAAGGATTCAACGCCGTACCCAAAATCAATGTTGCTCCGATGGGATTAAAAATTGTTATTTAGGGAGATTTGGGTCCCTGATTATCAAAATAAAAAAAATGATCAGTGTTGGACGCCACATGCTTTGACACTGGCGCCGTCACATCTTCCCGAGACACATGTTAAACTGGCGCCGCGGCTTATTCGGCGGAGCAATTGAAGCAGCGAAAATATGCTAACCTAGGTAGTGGTTATATATTTCAACCATTTGGCGCGTGACCAAAATGCTTGTCACATATTTTTCTCAACGAATCAGCATTGCAACTCTACGTGTCAATGCTGCTAGTATTCTGGGCACGTTGTCAACTGGTAGCGGGTCAGAGCATTTGAGTTATCTATAGGCTGACAATATCTAGTGGATTGCTCAAATGTTTTTGTATTAGCCGTAGTATTGTAATTAGTTATTAGTATTTTATTATATAATAAAGGCATGAGCCCAGAAAAAAACTTGCATATATAGACGTCAGTTTTTATAGTTTTCAAATTATGCAATTATTGTTTTGATATTACGTTATCTTCATAATAAAGGTAAGTCGGAAACTCGCATGGACCCATTTAGATAATAACTTTTGCATATCGTGTGTGGCGGCAGTGGAAAGTTCCAATCTACCTTATCTTAGATAAGTTATACACTCGCCCTTAATCAACCAAGTTCTATCATCAAGGGACGATAAGTTACGTCAAAGTTATTTCCCCCGGCGCGGTAAGGGCGGCGTGTTTCTCTAATGACAAACAAATTAGTCTTGGTCACGTGGTAAGGTCATAGTAGGTTTTCAAGAGCACGGATAGTTTTGTCTTATAGATTATTCCTTTACGGTTGGTACTCTATTAAATCTGAATAAGAAGAATACCCATGTTGCAACAATTGTAGCTATCTGAGAAAGGTTCGAGTTGACAAATGTTGTACATACAATAAAGCTCTTTGATTTATTCTTCTTTTATTTACTGAAGACATTATATACGATATAAAAACAACAGAATGCACAATTATTAAGCTATTGCATAGCTTCTATCGCGGGCCTTGAGCGTGGAGACCGAATCCAGAAATTCCGTAACGAAAATAACCTTACACCCCCCACTCCGACCGGCACAGCGGTGATACTTTTTAGTTTTGCCATCTATCGATGAATAGCAGAAATTTTAATGACTTTTTTGAAATATCACGCTTGTCTGTTTGGTTCAGCAACTCTCCTCTAGGTGGCATTGGTTGTATCGGCGTTACTGCATAAGTTATTAATATATTAATTGCCTAAGTTGATAAAAAATGCTATGTAATAGCTTTACCGCGAGCGGAACAGTCCCCGAGTGCCACCCGTCTTTTGTATACACGGGCTTATGATGTTTGCCTCTACACCGATATGTGTCATCAACAGCGTCACCGGGCGCCCCGGGTGGGGACGAGAACGGAAGGTAGACTAGAGGTAACTATAGAGTATAGAAGTAAGCTCGGGCTCTGAAGAGGTTTAGGTGAAAGGAGAGCAGGCGATAAGCTAAACAGCACCACTATGGTATGACGTGTCAGGGCCGTCAGGGGGGGAATCAGAACGAAGTGTTATAAGCTTGTTCTTCTATTTAGATTTTTTGAAGCGATGATAGCTCAGCGGGGGGAGCGTCGTCTGTCAAACTGACGGACACTGGTTCGATCCCCAACAACAGCTTGAGCTTTCAGTGAAGGTAAAACCGTTATCAAATTTTCAGCATGGTGTTAGGGTACTTTCGGATACCACCCTCAAGTTCGAAAAACTGTCACCAAACACATAGTGTGTTCAGGCAGCAGTCCTTGAGAGCCAGTGAGCATTCTAGATCTAGTTCGTTATAACATCTTCGACTACATCGTCACTGACCATCAAGTAAGATAGTGGTCAAACACTACATCTATACAGTATAAAAAAGAGAAAAAAGATGCGAACTGCCGTTGCGTCGGAACTGGGCGGCAGTATGTTAGAAGGATAAGGCATTACCGACACGACAAATACTACTTCACTTACGAGTACACTAAACGTAATATGAATCTTTATTAAAATGAATAATGTGTTTCTCCCTTTCCGCTAAGACAACATCATCGCTTAAAAATATTTTTGTAATATACTAGCTGACCCGACAGACGTTGCCCTGTCTTAACCAACTGTCAAAGATCTGACATTTATGTCAAACGCCTTAAGGTTACATTAGATTTTCAGCCGAAAAACAGCTTAAAACAATATCTCCTTTCTACCGATCTTTCTCTACGATGTGTTTATATCGCAACACAGGTATTTAAAAGCTCAATTACGGCGGTAAAGATTCCTTTACGGTTCCGCAACAACAAAATGGCGGCACATTTTTGGCAGTTTGTCACGGTCCGCTAGCAAAAACACAGGACTAGGAATAGTCTAGAAGCTGACGGAATTGTTAAGTTACCTTAAGAACGCTAAGGTATCCTAACCTTTTTGTGCATACTTATGGATAGTCATAGTTTTGAAGCAATGATAGACGGGGTTGAGATTGACCAATTGCCACATCCATGAATCCAAAGCGTGGTGGTACACAACGTAACCTACGTGCCACTATGAGATAGGTGCACTACTCTCAAGCTTAAATAAACTGTCACCAAACATACAATGTGTTCAAGTAGCGATCCTTGAGATACGGCCACCATTGTCACTTATAATTTTTAGACATTCGCGATTCGAACACATTGTTATTAAATCAAACGGGGCTTGATCGATCGTCGAGGTAAATAAATTACTAAATGTTTTTCTCGCGATCAAGCCCCGTTTGATTCAATAACTTTGTCACTTGTATGTCCACCCATTGAGATAGCCATCGAACGCTATATTAATAATCAATTTTAACGGATTTACAATTATACGTTTTTATTAATCAATTACTTTATACAAAAGACAATTACAATTTACTTATAGTCCGAGGTACGTAAGTTTAAACAAAATGGTGATGCGCGCAGGTACATTTACGGACAAAAGTGTTAGAGGCAATACTCCCTGGTTGTTAAAACTTAAACGATATTAACGGATTTCTTTTCAAATCATTGTATATCACGTACAATAGTGGTGTGGGAAGTAGTTGTTAGGTATTATATTAGGACAGTTTTCTGACTTTCTTTTAACATTCTTTTAACTGTGGCCGGTTCTTTAGTTTCATTCAGAGAATCAGTTATATTATTATCATTATAAAAATAATTATAAAAGTCAAATCCTTCCCCGCCCCAAAAAATAAACCTTATATTCTAACCTTGAGTAATTTCAGCGCTTGGCATGTTTGTTTTATTATTTCTTCTGGCATTCCTATATATTCGACCGCACCACGAGTTGCTTTACAGAAAATTCGTATCACTGGATACTATGTAAAAAGTAAATACTATGTGGTCGGACTTAGAAGCACCGTGACGAGAGCTGTATTTTTAATCGGAGATCCTGATGCTTTCCAGGGTTCCGGCGTCTCGACGTTCGCAATTAAGTTCGTTCTTTTCTCCCTAAGCTACTTCGAACGCATCTTCGCTTTCGGCCACACTGCACTCGTATACGCAACACACGTGAACGCAACTCGAGCTAAGTCCTCACAAGGATACTTATCGTCGACAACATACCTGTCTGTGTACTGAATTATACCTTCTACTCTGAGAGTTATACTTTATTTTTCCACCCGACAACACGTTGGTATGCTTCTGAACTTCATCAGTGTGGGTAGGGGGCAAGGATGAGCACATATACTGCCTGAACACCAGTCAAGCACTAATAAATTTCAAAAACGTGAGTGCTTCTCGGTTTGCCATTTAAATAAGAGTGTACAAAAAAACCATACAGAAATAATCACACCTTGTGTTTTTTATGACTGATTATTTCTGTATGTTATCAAACCTTTCGCACTCTCCCAAACTATACGAACTTGCTAATGCGTTCGTACATTTGGTTAATACGCCACGGGGCTGTACAAAAACAGGCGTGTGTTGGCTAAACGGCTTAATCTGCTAAGGGTGTTTTTATGGCTGCTCGGGGGGAATTCGGGCATAAAGGCTCAAAATATTAGAAATATGAGCCGCGAACGCTCCGCTGTTACAGGTAGAGAAGGCTAAGTGGATAATTAGCTGTACCAGGCATTCGTCACTGCACGTATATTATATCCGACTGTAAAAAAGGAGGAGGTTCCCAATTCGACCTGTATGTTTTTTAAAATATATTTGTTACCTCAGAACTTTCGACTGGGTGAACCGATTTTGATGATTCTTTTCTTTACACTGTTTTTAACGGGTATAACGTGGTACTTACGCGTAGTCGATATCACGATCGACAATTGTTTCGGCTTCTTCCGGAAGCCTTCATCAGGATCTTGAGTGCGGTGCGTTAGTCGTAACGTCCCGTCTCGCACTGATTCTTTTCTTATTTGAAAGCTGATGCTTCACGTGTGGGGGCCACACGTATTAAGTTTTGAGTTGCACTCCAATAACTGAAAAGTGTTACGTCTACTTGGACGACACTCTAATTGCGGTTGAAGAAATCGGTAAACATACGCAATGATAATGATTGATCCCGTGAGTAGCAAATGTAACTGAAAAGGGTGAACAAAAATTTATTTCACACGTTATTTCACACAAAGCAATTGCGATAATAGGCATGACTGTATTACTGGAAAATAAGACTTTGTGAACCAATACGATTTAATCAGTCGGTTCAGAATTTTTCTTCAATATAAAACAAATGTAGTTTATTAATTTCTTTGTGTATATACTAATTGGAAAAAAAAAATCTAAATTTGTCTCATTCAAATTTTTGTATCAAAAGGTGACAATGATCGCAGGATAAGTAGTGGATGTCATTTTGTACAGTTTTTAACCTCCGTATTTATTAATTAACCTAACAGTAGACAAAACATACATCATGTCATAAGTAAAGCATAGGCTGGTTGATTTATTCGGATAACAATGTTTTTACTAACCTTATCATGGAGAAAATAAGATATTAAAAAAAAAACATATACTAGGGTCCGCGTTACCAACGGCGTTTAAAATTACATCACACTTCATAAAACAGTCACAAAATTTGTAAGTATGTGTAATTTGTTTTTTAATCGATAATGTCATTGACTGATTTGTTTTCATGTTCTATTAGTTTTAGCCTATAAATACTTACATATAAGTATAAGCCTATAATAATATACTCGTTATACCTACTGCAGGAACCAAAATGAGTCTTGGCCTTCAATAATAAGATACATATACCACTATGGTTTGTCTTGAGCCATCTCTTACCAGTAATTGGTGTGAAGTTTGTGGAGAACCTTTCCAATTTCATCGCTCCAGGGATATATGGAGACTGATCAGTGATCACTCATGGGACGGTCCACTGGTTAACGACCTGTCTACCGTTCCTCTTATGCTCGTTTCTAAAGACGGTTTTATTTTTCTCTTCTAAAAAAGATGTTTAAATGATTTTCTTGTATTACAAGTATTTCTGTAGCGCTTCAGTGTAAAAACATTATTATTATTTTAATAGCTAAAAAGTTAATTGTACAAACAAATAGTACAAACTTGCACGAAGAAAAAGATAAATTACCTACACTGCCAACATTGCCTCTATGAAAATGTCAACAACAATAGCGTAGAACAGTTCTCGCTATAAAAATAAGACAAACCACGAAAAAAATATGAACGATAAAACAAACGAAACGGAACGCTTTTTCACAGCACCGCGTTATAATAAAACCTCCGCCGTGAAAATCGTACCACATCAACATTCATATTTATGTAACTGGGCGAGAAGCGGGAACGCAAGATTAATTTGTGTGAAGAATTATTGCGAATTAAATATTTGAGAGACCTCTCAGACCTTTACTACATAATGTTTTACGAAATTATTTTATGCATTATTCGCTGCGCCCCGCGGTGTTACCTGCGGTGACATGGTGGGTGGTATTGACCTTTTTGGTGGTATCGTCATCCCACGAGAAAAGTCAATATTTTCGGAATAAAAGTAACCTAGATTTTATTCAAGCAAGATAGTGTAAGCTATCTACATTCCAAAATTTATGCAAATCCGTCAACAAACAGACAAACGACAAACAACAGACAATCTTTCGCCTTACTGTGATTATGATCATTGTAAGAGATAATGTATAGAGAAAATAATAAAGAGGTTGATCTTGTTTCTTTAACTTAGGTAAGATTGATGAATTGAATAAAGGTGGTAGAGAAGCCCATTTTAAGCTTGCTTATAAGGTCCATAATAAAAATACAATTTGATCTTACATCATCTTGCGTTTTTAATCTATCTTTAGCAAATTTTATTTTGTTTCACGAACTTCAGCTTATCCCTTTAACATGTTTAATTAAATTGAACTGAAGTTAAATTGAGTTTGAGATCTGTTTCATTTCTTTCGTAGATCAAGTTTTAAACTCTAGAGCTCGTTTGATGAATGGCTTTTAGCGTATAATGAAACAAATGAAATTTGTGAGCTAAATTCTTGTTCTGTGGTATCTTTCAAAAGTCTACCAACTGTGTGTAGAGATTGTTACACATCATCATCATCATCATCATCATCATCTCAGCCATAGGACGTCCACTGCTGGACATAGGCCTCCCCCATTGATTTCCACAAGGACCGGTTGGAAGCGGCCCGCATCCAGCCCTTGCCTGCGATCTTAGTCAGGTCGTCTGTCCACCTGGTCGGTGGCCGTCCTATGCTGCGCTTGCCAGTCCGTAGTCTCCACTCAAGAACCTTTCGACCCCAACGGCCATCGGTTCTTCGAGCTATGTGCCCTGCCCACTGCCACTTCAACTTGCTATTATTATTTATTGTTACACAAGTATTTTTAAATTAAAACAAGAGGAAGGGAACAATAATAATGTGCTTTGCAACGAGCTATGGAGAGGGCCATGCTGGGGGTTTTTCTACGAAATTCAATCAGAAATGAGGAGACCGTAGATGAACGAGAGGCGAGCCAAAAGAATCATCGGCAGTAACTCTTTGGTGGAACGTAGGCTTCAGAGCCTTGAACACTGGCGTAGAGTAGCAAGCCTATCGGTTTTCTATCGGATACATTTCGGAGAATATGCACTGGAATTACATAATCTGATTCCACCATCCCCTTTCCATCATCGGTCGACTCGACGTACGGCAATTCACCATCGCTATATGGTAGATATACCACCTATACGTACGAAGCGTTTTGCTTCCACTTTCCTAATGCGTACTGCCAAGGAATGGAACTCGTTGCCCGAGTCTCTGTTTCCCGATATGTACAATCCTGTAGTCTTCAAGTCGCTAGTGAATATGTACCTTCTAGGTTTGCGTGCTAAATCCTAGACAACGTCATCACTTAACATCAGGTGAGACAGTTGTCAAACGCAAACTTATAATAAGTAAAACAAAAAAAAAACGAAAGTAGCGCAGCGGATTAGCAAGTTGAAGTGGCAGTGGTAAGGGACATAGCTCGAAGATCGATGGCCGTTGAAGTCGAAAGGTTCTCGAAGAGAGACGACGAACTCGCAAGCGTAGGATAGGACGGCCACCGTCAATGTACACACACGACCTGACTAAGTCTACTAGACTAATTGAAATATCCAAATTTACAGAGTTTTATAGTCTGCATTAACTTTTGTATTAACATCATGCTAGCAGGAACTTACTTTCATATTTTGAAGGTACCATACCCTAATTCTCAAAGCCTTCGCTTGATACGATATCAACTGCAATGTTGGTCTGTCCTATTAATAGTTTATACAAATAAAGGTAGATGGCGTTAAGAAAAACATCCCCTCAGATGTAAAAGGAAGTAATACATTCGGACAGCTAGTGGAGTGCTACTCTATAGCTTAGATGGCAAAGTGACAGGTATTCTGTAGTCGTGGGTTCAATCACACGAGTAGCCGAATTTTTTTCTTCAAAAATGTATCCTAATATAGTTATTATGCCTAATTTCGAACGTGAAATTGATAGCGCGACAGCTTAAAAACATTCTACATTACAATAGATAGGTATATACAAGATGGCTACGTTAATAGTAAGCCAGTTTAAATTTACATCCGAAGACGTCGTAAATGTTTTGATGTTCATTTTAAACTCGTCGTAAACTGAGCAGGAGAAGAAGCAACGATTAATCCTTCGGAAGCACCTTATTACCTGCCATATGAATCGAAATGCACCGAGACGATTAGAAACATACGTCTGCAGTGCAAATATCGTACTACACATACGAGTGAAACTCGATATATATCAAACTACCCGTGATATGCGGTTTAAACCGCCGCATCGACTATGATTTAAATTTCACATTCAAATTAATACGAGAGTAAAATACTAATAACTTAATACAATACTACAGCTACTACAATAACAATCTAGCTAGGGTATTCCCTACCTGTGGCCAGCCCATTGAAGGCTCAAAAGCCCGCTACCAGTTGGCAGCGTGCCTTGAATGTTAAGCAGCATTGCCCCCTCGCAATGCAATGTTGATGCTTTGAGCCAAGTACTAAATGGAAATAAATAAAATAAAGATTGTTTTACTAAATAGCTAGTAGCTAAGCGGCATGAGAGGCTAAAAGGCAATGAGTTTGGAGGAAATATTAAAACGATGATAGCTCAGCGGTAAGAGCGTTGGTTGTCAAACTGAAGGACGTGGCTCGATCCCTACCAACGGGTTTGGGCTTCCGGTGAAGGTAACACCATTATCAAATTCCCAGCATTGTTGTACGGTATTTACGAGTACTGGCCTGGCTAGCTACCACCCTCAAGTTTGAAACACTGTCACCAAACGCACGTGTCTTCAGACAGCAGTCCTTGAGAGCCAGTAAGCTTTCTGGGTCTAGCGTGATAACATCTTCGACTATATCATCACTGACCATCAATTAGGATGGTGATCAGCCGCTAGAACTATATAGTATAAAAAAACAAAAAAAAAAACAAATAATATCTATACCGCACCTTAAAAAAAAATTAAGCCTTTGGTGAGTTTTGACCCGTATTCAAAGCAACTCATTACCTTGTGTTAGAGTAAGTCTCTAATGAGTTTGGTATTTTGTTCCGTAAACGTGAATGGTTTAACGTTGAATTAGATATATTTGACGTTAACCTTTTGGACTCCACCGAGAAACTAATAGCAGCACAATTTCTAAAAGTGTCTATCGACAAGCAATTCTTGTATAAATGTATATTATATAATTTGAATCTCGGAAACGTCTCCAACGATTTTCATGAAATTGGAGGGGTTTCGCGGCGATAAATCGATCTAGCTAGGTTTCAATTTTAGAAACGTCATTTTATTCGTGTTTTCAGGCAATGAAAAACTGCAACAATATCATAAGAATATGATTCCTCCTAACATCTATTGACGAGTAGTAATACTACCCAAACAACAACTACTGTTTTATCGCAACAGCAACACTAAAGCTACTTGACAATAGATGACGTTGTTAAGCAACACAAAGCCAATAATAAGTGTTTGGTTTTGATGTTAGATCAAGAAAATCAATTGTTTACTTATACTATAGAAAAACGGAGCAAAGCTCGGTCACCCCGATATTGCGTCAAGCTCACGAGGAAATTCCAATCATAAGTATATTACACGGTACACCCACACAAAACGATACCCTACCGGTTACCTCATTTTTATAATCCACTAGGCTGTATCAGTAGCTTTCGTTCTTCTATAATACTCCTTATATTTGATTCGATTTCGTAATCATCGTATTAATGAATCCTTAAACTGTTATAATAATAATAATGTACATTGAAGATCTTTGTCTACGGGCGTTATTGAATGTTGAACGTCGCAGAGTTTCTATAATGATGCCGATTTGGGTTCAGGGATTGAACCCCAAGCAAAGGGATAAGAGAAGCTACTAAAATAATTTGACCCTCATTGTGGCTTAGTAATCAGTGAGACTTTAGAACCGTGACCCCAGCGTTTTCCGGCTGGGACAAAAATGTGATGGGCATAGATGTTCGTTTTCCGTTTTTTTAATGTTTGTGTATTATGATTGTGTTGTGTGTGTTCATACCTCCCGCGGTGCATGGTATCCTAGTACGGTAAACTGACCATTATTTTTTTAACTCAGAACGGGACATGGATTTTCGACAGTTAGCTTTATTTAGAGAATTGTATTATTATACAATTCGTGTTCACTATAATTATAATTGTATTCATTTATACAACAATATGTTTTAAGCATACCCTCAGATCAGAGTTTACTCAGAGGGTTCGCTTATACAGGTTTAACAATAAAATCGTGTATACCAACATCTGCTGGCGACATAAAACCTATAACCTTTTCCTTTTTCGTTCCTATTTCACTTAGTCTCTTGAGCTCACTGGAAAATACTTTATAAAGTGGACGCAAAAGAGTTTGTAAGAGTTTTGTATTTTTATTCAGGAAGCAACGATACAATGAGATACAGATGTAACCCGCGTTGATTACGGTTTTCCCGCTACCTCAATTATCTCACGGGAACTATACTTTTCGGGGATAAAAGTAGCCTATGTTTAATCCAGGGTTTACACTATCTTCCTCCCAAATTTAATCGAAATCGGTCTAGCCGTTTGAGCGTGAAAAAGTAACAAACATACACACAAACTTTCGCATTTATAACATTACTAGCAGTGCCCCGCGGTTTTACCCCCGTGTTGATGAAAAACGGTGATGATGGTGATGATGAAAATAAGCCTGTGTTAATACAGGGTATAAGCTATCTCCATACCAAACATCAGTCTGCTCTGGATGCATACCCAAAGCAGACTTAATAATAATGTTTAGTATTTTATTGTGTTCTATTGTATGTTATGTATTGTGTGTTGCTTTGGGTGTGTAAAAGTTTCTTCTGTTTTTATATATGTTAAAAAATGGCTCCGACTCAGGACTCTGTGGAGTGTAATGTTTTTAATTAAATATAAAAACATTACTATAAAATACTATTTAGCTCACTTCTCTCGATCTGTCTTATAATTTTGTTTAATTGTCAACACTTTAGGTGGAAGAGGATAATACCATCGATTAATAATCGAAATAATAGTACTTGTAAGCACTTATTATTTCGATGGATAATACATATAATTTCTAAAGGCCACATAGTCGCGTTTATTATGCTGTAAAATGCATCTGCTAAGTTACGGTGCGCTGTACGGAATTACAGTAAGGCTGAGATTGCCGTAACTTTACGAGGTATATAAATTTGGTGGCAAAGGTTACAGCTACTATAAGATAAGAAAGAGAAATAAAAAGTTATGAGTATAGCTTTTTACTAGCAACTTGCGTTTTTATTATAATAGAAATATGAGAAGCTTTAGATACATTTTGTTGCAAAGAAATGCTGTTCTCCGGCTATTGTTTATGACATCACAGACTATTAGCTGAAAAAAGAATTACGCCGGAAGTGAGGTCGGCTGGACGCCGGAAGAGGAAATGAGATAACAAACATGGCGGGCGTTGCGCTAGAATATTTCTTAGCAAAAGGATGTAGGGAATAAGTTTTGTGTTTACGAGAGTTTTGAATTATTATAAGTATAAAACTAGTTGGTCCATCTGCGGCTTTTCATACGTAGCAGACGAATTATAAAACCGGAAGCTAGTATCATCGGTAGTCTGTTTTGTGACCTGTCAAATCGGAAACAAAGTCTCTATGATGACTCATGATCGAATTCGAAAGAAAAGTTTGCTAAATAGACAATGTTTCGCAGCGAGGATAGCTCAGCGGGGGGAGCGTCGCCTGTCAAGCTGACGGACACTGGTTTGATCCCAACAACGGCTTGAGCTTCCGGTGAAGGTAACATTGTTATCAAATTCCCAGCATGGTGGTAGGGTACTATCGAATACTGCCCAAGGTCACCAAACACATAGTGTGTTCAGGCAGCAGTTTTTGAGAGCCAGTGAGCATTCTAGGTCTAGCGTGATTACATCTTCGACCACATCGTTACTGACTCTCAAGTGAGATAGTGGTTAAACGTTTTTTCAGCTTATTTTTTGAATGTCCTACATATCTAAAAAATATCTAAGGACAATTCAGGAAAGACAGTTCTGTTTTAGCAAAATCTGATTTCATTTACTAATTTATTTTTCGGGATAATATGCAACCCTTTTCTAAGGTCCCATGTACCCATATAGCAACATTCATCAAAACTTTTCAGCAGTTTAGGCGCGAATACGTAACAGACAGACAGTCACATTTTTAATGTTATTAGGTTTTTGCTATATCCTAGAGGAACCTTAATTTTTCTCGGTATAAAAAGCAGATTATTTATAGACTATTGCGAAGCTGTATAGGCCGAGCAAAGGGCAGTCACCAATGATAGGCCGAGTTCTGGATGGGGTGTAACGCAATACTGTTGCTTAAAGGAGTCGCTAACAAGGCTGAAGGCCGAGTCTCGAATAGGGAGTATTTTCCACATCTCGAGCTGGTCTCCGAGGGAACTACTTACCACTTAACCACTGTAGTTAGAGGTGGAGTCCCTCAACAAAAATTGTATACAATCTTGGTCCGATTTTGCCGCGACCAGATTTCATCCAAAAAATCAACTTGCATAATATGGTAACCTGCTATCACTTACTACTGAACTAGAATAAACTGTGGCGAGTACTGGTAAATCCCCCCTATATGGGGGAGGCATACGTCCAGCAGTGGACGCACATGGCTGTGAGAAGAAGAATAAACTGTGAATTATTCGACATGTATGAAAATATTATGAATGTATAACACACGGTAATTACTCACGTAGTAAGTCAGAGGGTTCCGACTATAGTTTCGGCCACATTCGGTGGTCTTTTCCAAGGAGAATACGGGGCGCTCGCGGACGCGGTCGCGCTTCGCCTGGTGCTGCGGGCGGCTGCGCGCTGCGCACGCGACGACATCGTAGCGGAGGGCGGGGTGCTACTGACTCCGTTGGTGCATCCTGTTATGAGTTTTCTTCATCACTGGTGTATGACACAGTACTCACTGTATCCTCATCTGTATCTACATAATGTGTCGAAACCACGTCAGTTTAAACAACAAAATATGAACATATTTTAAAGTGTTGGCTATATTGCTAATGCACATCGTAAACGCGGGCTGTGAACAGCCCGCGAGTCACCCGAATACTACTATCCAAGTATCCATGTTATGAGGTTCGTACCTATTTTCAGATTTTAATTCAAATCTACCTACTGCTCTGGCGATCATTAAACTTTCCAAGTTTTGTGTAAAAATCATGTTACAAATGATCAACTTCATCTGCTTACAAATTGAATATTGCATAATATAATAAGTTGTATGTTGTATTGCTTCCGGGCTGTTTGGCCGTGGTCTAAACGAAACTCGTGTTCCAGACGTTTAAGTAAATAAGTAAGTAAGTAAGTAATGTAGTAACTCGTTTCGGCGATCACTGCGGTAATATATTATGGAAGACATGAACTGACAGTGGTTACTTTAATTTTTGATAAAGACCACACTGGTTACAAGCAATACTTATGCGTGATGCCATTATAAATATTCAGTACATTCCGATCGGTTAGAGAGTATACAAAGAAAGTTTACGAGATATCTTGGCAGTAAGTCCAAGATCCCGTACTCGAGCTATGATGTCCGTTGTTCTCGCTTCCACCTTTTACCTCTCAAGTCCCAAAGATGTTTAAGCGACATGCGTTACCTCACGAAAGTGGCCCAATCAAAAGTAGATTGTATAGAACTAGTTTCTATGCTAGGATTAAAAGTTCCACCGAGACCCCAAAACCGGCAACTGAGTAATCTCCTTCATGCCCCTAGCGCACGCACCAACTATCGCCAAAATTCATTTTTTATACGCTCAATAATGGCACTCAACGATACTCTCAAACTTAATCCAAACATCGAATTATTTGCGAGTAGTTCGGCGTCAATACACACGGCACTACCCAACACTCTGGTTGTACCTTACGACATTAGTTAGTTTTTTTTTTTAATTGTAAATTGTATCTATTTTTTCTAGACTTTATTATTATTATTATATCATTACATTATTATTATATATATTATTACTATTTCTGTATCTCCATTATCTGTGGAGGCTTGTAAATGGCTCTTCCTTATAATATTTGTTGTGCTAATTTGTAACTTTAGCTGTAAGCCACCCAAAGAAAATAAAATAAAATAAAAATAAAATGACATCAGTGAAAAAGTATAAAGTAAGTACGCTTACTCCACTCAAAGAAAGAACTGTCGCCATTGTAGTCTATCTACACGAACTACTTTATCCTATAGCCTAGTTTTTGACGCTCGCCGTGGCTCAGTGGTCAGTGACATGACTTCTGTGTCTGAGACCCTGGGTGCGAATTCCAGCAGAGGCAAATATTTGTGCGATGAGTGTGTCTTTGGTATTTGTGTGCTATTGTGTGTGTCCATACCTCCCGCGACGTAAGGAATCCTAGTGCGGGAATTTGAATATGATTAAAAAACAATAAGCAAAGTATACCTACCAATAATAGTCATAGTTAGCTCAGATTCTAACCATCTAAATGAATCGGTACCGACTTCAACAAGTTATTGCACTTTTGAGTGTTAAAGTGGGTTCTATTTTTTGGTATTTTTTTTCCCTTGAGACGTATGTAAATCGGACGGAAGTATTAAATTAGTAATTAACCGAAGTGCTTAGATATTCACACAGAACCGCCAAATCCAGGACTTTATACTTTGAATGAAGTTGTTGGAACTTTGCAAGCTCAACTTTCTAGTGATTCCGATTTCCAAGTTCCTTCCGAAGGTGTTGGAATGGAAATGAATCAATTATAAGTAAGTCGTAACTATGTTCGGTGATGTAAGTGCTGAATTAATAGATTAATCAGATGATAAGTATTTTACACAATATATTAACATTTCACATGAATTGTAATCTCATCAATTAATGTAAATTGGTCAAACCCATATCGTAGTATTGTAATTAGTTAATAGTATTTTATTGAATTAAATGCATTGGTATATTAAAAAAAACCTAATTAGATGTTTGTACGTCAATAATCAAATTGTTATTAGGCATGATTACTTTTATAAAACTCTAGCTGCGCCTCGCTGTTACACCCGTGTGGTGATAAAAAATACTGGTAATGAAGATGATGATGATGATACACAGTAGCGTATGTGTTAGTCCATGGTATTTTTTTTTTTTTTTTTTTTATTCACCATAGGCAGGCGTTTGACCACTATCTCACCTGATGTTAAGTGATGATGTGGTCTACGATGATTCACGCCTGCCTAGAAGATACCTGTTCCCTTCAGCTATATCCGTAGCAAATTTGATTTAAATTGGTCTAGCAATTTGGCCATGAAAGCATAGCGTAACAGAAACACAAATTCACCTTTTAAATATTATAGTAAGGTAGTGCCCCGTGGTTTCACCCGCGTGGATTACGGTCCCATGGGATCTATACCCTTTTCCGAGATATAAGTAACCTATGTGTTATTTCAGAATTTAAAATATCTCGATACCAAATTTAATCAAAATCGGTTCAACCGTTTAATCGTGAAGAAGTGACAAATATACACACTCACACACACTTACATTGATTTGATTTGTGGGATAGTAAGGATTAATCATTTGATTAATTTTTTTGGTGTGTTCACCACACCAAAAAACTTGTATGGAAATCCTTTATCACAAATAACTTAAGGCTTTGGGCGTCACCGAATTAAACTATTAGTATTCTAATTTCATTCAATATATTTCTATCTAGGTTACAAACCAGTCAAACCAGAATATGAATAACCTCTTTTACACACTAAATAGCTGACACCATAAACAAATATATTTTCTCCATTCCACGGAGGGAAAAACAACATTCACTACTTTATATAAAGTTTAATATTCCCCCAGTGGAACAACGTATTTACCAAATAAATTGGATTTCGATGCTAAACATGGTACGTGCTCAAGTGGATGCAATGTTCTATCCACTTTACCTCAGGTGTCGACGGGGTTTTTGTAATGGGCCGCTTTTGGGCCCAGGAGTGCCATATCTGGCACGGTGCCCAATGAGGGCCACTTTCGGCCCAGTGTCAGTACGCTTAGCGATCAGAGCCCAGGGGGAAATGATTATAGGTGGAATACGTTTTCAAATGTGACTCTGCTAAACAGTCGCATTTGCAATGCGACATCCATATATGGTAGACGTTCCACCCTGTCGCACTAAGCGTTTTGCTTCATCATTCATAGTGCGTATAACTAACGAGTGGAACTCATTGCCTAAGTCTGTGTTTCCACATGAATACAATCTGGGCATCTTAAAGTCACGAGTGAACAGGTATCTTCTAGGCAGGCGTGAATCATCGTAGACCGCATCATCAGTTAACATCAAGCGACATAGTGGTCAAACGCCTGCCTATTGTAAAAAAAAAACAAAAAAAAAGTCCAAGGGTATCTTTGAGCATTGGCTTATGGTCAGACAGCAAGATTTACAGTGCATCTTTTTATACTGTATAGATCTAGCATTTGACCACTATCTCACTTGACAGTGACGACGTAGTCGAAGAAGATATCACGGTAGACCTAGAATGCTTACTGGCTCTCAAGGACTGCTGCCTGAACACACTATGTGTTCATTGACAGTTTTTATAACTTAACCCTACCACCTGCCCGCATAACTAGCTACCGCCCGGTAGCTAGAGCGGGTAGGTGGTAGGTACTCTAAAGACCATGCTGGGGGTTTCACTGAGGAAACTAAAGCCGTTGGTGAGGATTGAACCAGCGTCCGTCAGTTTGACAGCCGATGTTCTCAGCGCTGAGCCATCATCGCTTAAAACATGACAAACAAATCAGGGAATCATATTTTGAATACCAGTAACAATAAGCTTATTAATAAATATATATAATTATTGTTTATACAAAATTGTATGAATAGGTGGCTTATCGTTCCAGTCGATACGTGACTAGCAACTAACTAAATGCCTCTACGAAGTGTTAAGGAACTTAACGGCTGCAAACTTCTTGTGCCCTAGTACCTAAGTCTTCTGCCTACTTTCCTATCTAGATACTTATACGTCAACCATTCATCTAACCTCCTACCTTTATAATTACCACCTGAATTCCATACAATAGAAATCCTACTAAGTATCTTACTTCATGTAATAGATACTAAATTCCTTATTCCCTATTACTGTAACGAGCATTGAAAAAAATTGCATATCCGTCGTTGCTCTCAGTCAGTCTCAATTTGCATGAACTGTTATCTTTGTTTGTTCACAATTGTATTAAAAACTTAATATAATTTTAATATAGTCGGGTCTCTCTTCCTTTCGTTCGCCGAGCCAACATCTGAGGATGCCTTTGACTGGCCGGTTGGCGCAGTTGGTAGTACTCTGCCTTCTGAGCCGCTGGTCCCGGGTTCGATTCCCGGACAGGTCAATCATTTGTGTGTATGAACATGTCTATTTGACCTGTGTTTGGGTGTGTATATGTATATAAGTATATATATCAGTCATCAGGTTACCATAGTACAGGCTCTGCCTAGTTTGGGACCTGAAGACCTTGTGTGAATGTCGTCCCATATTATTATTATGCCTCGTAGAGGCGAAACGTATCGAAGAGAGTTCTTTTCTCTGAAAAGTGGGTCTTTCTTTGAGCAGACGGAACATAAGAGATCCCGCCTTGAAGGTCAAAAAGCTTCTCACCCACCTGAATTGTTTTCGCTTGTTTACTAAAAACAAATTATAGGCTCGGTTTGTTTGGCAAATAAACTAGTTATTTGATAACCCTTGATCAAAATATATTTCTGCAGTCAAGCATGTTTGGCTGTTAAGATGCATTTTTCTAGTCTACATGGAATACGGGTAATGACAGTAGGGAGACAGCCGAGTTACAAAAAAATCTGTTTTGTGGCCAAGTCATTCGTTGGCTGTCGCGTGCAAGTGCGCGTTGCATCCAATTTGCGATCGTGATTTTACATCACTCACGTATGTAATTATTCAAAAATGCGCCGTCATTATGGGACATAAAGTCTTGGGATTATAAATACATAATTATGGCAATCTCTGACTTACTATGTGATGTCAAAAATATAAAAGAATGCGTACGTTAGATAAACTTATCTAACGTACGCATTCTTTTCTATTTTTGTACGCTTGACGCTGCGTCAAGCCTTTCAAGCGTGGTTGTCAATTACTTTAATCTTTGTCTAGCAGTTTTAGCCGTCAAAAGCTTTAATCTTAACAACTTTATTTTGCTCCAGGTGGATTCATGAACCGTGACTCAAAGGTGAGAAAAACGATCTATTGGTAACGAAGCGAACGACCTCGAGTAGGCAATTCTTCATTTTTCGTTTCGGCCTTGACATGCTTTTGATGTGGAGTTTTCCTTGTTAGTAACATACGGGTGTTATGGCGGCGGTTCATTGTGTCGAGATAGTAAATAATTTTCATTTTCCAAAATAAGTTTTCCTTCGTATGTAGTGTGTAGGTATTAATTGAAAAAAACTAAACTAATGAATCACTTTTACTTGTTTTTTTATAAGTATTAGTATTAACACATGCCTTTAGTAGAAATTATTACTCTACTAAAGACATGTATTCCAAAGAGATCGAAAGGAGGACAAGCAATACTTGGAAACGCTAATGGTCTCTGAAAGAAATAATTAAAAACGAAACCATACCTATGACAGTAAAAAGAAAATTATTCAACACGTGCGTTCTTCCATGCCTTACCTATGGGTACCGAATTTGGCCTACTACGAATAAAAACCACCAAAAATTTGTAACATGTCAACATAACATGGAGCGCAGTATGCTCAATATAAAGCTACGAGACCAGTGGACTGTTTCAAAAATAAGGGAAAAAACAAAGGTTAGTGATGCTTGTAAAAAAAATATAAAAAAGAAATGGAGTTCGACTGGACACATTGTGAGGACAAAACGAGACAAATGGACAAAAGACGTTAGGGAATGGTACCCCAGTAATGGGAAAAGAGAAAGAGGACGCCCAATAAAGAGATGGGAAGAAGATCTACAAAAGAAATGGAGAAGACTAGCTCGTGACAGGAAAGTATGGAAGGAGCTAGGGGAGGCCTATGTCGAAGGACAACGTAACAACATAACTGGTTGTGAAAAAAGGAAAAAAAAATGGTACCTATTATTTTACTTACTTAAAACACCAATAACTGTAAACTCTTCATGTTAAAAACTCACTGTCAGCGAAATAAAGGTTTTATCTATCTATCTCTCTATCTACTAGCACAATTCAAATATCTAATTAACACAATTCAATTTGTATACAATATGGTTAAACTAGATAAATAAATTACCGATTGACATTTAAGCTCAGGTAAAATAGGCTGTATACTCAAGGCCATTAAGTGTCAGTGTAAGAAATTGAAACAAAACTCAGATATCACTCCTTCTCTATCCGTAAACATCGTCCAGCGTTGTGAAAATATTACTAATACTCCTTGATGACAAGTGTTCCAGTGGTGGGAATGCAACAATCTATCTTTATACCTACGTCTAAAAAGAACAAATATCAAACGCAACAGTTTGTCTTTATACCTACGTCTAAAAGAAACGAATATCAAACGCAACAGTCTATTTTTATACTTACGTCTAAAAGAAACGAATATCAAACGCAACAGTCTATCTTTATACCTACGTCTAAAAGCAACGAATATCAAACGCAACAGTCTATTCTTATAATTACGTCTAAAAGCAACGCATATCAAACGAAAAGTCTATCTTTATACCTGCGTCTAAAAGAAACGAATATCAAACGCCACAGTTTATCTTTATACCTACGTCTAAAAAGAACAAATATCAAACGCAACAGTTTATCTTTATACCTACGTCTAAACGAAACGAATATCAAACGCAACAGTCTATTTTTATACCTACGTCTAAAAGAAACGAATATCAAACGCAACAGTCTATCCTTATACCTGCGTCTAAAAGAAAATAATATCAAACGCAACAGTCTATCTTTATACCTACGTCTAAATAAGACAAATACCACTATTTCTTTTTTGTACCCAAAAATGTGTTCTTGTACTGCCCAAGCACTATTAGCAAGGTAAGTACAAAGCCTGACCTAGTTTATATAATTCCAAACAGACAGCTCACTTCATCACCTGACTGACTTCGTCTTATAGCAAAATAAGCCCTAATCATCTCGAAATTTCATGAAAATAACATCAGTTACATAGATTTATCTGCTATAGGACCATTTGCATGAAATTCACAAATGATCGAAAGTTAATTATCTTGGTTCGTAACAAATAAATGCGCCTGCTGAGAGATTGCATTTGACAGATTATTCAAGAAATGTTTAAAGTAAAATAGACAGTCTGATTAAACAAAAGTGTTTTTTTTCTCTTACTCAAACCTCCGCACTAAATGAAAATGAAAAATGAAAATGATATATCTTTATATTTAATAGTGTTCATTACGTATATTTACGCTGTAACGCAAACAGGGGCTGGTTGGCTAGCCTATGAGTCGATTTCCCGTGAACCCTTACTTGATATCACGAGTAAGATATTTGCATATAATATAAATGACCTTAGCTCATGATGTGTAAAGTATATGTTAAAGATATTAAGTGTACATTTTTTATACAGACTTGTAAAAGTGTAAACATTATGGATTCGTACCCTTTTTGTTTTTCGAGCACTTCTCGCGGCCTGATGGCGAACAAGATATTGTTTGCAATCCATTACGGTGCGGTGACGTCATTACTCGGCGTTATGCCTTATTCTGTGACGTCACCGTAATTACGTTCGACGACTGGGCTACAGATAATATAATAGTTGCTGACGGACCTCGGCTTAATGGAGCTGTAACTCTAGAAATTCCACTCGCGGTGGATAAACATTTTCATTTTCAAGGGATTTAAATAATTTGTTAGCGTTGTTATTAGATATTGGAAGTAAATTTATCGAATAAGCGAAAAATGGTAGTCGGAAATGATTATCTTCATTGCCATGTTCCTACCATTGTTTCAACTAGGTCGAAGTAAGTATAGGACTGTAGTTTTGTTTTCAAGAATTATTTGATTAACAAAGTTGGAGAATATTCGATCACTGCATCGAATTCTCCCTTATGTTTAAGAAATTATTTTTTCATTCATCGCAGCCATAGAACATCCACTGCTGGACATATGCCTCCCCATATAGGGGGATTTCCAATAGTCGCCACACTTGGGAGGCGGGTTGGCGAGCGCAGTATGGTTTCCTAACCTCAGAAGGCACTGCTGCCCACCTGGTACATGATCCCTTAGCCGACTCTTACGGGAAGAGATGGGGGAGTACTATCCTAGGCCGGTACCACCACGGCAAATATATTATATATGTATTATATTATATGTAAACTCTAAGGCTTTCACGGCCGGCGTTGCATGTTGTATGTATTGCTTCCGGGCTGTTTGGCCGTGGTCTATGTGAAACTTTTGTTCCAGACGTTTCGTCGATCACTGCGGTCGACATCTTCAGTATCAGAGAAGACGCCGCGAAGGAGAGTTCTACGCTCTTGTCGCCGCTCGGACCTGAACCACTGAAGATGTCGACCGCAGTGATCGACGAAACGTCTGGAACAAAAGTTTCACATAGACCACGGCCAAACAGCCCGGAAGCAATACATACAATATTATATTATAATTACATAATAAGCAATTAGAATGCTTTGTATGTAAAGATATTTTCAAACATTGACAAATACCAGTATGATCTTTTTTGAATTATATTACATCTGTCATGAAAATATCTTTTTAGGGCAATAAGTATGTTTATTACAAAGCCAAAGAAGAACACTTTTTATTGAATTTCATGGTAACAATTAATGTGGTAATATCTTTTAACCATTTATCAATTTATCATTTAACCATTAGAAAGGCTACGAGTGTTTCACTATAATTAGATAATAAGTTTCGCCCTCCATTCAGCTAATAGCATCGCCTGTTTCTGGCGAAATAGTCATAGATTAATTACTTAGCTTTTGCTCATTTCTCAAGCGTCACTCGCATTAATTAACCCAGCTGCCACCCTCACCGTACCCTATGCAAAAGAAATCTTTCTCTTTAGTAGATACTTTACTAGGTAACGGTTCGAATGGAAATAATTCTACATTTTGGAGTTCCGTACCTCAAAAGGAACCCTTATAAGATCGTCAGATTTGTTGACCGTCCATCCGTCTGTCATGACCTTTTATCTCGGGTACCCGTGAAGATTTCGAGTTGAAATTAAAACAATATAACACCCCGCGGTTTTACCCGCGTGGTGATGATTGATGATGATGATGATGCCTAAGAAGCCTCTGTGTTATTCCGGCACTATCAATCATCACCACGGGGATAAAACCGCGGGGCGCAGCTAGTTAAATATTATAAACGCGAAAGTTTGTATGGATGTATGGATGTTTGTTACTCTTTCACGCCTAAACGACTTGATGGATTAGCCATAGAACGTTCCATAGAATAGTTTTGTCGTCTTTCGATGAAGAGTCATCTATAGAGGTTTTACTGTAGCATAATTCATATATGTACATAAAGTTTAGCGCACGGTACATTTAAATAAAAATAATCGATATATTTAGCTTTGAAGTATCGTATATAACCTCAAGGGGTCGGTCATTAAATGGTGGCGTGCCGCTGATTGCGTGTATGTAACAATACCTATAACAGCGTTAACGTCTTGCGAGACCGTAATTTAACTGCAGGATGTGAAACTTTAGCCACAAAAATTTAAAAAATAAATCTTAAGTAACGAAAAGTTAGAGCGCGCCGATTCAGCATTCCGCAAAATTTCCCGCGCAATTCTATACTAAGTTTTAATAAGTCTCGCGGCTCTACGCGTCGAGCTAATAACCTTTTTTCCCAACACTTCGGCTAACTTTACGGTTCGCAGCGGCAATAAAACTCTATCAGCGAGTAGGTGAGGTACGTGTGGATGTCGGCTTGGAAAACTTCAGGAACACGGAAGAGGGTGGGCGAGCGGCTGAAGCGGGCGAGGGGCGGCGTCGCGACGCTCAGTCGGGCGCCGGCCTCGTGCAGCGCCGGTCGCCGCGGATGGACCGCGCCAGGTAACGCGGCATGCGGCCCGCGCTCGCCGCGCTAGCGGCCTGCAGCGTGGTGGCGCGCGCCGAGCTGCCGGCTGCGCGCCTCGCCTCGCGCAACACCACCCCACACCACGTCCTCCAGTGCTCCGAAGGCCTGGTCCTCCCCTTGTGGCTGCCTCTTGAGGATGTCCCGACTCTCGAGCTGGCCCTCCGTGGTACGGTCTACTTCCTTGCTCTCATGTACCTCTTCATCGGAGTCTCCATCGTATCCGATCGCTTCATGGCCGCCATAGAAGTCATCACCTCTCAGGAGAAGGAGGTGCGCGTGCGGCGAAATGGTAGCGAACAGATTGTCGTCGTCAGAGTCTGGAATGAAACCGTCGCTAACTTGACGCTTATGGCTTTGGGGTCCAGTGCACCTGAGATCCTGCTGTCTGTGATCGAGATAGCTGGAAAAAATTTCGAAGCCGGTGATTTAGGGCCCGGGACCATTGTCGGGTCCGCGGCTTACAATTTATTCGTGATAATCGCTATCTGTGTAGCGGTGATACCTGATGGAGAAGTGCGAAAGATAAAACACCTGCGGGTATTCCTTGTAACAGCAACGTGGTCGATATTTGCATACGTATGGCTGTATCTTATCCTTGCTGCGATATCGCCGGGAGAGGTTGAAGTTTGGGAAGGAGCCGTCACATTCCTATTCTTTCCGGCGACCGTCCTTACTG
Source organism: Apeira syringaria (assembly GCA_934044485.1). Classification (NCBI taxonomy): domain Eukaryota; kingdom Metazoa; phylum Arthropoda; class Insecta; order Lepidoptera; family Geometridae; genus Apeira; species Apeira syringaria. Next base: position 5,809,284 of record OW203658.1, on the reverse strand, counting down.
CTTACATCGCTGATCGCCGTCTTTTAGTATACAAATATTTGAAGAAAGGATACAGAGTTAATGAAAGAGGTGTCATAGTGGAAGGTGAAGGAGATGGTTCAGTTGAAATGGCCTTAAAGCCGAGTGCCGATGACTTCGCATCAGATGATGAAGAAGGCCGTGAAGTTGAAAAATCAAGAAAGGAATATGTGACAGTGCTTAGAGAATTACGTAGACAGCACCCCGAAGAAGATCTCGAAACCGTTGAAAGGATGGCATTAGAAACCTTAATGTCACGGGGTCCAAAATCGAGAGCATTTTACAGGGTTGCCGCCACCAGGAAAATGACGGGCGGTGGTGATTTTAGCAGAAAAATATCAGAACGAGCTCAAAGTGACCTGAGCGAAGTGAAAGCAGAGTTGCAACGTCGTGAATCAGATTCCCCGTGCCTAGAGCCACGTGGACCGAATGTGCGTTTTGATCCATCGCACTACACTGTCATGGAGAACTGCGGATCTTTCGAAGTGAGAGTTTTAAGACAGGGAGACCTTACTGGAGAGGTCGCTGTTCAGTATACTACTGAAGATGGTACAGCTGAGGCCGGATCAGATTACGTTGCAGCTAAAGGCACATTGATATTTAGACATGGAGAATCAGAGAAAACCTTCACTGTCAAGGTGATTGATGATGATGTTTTCGAAGAAGATGAACACTTCTTCCTGAGATTGACTTCTCCTCGAGGAGCGTCCTTAGCATCTCCTTCAACTGCAACTGTGGTAATCCTGGATGATGATCATTCAGGTTTATTTGCGTTCCCACAAAGAGACTTTGAGCTAACAGAGTCTGTGGGAACGTACGATCTTCGGGTGGTGAGGACAGCTGGAGCAAGGGGCAAGGTACGGGTGCCGTATTGGACCGAAGATGGTACAGCAAAGGGCGGAAGCCAATTCGAGCCTGCGCAGGGACACATCACCTTCGAGAACAACGAAACTGAGTAAGTCATTTATTTAATAAATTTTTCTCAAATTAATGAGATTATTTAGATTTCTTGTCTATATCTACATAATATGTACTTCTCTTGCGTATAATGTAGCTCAAACTAGTTTTAGGAGCAATTTACGATTCTACTATATTTTACGAAACTGTATATTTTTGTCGGTAATTACTAAAATAATTTTCGATCTCTTGTCTATCCGATAACTTTTCCATCGCACTTGTAAGCGTTACTGCCCATTGTGCATAACATAATTTAAAGATGGTTATTTGTACATATCTTATATCTTACATCTGTGCAATAAATTGTTTTGTATTATAATATACAGATAATTAATTTACCCCGCTACACGTGTCTACACAATAAAAGGTTTTGCCCCTCTCTATGTCATCCTAACTTTGAAGCTCAGTTGTAATGTACTTTAAATAGTCATTTAAAGTGGAGTATTTTTAACAATGATGTGTTCGCACCTGATTAATCGATCAGCCTTGATGATTTTTCTTGTGTATTTTATAACATTCAGTTTGTGCACCTACAAATAAGGTAATATTCTTAGAAGAGGAAAAACTCCCACCACTTGGAACCGTTACAGCCGAACACATCAAAATAAGATTTTAAGCTCGTTTCACGAAACTGATATAATCTGGTTGGAATTTATGAAATGTCCGTTTCATTAGTTTTCTGCGGAGCAATGGGTGGGCCATGGGTGTCCATTAAAATATTTAATAAGTTGCCAGAACACATTGTTAACGCGAATAGTGATAACGTATTTTTAAACCAATTAAAAAGTTTGTTGATTGACAAAAGCTATTATTCTATCGAGTAACAAATAACGAGAAAAAAGAGTAAAAATAATGATAGTTTAAATGGGAAAAATATATATTATTTACGTAATTACTGACTAAATACAAATGTATGACTATAAAATATTAACGTCATAAAATTTTATTAAAATATTTGATTTTCATTATCTTATTAATTAATTAATTATTATTCCAATATTGATTCAATTTACTCTAGTGTATGTAATATGTGTTCGGTAAAACTGACGCGCCCTCCTCTTTTCTAAAGTTGCTGCCCGACAGGGTCTCTAATGAACTGTATTTTATTGTAATACCACGACACTTTTACTATTAAAGATTGCAATAAAGTTTTGAATTGAATTGAATTGGGCAAATAAACAAATACAAGGCATGGTTAGTACCCTGTGTAGCACCGATTATCCGGACTCAAATTTATTTTTCGTCCTAGTAACACTACCGGATAGCCTATGCCGATGTAGGTACGAGTATAAATTCTTAGGTGTTGCCAACGTTTCATTGATATCAAGATGTCTAATAAGATATCTTGATATAAATAAAACGTAATTTACATTAAACGTTCGTTCAATAGAAAGTACTTATACTTTAGTACTACTAATAAATTACTTATAATAATGATACAATCATTTGGAATTGATATATATGTATATGTACTTTATAGAATATAATGAAAGCGTTTTAGGCTACTGTTCACCAAAATTTAAACTTCCGATTATCAATTGACCAGGATAACTGTATTGTAAAAACTGTTTGACCGATGGTTAAATTGATAATCGCACGTTTTAAATATTGGTGAATAGCCTTAGAATATTGAGAGAAATAGACAAAAAGACAACATTATTTGTAAGTAACTATGATCCTTTTTATCATCACCGTTTTATCCGCTTGTACAACATGCTATACCAAACATACGCCTCTTTTTATTGATTACCATAAGGACCGGTTGGAGTCAGCCTACACCCAGCTTACTCCTGACTTCTGTATCAGGTTGTATGTTCACTTTGTGTTTATCCAACTAAGGTTTCGCAGCATACGTTGCTTAACTTAGTCGTTCGCAAACGTCACTACAAGGGCTTCAATCTATTGTAAGCCCATGGATGATAGGAGCTCATTAGACCATTTGTTTTTAAAGGTTAATGTGATAACTTAATTATGACACTGGCAAGTTAGTAAGTTGTCATTAAGTTAATACTCATCAAGTAGGGTTGCAAACATACGAAAACGGTTTTTCAAACGAACGCAGCTAGTCCTACTAATATTATAAAGGCGAAAGTTTGTGTGTATGTTTGTAACTTCTTCACGCTGAAACGGCTTCACCAATTTCGATGAAATTTGGTATGTAGACACTGCAGGTCCGGAATAACACATAGCTTACTTTTCATCATCATCATCATCACCACGTGGGTAAAACTGGGACACGTAGCTAGTCCTACTAATATTGTAGAGGCTTTTTGTTTTGTTTGTGTGTATGTTTGTTACTTCTTTACGCTCAAACGGCTTCACCAATTTCGATGAAATTTGGTATGTAGATACTTCAGGTCCCGGAATAACACATAGGCTACTTTTCATCATCAAGCATCACCACGCTGGTGAAAAAAGCCACGGGGCGCAGCTATTTAATAAAATTAAAAGGAAAATTTCTATCGATAGCTTCACAAAAACTCTTAAAATCAAAATACTTACTGGTGACGATTTAAAAAAATGAACAGAATTAGTTAAGACAAATCTAATAATCAAAGTTGATTAGTTTACTAATAGGCAAACCAAGATTTCGTGTTCTACCATCATAAGTTTGAAAGTAAAATAAAAAATCTATTATGCGGATAAAATCCCGAACGCAGCCTCTTTTTTACTTTATAAATTGACCACTGTCTCACTTGATGGTTAGTGACGATGTGGGCGAGTATGCTATCACGCTAGATCTAAAACGTTTACTAGCTGTCAAGGCCTGAACACACTATGTGTTCAGGTGACAGATTTTCAAACTTGAAGGTGGCAGCTAGCCAGGCGAGAACTCGAACCTTTCCACCATGCTGGATTTTTTTATAACGGTGTAATACCTACACCATAAACTCAATTTGATACTTAGAGCTCCCACGTCTGAGCTATCTTCGCATCAAAAAGAAGGGAATGAAGATATGTTCAGAAATATCCAGTTCATCATCTTGATACTTCTGAACTTATCTTCATAAATTATAGCTAATAACCATCTCGATCGCGTCAACTTTTTAACTAAACAAGCGAATCAATATCGGTCCATCCGTTTCGGAGCTACGATGACACAGACATGCACACATGCAGACAGACACGTCAAACTGGTAACACCCCTCTTTTTGTGTGGGGGATTAATAGGACAGAAGCTACATAGAAACCAGAGTCACCATATTTATATAATACTAGCTGCGTTCCGCGGTTTTGCCCGCGCGGTGATGATTGATGATGATGAAAGTAGCCTATGTGCTATTCCGGGACCTGAAGTATCTACATACCAAATTTCATTCAAATCCGTTTCCAGCCGTTTGAGCGTGATTGAGTAACAAACATCCATCCATCCCTCCCTCCATCCAAACTTTCACATGTATATAATTAGTAGTATATAACCCATCTGTTTTAGACTTTCGCTATTTGAACACATTGTTATTAAATCAAACGGGGCTTGATCGCGAGAAAAACATTCTGTTAATCCAGGGTATAAACTATCTGTGTTCCAAATGTCATCCAAATCCGTTTAGTAGTTTTTGTGTCAAAAAGTAACATATATACATACATCCATACTGACAAACTTTCCCATTTATAATAAGTATAACTATAATACTAGTAGGCTTAATAACACACAGCGTCAGAGTCTTGAGAGTCATTGAAATATTTGTTTATTTATTTATAATTAATTTTATCATTAATTTCATTGACGTTCATGAGTGCGTTATTAATACCTTAAACTAAAATGTACAAGGTATGTATGTAATTATTATTTTAAATTGTAGTTTATTTTAGATAATTATAATGTATACAGTTTTTTAAAATTTCTTAAAACTATGCCTAACAGAAATTACTTACACAAGCCGGATTTAAATAGTCTCGTTCCAAAAATAGGGTCATCAGGTAGGTACTAAGGTTTCTCGAAGCCGTAGTAGCGCGGAGACGAGAAACAAGGTAGATCATAGAACTGCGATTACGCGCGCTTCGCTTACCTCGGCCTCCGTGCCAATGTTAACTAATCCGGTTTGGATAATCCGTCGGTTTTCCCACTATCAAACTTTCCGTCGCTCCAGGTCATTGGATAATTTTGATGAAGTTGCTCCTCAGACGTTCTGGACAGGATCATAAATAAATGGACAACTTTTAGCATTTGGTCAAAGTTTAAGATTTACTTACTAACTTTATAAAATACGTTTTAGCAGACTTTACATAAGGTTTAAATTCGAGGAACGCGATAATACTCGACAAGGAATTAAGACCCACATCTTCGGCTAAAACATAATTAAAAGGTGTAGTGCTCACATATAACACTAAAAATAATAACGTGATTTAATTGTCAAGTACATGGTCACTGACTATCAAGTGAGATAGTGGTCAAACGGTAACCTACAATAAATGACATCTAGAAAAAAAAAAACTCAAATATAAATTATGTCTAACTGACAGACAATTATTGGATTTTTCTAGCACTATATCCATCTCGAAGCTAGCTTGAAGAACCAATGGTAGATGGGGTCGAAGGGCTCTCGAATGGAGACTACAGATTGGCAATCGCAGCATAGGACGGCCACCGACTAGGTGGACCAACGATTTTACTAAGATCGCAGGTAAGGGCTGGAAGCGGGGCGCTTTCATCCGGCCCTTGTAAAAATCAATGGGGGAGGCATATTATGTCTAGCAGTCTGGCTGAGCTAATGATTATATTCATCAGTATTCTTCAAATGAATTTAATTCATTATTTTTAACAAGATGCAATAATTTCCAAGGGAAATCGGTGTTGGGTATTTTAGTAGCTTTTCATCAGAACAATAATGACGTTTTTTTTTAAAAAAAAAAGATGTGTGCCACTCGGGGACTGCCGCGGTAAAGCTATTGTATTTTTTACGAAATTAAAATCAGGGCGCGCTGATCACATTTATTTCACTAATATCGTGACAAAAGTTTTTTGTTTGAAGTTAAAAATGGGCTACTGGTGGGATCTGAACCCAACTACAGAATATCGTAGCTGTCGCCTTGCCAACTAAGCTGTACAGTTAGCACACCAAAGGCAGTCTAAATGTATTCCTCCGTTATCATCATTAAACGAAGCAGGGCTTAGACCATGGATCGTCGACTCGATAAAATGCGACAGTAAGTGCTTGTTCAGACATGGCGTGCGGCACCCGCGCGGTTCTAATACAATGGAGATCTCCAAACCGCGCGGATATCACCGTGTCTGAACAAGCACTTATTGTCGAATTTTATCGAGTCGACGATCCATACTTGCACTGCAGGAATTACTATCGCAGACGTAACGCTGACGTATCCGTTTAGAAACGTCAAACAATTGAACTCAGCACTAACTGTTACTTATCTAGTACAATTGTGACACAGAACAACAGTGTACACAGAAAAATGATAGTTCGAAGCGATGATAGCTCAACACCGTTATCAAATTCCCAGCATGGTGGTAGGGTACATTCGAATACCCGCCTGGCTAGCTACCACCCTCAAGTTTGAAACACTGTCACCAAACACATAGTGTGTTCAGGCAGCAGTCCTTTAGAGCCAGTGAGCATTCTAGGTCTAACGTGCTAACATCTTCGACCAGATCGACACTGACCCTCAAGTGAGATAGTGGTCAAACGCTAGATCTATACAGTGTAAAAAAAAAAGTTTGTACGGACGGTACGTATGTTATTTAATTGTTTATACTACTGCAACACGATGATTGTGACGCAAGTTTTTCCTGCTTCAGGCATACAATTTGACAGCGATCTTTCTTTTAGCGCCATCTACGTTAAAACGACTACTATAATAATAATAACTATTTCTGAGATTGACCAACATTGAATATTGAAAATTATACCTCATATCTATAATATCTAACAATGGTACTATTCCGTACTGTACTATCATAATTCAAAGGATTAATTCAGATTAGGAAACATGCTAGGCGGACCTCACTTTCATAATATTATTTGTAGATTCCACAATCTTCATTCATAAATTTAAACAAAACTTCAACAACTCCATCTAAATTTGTATGTCAACTTTACTGAGTTTATGTAGACAACTCACAAATTGAACTTAACAAGAACAGTGCTTGATCTTGTGGTAGTACAAAATATTATATCTATAAGCCGAAATTACCCCAAACCCTTTTCAAACTCATGTTTTGTTCACCCCTTTTATGCGTACTCTCCCGTTTGACCGGACTTTATTGTATTCTAATCTGGGAACTTTGGTCAGCAAAGTACCTACTTACGGAGAGATCGATAGACGAGCGAATTTAGCACGCTAGCTAGAACGGTTCACGGGAAAGTATTACCAGTATTGTACAATACACTTTTGTTGTTTAAAACTTTTGAGTGTTGAAGTCGGTTCCATTTATTGGTAAAAATATTTTTGATCATTTTACTTCTGTCAGAGGAAACGAGTTCAGTAAAATAAATGGACGGGCCCAGCACATACAATATTATCAAAAATAACAAGTCAAGACATAAAACGCAAGGTCGGCGGGCGTCGACATGTAGATTGCCACTAGTCGCCGCAATTACGCACTATCCTTGTCGCACTTTGTAGTTGAGTTTTGGGTCGATTGTTCTCTTTAAGGTGTATAACGTTATTCTTATGGACAGAACCTAAGTGACGCGAATATGCGTGAAGTGTGTTCCGCGACCACACTTGAGAGGTATTAATTTTTTTTGGCTTGAGCCCGTCCAGTACGTTGTGGGTCAGAGGTGGTATTATGTGGTACGGGAGTCGTGAGTGTATGCGTTTTATAGACGAGTACAAAGTTTTCCAGCACATTTACGAGAAGCATAATTAGATGTAATTAGAAAATAACTTGTAATACTTTACAGTTTTTCATGTAATATCTATAAAATCATGCTTGATGTGTTCACCATATGAAAGAAATAAAATCAAATTGGTTCACAATAAATAACGGAGTGAGGTAACAAACTATTTATTCTCAACATATATAATTTTTTTTTTATTATAAAAAGCAATCAGATTAAGAACCTCTTTCTTTCTTTCTTTTTTGGAAGTTGGTATAGACTATCATAAAAATATTTTTTAACAAAAAATGCAACCGACTTCAACACTCAAAAGTGTGAATTAACTTGTTGAAGTCGGTACCATGATAGTTCACACAAAAGTAACTATCATCACAATATGTGCTCGACTTTGACAAGTTATTTCACACTTTTGAGTGTTGAAGTCGGTTGCATTTTTTGTGAAAAAAATTTTTTTCACCCTTTTCAGTGACCTTTGCTACGCACGGGATCAATTAATTGTCATTGTATGTTCTGTGATGTCTTCAACCGCGACAATAATACCATCAAGATACGCTTAGCACTTTTCAGTTATTGGAGTATAACTCAAAAACCGCTTGTCCGATGTTGATGAAAATTGAAGTTGAATGGGACTACCACGAAAGTATACTCTATCTAACAAAAAAAGAATCATCAAAATCGGTTCATAAACGGCGAAGTTATCCGCGAACACACATAAAAAAAAAACATATATACGGTCGAATTGAGTAACCTCCTTTTTTGAAGTCGGTTAACAAGTATCTGATGTGGGTCATTAAACTCCTATAAGACGCTGTTTTACACGATACGGAGAGTGTAATGTTGCGTTTTATACGAAGTTTCCATTACATTTGCGAGGAAAAAACAAGGTTTGTATAAGTACTTGATATTTAATAATGTTAAGGGCTTAACAGGTGCCGATGAAATGAGGCTGGAAGGTGTTTACACTTACTGTAAGCACCCTTTACAGGCAGAGAGGGCGGAATAAATCCTGATACGTGTCGATTTAAAATATTAGATACAAATGATGTATGTACTTTACAGACGACCTACGGGCTCATTTTTTTTTTTCCTTTCATCTGCTGTAAAAAACAGTTTAAGCACATTTGTCGTTACCGCGAGAATTTTATATAAAAGAATAAATAAACCAACTGGCCGGTTGGCGCAGTTGGTAGCACTCTGCCTTCTGAGCCGCTGGTCCCGGGTTCGATTCCCGGACAGGTCAAACATTTGTGTGTATGAACATGTCTGTTTGACCTGTGTCTTGGTGTGTATATGTATATAAGTACATGTCATGATATATCAGTCATCAGGTTACCATAGTACAGGCTCTGCCTAGTTTGGGACCTGAAGACCTCGTGTGAATGATGTCCCATATTATTATTATTAAATATGGTCGTAGGTCTTTCAACAAAATAAGCTAAAAAAACTCAAAATTGTCTATTTAGCAAATAGTCATGCCCGCGTGGGTTGTATTATTTTCCATTCCGTTTTGATGCACGCGTATTTGCATTAAATTTATTTATTTATTCTCATCATCATCATGCCAGCCATAGCACGCCCACTGCTAGACATAACCCTCCCATTGATTTCCACATTTATTCTCAAACAAAGCTGTTTAATACATTTTATTTCTTTTTTTTGGCTTCGCATTGCATGTCAATTTAGCCTCCATGAAATATATGAATTTTCACGTTATTTTTATCGAATAGTAAGCATATGTTAAACTGATAGGTGATTTAATTTAGCACATATACTTTTACCGAGATAAAAGCCTATGTGTTAATCTAGAGTTTAAACTATCTCCATATCAAATTTCATCGAAATCGGTGTAGCCGTTTGAGCGTGAATAAGTAACAAACATACATACACATACACACATGCACACAAACTTTTGTATTTATAATATAAGTAGGATAAACTCTTAAATTAAGGCATGTACAAAGGGTGGTCTTATTGCTTAAAACGATTACTACTTCTAATTTTATTGTACATAGATTTGTAACTGATTATTTCCCTTCGGCATCCATTTGTCCCCGTAGGAGAGTTTTATTAGTATGTCCTACTTTCAAGCAGTAGTAGAAAAAAAGAAAAACGTGGTCCCTGCAAAGAGATAGTTTAAAACGTGGTCTCTGCAAAGAGATAGTTTAAGACGTGGTCTCTGCAAAGAGATAGTTTAAGACGTGGTCTCTGCAAAGAGATAGTTTACGACGTGGTCCCTGCAAAGAGATGGTTTAAGACGTGGTTTCTGCAAAGAGATAGTTTAAGACGTGGTCTCTGCAAAGAGATAGTTTAAGACGTGGTCTCTGCAAAAAGAAAGTGTAAGACGTGGTCTCTGCAAAGAGATAGCTTGAGACGTGGTCTCTGCAAAGAGATAGTTTAAGAGCTAGAATGGCATTGGCTACATTTCACCTCGTAAATTATTAGTAAATTAAATAAATTCATATAAATCTAAATAAATAAATCTCTAAATTATTATATGATAAATATTATAAAAATAGAATATTTTTTTTATAATATGAAATATTCCACAACCTCTATATAATTCTCGTCAACCAAAATCAACATTTTTAACCAATTTCTGACCATAATTTAAAAAATAATAATTTAATCCATAAGTTCTTAATCTAGATATAAATCACATTAAATATAAAAATGTTCTTAAATTATAAGTAAATAATATATTTACTTATTGCGTGCCGTGGTGGTAACGCAAGCTTAGAATAAGTAAAAAAAACAAATTATACTGGAAGTGGCAATCAATATTGTTGATTTTACATAATAGTCTGATTATTCCTGACTTCCTTGTGTGTGAGAGAAAAGATCAGAATAATGACATTTAGTCGCCCGTCTGCCGCTGCCTAAGCGAAGACCGCATTAGTACAATAGTCGGCGGAGAATGACTCACAGTCTCCTTATCTCGTGAACTGCTGTGGAGCAATGAGTAATTCCAGTGATATTATATGTTTTATATGAGGTAGAGATGTCGCACAAGCGCGCGGAAACTGAGATTGTAGTAATTTTCATTGCGACGCGTATTTCAAGCGCAAGTCTAAACATATAGCTATCCTTTTCTATATTATTTGTACCGTGTTATCTGTCGCACTAAGCATGTTTATGTCGTAAAGGAACAAAATCCGAGCACCCCCGCCCCCTCCCACACTGTGTCATGTTAGGTACGAACACGTGTGTATTACAAACATCCTGGAACAAATATCCATACTCATCATATAATTGTTTGCCCCTGCTAGGATTCGAACCCAGGGACCAGAATTCATGTTCCTGACACAGCATGTCAAAGGTTGGCCATACCTGGCTTAGAGCTTTGTTTCAGTTTCAGTTTCAATCACTTATTGCATCATATATGTATTTAGGATCTTAAAATATAATAACAGTTCACATAATATGACCCTGGAAGGGTATGGCAATATGGGTGAGAGCGGACTAATATATCTGAGTGAGTCTATAATTGTAATATTTAAACTAGTTGTCATAATAATCCTTAAAAAATTCGTCGAGATCATAATAACATTGTTTTAATGTAAAAAAAAAAATTATTTTCAAAGTGTTGATATGTGTGCCATTAATACCAATTAGGAAGATAAGTGTGACTTTGACTAAAGCATACAATTCGATCCCCGGTACAATTAAGAAAGAAAAGAAAGAAAGAAAGAAAATTATTTATTACTGACAAACAACACTACACATAAAACACAGAAGAAAAAACACATATTTAGGTCATACATACATTTAACTTATTAGTTTAAAACATTATGGGAAGACGAAACAACATTTAAGAATGATAGAAATAGATTAAGATTCGACCAAGAAAAAAATTAAAATAACCTATCTAAGCTAAATAGTTTTATTTGTAGTGTTGCGTAATGCCAGAAATTAGTCCCTACTCAGCGTTATGCGAGGGTTTGACAACCTTCGCGCTGATTTTCAGTAGGAACTCATTGACTGGCATCACGAACGCACAAGTGATTTAGAAGAAAAGGAACAAACAATAAGAACAACAACAGAACTTAAATAACCTTAATAGTAATGTTTTTAAAATCATATTTAAGTGGTATACCTAGTCCTGCACGTACGCACAAGGAACCAAAACTCTATGGCCGAACATAATAAAAAAAAATGTTCTGTGCACGTTGCCACACGTCAGAGAGTATATAACTATTTCCAATACCACGTGTTGACACGTCACAACGCTAAGCGCTAATATTACGTCATCGCACCGGCCACGTATACAGTAGTTTTTTCCAAGCAAAAATGCAATTCGGGTTCGATTCCCGAATAGGTCAAACTTTTGTGTGTATGAACATGTCTGTTTGACCTGTGTCTGGGTGTGTATATTATGTATTTAAGTATATATATCAGTCATCAGGTTACTATAGTATAGGCTCTGCCTATTTTGGGACCTGAAGACCTTGTGTGAATGTTAATAAATAAAAAAAAAATGACTAACTAACAATATGTTTAAGAAACAAACTGCTACTAATTAAGTTATTCCTACGGTTCCTGAATACCCTTCTATCGCTATGCCAACAAAGCTATAGTAGAACTCCATGATCAAAATCATTCAAAACTATTTCTAGCATCGGTAATGTTATGAAAAGCCACTACTGAGAAGAAAGAGCAAGATCTTATCTAAAAACCTACGTAAAGGATTTCCACGAGATCCCATGTTGGTGGCAGCGGAAAAGCTAAGATTAAATTTACAAGGTTCGCCACTACCTCTGCCATTTAATGAATATTAATGAAAATGTCCACAGGATTTTTTTATTACTTGTTACTTTGGAGAAGAATCTCAAAATTGCTTTGAAGTGACAACGAAAAATTGCTCACAAAAACTCCGTCGCATAATTTCAATGAAAATAAAATTAGCAGCGAAAATTAAACATTGATATGATTAAAGTATCAATTAAAAATTCGGATAACTTTATAAAATACTATTATATGAGTTTTTATTTTGTATCGCATTAACCATATGCTAGGAAGAACTTATGTTCAAATATTTGAAGAAAAAAATTCGGCTGCTAGTGGGACTTGAACCCACGACTACAGACTACTTTTTCCTTCAAATATTTGAACATAAGTTCTTCCTAGATGGTTAATGCGATACAAAATAAAAACTCTTAAAATAAGGGTAGGGTGCCTTCCTTTGATACGATATCAACTGTAATGTTGGTCTATCAGTCCTATGAATTAATTGTTCATACAATTAAAGGCGCTAATAACATCTCCGCAGATGCTAATAAGGAAGGAAATAATTCGTAAATATTTGAACATACTATTATTTGGCTTTTTATTTCTTAAATGGACAATTACGAGTCTTCAGTAGAATTTATTGAAAGTTCTACACGTATAAACTTATTAATACTATTTATGATAACAGTTCATGACGTTTCATTCTAATTGAACAAAAATTGATTGTTAGCTTGAAAGATTGAAAAAAAATATTATCGAACCACAAAAAATCTTTAAGCCACGAGTGAACAGGTATCTTCTAGGCAGGCGTGAATCATCGTAGACCCCATCATCACTTAACATCAGGTGAGATAGTGGTCAAAGGCCTGTCTATTGTAAATAAAAAAAAGGTTATATTTTTCCTTTATCATAATTTCAACAAAGAAGAAGAAAATAAATTAAAAAGTATGATTAAAAAAGTGATTATTATTATTTTTTGAGCCCATAGGTCATCTGTAAAGTACATTTTTGTAATATTTTAAACCAACATCATCAGGATCATCGCATCGACACCGCATCAGGATTTGTTCTGCTTCTGCCTGTAAACACCCGCGAGCATCTGTAATGTCAATGTTGTCCGTTGGTCAGTGAAATACTGAATCCCAACACCTGGGGCCTAAGTCTACTATTTAACATGGCAATATGATCGGCTCACAATTGGTGAATTTGACAGCTTTGGTAGTCCGCTATTTTTAAGTCGTTCATATTGAATCAATCTTGATTCAATTCTAGATTCAATGAGACAGCGCTTTATTTTCATAGATTGTGACAGACAGATTTTTCATAGTTATTAGTATTTTATTTTAAAAAAGGAATCACCCTTTTGAATGAACAAACATAAATATAGAAACGATCTAAGAGTATATTTGGTTTAGAGTCCGCCTGTTTCATCTGTCACTACCAAACTGTCCATTGATTTTTAGTCAGTCGTCCCCAAGCATAGGTATTCCGATTTTGCTTCGTTTTGCATTTTAACTGGATTTGTGACGAGAATTGTTTTATTCCATTTACAAACACTGGACAGTACTTGTCGTTAGTAGTGGATTTCCTATGGCTGATATAAGGATGATGATGATGATTAAAACTGTTTCATCCATCTAACACCGGTAAAAAAATCTCAAATCCGTATATATATAAATGAATCTCTAATACCCTTGGTCACAACATCACTCGTGAACGGCTGGGCCAATTTCAATAAATCTTTTTTTGTTGTGTTTGTTATTGTCAAGAGAAGGATCTTATGAAAGAAAAAATAATGAAACTAGCGCGGAAATTTAAAAAATTAAGAACACTTAGACAAGTTCATATATATAATTCGTATAAATCTTGCATTTGACCGCTATCTCACTTGATGGTCAGTGACGATGTGGTCGAAAATGTTATCACGCTAAACCTAGAATGCTTACCTACTGGATCTCAAGGACTGCTGCCTGAACACACTATGTGTTTGGTGACAGTTTTCATATTACAGTATCTAATGTAATTTTAGCGGTTTTGACGATACAAAGTTATCTAATTAGACCTCATAGTGTATGTATAACTGTCAGTTGTTTGACAGTTCTTTAAAATAGGACAACGTCTATTGGGTCAGCTAGCACCTTATAATAAATATAATAATACCTTTGAATAAAGATATTATTATTATCAATGATTATAATAATGATATATTATATGTTTATATGAGGTAGATGTCGCACAAGCGCGCGGAAACTGAGGCGGCAAAATTAAGGCAATTGTAGTAATTTTCATTATGACGCGTATTTCAAGCGTAAGTCTAAACATATAGCTATCCTTTTCTATATTATTTGTAACGTATTATCTGTCGCAGTAAGCATGTTTATGTCGTAAAGGAACAAAATCTGAGCACCGCGCAGTATGAATATACGTCATCTTTAGTAAAACATCATTGAGGACAACGTCAGCATGGGTCAGCTAGCACCTTATAATAATACCTTTGAATAAAGATATTATTATTATATTAATGTGTATCATGCACAAAATATATATTATGATGCTAACGCATGTATCGTGGGATATCGCGGATATACACTGATGACGAGCTATAATCGGCGTTTATCTTCGTTGCAATAGGAAAGGCCACAAGAAACTCCTCTGGCTTCGTTGTTCGTTGTGCAGTTTTCACCGCAATTTTCAGACGATTTTAGCATGAGCCACTGGACCATATTCCATTTCTATATGTCATGGCTCGCAGAAAAGACCGTTCCATTACACTATTAGTGGCTATGAAATTGGCCGGAAGGTACTTAAAGGCAATGAATATCGGCTGACATAGATTTCTAAAAACGATAACAATTCCAGTTAACCGTATGTCGTAAAATCTATGACAGATTTGAATTGGCTTTAGCGATTGCATCTCAGTAACTTACTATGTATGTTAATATCAATATTAATGGTACCCAAGATGGGCATAATGGTAATAATATTAAGAGTTGGCTTTTTGATGCGTAGTTAAAGCAATAAATGGTTAAATGTCAAGCTAGTAATCACTGTCATCATCATCTCAGCCATAGGACGTCCACTGCTGGACATAGCCTCCCTAATTGATCTCCACAACAACCAGTTGGAAGCGACCCGCATCCAACCTCTTCCTTTCACTCGTGACTTAGAATGTCCATCAGAATTGCGTTGAATTGCAATTTGTTTAGTCAATATGTGCCAGCATTTTGGGTACGCGTTGCATCAACTAGGCGGTATGTTAGGCTTTTGATATTCATTAAGCTCCGGTACCTTCGGATCCAATGTGTTGACTGCTTACTGCGACAGATAATACGGTACAAATAATATAGAAAAAGATAGCTATATGTTTAGACTTGCGCTTGAAATACGCGTCGTAATCAAAATTACTACAATTGACTTAATTTTGCCGCCTCAGTTTCTGCGCGCTTGTGCGACATCTCTACCTCATATAAACATATAATATCATTGCCTCTTACAGCATACAAGACAGTTGTCAAACTCAAACTTAGAAATTAAAAAAATCAAGGAAATGTTCTTGAAATTTATTCTAGAAAAAAGTGTTAAATTTATAACACCAGTTTTTCAACCGATATCACAAAAATCTTCAATTGGAATTGTAATTGACTATATCACAGTGCAGCAACTCTCAGTCACTTAGCAGAACATAGCACTATGTCAGTAATCAGAGTGAAAACTAACTTAGTAACTACCTAGCTCCAACTGCTAAAGTGCTATTCGAACTTTGTTTACTGTTTGCTAAACTCCATGTTCACAGAGTGTTTCAAGAAAAAACATGGAAAAAATGTAAGTTTTTTTTTTAGTAATTTTTATATTTGTAATGTAACAAACCGACTAGGAGTTTGTTACATTACAATTATGGAAGAAACTCGCCATAGTTTTCATACTCAAATTATTATATTATCTCTAGTATTCTATCTATTCCATTACTATATTCCGGGACCTGAAGTATCTATATATCTACATACTTTTTCAATTTATCGAAATTTCATTGAAATCGGTGAATCCATTTGAGCGTGAAGAAGTAACAAACATACACACATACACAACAAACTTTCGCCTTTATAATATTAGTAGGAATTTCAGTTCAAATATTTGAAGGAAAAAATTCGGCTGCTAGTGGGACTTGAACCCACGACTAGAGAATACCGTCCTGTCGCTTTGTCCAACTAAGCAATAGCAGCCCATACCACTAGGGCCGAATTACTTCCTTCCTTTATTAACATCTTGCGGGGATGTGTTTGAACTGAAGTTCTGCCTAGCATAGCGTTAATGCAATACACAATAAAAATCTATTAGTAGGAATGTCACATCTCGTAGACTTATATAGCCGTAGAGAGGAGGGTTATACTTTTTTTATGTATATACATAGAAAAAGTCAAACCAATCAAAACCAATCAATCGTAAAGTAACAGTTGGAAATTTTCTCACAATGTAATAAAGTAATAAAGTTCCGTTATTTTGGTTTGAGTTCGAATGCTACAATCATATTTTCGTCTATTTTCTTACTCGTGTTATTTTAGTTAAGTGTTTCATGACTGCACTGAGTAATGTAACATGGGTAAATATTGTTAATCTGCTATAATCACAAAGTTACATTAGTTGACTTACATAACATCAGCTAGCTGAGCCCCGCGTTTCCATCCGCCCGGTCCACGGTTTACCAGTTGTCGTACATTCTAATTTCCGATTTATATGGGGGCGATATGGCCTGCACTGGACGTCGCGCTTGGGGTGTATTGTGCATTTCCCCGCCATCTACCCCAGTCATCCACCCCCCCCCCCCCCCCTCAACACACACACACACACCACACACGCGACACGCGCACGCGCACGCGAATACTTGTATATACGGATCACACACATATTTTTTAGCCTCTGTAACATTAACCACACAAAATTGCACATTTATTTCTCATAAGTAAATAGAATGACAATAAATCGCCGCACATTGCTAAATATTTTCGATGTCACAATAATGGGAAGGAACTGTTACTTTGTAACACAGTGCATACTAGTACGGGGTACAGGGATATCTTCACAAAACCACACACATAAAAAAAAATCAAATGTTGATGGCACAGCTGCTCCAGTGTTAAATTAGATGTTCTTGAATGCATGGACACCCGTTCTGTTGAATGTGAACTGACGTCAAAATCATTGTGTGGTATGTTTTTATGTCTTATTTCTTCTGTGGCACTTCAATGCAAAAGTACATGCTCCACAGTTTCCTCTTCCCGCATACAACCCCGTCGTACATTTTCACGGATAAAATGTTGCCCATGTCCTATTTCAGACTATTAATTATATCTATTCCAGATCCGTTTTGCCGTTCTGGGGTGATTGAGCAATAAACATCCCAACATACAACGTTTCACATTTATAATAATATCATTTGTAATATTCATCATTTCATCATTTAGAATATCATAATTACATAATTTAATTATGTAATTATGATATTATTTATAATAATATCATTTGTAATATTCATCATTTATAATAATATCATAATTACATAATTTAATTATGTAAATATGATATTATTATAAATGTGCGTAATGTGTGTAACGTTTCACATTTATAGTAATACATAATTACCTACATAATTTGTTGTATGTTTGGATGTTTATTGCTCAATCACGCCAGAACGGCAAAACGGATCTGGAATAGACATAATTAATAGTCTGAAATAGGACATGGGCAACATTTTATCCGTGAAAATGTACGACAACTGGTAAACCGTAGACCAGGCGGATGGAAACGCGGGGCGCGACTAGTATATGTTATAATATATGATATACTAGCCGTGCCCCACGGTTTTAACCGCGTAATGATGAGTGATGGCGATGATGATGATGAAAAGTAGCCTATGTGTTGTTCCTGGACCTGAAGTATCTACGTACCAAATTTCGTCTCAATCCATCCAGCCGTTTGAGCGTGATTCGATTGAGTAACAAACATCTATTCATTCATCTATCCATCCATTCACATTTATAATATTAGTGGGATGGTATAGTATCATCGATGTCGGATGTGTATTTCTTTCTTATTTTCTTTCTTTCTTTTCCTAGTCGATCTCAACAAGGTTGGATGCGGCATGCATATAGCCTCTTCTTGTGATGTTGATTAGGGTGTCAAGACTACTAATTTAATATTCAGACTCAGTCCAGCGTAAGGCCGACTCGATGCCAATAAGACAACGTCAACAAATTCGTATTCTGCTAAGTTCATTACGGCCTGAATCCCTAGAGGGAGGATCACTCTCTTTCTACGTCTGAATCTGTATTGAATCCAATGATGATTTACTAAAATTGACGTATATTCATACTGCGCGGTGCTCAGATTACAGACATACGACAATAAATGCGACAGATAATACGGTACAAATAATATAGAAAAGGATAGCTATATGTTTAGACTTGCGCTTGAAATACGGGTCGTAATCAAAATTACGACAATTGTCTTAATTTTGCCGCCTCAGTTTCC
Organism: Apeira syringaria; assembly: GCA_934044485.1. Classification (NCBI taxonomy): domain Eukaryota; kingdom Metazoa; phylum Arthropoda; class Insecta; order Lepidoptera; family Geometridae; genus Apeira; species Apeira syringaria. The sequence goes on along the minus strand of OW203658.1, from coordinate 5,790,259 downwards.
ACGCGCTTGTGCGACATCTACCACATAATAAACATATCATATCATTGATTGAATCACTATACACCTACTGTCGTACGATACTCGCAGACTACGAAAAATGACGTAGCTACGTCACCAAATTTAGAATCAGATTGATTCAGTATGGGCGAATTAAAAATAGACTATCAAAGCTGTCAAAATCGCTTTTGTGAGCCGAGCTTATATATTGAATAATAGACTTAGGCACGGGCCTAAGTCTATTATTACTATACTGACAAGGTGGACGCCATAAAATATTGCTCTTGCTAGTATTAGCTGGCTTAATTTTGAACTCAGTTTCATAGTCAATACAATTCTAATCCGAATCAGTGCCAATCCCATTCAATGACATTTTTATGTATTTATGTCAAAATTCTATCGAACTCGATTAAAATCGTGCGCTAGTGTTGGGCTCAAGAATATCCATCTGCGCGAAGTCGATCGAAACCGCAACTTACGATCGGAATCAAGTCTCAAGAGTAAGCCCGCTGGTCTTTGTTTGAAAACCCTATTTTAACTTACTGATACACTGGCATACTTGACTGGCATACTGATACACTGTTTCATGACGTTAATTCTTTTTTTTTAAAGTCCCAAACTACGCAGAGCCTGTGTCATGGTAACCTGATGACTGATATATATACTTATATACATATACACACCCAGACACAGGTCAAACAGACATGTTCATACACACAAATGTTTGACCTGACCGGGAATCGAACCCGGGACCAGCGGCTCAGAAGGCAGAGTGCTACCAACTGCGTCAGCCGGCCAGTCAAACTTCTACGAATCGCCTCATTTCTGATTCCATCTTATAGAAATCCTCCAACCTCCATAGCTCGCCATATAACTAGCATACAAATATTATTACTGACATATAAAAGCTGGGAATTCGAGTATATCCAGAGACGGAAACTTTATCGCTCTGTCAAAGCCACTGACACCCAACCCTCTTGAAAATTCAGGAGCAATGTGTTCTTGTATAACCCGTATACAGTTTCGAGTTACAAACTAGCGTAAGTTAAATACGAGACGTAAAAGCCTGCATCTTTTATTCAACGCGTTCTCTCGCCGTAAACTGCTAGTTCATGGCAGCTTCTTAGGGGCTGGCGACGCGGTGATACAATATATTGTATGAATCGATTATTGGCTCCTAGTTCAAAGAAGGCTAGGGAAAAAACTAACAGTGACGTCACAATATACCAGTAACAAACATAAAGTTAAGCAAAACTGAAGTACAGCAAACTCCCGTGTTTTATACATTGATAATGTCTCAAAACCACGTCAGTTTTAATAACAAAAACTACAGCAAAAAAATGTTTAACAAAAAATGGAACCGACTTCAACAATCAAAAGTGTGAAATAACTTGTTGAAGTCGGTACCATGATAGTTCGCATAAGTTACTATCATCACAATACTGGGCTCATGGTACACTTGACTTCGACAAGTTATTTCACACTTCTGAGTGTTGAATTCGGTTTCATTTTTATATGGTAAACACATTTTTTTTCATCCTTTTCAGTGACCGTTGCCACTCACGGGATCAATTGTCATTCTGTATGTTCACCGATGTCTTCACCCGCAATTATAATCTCGTCCAAGTGAACGTAACACTTTTCAGTTATTGGAGTGTAAGATGTAACTCAAAAACCACTTGTTTGATTTTGATGAAATAAATGGGACCACCACGGAAGTATACTCTATCAAATAAAAAAAGAATCATCAAAATCGGTTCATAAACGAAGAAGTTATCCGCGAACACACATTAAATATATATACGGTTGAATTGAGTAACCTCCTTTTTGAAGTCAGTTAAAATAGGATCATGCCGCTATACATGAATCGGTTTTTTATATTGTATTTATATCTAGTTCTAGCATTTGACCTCTATCTCACTTGATTGGTCAGTGACAATGTGCTCGAAGTTGTTATCACGCTAGGCCTAGAATGCTTCCTGGCTCTCAAGGATTGCTGCCTGAACAAACTATGTGTTTCGTGACAGTTTTTCAAACTAGAGGGTGGCAGCTTGAAAGTACCCTACCCCCATGCTGGGAATTCGATAACGGTGACCTTCACCGGAAGCTCAAGCCATTGTGTGGGGATCGAATCAGCGTCCTTAGTTATTAATGTGATGTATTATTTTATTTTAAAATGGCCTTAACCTGGTATAATATCACGAGGTTATTTAAATTCGAGACATATAATATAATATAAAGCTTGCAAAATCTTAAACAGCTTTAGAAGCAAGCGAGCGCAGTACATTTATGTGTTTAGGAGATTAAACTCTTAAATGGAATACTTTATAGTGCATTTGTGATCATGCGATACAGTTTCAATCGGTTTTTAAAGCTGAAAAGTACCTACATCTGTGCAATATTCTACGAAAAGTGAATAAACTCAGATTGTTTAATCTTTTTCAACACCTTTTACACATTAACTTTTGATGTAAGACACAGTTCAAGCGTAATTGTCGTTACCGCGAGAATTTTTGATAAAGGAAAAAAATGGCCGCTTGAAAATTTTTTTTTCAATAATGAATTAGCAACTTTACATTATTTCTACGGATATGACGTGGTACTTAGGCGTAGTCGATATCACGATCGACAATGTGTTTCGGCTTCTTTCGACATTAGCCATTATGGTGAGCCTAGCAGTGTAAACGTTTGGAGCTGATTATGATAACGTAACCGGCTTATTAGAATCAGGTAAATGATAACGACAAGGTGGACACACGACCTGACTAAGATCGCAGGCAAGGGCTGGTTGCGGGCGGCTTCCAACAGGTCCTTGTGGAAATCAATGGGGGAGGCCTATGTCCAGCAGTGGACGTCCTATGGCTGAGATGATGATGATGATGATGAAATGATCAAAATTTTTTTTTTTCATTATCTCATTCGATTTATTGTTTTATCATCAAAGATTAGATAGATCTAGCGTTTTTAGCGTTGTAGTTGAGTTATAATTATTTCCTTAGGAATAGATTGATAAAAAATATTTTGAAAAAAATGTTTTTTCTTATTATATTAAGAAGGAGATATTTCGATCTAATAAGCAACTTTAAATTGCGATCATACGAAAGGCAGTGCACTTAATTATACCTAGTAAAATGTTTATCCAGTCTATTTTTAACATACTCTATACACTAACAAGAGTCTCTGGTGGTCGATTCCATTGACAAATGATATCGTTGAAATTGGTTTGGGATATACAGATTATCTGTTTCATATTTCGAATGTGTTTCAACTATAAACACTTTGAGTTCCATGTTTGTGTTGCAAAAACAGGGTATAAAAAACTAATAAGCAAAGTTGGAATATCATCTCCAGCCGGGAGGTTAAACGGAGTTGCTAAGTTCTCACCCTGATTACTTAGTAAAGTGGAACTGGTAAGGGCCTGTTCCCACTGAGACGGACCGTCTGTTTTCTTGGTCCGTCTAAAGAGACGGATTTGCCAGTGGCAGAACAATTTATACGATAATGTTCACATTTAGACGGATCCGAGAAAAAGAACGGACCAGGGTTTCTAGACGGACGTTTTGCCATAGCGAAGAGCCGTCTAGACGCCCGGATCGGATATAGGGTGAACGATTTTTTTGAAGAGAGGGCACCCATGTCTCTCCCATCGGCGGCAAAGGGAGGACCAAAAAAAAACTCGTCCAAAGAGATCATCAAAATAGGAGATAGACATCCGGAAGTAGTTAAATAAAAAACTTAGTTTTGTTATTTCTTAATTCATCCATTATTGTTTCAAATATTCATGCTGAAAATCTTTCTCGTCAAATAGAATGCACCCAATGTTTTTTTTTTACTTCTTCTTCTTCTTCCATCATGTACGAAGACTGAACGCAAAATGATCGGAGCCTGCTGGTGCAAGTGCGAAAACACATGTCCGGCCGTCGTCTGCTGTTTAAACAGACGGTCCGTGTAAGTGGGAACGGGCCCTAAGTGACAACATGTAGAACTCCAACGCAGCGCTACAGAGTTACTTAAAGAAATATATTTTACCAGCTGCGCCTCACTGTTTCACCTGCGTGGACCAGCTTGTCCTGCTACCTCAGTTCCCGTGGGATAGCCGCGGAAACTTTACTTTCTCCGGGATAAAAGTTTGCCTACATCCTTTTCCAAGGTGTTATCTATCTCTATACCAACCTTTATCAAGATCTTTTGAGCGGTATAAGCGAGAAAACGTAACAGACGGACAGAGTTACTTCCACATTCGGGTTTTATTGTATCTATCATTTTTTTCGGGACAAAAGTAGTCCATGTGTTATCCAGGCTATCAGGTTTTGAAATTCATTCAAATACATTATGCCATTAAGGTATGAAGAGGCAATAAATACATATACATACGTACAGACAAACTCTCGTATTTATAATATTAATGTGATGATCTGATGAAAGAGTTACAAAATATAAAATTACATACAACCATTGTTATACAAATTAACGTGGTATACAGATATTTCTCATTTATTTAATTTTTATTCATAACTAGCTGCGCCCTGCGTTTTTCCCCGCTTGCTGGTGATGATGATGAAAGTAGCCTATGTGTTATTCCGGGACCTGAAGTATCTATATACCAAATTTCATCCAAATCCGTCCAGCCGTTTGAGCGTGATTGAGTAACAAACATCAATCCATCCGTTTATACATCTATCCAAACTTTCTCATCCATAATATTAATGGAATATTTCATACGAAAGATTCTGAGTGTGTCAGTTTGTTTGTTAATCCCTCAGCGCTGAAACGGCTGAAAAGATTTATTTCAAATTTATTATAAAGATTCCTCAGATCATAGAATGACATAAAATATATGTTTTATCTAAAAACAGGTGTGAAATTAATTATTATTAAATAAATTCAAAATCAACCGACGGTAACCTATTCAAAGTCCGCTATCCCAGCTAAAGATCCGAAAAATATTTTCTAGCTAAGGAACTTAATCCAGGTTCAAATACGTCAAAAGGCTATGGAGAGAGCTACGCTTGTGGTTAATCCAGATAACACGAGGATCCTGTATGCGGGCCCCTAATAACCAGTCTTTAAGGAGTTCAAAAAGGGAGGCCGAAGTCAAGTGGCTAAAATAACGATGATGATGATGCATATGGGCTTTTCAATAAAATGTTAAATCACATTAGAATAAAATATGAATGACTTGTTTCAACTCATTGGTATATGTGTACCCTCCTTTTATAAGTTTTGATTCAGGGCTAGGGCAAACCCACATCAAAAACTTATTCCGACCTATTACAGCCGACATTAATCCCCGCTGAGTTTAGGCATTCTCGTATCAGGGTAACTGGTAAATAAACAGTATTATGAGAAAATAAATTGGTTTCCATTTCATGTGTCGAATTCAGGATCTGGAAGCCTGTTTCGATTTTGTTTTAGTTCAATTGTTTCTTGAATAATATGCTGAATTCAGTTTGATATTGACTGAGAAATTAGTGATTTGATTAAGGGCTTAATTAAGTGCCAGGTTACAGGCAGAGAGGGCGAGAAATCCTGATGCATGTTGATTTAAAATAATACAAATGTGTAATTCACAGATGACCTACGGGCTAGAATGAAATTACTACTAACGTTTTTAGGCTTTTACAATTTACTTTTTTTCTGATATGACACAGTTCAAGCGCATTTGTCGTTACCAAGAGAACTTTTGATAAAGGAAAAATATAGGTAGCTCTAAATTATTTTCTAATAAATTAAAATGAAATCAAATTTGACTCAATCAGAATTATTCTTCATGAACTGTTTGCATAAGTGGTATTTATTTGAAGTTGACTCAAAATTGTCTAAGAAATGGTCAAGCTTTAAATGAAACCTTAACTTTTACCTCATTTACGCGGCCTATCCATGAGGCAGAGATGAGTGCCCTAATTAACTTATGGTACCTTCGTGTACCAAATTAAGCCTTTATTGTGATTTATTTTGTTGCTTGCAGAAGCCTGATAAGCCGTGGGTCGTTACTTTTGGCCAAACACTTCGTTTTGAAGTGAAAACTTCTTTAAGCGCCTTGAGCACTTTTGATGACGCACTTGCGTCATCGTCACCGAAAGCTTTCCAGGAGCTATATGTATACTGTGTATATATATATGTATTGGGTAAGTGAATAAAAAGCGTTAAACTAGCGTCACCGCACGCTTTTCCATTCCCCGAAGTCTGCCCCCTTTGTGTTTTTATCTTACTTCTTACTTATATTAGAAACGTGAAAGTTTGTGAGTATGTATGGATGTTTGTTACTGTTTCATGAAAAAACTACTGTATGGATTTGAATGAAACTTAAAAATAACATAGCATATACATCAAAATAACACGTAGTTTATAATCTACGCTTCTGATATTCAAAGTAGATGAAATTACTACAATTTAGATTTGTATATATTTCCCTCATTTGAACATTATATGTAATAATTACATAATCAAATAAATTAAATTAAAATTAGTGAAAAATGTTATCTATATGTTAACACAACAAATAATCTAAACTTCTACACTTTTACACTACTATTATAAAGAGGAAAAATTTGTATTTTGTGGTGTGTGTGTGTGGTGTGTGTGTGCGTGTGTGTGTGTGTGTGTGTGTGTGTGTGTGCGTGTGTGTGTGTGTGTATGTATGTTTGTAATGAATAAACTCAAAAACTACTGACCCGATTTCAAAAATTCTCACTAATGGAAGCTACATTCACCCTGAGTAACATAGGCTATATTAAATTTATTGCTAGAAAAGATTAGGGGTCCTTACTAAAACTTAAGTAAGGTAACTCACGGTATAAAAAAGTGCCCTAAAACGTCTTTCGTCGCATGTGCTGCGGAAACTATTGATGATAGAACAAAAGTATGTTCGACAATATTAAAGAACATATATCAATATTAACAAAAACCGTCGCGATAAACAAATAAAATATAAATAAAAGGTAAAAAAAAAAAAAATATGTCCACCAGTGCGAAGCCGGGACGGGACGCTTGTAATTACAGTAAACATATAACTTTAGAATAAAGGTATCTTTTTTTTTTTTTTTTTTTTTTATTCACAATAGGCAGGCGTTTGACCACTATCACTATCACAACTCAGACACAACAGTTGAGGTAACTAATATAAAATAAAAATAATAATAATAACCATATAATAATCCTAGACAACGTCATCACTTAACATCAGGTGAGACAGTTGTCAAACGCAAACTTATAACATGTAAAAAAAAACAAAAAAAAAAAAATGTTTGCATAAAATATGCAAATAGAAAGTATTTTGATTGCTTTCAATTTTTTCGCGCATTCTATATTTAATTATGAGACTGTATCGACATTTTCACTGTGTTATAAATGGCACGCCAATTTTATTTGCATAAAATAATGTACAAATAACAAAACCACAATATATTTTGTTCACTTTTGTCACAAAGTATTTACAGCTGTGGTGAGAATCTATGGTAAAATATTCAAAGCTCTCGTGAAATTAAATCACCCATTGCTGTTCACAATAAACGCAATATATTGGCAAACAGTATGTCAGTCGACTCTGCTACCCCAATGATGTTTTACTAAAGATGACGTATATTCATAATGCGCGGTGCTCAGATTTTGTTCCTTTACGACATAAACATGCTTACTGCGACAGATAATACGGTACAAATTATATAGAAAAGGATAGCTATATGTTTAGACTTGCGCTTGAAATACGCGTCGTAATCAAAATTACTACAATTGACTTAATTTTGCCGCCTCAGTTTCCGCGCGCTTGTGCGACATCTACCTCATATAAACATAATATATTATATTGTATGTATTGCTTCCGGGCTGTTTGGCCGTGGTCTATGTGAAACTTTTGTTCCAGACGTTTCGTCGATCACTGCGGTCGACATCTTCAGTGGTTCAGGTCCGAGCGGCGACAAGAGCGTAGAACTCTCCTTCGCGGTGTCTTCTCTGATACTCACGTGAAAGCCTTAGAGTTTACATAATATATTATAATTGTGCTACCCAGATTAAGCCATTTCAACTGACTTCCATAAAGGTTTTATTATTTATGTTTGATGCTTCAGAGGTCCTACATTTTAAGAAATCTTGTTTCATTATACTTACTGGTGGCCGGTTTAGTATGCTAGGACTTAATATTAAATTCCTTAGTTCATACACATAATTCATTGCTTTTCATATTTTATACACGGGGGAATAATATAATACAAATACTCTTTATTGCATACCATGTAAAAGAAACGGGAATATAAAATATTACACTAAAATAGTATAGCAATCGGCGGTCTTATCGCTAATGCAATCTCTTACATACAACCTTGGGATGGATATAAAAAAGATTGATACACGGCGGTGTGCAACAAGAAACTAAAGTATACACATAAATGTAACACAATAATTAACCTAATTTACTAATATTTCATATACATATTTACACAATATATCTACATAGATAGCTCAATAATATGATAATAAACTAAGGAATTTAATATTAGGTCCTAGCATATTAAACTGACATTTTGTATGGAGAGAGCAAAGCGATTTTTTTATATGAAATTATTTTAATTAATCTACCAAAGTATGTTATCTATGCACTTTTTCGCCCATTTAATCGGTAGCACCTACATTAACAAGATACACTGACCAAGATTGCACGAAGGGTCTGGATGCGTGCCGTTTCCAACCAGTCCGTGTAGAGATCAACACGGGGTGCATATGTCCAGCTGTGGACGTCTTGTGGCTGACATGATGATGATCATAAAAGTATATGACGGTCGCTGTGGCGCAGTGGTCAGTGTCAGTGACTTGACTTCTGTGTCTCCGGAACCCTGGGTTCGAACCCCGGCAGGGGCAAACATTTGTGCGATTAGTATAGGTCTTTGTCCCGGGTCTTGGTAGTTTGTGTGTTGTGATTGTGTGTATCTATGCCTCCCGCGACACAAGGAATCCTAGTGCGGGGGTCTGAGTGTGATTAAAAAAAAAAATATAAATTTCCAAAAAATTATCACGAAGGTCTTGACCCGTTTTTATATAACAACGACGTTTGTTGAATATGTGACTAAAAGTAGACTTTCCCTACTACTTTATATTTCGATACCCTGTCATGACTTTATAGTAAACTAATTAACAAACAAAATAATTGGCTTGATCTACATGAATAGCCCGGCATAATAAACAATGCAGTGATTAAGGCTTACATGCATTGTTATCATTTATAATTATAGTTTATAGACGCGTAATACAATGTAATAAATTGTAATGAACCTACAATATTTGCTCAGCCATCAGATATGTATTTAATTTGAAAATAATAATATACATATCGAAGTTACAGTACCTTGGATGGATTTTTCATTATTTGAGAATCTTCGTCAACGTCATAGGTACGTTCAAACAAACAAACACATTCACACTCACACCCCCTCTCTCATCTTAGCCATAGGACGTCCACGGCTGGACATATGCCTCCCCATATAGGAAGGATTTGCCGATACTCGCCGCGCTTGGCAGGCAGGTTGGCGAGCACAGTATGATTTCCGATCCTCAGAAGGTGCTGCTGCCCATTTTCTAGTACGAGATCCCTTAGCCGACTCCTGCGGCACCCGTGGGAAGAGTTAGGGGAGTAGGTACTATTTATAGGCCGGTACCACCACGGCACTCAAACTCTCTCTCCTCACAATGTGGCAAGAGGTATGGACACACACAATCATACACAAACTGATGATGTGATGCTTGCTGATGGTTCCATCACCAAAGTTAATAGGTATAATTAATTCATTATCTTATCCATTTCCAAAATAAAATTTAAAAAAATAATATTGTATATAATCATAACTAAGACAACAATATATTACTAAACTTACTTATTAAACCACTATCAGTGGGCAATGTTCCCAAAATGCTGACAGCATTGCCACGTTGAATAGCAATGCTTAACCTTTAAGCAAGAAAAAGGCGAGCATTTTGGTCATGTGTTGGTTTATTCATTCGCCTCGATTAGTTATTACTATTAAAATTTATATTATAATTTCAGCGATTGAATATAATAAATTCCACTATATCTTACTATCCTACTTCCTACTATCCTAATTCCTACTAATATTATAAATGCGAAAGTTTGTGTGTATGTTTGTTACTTCTTCACGCTCAAACGGCTTTACCGATTTCGATGAAATTTGGTGTGGATATAGCTTTTACCCTGGATTAGCACATAGGCTTATTTTCATCATCACCTTCATCACCGGTTTTCATCACCCCGCGGATATAACCGCATGGCGCAGCTAGTAATATTATAAATGCGAAAGTTTGGATGGATGGATAGATGTTTTTACTCAATCACGCCAGAACGGCTGAACGGATCAGCTGTGTCAGTGTGAAAGAATACCAAATATACAAACTACTAACGAGAAACAAAATTTTTAGAATATTTGTGTGTCCGTTTGATTTTGACATTTTTACTGTGTCATCATGATCATCATCATCAGTTTAACAGTTTAATAATAATATAATAATTATAATAAAATTTATTAGGCAAAAGTTACATTTAAGTTCAATTTGTAAAACTGGTTACATATGATTTATTTTTCAACTGGTATCTAGTAAACCAAATTTAATATATGATATAAACTGTGGGCTCCAAACTAGGCAAAGCCTGTATCTTGGTGGCCCAAGACGATGAGCGCATCGTGTAACTCACTCACACTGTTTCCACATGAATACAATCTGGGCATCTTCAAGTCACGAGTGAACAGGTATCTTCTAGGCAGGCGTGAATCATCGTAGACCGCATCATCACTTAACATCAGGTGAGATAGTGGTCAAACGCCTGCCTATTGTGAATAAAAAAAAAAAAAAAAAATTACAGACTCATCATCATCATCATTTTACTGTGTATACCACGATAGATTTGGTTTGGAAAACAAACCATAATTTTTCGCAGAGGCAAGTTACTGCACGTAAAATCTCCCATCAGTATAAACAATAAATTACCATAAATTATATTCTCAAACGTAACGTTCCTCATAGTTATAACAACTCGAATAAATCTGACTCGGCGAAATTCTGCGTTGTTTTTGTTCTCCGTGGGCAAAAGCTGGCGCAAAAATTTACAGGAAACTCCAGTATTTTTCGATGGTACTCTAAACGAGGGGAGGGTTAATTTAGGGCACTCTGGTACTCAACAAGGCTAACTTAATAAGTGCCTAACGAAATAGGAATAAGTACTGTTGTTGGTTTAGGAAGAAGATTTGTGCTGATATTTTTGGCTTTTGGGCTTATTTTAACCAAGTAATTGATTATTGATAACAAATATGTTCACATTTTTAATTTCCGCTAAAAAAAAACTAATATCGAATGATGATCGGGCGCCAAAAGAATGCACCTGTATATACGTAGTGTAGTTTAGGCCCACTAATATTATAAATGTGAAAGTTTGGATGGATGGATGGATGTTTGTTACTCAATTACGTCAGAACGGCTGAATGGATTTGCATGAAATTTGGTATGTAGATACTTCAGGTCCGGGAATTACACATACGCTACTTTTGATCATCATCATCTTCATCAATCATCACCACGCGGGTAAAACCGCGGGGCGCGGCTAGTAATATTATATATATCAAAGTTTGGATGAATGGATGTATGTTTGTTACTCAATCACGCCAGAACGGCTGAACGGATTTGTATGGAATTTGGCACAGAGATAGGTTACAGTCTAGAATAGCACATAGGTTTTTATGGTAAAAATGTATAATTGCTGTGTATTATATCGTTTCTATTTACAAAATACCTCGTACATAATATGTAATCGGCCATTTTAGTTGTATAACAATCTACTATTATGCACTTAGCCCAGATAAAGTGTTTTTATTTTTCAATTTTCAAAAGATATTTTTTAGTAATAACTGACAAAACAAGTATATATATGTACTAGCTGACCCGGCCACGCGTTGCTGTGGCCAACACGTGGTAATTATGCTGTTAAAATGTAGCTTATATGACACGTTCGTAGATTTACCATAGCAGCGCCATCTATTGATTACTTACTCAACCCAGTCGAAAGGTATCGACATCTGTTAGAATCATTTGGAGTTAACAGATAATTGTGACTGTAATAAGTGTGCTAATAATTAGCAATAAATTGAAATTGCGACTATAATTTGAGATTTAAACTATCCTATCTCTCAAGTTGGATCGAACTGCACATGGTGTGCGAATTTTATTATAATCGGTTAAGTGGTTTAGGAGTCCATTGAGGACAAACATTGTGACACGAGATTTATATATATTAAGATTATCCAGATTTACTCACGTTTATAATGAGTCAAACTCACGAGAATTTCAAATCACAAATTGACAAAACAATAACTCATTCATTCCGGTATTCGTACGTTGAATATTATGTATACACAGCAAAAATATTCTAAAAAAATTAATTTCTTCTATTTAAATAACGTGCCGATAGGAACACATACAAACAGATAATGAATAAAAATAATTCAAATCAAAGTATTAACTTATAAACATACATTTACATGTCAGTACAAAACAAACTTAATAAACTATATGAATGGCCGGTTGGCGCAGTTGGTAGCTCTCTGCCTTCTGAGCCGCTGGTCCCGGGTTCGATTCCCGGACAGGTCAAACATTTGTGTGTATGAACATGTCTGTTTGACCTGTATCTGGGTGTGTATATGTGTATAAGTATATATATGTAAGTATGTATATAAGTATATATATCAGTCATCAGGTTACCATAGTACAGGCTCTGCCTAGTTTGGGACCTGAAGCTCTTGTGTGAACGTTGTCCCATATTATTATTATTATACCTACACACTGAACAATTTCTAAAATACTATTTAGTAAACTTTAAATGTCAACTAGCATATGGAATATAGCATATATTAGGGATATACAACTAATTTTGCATGTCAATATAAATAACGTATATAAAAATACCCTTTTTTTGGAACTTTACTTAATTTCGTTTAATTGACTTTAAAAGATAAACGTATCGATTAACTAACTATCTGTTTCTTTGGATTAACTCTTGAAAGTAATTATTTTCACGACTAAAGATGCTTTGACACAGAAATAATATGTGTTCGCGTCAGATATAAGTAGGATCCACAGCGAAACCTTGTGGTACCCCAAATTAACGCTATAAGACTGATCATTATCATAATTAGTTTCAATTTCATATTAATACAGCTCTTAGAGTATAGAAAATAGAAGTTAGAATAGAATAACAGGTTCGATAGAAAGACGGTTTGTGAAATTTCTCATTTTCTGCCTCCAATTACAGAAGTGAGAACCTTTAAGGAAATGAGGAGATTCAATGGCGAGGCTCGGAATGCATTAGGGACATATTAGCATACTTTGGAATGGGATTAAAGGCTTTATATGCCTTTTATTTTAGTTTTATAGGCGTTTAAACCCACAAAGAAAGCTTTATAAATCTACATAGAAATTGTAAATGTTTTAAATTCAGTACTTAAATCTAGTGTAGGTTTCCCTAAGTAATCTGTGAATCTAGTACCTGTGGGTGGTCTATAGTCCATATACTACCTGTGGGATAGGTACACCCAGTAGGTACTCATCGAAATAGTAAGTACTTGTAGTACGTAAGTACCTACTTCTTATTTCGATGCCATTACTACAGAATACCGTACTGTCGTTTTGACTGAAACTTGGAATATTTGTAGAGTATCTGATGCGCTTATCAACATATTTATAGTTTTTTTTCTGTCACACATCTTTTGAGGATGTGATAATTAGAATTAACAGTATTTTTTTCTAATTATCGTAATTAGGCTGAAATTTAGCGAACCACATTAGTATGACCACAGGCTTTATTCTGTTGGATGTGTAGCCCTGTTTACAGAAATACCTCAAAATATCGAGATTTCTCTACGAGTTCAAATGTGAATGTGTGTGTTTCGAAATATACCGACACAACCTCCTGGTTGTGTCGGTATATTTCATAACACACACATTCACATTTGAATTCGTAGAGAAATCTCGAGCATCTTCTAAAATGTATGAATGGTGAGAAGCTTACTTAGGAGACTAGTAAAGAAAGCAATACAATACAAGAACACTGTATCGACATCAACATTACAACATTAACAACTTATGAATATATAAAACACGCGAATCCCACACGTAGTAAGTCAGAGGTTCCGAGCAGTATAAGGCAAACCACGACCGCGTCCGCGAGCGCTTTGTGCTCTCCTTGAAAAAGACCACCGAATGTGGTCGAAACTATAATCGAGCTATAGCCCTTTGACTAATCACATGAATATCTCCCATGTTTTATATATTCGTAATGTGTCAAAACCACGTCAGTTTTAATAACACAACAATAACAACGTTGGAAATAAAGAATTGTTGATAGGCGCTACTTATCCTATTTCACGGCTCTGATGAATGTTTCACATTGAAAAGACACAACGAGAAGTTTTCTAAAAGGAAAAAACTAGTAGTAATTAAAGTATCCAATAGATGGCACTGTATAGTTTAAAAAATTGTTTTCTCACTGTCAAGATGTCAATGACATTAATGTTCCCTCTAATTAGTCTGTGACTCAGGTGTTTATTTTTTATTATACTTTCGTTTTCGATCCTGGAATATGCTTGTGTTACTTTTTAAAAAAAAATTTATTTAAAGGGCTTTGTCGCTGAGCGACCACACCGCCCTGCTTGTGTTACTTGCTTCTATCAGTTGTCTTCTTTTTCCTAAACTATTCTATCAATTGTCTATGTCATGTGAATTTATATGACTATTACGCCATCTTGTAAGTATTTTTGTACTAGTTTTTTTTTTAAGAAAACGTCCTATGCCGACGATATATTTTAAAAATAATTTTACATAAGGAACAAAAAAAAATATTCATCCCTCCAAGATTTAGAATGAGGATGTTATTTGAGGATTACGAATGGTTCAACACAGCTGCGTCAAGCTTATTCTTTCTCGTGCCTTTTGTCTTTTTTAAGCTTGGTTTCTTTATATTTATTACTGGATTTGTCTCTTATTTTGGCGCAGATGATGCCTGCGTAAGAATTGAGACCATATACAAAATAAATTACGCAGAATATAAGAAGACAGAAAAACTTCTTACTTATCTTACCATTTTTTTTCTGGTATTTTGTAATCCTTTTAGGTGCTGAATAAAACAACCCGCTAATAAATAAAACTATTCAAATATTACTTAAGGTGAAGAATAGAGCCAATTGGGTGAATTGAAAAGGATTCTACTAATTACTAACTGAACTTAAACAACAAAAAATATACGTTATTTATTATTCGTTTATCTATCCACAGAGCCAATAATTTTTTTTTGCAGCTATTGGACATCCACTGCTGGACATATACCTCCTCATATAGGGGGGATTTGCCAATACTCGCCACGCTTGACAGGCGAGTTGGCGAGCGCAGTATGATTTCCTATCCTCAGAAGACGCTGCTGCCCACCTCCTGGTACGTGATCCCTTAGCCGACTCTTACGGCACCCACGGGAAGAGATGGGAGAGTACAATTCTAGGCCGGTACCACCACGGCACCAGCAGAGCCAATTGGGCGTATCGAAAAGGATTCTACTAATTACTAACTAAACATAAACAACAAAATATATTCGTTAATTTTATTATTCGTTTATCCATCCACAGAGCCAATTGGGCGTATCGAAAAGGATTCTACTAATTACTAACTAAACATAAACAACAAAAAATATTCGTTAATTTTATTATTCGTTTATCCATCCACAGAGCCAATTGGGCGTATCGAAAAGGATTCTACTAATTACTAACTAAACATAAACAACAAAAAATATTCGTTAATTTTATTATTCGTTTATCCATCCACAGAGCCAATTGGGCGTATCGAAAAGGATCCTACTAACTACTAACTAAATATAAACAGTAAGAAATTAACGTTGTTTATTATTCTTTTATCCATCCACTTTTAAACATTTTAAATAATTCTATGTACCTAAAATGAGCGCAAGATATTATTATAATGATATCGTGATTACGTATGATATAAAATGATGTCGTCTTAAGACATACAATTTTATTCAACCCAACTATATCGATTTATTCTTACCTATGTAGAACTCGTAATTATAATCTAATATATATAAATCTCGTGTCACAATGTTTGTCCTCAATGGACTCCTAAACCACTTAACCGATTATAATAAAATTCGCACACCATGTGCAGTTCGATCCGACTTGAGAGATAGGATAGTTTAAATCTCAAATTATAGTCGCAATTTTAATTTATTGCTAATTATTTGTCTGTTATTATTTGACAGTCACAATTATCTGTTAACTCCAAATGATTCTAACAGATATCAATACCTTTCGACTGGGTTGAGTAAGTAATCAATAGATGGCGCCACATGGCCACAGCAACGCGTGGCCGGGTCAGCTAGTATTATATATATATATTATATATATTTCTTAAAATTTAAACATATATATCGTAAAATCGTAACCTACTAACTGCACATATAACTATTTATAGAAACTATTTTCTAATTCTATTGCTACTTATACTAAGAATTAAAGGGTCCGTGCGCGGTTCTGCTCTTCCAAGGTTACCGGGTCTTATAAGGGTCTTCAGAACAGTATTCTTATTAAACCAATATACCAGTATAAATTGTAGCATATTTAGAACATAAAATTACGAACTTTATTTGAATTTAGAGAGTTGTTTAGTTTATGAGTCTACGAACTACAATTTATCTGTGTTACAGTTGTACTATTGTTACCGTACGGAGTTCAATTGTTTTACCCTGAGATACAGTTGTAAGAGCTAAGAGCTATTGTCGCGTGGCAATTTTCTCTGAAATTACAATATGATTGTTTACGATCAACAGAGAAAGGATTCGGGTATTTCCCCT
Source organism: Apeira syringaria (assembly GCA_934044485.1). Classification (NCBI taxonomy): domain Eukaryota; kingdom Metazoa; phylum Arthropoda; class Insecta; order Lepidoptera; family Geometridae; genus Apeira; species Apeira syringaria. The sequence continues at coordinate 5,773,359 of OW203658.1, read as the reverse complement.
GAGGAAGGTAAAAAAGGTTAGGCAGCTTGGGGTTGCCATTAGGGTTGGTCTCTGTCAGGACATTTAAGGAAAGCTTCAAAAGTGGAGATGTCAGCAGTCTTTGTTTTCAATATTATTCGGTAATGATAAAACAATTTAAAGATTCGTCTATAATTAAATAAACATATTTTATTAGTTAGGTCTATTATTTCAGCACAATCGCACTAGATAGTCAAGGGTGACATGTTATATATTTTTTGAGGTAACATATCCTCTAAGTGTTTCAACCGATAAGCGTCTGATTTGGCGTACTACCAAGAATTCTACTACACTTTACATTTCATCGACAACTCCGCTGCTAAAGAGAAAAAAATAATGGTTTCTTGAAAAGGTATTGTCTAATACTATATATAAACTACCATTTTAAATAATTGCTTCTGAAATTTCCCCCAAAGCCTTCTGATACCACGAACTAGCTGGGTAGCTACTAAAATTCTCGCGGTAATGACAGATACGCTTAAAACGATGTCCTACACCAGATAAATGGAAATTAAAAAGTCAAATGTGATCAGTTATGTTTGGGCCCGAACCTTAATCTGGAAAATACATATTCGTCATATTAAAATTACGTATAAGGATTTGTCCATTCTGCCCGTAAACACCCGTTCCCCTCTGTAATGTCAACGACACCCGTAAAAGCCTTAAGTATGATAAGTGACTATCTAGGAAAATACTGTTCATTTTAATTGTGCCAGCCCTACTACGCTGGTTTAATTGATTTGAACGGAGATCTATCATAGGAAAAACAAAGGGAGGATTAGTGGCTTGGATCTGTTGTCCTTTTTCACGATGGGGAGTTCAACGTGTACAGCAATCGTGTGTTAAAAATAAGATTCTATTTTCTTTACATTCTTTATATAGGCTTTGCAAGGTTCGTGCACTTATCGTTACTTAAGAACCGGCCGAAATTTTCGGTAAATATCACGTAGGTCCTACGTGATATTTACCGAAAATTTCGTCTCCGACGAGTTCTAACCTTATTTGGTGTTCTTAAACTTGCCGTGATGATGCCAGGCGGTAAGCGCGAGCCTACGGATGTCTTATACTGTCTCTCAATTCAGAAACTTCTTCAACTTATGATACTTGACCATAACTACCCCTATAAGCTATCTTAGCCCTAAACTCAACTAGATTACTTTTTGATTCTTACCATTTCACAAGCCCATAAAGGGAAATACACTATTAATACAAATTTGCAGCCCTAAAACACTCATTTTAGAAAATATAACAAAAGTTCGATTTTTACATCGGAAACTCCCGCCATCATCATTTAAAAATTTGTTGCCATGATATTTTTTTTTGATTGTAAATACTATGGAAATAAGAAAGCAGTGATCACTTTTATATTTATTATTTCACTCTTAAAATTACAAGTATTTTCCGGTCTTCACCGTATTTATATTTCAATGTATTAGTGCACGATGCGCTTTTAAAATAAGTCTGTGTGTAAGATTTAACTTATTTTTAATCGAGTGAAGATAAAATTCTTCAAAAAGAAATAGCTCGTACCTATTATTTACGCTAAAATTCAAATTCGTATAACTCCATACAATTCTATTTTATATATTAGACGAGTTTTATTCAATTGCTGGCCAATTGCGGATAGTTTTTGACGGCATCGAATAAGTGGTGATGTTTAGCTAAAACTAATATTAATTTTAATAAAAATATCTAATTTTAGTGTTGTTGTTAAGTGTCATAATAAATTGGACTTTATCGTAGCCGTATAAGAACTTATCTTGTTTTTCCTCATTTTAGTTTAGTTTAGTTGAACAAGTGAATTACTACCATTATAAGGCAACATTTATGATATTTTACTAGATAGTCTGTGGCAACGCTGTCGCCGAAGATATAGCATGACACGATGACACAGACTAATTAACTATGATAGAACAAAGGCCTTCAAATACTGATTGAATTATAAAAAATATTTTTTTTAAATCCGTAACTCGAATTTATAGTAATACTAGCTGTGCCCACGGTTTTACCCGCGTGGTGATGATCGATGATGATGATGATGATGAAAGTAGCCTATGTGTTATTGTGGGACCTGAAGTATCTGCGTACCAAATTTCATCGAAATCGGTGTAGCCGTTTGAGCGTGAAAAAGTAACAAACATATACACAAAATTTCGCCTTTATAAAATTAGTAGGATAATAGGAAGTAGGATTATTAAGAGGCAGAGTATGTGAGGTTGTTAGGAGGTAATTTCTGGAACTACTGAACCAATTTTGACAATTATTCTTCCAATAGAAACCACGTTATTTATGAGTGTCTAGGCTTCAAAGGCTAACTGCTCTCATAGGCTACTTTTCATCATGATCACCACGCGGGTGAAAACGCAGGGCGCAGCTAGTCCTATCCTTCCTACTAACCTACTAATATTATAAATGCGAAAGTTTGTGTGTATGTGTGTATGGTTGCTACTTCTTCACGCTCAAAATGCTGCACCGATTGCGATGAAATTTGGTATGGAGATAGTTTAAGCCCTGAATTAACTTAAAGGCTATTTTTATCCCAGAAAATGTACAGTTCCCGTGGGATAATTGTGGTAACGGGAAAACCGTAATCCACGCGGGTTAAACCGCGTGGCACTACTAGTACAAAATAAATCTATTACATCAAATTACACTAAGAATTGCAAGTTTGTAATACGCGTGATAAGAAATAAATACCCAACCACATGTTACTACGCATAACGAGGTTTCATTAGGGCGTATATATATATCTCGGATCCTTCGCTGAAATCGGTTGTATTTCGTTGAAAAACAACCTAAAATCGCGTGTACAATATCACGGGTAAGTAATGCATTAAACTTTGTAGAACTCACTATCTAACTACGATCTCGCACGAAGCAGAGAAAAAGATATTTCCATACTACATCTGTTGTAGTGCTTGTGCACTAGATGGATGTGCATTTTGGTTAGTTCTGACCACAAGACGTTAATAAAGCTTATATATACATTTATCTTTTTATCATTTATAAGCTACAAACAGTGGACCAGTCAGCTCGGCGAATAAAGTAATGACGTTCCAAAACCGTTACCTGTCAAATGGTTTTTATGGAAATCAATGGGGGTGTACTGGATAATCTAAGTCAGTAATTAAATGACAACAGTCTATATGTTTTTTATTCATAAACAAACTCAACGTGGCACATTTGAGTATAAGGAGAGGGCATTTCAGATGAATTATCTATAAGATCAAATCAGAAGTTAAATTGTAATATATCGATTTTTTAAAACCTATTATAAGCTTGTATTATGTGTTCTGTAATTGCTCAGTGGCTTAGCATATTATAATGAAAATGGATAGTCTTGAGGGCGGTAGGATGCAATGGCAGGGAAAAAAACAGGCCAAACCAGTTTAAACAGAAACTTTTAAAAATAACCGGAGAAACTAGATGCAGGCAGTTTTTAAGCGGTTCTTCGGGATTTTTGAACTAGATCACTAATATACGAGCTTAAAAGCCCTACAGCTAGACTATACCACTATTTATATTTAGGCGTGCTCATTTCTAAAGCTTGTAATTGTTCTGAGTTAAGTGTGCATCTATGACTGCATAATTACTGATATTCAAGTGAGTGGTGTTAGTGGTTGTGGGTAATCATTAACTCATTAAGAATAAAAAGCCTTGCATTCATATTTAATTATGTTTTACATTTACATTTACATTACATATATTTTCTATTTATTATATTACCATAACTCTTTGATGAGCTAAAAAAAGCTTAAAGTAAAAGCTTTTGAATAATTTAATCAGCCCTCTTATAAAAAGTCCAGATAAGTTTTATAGACCTTATTATTTAAAACATGAAATTGTCAACTATCTTATCGAAATGAGCTATAAGAGCTAAAATTGTACAAATTAAATTATAATCCAATCTCATAGACCCAAGTCTTGTCATGTGGTTTGTCGAGTGCGCAATCGCCTGAAATCTTAGCTTGCGATTCCTGGACAAAAGAGAAAATCGCTAAAGATTTGAAAGTTTCTGAAAACTTTTCTTTGTTGTTGGGGTAGGTTTACGTGAGATTTTAAAAACTTTTTGGGTATTTTGGCATGAAGCCGCCTTGGAACTATTTGACAGATTTACGTGTTGCAATGTAAGTTTTGTGCCCAAACTTTCATGATTTATATAACTGAGATTCTGATACGACTTCAAATTAAATTATAAACCTTAAGTAAATTCGAAGAAATTGAGTCTAATTAATTTGGTATTTAGACGATGGAAACAAAATCACAATTTAGTTCTAGTTTCAGTAATGTTTATACACGTCCTTTTAATCTTGCCGGGTAGTTGAACATCGCCTCCATGGGCCCAATATAAGGTAGCTAGAACGTTATCATTTTATTAATACATTTTTTTACAAATAAATATAAAGTTTTAACTTAATAGGAGATGTAAAAAAATGTATTACAACTGATGTTCAATCAAGCAGCCTTATCGCAAGTCCCAGTGATTTATTCCAGGCTACCGTTTAGCTCGACATATATACGTAAAGCATAGGACGGCCACCGACCAGGTGGACAGACGACCTGACTAAGATCGCAGGCAAGGGCTGGATGCGGGCCGCTTCCAACAGGTCCTTGTGGAAATCAATGGGGGAGGCATATGTCCAGCAGTGGACGTCCTATGGCTGAGATGATGATGATGATGATGATGATGATGATATACGTAAAGCTTAAAAAAGTGAAATGGATGAAAATATTAGAGACGTATTTTAAAATTAAAAGACCAACTGCAACTTTTTACTTGGTTAAAGAAAGAAAGAAAGAAACCACATTTATTCAAGACACTCACAACACACATTACACAAGAGATACATACAAAAACAATACATAAAATATTACGTATTATACGGTTACGGGTTAAATACTTAATCGTTTCATCGTCCCGCATAAAATAATTAATTCTGAAAAAGTCTTTTAACTTATACTTCTTAACATGTTAAATTAGACTATCAGGTCTTCGCGTGCATTTATATATAAAAGAATAATTGTATAATATTCAAATGCGTTAAACTAATAAATCGCGTTAAATAATATTTAACGCGATTAGACCCAATAGTCTAACCGCTACCAAGACATGCATTCAATTATCGAAAGTTACAAACAGTTTGTAACAATCTAGTAAATAAAGTTTCACGAATTGTTAGAATCACATCAGATGGTTGCAATTAACTTATGAAGGATTTATTTTTAGAGAATTGAATGACCGATCAGAAGCTAAATGCATAAGAGCGCCACCAAAACATAAATAAATTATTGATTTGAATATAGAACGCGAGAAGATAAAAAGGAGTTAGCATTATTAGACAGAAAATAAGGCTCATAACTCTCGCTTCAGCTTAAATAAGAATTGTCATTGTCACTTCATTGTAACATATATAATGAAAAACATATCTTTAGTAGTCGAAAGAGTGATTTTTAATTATAAAACTATCCAGTTCAATATTTTAGCCAATGGTGTTCGTTTGAAAGGCAAGTTTGTCATGTAGAATTACTATTATATTCTTATTTCATGCCTTTCTCTCATTTACTAATTCCTTATTCCATTCTAATTACACCACACATACATACAATTTAAAAAATACAGCCCTTGTAACTGTGATTGTCATAATTTTATATCTTCTATACCATTCTTATGAAAAGCAATTCGAATATTGAGCGTAATATTATTTTTAGATTTGTTATTTACCTAAGTGAAATACCATTTGCGCTCAAAATACGCCATAAATTGTAAATAACGTGACGCTTGTAATATGGCCATACTTACCTTAATTGTTTTGTAAGCTTTATAGATGTCTTCATCCTGTGTGGCAGAGCGCGAATGGTGTGGGTCAAATTATTAGTATTGACTTCTTAAAAACAATTGAACATCGAACTATTGCACGCGCTATCTAGTCATTCTCTGTGTCGTAGTTATTTAGATAATATTTCAGTTTGTCTCAGTTCAATTGTTTTACGCTGCAATACGACTGCTCTTAGGTTGGCAATAGTCGCTCGTACTCCAGCCATCTATAGTGCGGTGCGATAGTAATAAATAGATATAGAGATAGTTTATTTGTGTCATTCAAAATATTATATAAATAATGTAAAACATGAATAAAAAAAAATTGGTTGTCTGTAAAGTCGGTTTACGGACGATAGATTTACGTGATAACGTCATAATCACTTATGACTTTGACTTCGACTTCGACTTCGACTTCGACTTCGACTTCGACTTCGACTTCGACTTCGACTTCGACTTCGACTTCGACTTCGACTTCGACTTCGACTTCGACTTCGACTTCGACTTCGACTTCGACTTCGACTTCGACTTCGACTTCGACTTCGACTTCGACTTCGACTTCGACTTCGACTTCGACTTCGACTTCGACGTCGACGTCGACTTCGACTTCGACTTCGACTTCGACTTCGACTTCGACTTCGACTTCGACTTCGACTTCGACTTCGACTTCGACTTTGACTTTGACTTTGATTATTTTATGTAATACAAAACTCAGGTGGAACGTTACGCGGAACGTTACTATTTTTCATGAGTGTTGTTGGTATTCATCAATTTATAAAACGTTATCACGTCAAAAACATATGTCACAAATGGGTCCCAACTAAAGAAGCCATTTGGTGAACTCACGTACGCATACGTATATTGCCATGAAATAAATGCAAAAATATTAAAATGAATACATTATACACAAACAAATACATAACGAAACAAAATAATTAATAGTGTATCACAGAAAATATCACATTAATTTATAAACTTTTTAATATAACTGTAGCACACAATGCTAACATAAGTATTTTATATAAATAACTAGCTGACCCGGCGAACTTCGTACCGCCTAACAGTCAATTATTATACTATTCGATATTCAGTCGATATTTATACTAACGTCACTCAATTGTTTTGCTTTCCCGGAACCCCTCCACTAGCACTTAAACTTTATGGTATGGTATTAAAGTTCAAATTGACTTTTAAGTATTATTACGAATTTTGTGTATGGCAATATAGAAAAGTGTTTTTTTTAGACTTTTTCAAGCAATTTTTTAAATTTTTCTCTCCGTAAGAACCATCCTCGTACTTCAAGGAATAATATAAAAAAGAATTAGCGAAATCGGTTCAGCTGTTCTCGAGATTTGCGCTTAGCAACACATTCAGCGATTTATTTTTATATTATAGAAGATGTGTGTGACACATGTGTTTGTTTATATGGGCCTCGTATCGTGCTTTAAATTTGGTTCCTGCTTATGATGCCAGATAAGTCGTATAGTTCTGTCTTCTGATGTTACTACTTGTATAATACTTGATGAATTTATAAAACATGCGAATTACTAACGTAGTAAATTAGAGGGTTCCGACTATAGTTTTAACCACATTTGGTGGTCAAGAGAATACGGGGCGCTCGTGGAGGCGGTCGCTGTTCGCCTAGTACATGTTTTATACTTGTGTGCAATCTTACAATTCCATAATATATTAGTTTGATATTATAATAATTTGTATTTAATACTTTGTTTTGTTTGTTTCAGGTAAGTCTACTTATTTCTCGCTGCGGTACGACAACTGAGTTGGACTAATTTCTCAAGCGGTTGATGATGATTGCCATGATTTGCCAAAAATGTTTAGTTTCGTACAGTGAGGGCGCGCTATGTCACGGAAAAAAAATGGCGTAATTTATTGAGTAGAAGAAACTAAATGCGTATTGCATGCCTTTGTATTAGTTCCTATTGTTGTCTTGGAGTTACTCGATGCTTAATACAAATGATTGCGTACTTCTTAAGAAGACCGCGTCCCTTAGTGTGGCATGCGATCAAATAGTTAATAATAATAGTTATACTGATCAGCATCCTACGGCGATCACTATGTGGAAATAAATGGTGACTCATAAGTCTGACCGCTTAACGTAGATGCCCAAGATGAGGGGTGTCGCAATCTTTTATATGACATTTGCTTCTACCCTCTATTCATTTTCTACGGTTAGTGTTACTGATGAAAGTGGATGGACATAAAGGTAGATGAAGGTGGAAGATATTGATTGTAATGCGTGATGTTTTTTTTTCTGGGGATATTTCTTAGTGTTAGAGATTTTTATCTCTATTTGTATTATATGTTTATGAATGCTTTGCTTGAGATAAATGCTCCGGACCTCCTTGCAAGTGGAAATCTGTGTGTGTGCATATGTGTGTATATAATTATATTTCTACGGTGGGAATATATTGTATGTTAGAATGAAGTGTTGGATGTTCTACGGGTGAGATGATAACGATGATGAGAACAGAGTAAAGCTTGCCAACAGCTGACGGTCGCCGTGGCGCAGTGGTCAGTGTCAGTGGCATGACTTCTGTATCTCCGGGACCCTGGGTTCGAATCCCGGCAATGGCAAACATTTGTGCGATGAGTATAGGTGTTTGTCCCGGGTCTTGGTTGTTTGTGTTGTGATTGTGTGTGTCCATGCCTCCCGCGACACAGAATCCTAGTGCGGGACTCTGAGTGTGATAAAAAAAATTAATAATTTTCAAGATAGAATTATCATTTGAATTATTTTAGCAGGATGAATTCAATTAATCCAATCAACTAAATCTATTTATATGTATTTATAATTTATTAATATTATCTCAATCGCCAGCCCTAAAATTCGAGTGGGCGTACGACCTTTATTGCATCAACAGCGGAGATGATGCAATGTGTAAAATTATCGGTTATATCTATCTAGCGCCGAGTGCATCTTGCACTGCAATTTAGGTATATATTTGTAAAGATCCAAATTATATTAGATAAATAATAATCATTCGCTATCGCAGAAAGAGGCTGGATGTGGGTCGTTACCAATCGGTTCTTGTGGAGATCAGGGGGAACGGCCTCAATCCAGCAGAAAATGGTAGTAGGAAAATATGAGTTACATAAGAGTCGAGTATTTTAATAACTTTTCTGCATATTATTGATATCGATATTTTAACTGATTTCATTTTTTTGCAAGGTGACGTTAACGGTGTGGCACAATGATGTTTTACTTAAGATGACGTATATTCATACTGCGCGGTGCTCAGATTTTGTTCCTTTACGACATAAGCATGCTTCCTGCTACAGATAATACGGTACAAATAATATAGAAAAGCATAGCTATATGTTTAGACTTGCGCTTGAAATACGCGTCATAATGAAAATTACTACAATTGACTTAATTTTGCGGCCTCAGTTTCCGCGCGCTTGTGCCACATCTACCTCATATAAACATATAATATCATTGGTGTGGCAGTTAAAAATTCATACAGAAATAATATATTTATTTCATAACAAACGCTACGTATCGTGCATCTATGTTTGTATCATAATTATATGTCTTATAATTATGTCACAAAATTATTATACGGTAAACATTAAGGTGGTTCGATTATATATCACTACATAGTATAAAACAAATTCGCTTTCTCTGTCCCTATATCCCTATGTATGCTTAAATCTTTAAAACTACGCAACGGATTTTGATGCGTTTTTTTTAAATAGCTAGAGTGAAGAGGAAGGTTTATATGTATAATAACATCCATTAATGATATAGGCTTTATATTTTATACCCGTGCGAAGCCGGAGCGGGCTGCTAGTAATAGAATAATGGACAAAATAACATCGAATTTACAACAATGAATTAAATATTCGCTGTAATTTTTTTCCTTTTTTCTACTCTTTTCTTAAATGAAATGTGATTTGCCGCAAATAAAGACTAGTATCAAAACCAACCACAGTTTAAACAGTGTGAACACATACTCTTTTCGCATAAATGGAAAAAGTTATATGGAAATCGAATCACCTTAACTGTTTATTACGTAATGACTGATGCTGTTTTTTTCTTCTCTACAGTAACAAGCTACCAACGAAAAGTATTAAAGGTTATATTAATATAATAATAACATCAAAATTTTACTGTAACGGCTATAAAAGCTGTCGATAGAAGTTTCTTGTCCGCACCTTACTGCTTTAATGGTGCTAATTATACCATAAATAATAATAGGGTGCGGTTCAGCGAGATACTGTCGCGGGCTAAATTGTTATTCTTATTTTTAAAATACAATATTACTGTCTATCGACGGTAGACAAAATGGCAGTTTTTGGCTCTGTGCGAGAATGACGCAATATATTTAGGCAGTTTGAAGAGAGATAGACAATCAATGGTATATGTACCCTTCTCTGTAACTTCAATTTAACAAAGTTTCCAATTATGCTTATTTGCTCCGGTGCTCATATAAATATATGTGTATAAAAGCTGATATGATGAAAGTTTAAATCAAATTTGAGGACGCAGAGCCAAGATAAAATTGTAATTAAGTCTTTGTAATTTGGTCGAGGATTTTGTCATTAAATATGTTATTAAATGCTCCATTTTCAAACAGCCACAACTACCTAAAGTTTCAACCACCGCTTGCGTGCGCGGCTCTTTTCGAACGTATTCATGACAATTTTAGTTGTGAATGCTTTTGGTTGCGACTGTACACACTTATAGATTGTTGCCGTGACTGGTTGTCATTAAGAAGTTGCCATTTTTGTAGTGAATTACACTGCAAAGATTTATAACGGGCTGAAGGTTTCACTTTTTTTAAAAGTTGAACATAGAACGTGCTTGTTATTTTTTGATGAAACACTGATGCTATTATCAACTACCATTTCAAATGCCTAACAATTAAGTGACAGATTATGCCATCCTATGACAAATATTTTTTTATCACACTCAGAGCCCCGCACTAGGATTCCCTGAGTCGCGGGAGGCATTGACATACACAATCATAGCACACATAAAAGACGACACCCAGGTTGCGTTTAGTGGAAACTAGGGTTTGGGAATTCCCGACAATTTCGAATTACCGGGACACGAGACAGCCTACAATCAAAATTCCGGGAATTCCCGGGGCTTCGATACTTTTTAGATTTTTTTTTCTTTTTTAAAGAGGGACATTTTATGAATTGAATTAATTTCTGTTGAAACGTATTAAAAAGGCATTTTTTTGTAAAAATCTTCATTTATTATACAGAAAATTAATCTTGATAACGTTAACGTTAATTTCAGTCTTAATAATTGCTTTGTTTACTTTTTTTAATCACACACAGATTCTCTTTTAAGCAGTTAAATGTTTATCTAGTTATCCTAGTATCTAATACATGGTTATAATCACATCATTGTTAATTTACATAATTACGGATTTGCCCAAGGACCTGCCACCATATCTATTTCTTCTACCAGGCAGTAGTGTTCGCTTTACCGTGTTCCGGTTTGAAGCGTATGGTTTCCGTCACCGCTTATTTAGTGTCGGCTAAAACTATCTCTAATTGGCCAACAATTGAATACAACTCGTCTTATATCAGAAATAGCGTTGTATAGGGTTATACGAATTTAAATTTTAGCGTAAATTATATAATTTCGAATTGAAGAGTTTTAGTGAATTTTAGCTAGTCTGAGTGGTTTACAGAATTAGGGCCACTATGTATGTATTTATAATTAGGATTTCAATCTATACAGTTCTATGGCGTTTTACATAATTTTGGTTATTAAAATTGTTAAAACTCAAACTAAATTTGCAGTCAATTTAAAATTAAATTAAGGTACCTCCGCAAACTCAGTAACTTATTTTATTAAACAAGTTTTCAAATAATGACGTTGCTTTTGGAATATAGGTGTACAAAGCTGATATAATAAAAGTTTTAATCAAATTTGAAGACGAAGAGCCAAGTTAAGATTGTAATTCAATTTTTATAATTGAATCTGCGTTTTATTTTTAGATGGCCCTACTTTTTTACTGCTTTATACATTTCTTATACGGTGATATGGTGTGTTACATTTTATTATTCTCATAGTTCTAGTGTTTATAATCTCAGTTGATGGTCACAGTGACAATGGGGTCAAAAGAGGAGTTACGCTTGTAATATAATATAACCACATCGTCACTGATCATCAAGTGAGATAGTGGTCAAACGCTAGATCTATACAGTATAATAAAGTATATATATATAATATATACTTGAGAAAGATAGTTTTTCTTTTGTAAAGAATTTCATGTGTATTCAGATAATACTTTAACACTAATATTGCAAAGGCGAAAGTATATCTGTCGTTTGTATGCTTGTTCATCCGTCACGCTGAAACGGCTAAATGGGTTTGCATTCAATTTGGAATAAACATAGCTTATATCCTGAAAATATAGTCTAACATAGGCAAATTTGTATCCCGGAAAAAGTATATATAAAGTACACTCATAATATATGAATTTTATGTTCAATTTATCTTTCATCTCATTTATACCTCTTAATATAAGGGATACCTTATTATGATAATGTTATTACCACGGGCAAATTTGATTTTAAATAATGGTTTTCTGAAAATGGTTCATTTTGTAATTAACTGTGATACCCTTGATATTAGTGTTTCATTTTCTTCATTAATGTATTATAAGTACATACCTACTTATTCCCACCTATCTTAAGTCATCCTACTAAATTTTAAATGTATATAAAAACAAATTTGTAAACTTTAAGTCTAAACGTGTAAATACCTTAGTTATTGTGGAACTTAATATGTAACTTTCGGAGGAGGGCGTTGACATCTGCGACACAGTTATATACTTCTGCAGTTGTCATCGTTTTCTCATATGTTTGTAAACAAACCATGTTTTTGTTCCTAATAAATAAAATTGAAAAATTGAAATTGTATTGCCAAAATTTTATTAAAATTAACATATAAACGTAGAATTTTTTTCGGGTATTATTTATGGAGGTTTTTCATTGCTTGAAACTATGGGAAAACAACTCACCCAAACCTAACATTTATTTCAATAAATAGTTTTTAACGACTTACAGTATATTTGTGTGTATAATAATTGTTCATAATATAATTGGTTATATTTAAATAATAAAGTTGTCTATATTTATTGCAATCAACTTACTTGTTTTCTTTTTAATATTATAATTATTATTTTTTACTTTATTGATATGTAACTTATTTGTTATAGATAAATGACTATGACTTTGTTTTGGGTCAGTAACGGAGTTTCGAGAATCATGTGTTCGATGAATGGAAAGTCGTTTGAACGATTGTTCAAGGTTTAATAATGGATGGACTTTTGAACGGGTTTTACTTGGAGAACAATGATATGTGTCGCAAACTTTATCCTGTCCAACTGAACTAAATATTTTGTGGGGAAACAAGTCAGAAGTAATATTCTTCGTCTTTTTCCGGTTACATTTTGGTGATATTACACACATGAAATTTATTAAGTTTATGTGACGGACTAAGTGCAGTCCTTTACCCTTTTGCCTGTAGACAGATACAATTGTATCTGTCAGTGGTAACCTGTCGCAGGTTACCACTTAACGTCCTGTAGCCCATTTGCTGTCGTCACCCATACAAAAAGTCACGTGAATAAATTATTTCAAAATAGTAAATCAAAATTGGTGTTTTAATATGTCAAACGATCTTTAACGGTGATAGACGATATTTTTGTCTGACAGTACATCACACTTGAAGCCGATCTATATACACTTTAACATCAGAGTTTTCAAGAGTTATAGTTTATAGCATTAACAACATGCTAGGCGGAACTTAAATTCAAAGATTTGAAGGAAAAAATTCGGCTGCTAGTGGGACTTGAACCCACGACTACAGAATACCGTCTTGTCGCTTTGTCCAACTAAGCTATAGCAGCCCATACCACTAGGGCCGAATTACTTCCTTGCTTTTACCATCTGAGGGATGTGAACAATTAAAGGTACATGGTAATATTTATACTATATTATGGTAATATTCCTTCAAATATTTGAACTTAAATCAAAGTTTTCATCGAAAACGTTAATGGTAACGACATTAAATTCATCAAAAGCCCATAACTTTCCGTGACGGCAACTTTAAAGCCTACAAGAAATCGGGAACTCCTTACTGGTTGAAAAAAGCCTCGGTTTTGCATAATACTGTAATTAGTGAATGGAAGTATCTCCAACTGAGAGGTGGCGAGATAAAACTTGGTAATGGCATTCTGGAAGACTTCCGCACTCTGGGCCGAACTTCTAGCGAAGTTTATTTCTGCTATCGAAGCAAAATGTTATTTATTTGCTGATAAAGTTTCAGCTTGTTAGGGAGTTAGTTATTATACTAACAAGCATTCTGTTTCATTTACAAAGTTTCAATGGAGACGTAAATGAAAAAAAAATTGACCAAGAAATGTAACCGACTTCAACACTCAAAAGTGTGAAATAACTTGTTGAAGTCATAAAAAATATATTTGCTTTTTTATTAAAAATTTATTTGCCAATTCGACATTCGTGCCACACAATTACTTTGTTAACCAATCTTGTATGTAAAATTATTGAAACAGATCCAAGTTTATTAATAACGGCATACTTGTACAGACTGTGTATACTATCAGATTGTTTCCGTCAGACCCTTGTCTAACTATGTAACCCCACTTGTCTTTCAAATATCAGAAAGGTTGCCAGTAAATGAACAACAATCTATATTAGCGTGGTTTGACCCGAGACGCCAAAACATTCAGCGCATCATATAAATGCTTGCGTCCGATGGGATACGAAAAAAAAAACGTAATTTTGAGAAATGTGTTCTTTTTTAAACTATGTAAAAGTTTATGCTAACCACATCTTCATCGCCAGATTTTCATTATACAGGTATAATAAAGAAAACATGACATGTATCGTCTTTAATAATTGAAACAAATTGGGCTCAGTTTTCAGCTCCAGATTTAACTGGCAACATAATCACGCTAGACGCAGAAAGATGTAGTCACATAAAATGTGTAATTGGAGCGACAGTTATAATATTATCCTTTCATTACGTGTCAAAGAGTATATCCGTTCGGGCGTGAAATAACCGATGACAAAATACACATTCCATTTAGATCGTATTTGCTCATATTTGCTGACGTGAGTTTGAAAGTTCCTTTTGCTGGTTCGGTATCGATACCGTATTGGTATAAGAATCCTACTAATATTATAAATGCGAAAATGTGTGTGTATGTGTGTATGTTTGTTACTTCTTCACGCTCAAACGGCTACACCGATTTCGATGAAATTTGATATGGAAATAGTTTAAGCCTTGGATTAACACATAGGCTACTTTTATCCCGGAAAAAGTTTAGAGCCCGTGGGATAATAGAGGTAGTAGGAAAACCGTAAACCTCGCGGGTGAAAACGCGGGGCGCTACTAGTTGCTTATAACGGTATCTGTAAGGAAACAATAATTTAGTCTTTTAATGTTTGTTCTGTGTATCTGACAATCTCTATGGTCGGAAGAAGCACAAGATGTCTCCCAAAAGTACACTGCCTTTTTAGCTTGAATTAATCTTTGTATATATGTCATAATAATAAATTAATTATTCTGTCCATGTTCACTAATACAAGAAACAATACCATTGCTAAAAAGAGACAATTCAGTAACAGTAACTATTGCCATGATAAGCAATTAGAGATATCGATATTAATTTTTGCGTACACATCCAAAAGTATCGATATTAGTTACCTCGTTCATTTTCAATCCTTATTCGCAGCCAAAATTCAGGAGTAAGTAAAAAAAAATGAGTAAGTCAGATTTAAAGGAGAAGCGTATGTGTTTTCCTTCTTAAGATTGGGAATTTGGCTTAACTGCCTGCGATATAGACTGGAACAACTAGACTGGAAATCCTTTCAGAAAATGAGATAGTGAAGACAACAGTAGCTTTACGGATTGGTTCTACTAAATGGTATAGATCTGAGATACAAGAGCATTAGAGATGTATAGACATTAAACAGTAGTGATTCTTTCTTTCTTAATTGATAATGCGCCTTTAGGGAGCTGGAAATGAAACTGGCCACTTTTTATCAGAAGAGAGGGTAAATCTTATCCATTTTATTAAGGCCTGATTAAAAAGAGGATCATAGTAACTTGTAGTGTGTAAATCTGTATCTATATGTTTGTCTATGTCATAATAGCTCTTGTATCGATGGACCGATTCTGAAAAGCTTTTTTTCATTTGAAATCTGCCGTAATCCACAATGTGAACCAAACTCAACAGTCCTGGAGAACCAGTAAACATTTTAGGTCAATCGTGATTACACCTTTAACCACATCGTCATAGACTATAAACTTTAAATTAATATATAAATGTAATTTTATACTTGATGTTGACCGCAGTGATCGACGAAACGTCTGGAACACAAGTTTCACATAGACCACGGCCAAACAGCCCGGAAGCAATACATACAACATGCAACGCCGGCCGTGAAAGCCTTAGAGTTTACATAATATTTATGTATAGGTACTGAAAAGTAAGCTCAAGGAAAAAATATACTCCTGTGGTTGAATGTTATCAAAAAAATGTCTGTTATGAAGAATATCACGTATAAACTTTGGTAATGAGACGAGTCTTCCGAAGTTGAATACGCGAATTGATATTCTGATCTTGGAAATTCGAAATTCTTCTTATCGATTTTCATACTTCGTTTGACGACGAAATGGAATTGTGGACATAAAGGTGCGTGTTTTGAATATACAAACGTAAAAATATCATGGCCATGTTTTAGTCGCTTTTGAATTGAGTCTGTGGAACTTTATCTATTTATATTATTTAATTAATTAATTCGGCAACTTGCAATAGGGCCAATGATAGAATTTAGATACTTTAAAAGAGTTAGAGCTAATACATGTAGAATTTTTTTTTTCTTTCTTTTTTTTCTTTAAATAATGAAACAACAATTCTCCACAGACTCTTTGGTCCGTCCATTATTAGGTACAAAGAATTATCTTAGAGCTAATACATGTATAATTTTTTTTTTTCTTTTAATAATGAAACAACAATTCTCCACAGACTCTTTGGTCCGTCCATTATTAGGGACAAAGAATTATCTTAGAGCTAATACATGTAGAATTTTTTTTTCTTTCTTTTTTTTCTTTAAATAATGAAACAACAATTCTCCACAGACTCTTTGGTCCGTCCATTATTAGGGACAAAGAATTATCTTAGAGCTAATACATGTAGAATTTTTTTTTTCCTTCTTTTTTTCTTTAAATACCTTTTATTCGATTAAACTTATGATTTAGAGAAAATTAACCGACTTCTTATAGGGTTTTAGTTTAGATGGACATCTTCAAGGACCTTACACTAAATGTTATACTAAATACGAATAATACCTTCCACTGACAACAAACTACATATATAATTGTTTAGTATGGCGACTTGCAATAGTGCCTTTGATGAAATTTGCATATTTATAATAGGTTTTAACTGATTTTACTTATGATCAAGTGGACAGACGACCTATCAAAGATGCTGGGCAGCTTCAAAGCGGTCTTTATGGAAATCAATGAGGGAGGCCTATGTTTAGCAGTAGACATCCTGTGGCTAAAATGATGATGCTGACTTATGATCCAAAATAAATCAACGCAGCGGCACTAGACTGATTCGTGACTGATTATATAAATATCTATAAGGAAGTAAAACTAAAACGCGAAGCGCCACACTTAATCATATTAAATCTTCCACTGACTAAAAAGAAGTAATGAAACTATTAAATTAAATTTCATAATTAATTAATAATTCATTTAATTAATCAAATAATAATTAAAACTATCTGCTCACTGCTACTTTAGATTCACAAATCAGCCCGGATTTTAACATTAAAATTTTTTACCCGTGCGAAGCCGGGGTGGACCGCTAGTTATTTATATTGTATTAATATATAGATATTAAATGACATCGTAATCTGCTTGTCTTGAAAAGTTGCAATATAGAGCAAGATAAACAAATTTTGTCTATTCCTATTTTTTTTATAATATTTTATTGAGAATAAGCAAGCGTTGGATCATTCAAGCAAATAAATTATTTTTATTGTTAAAATAGTTATCGAGTTCTGAGATAACTGTTGTCCTAGCACAAATTGCAAGTTTTTCTGAAAATTATTATCTATGCACAAGCCGTTTTGTCTTTTTCTATTTTAATATCTACATTAATTTAATTGTTGTTGTTGTGTTGTTGTTAAAGATTTTCATTTGTAAAACAGATATCGAGTTTTCTATAAATTCAATTTGGAGTTGTGATGTTGTCCTTTTCTACAGAATCATCCAATTTTATGCCCGAAATATGAAGGGTTATTCCGTCGAGCACTGATTCTACAGGGGTTACCGCAGGCTCTTTGAAGTTTATACTTTATTTTTCCGCGGGACTTAGGTATACAGCTGATTATGTTTAAATTATCGGAATTTGCATTGGTCCGCTTTATTCCGCTGCCGTGAATAAAGGTTTCGTGGGAATCCTTAATCTTAAATTTAGTATGGTATTTTGCGAGACGCCGTCGAGTCTGAGATATCTTTCGGTAGTTTATATTTTGATGTATTAGTCCGTGAGCCCGCACCAAAATTGCCTACGTCATATGACATCACGATAAAATGCATGACTCACGGTCGGTAAAGTAGTGCTCAGCGAGAATCAGAAAAAAATAACACCTAAAATTTTCCGGAAGTCTGAGAAAATCCTCACACACACATAACAGACTTTAAATTATCGATATTGATGCAATAATTTCTAATGTTCATTTACAATTTAAAATGTGAATAAAATAACACAACTGTATTGTTGACCTCATACTAATGAGGAAATACATTTATGAATAACCAGTAGCGCCCCGCAGTTTTCTCCGCGTGGATTACGGTTTTACCGGTATATACGTTTTTGAGGAATAAGAGTAGTATATGTGTTATTCCAGGGACCTAGCTCCATACCAAATTTCATCAAAATTGCTACAACCATTTAAGAGTGAAGGAGTAACAGATGTTTTTAAGTTATTTTGGAAACATGGGAACAGCTACTGGTAGTGATTCGCTTATTCAACTGAACTAAACTAAAATTTTGGAAAACTAAATTAGTTCTTATACGGTTACGATAAAGTCTAAATTAGTATGAGAATTATCGATAACATCACTAAAATTTAAATATATTTATTAAATTTGCGGGTAGTTTGAGCGAAATTAAGTTGCCATTTATTTGGTGCCTACTAAAACTACCCGCAATTGGCCAACAGTTGAATAAAACTCGTCTAATATTAGTGAGAGCGTTGTATGGAGTTATACGAATTTGTATTTTAGCGTAAATAGAATACGAGCTATTTCAATTTGAAGAATTTCATTCGTAGCATATGTGCTATTCCAGAGTATAAGATTATAGTCTGGAATATACTATAATTCTATCCAGGTTCCATATCGGTTATCACCTCAAGCCGTTGGTGGGGATCAAAACAGCGTCCGTCATTTTGACAACCCACACTCCCACCGCTCAGCTATCTTCGCTTCGAATATTCTCTACGACACGATCGTCTGATTTCGTCAGGTAGAAAACTATTGTGTTATGTAGTTTTTATTCAGAAATCATACATTACAATACAATGATTCTTTATTGCACTTAACCAAAAAGTACTTATATATTATAACAAAATTACTCTAAACTAAGGTCGTACGATCGGCGGTCTTATGGCTCATATACTTTTATTATATTATGAAGTTAAGTATTTAGTGTTAAGTTAAGCATACTGTATTTAAACCTCTAGACAGTTATAGACAGCAGTTAGTTCGCATCTCTAATTGAGTTAGACTGAGTGCGTTGCTATGTCAGTAATCTCCAGGGTTGCGTGGAAACTCTTAGTACGCCGCTGTTAGGTAATTGAAGAGAAGAAAATTAAATTGACCCCCTAGGCTTAAAGTAATATGGTTCGTTTTCAGTTGAAAACTTGTAGAGTTTGGTATAATATTTTGTTTGAAGCTAATTTAGGTACGTAGAAAAGAATTAAATTACACGCGTAAATTTACTTTTATTTACCTCCGACGCAAAAAGAGTGGTGTTCCAAATTGGTCCGTTTGCGTATTTACGTATGTGTCTGTCATTCGTATCATATCTTTTGCACGAATAAATCGATTTCATTTATGTTTTATAAAATTAAAACAATTTCTTTTTTATTATAAAAGTATCTTAAATGATATTTGAAGATTAAAATTGACGTATTTCAAAAACACACAAAAATACACTGATATAAATCTGTTCAGGACTTCAAACGTACAAAACATACAAACATATTCACGCCTCTTTTCCGTAGGGGTAGGCAGAGAGAAAATGCGAATGAAAAGGGAAAATTAAGCATAATTTATCATCAGCATCTTGTTTTAATAAATCAATTGATAATATACAATAATCATTTGTTCTTAAAACATACCTACATAGTGTGATGTACTTCATGCATGTTCTTGATATATTTTTTTTTTCATAGGGCAAATGCCTTTATTAAAATAAAACACTAATAACTAATTACAATAATGCAGCTACTACAATAACATTTGAGCAATCCACTAGCTATTGGTAGCCTATAGATAACTCAAATGTTCTAACCCGCTTTGTTCTTGATTAGCAAATGATTTAATGATTTATTAACGTACGCTAACGTGTTATTAATTATTTAGGTGTGTGACACGGTAAAGAGCAGCTTGTAAATTATCATGATAAAAAGTTAGCATATCAAAACACATGTACTAAAGACAAAAATACATATCGATTAATTTTATAAACAGTACAGTGGTTGAGCGTCGGGTGCCGTCCTTGAAGTAACTAAAAAATACCGCAAAGTTGTGACTAGATTTTGGTACGCTAAAAGTTAACATTAAAACGTCAAAATGATAACTTTACTAATTTAATTATCGACTCGTAATATTATCGTATATACTCGTATCCATGGGTTAGTTTAGATAAAGGATTACGACTAAGTAGTTTGTGTTCTTGCAGGCGAGGGTTATTGGATTTCCGCGCATTTTTTAATCTATCGAAGTACAGTGTAGGATGTACAATGTAAGCTACATTGTACATCCAGCAACAAGATACAGCAGCAATATATTATCTTGTTGCTATTATCTACAAGCTACATTGTACATCCTAGTCAATATTATTGTAAGAGCTACGTCAAGACCAGCGTAGCATAATTCATAATAATGCCTCCGAATAAAACTAGTTTGCGTCAATAATTACCTACCAGTCAGTGCTAGTTCAGTGCTGTATAAGCTGTGGTACTATATATATACATCCCGTGTAGCACTATGACTAAAACTAATCCGTACAACTCATGGTTATATTTGTGTGCTACAAGCTATTCAATTGTGATATAATGTTATGCTACGGCTACGTCTACAGCCAGCAAAGTACAATCCGGAAAGCTGGTCACGAGGTAGTACTTTAGTGCTACGAGTGACGCAAAGCTGCTACAAACCATGATAAGGCTACGTCTTCCTTCACACAGCGTAGAACAATTCCGTGATTGATTGCTACGTACGACACAGAACAAAAATATAAGTTAGCTGTGTCCATGTAGATGGAGCTTTTTTTTAAATAAACTTTCGTTACTTAGCGCTCGTAGTGCAGCTTAACCATGCAATCGTAGCTAATGGCAGCGTTTTCAGTAGTTATATACCTTAGATGGGTGATTGCTAGTAGCCTTTTTGAACTGTAGGTGTAGGGACTTCAAAAGCCACCAGTTTAAGTGTTTGTCCTAGGATAACTAGTTCTTAGGCCGTGTGTAAAGCCAGTGTATGGTCTGAAAGGCCCATCCAACAATCAGTAATGGCCAGCGAAGTGGATTATGTCTAACAGTTCTCTCTGAGAGGAGGGTTTAATATCCCAGCGGTGCGAACGTATTTGCCTCATTGCATAATGAACAATAAATAAGGGCATAGATAACAATGCATCTTATTTTTTGTTTGTTGAATGCTGCCAATCTATATAAGATAACATATCATTCAAAATGTGCACTATGAAAATTATAATTCAAATGTGTTTCGTTTTACGTGATATGTGCTCTAAGCATTGTCACTTCAACTTGCCAATCTAAAGCTTCCAAAGCCAAATTTTTGTTATTATATTATAATTATAATTGGTAATCCGATATCATAGAGAAACCTTCTCCATGTCTTGTTAATTATATTGATGAGCTTGCCTTTACGGAACATGTATTATTAGTTATTTTATTATTTTTCTGGTATCAATGCCAAGACAGCTTGATTATATTAAAGAAAAGTTCACATACGTGGGTTTGCATGTCAGTATATACATTCAGGTACCAAAAAGAAATTAACAAACATTTGTATACCATCAGCCCTCTTTTTAAACCGACTTAAAAAATAAGGAGGTTCTCAATTAGAACCGTATGTTTTTTTAAATTTGTATTATACATTTTTGTCACCTCGATACATTAGACTGGGTGAACCGATTTTGATGATTATTTTTTTATTTGAAAGCTGGTGCTTCTCATGTGGAACCATTTCAATTTCATCCAAATCGATCAAGCGGTTTTTGGTTACACTCCAATAACTGAAAAGACCGTACGTATATGTGGAAGACATTATAATAGCGGGTGAAGAAATCGGTAAACATACACAATGACAGTTGATCCCGTGAGTAGCAAAAGTCATTGAAAAAGGTAAAAATTTTTTTTTACAAAAAATCGAACTGACTTCAACACTCAAAAGTGTGAAATAACTAGTCGAAGTCGGTACCGTGACCACAATATTTTGATAATAGTTACTTTTGAAATATCATTTTGAGTTTTGAAGTCCGCTCCATTTTTAGGTAACATTTTTTTTAGAAATATTTATTGAAAGTTTCTCGACATGCATGTGCATCGTCGTATTAATTGTTGAATAAAATAAGAGTATTTATTATGAGTAGAAAATTAATAATAACTGATAATGTAGATCTATGATGTTTACTGGTTCTCAAGGAATGCTACCTAAACACATTGTGTGTTTGGTGACAGTTCATCAAACTTGAGGGTGGTAGCTAAGCTATCTAGAGGAGGTTTGACAGCCAAAGCTCCCATCGCTACGCTGTTAACGCTTCAAAACTTTGCACTTCGCAATGACCTTGCTCCATGACATATTGTCTCAGTACTTTATTTTATAGTAATTTAGATAAGAAAATCGTTGTGCATAATTATACAAGGATACTGATATTAAATGCCTGGTCTACTGTTTAATTAAACCCACTTATCTCATGTAACAAATAGATTGCATGTTCTAACAAGTTAATTAAGCTACGCTAGAAACTAATTACCTTGTCAGGTGTGCGCTTACCCTTCTATACTTGTAAGGAACACCACCACTGAATCATGTACAAAATTGGTTCAAACTATCTTTACATTAGATATTTATAACCGTGAATAAATATAAATGGATACAGCAGTTGATAGAAAAAATGTAAATGGCAATTAAGTAATGCAGCGTGAGAGGCTTACAAAAGACGCAAAAATTTTCTTATGAACTTAATGTAAATAAAAGAATTACATTTAATTATTTCTTACTTCACGGTCGCCGTGGCTCAGTCGTCAGTCACTTGACTTCTGGTCCGCGGGGACCCTGGGTTCGAACCCGGCAGGGGCGAATATTTATGCGATGAGTGTAGGTGTTTATCCCGGGTCTTGGATGTTCTGTGATTGTGTGTGTCCACGCCTACCGTGACACAGGGAATCCTAGTGCGGGGGTTTGAGAGTAAATGAAAAAAAAGTTTCTAATTTACGATCGTTTGATGTGAGAACGAAAGTAAAGTGAGGCTTCTGACTGTCATCAGAACACCGACGTGGTGTCGACGGCGGCGCGGTCCCCAGGTGTGGCAAATTCTCAATATGCTGCTTCAGCGCTCTTACGATGCCGCGATGGACTAAGTGGCGTGTGTCACATTATGAACCATTCTTGTTATCGACTGTCCATGGTATAATATGATTTAACATATCATTTATATGAAAATTAAAAATGTTTCACTTAATTGAGTAGGTTCGATTCCACTCTTAGGGCACGGGTGGTTCTTATCGGGAAATTGGCCATATCCATTAAGCTGACCATTTCAGGCTGGCGGACATGCCTTTAAATTTTGGCTGGATCTTGGCCAGTCCAGGGTCGGAAGATTTAATGAAATGAGACGATATTTTCATTATAATTTGAATTTCATTCTTTGGTAAAAATGAACCAGTTTATTTTGTGTAACCAGTATAAATAGTTACATGACAAATTTTGGCGCGAAAAAGACTTTTTTTACAAAAACTCCATGCTTTTGCTTTTGTTCATAACGTCATCATATAAACAGATGTCAATCTCCACCGTCATTATGAATGACATACGGTCTTAAAAACGTACATTTTTAGACAGATGTCGATCTCTACCGTCATTATGAATGACATACGGACTAAAAAATGTACATTTTTAGACTTTTTAGATGTCAATCTCCACCGTCATTATGAATGACATACGGTCTTAAAAACGTACATTTTTAGACAGATGTCGATCTCTACCGTCATTATGAATGACATACGGACTAAAAAACATACATTTTTAGACAGATGTCAATCTCTACCGTCATTATGAATGACATACGGACTAAAAAACATACATTTTTAGACAGATGTCAATCTCCACCGTCATTATGTCAATCATACGGACATACGGACTAAAAACGTACATTTTTAGACTTTTTAAATTCCTTTCTTCTGGTGTAAGACACAGACACGTCAAACAGATTTGTCGTTACTGTGACAATTTTAATAAAGGAAAAATATGGCCATTTGAAAATATTTTTTGACTAATAAAGTAGCAAATGAAATCAAATTTTGTTCAATTAGAATTAACCTTCATGAACTTACTTACTTAGGCTTACTCTTGATACTCGGTTCCGATCGTAAATTGTGATTTCGATCGGTTAATACTCTTGAATGCAACACTAGCGCATGATTGGAAACAACTTAAAATAAAATGACGATGAATGCGATTGGAACTGATTCGGATTCTTCTTCTTCTTCTTTCTCAGCCATGTGCGTCCACTGCTGAACATATGCCTCCCCCATATAGGGGATTTGCCAATACTCGCCACGCTTGGCAGGCGGGTTGGCGAGCGCAGTATGATTTTCAATCCTCAGAAGGCGCTGCTGCCCACCTTCTGGTACGTAGTCCCTTAGCCGACTCTTACGGCACCCGCGAGAAGAGATTCTAGACCGGTACCACCACGGCCGATTCCGATTAGAATTGGATTAACATTGAAACTGAGTTCAAGAGTGAACCAGCTCTTCTCATAAGTGGTGTTTTTTTAAGATTGTTAGTCATGTAGGACTTTCAATACCATACAAGGACTTAAAATTGTCTATTTTGAAAACGCGCAAGCCTTAAATCTTTGTCACCAACACGCCAAGCGTTGAAGCGGCGGAATCCTTGTCTGTCAATATACATACTAAAGGAAATAGTGAACTTCTAGGATGTCTACTAATTTCATGTTCATATTCAGTCCAGTGCTAGGCCGACTCGATGCCAATAAGACAACGTCAAAAATCCGTAGTCTGCAAAGTTCATAGCGGCCTGAATCTATGTTGAACCTATGCTCGGCCTTTGTCGGATTTTGAACGAAATTGACTAGTTGCATGCTAACAGACTACGAAAAATCTGAAGTTTCGTTCTACGTCACTGAATCTAGAGTTAAAGATGAGGCAAGATTGATTCAATATGGACGAATTAAAAATAGCAGACTATCACAGCTGTCAAAATCGCTCATGGTGAGCCATGTTGAATAGTCGACTTAGGCCCCAGGTCTAGATAGTTATGTCCTTTGACAATGCAATTACTCACTATCAAGTGAAATATTGGTAAAAAATTTCCTCTGAATTCAAAGACTGATAATATTATTAACTTTATAAAACAAGTAGGTGAAACACCTAACTTGTGGTGGATGATGTGATAATTTGAAATCGTCGTATTATTTTGTCCTACTCAATCTTCGCTTTAACACATAGCGTTGTCCCTTTCCTACAGTCTGTTTCGAAAATTATTAGCCATTACGCGAATGAATAAGTAGATAAATATTCAAGTTACCATTCTGTGGAAGTGCTTTGTTTACGAGCTTCGCCTTCGAAGTTGTTTTCGATGAATACAATGAAAACAAGATAGGGGGAATTAACATAATTTTATTATGGAGGGGAAAATCTTTATTACTTAATAATTTCTGTAATTTTTTTAGAAACCTTGTTAAAGACCATGTTTTTTGAGGTAAATACAGACAGTCATAAAAAAATAATAGACTATTGTTTAAGAAAAAATGTTAGGTTGTTAATAAATCATTCGGGACTTGATCGCGTGAAAAACATTTAATAATTTATTTACCTCGACGTTTCGACCAAGTTGCATTGGTCGTGGTCAAGAGAAGACTGGAGAAATGCGGTTGACATTATCGGTGAAAGCGCGTAGTTTCTTCAACTACCCACTCGAACTGTAGGGCTATCACAGCCCTGCAAACGCACAGGGTTGCCACGACACACAAAACTGATAGTATCTTCCATTTTCTCAGGATAAAAACCGCCGCGACGCTAACATTTATAAATCACTGGGCACTGGGTTCCATGATGTAGACAGCCTAAACCCACCCTCGTGATTGCAATTTTTATGTTTTCTTAATGTAACCGCTTCACGTACTATCCTATACAAATAATGGCCTAGGGCCGTTATTTTTCTAGAATTTTTCTTTTCATTTTTCACTTCATTATTCTGGACCCAGTTATTGGATAAAACTACATGTAGTTCTATCCAATAACTGGGTCCAGAATCAATTAAATCCTCAGCGGTAGTAGATTTATTCACCTGGCGAATTTTGGTAGCTGCCATATGTTCTTTGACCCTTTCCGCTATGGTGCGATTAGTTTGTCCAATATATGAACTACCGCAGCTGGAATTAATCTTGTAAAGACTCACAGGGAGACCACACGCATCCTTTGGGAACTAATCTGGAGGCTGCAGGGACGACCGATCTCCGCAAGGATGTTCATCCGGCCCTGGAGGCGCTGACCGGCATTATGGCGCACCCTGGGATTTTTTGACAGTTGGCGGGGCAGCCTTTCGTGAGTGACTAAGTCACTAATTAATAATAATATAATATAATATGGGACAACATTCACACAAGGTCTTCAGGCTCCAAACTAGGCAGAGCCTGTACTATGGTAACCTGATGACTGATATATATATATATATATACTTATATACATATTATTATACACACCCAGACACAGGTCAAACAGACATGTTCATACACACAAATGTTTGACCTGTCCGGGAATCGAAGGGACCAGCGGCTCAGGAGGCAGAGTGCTACCAACTGCGCCAACCGGCCAGTCACTAATTGGCCCCCAGCTACCTGCGGTCGGCCAGCGGTGCACTGTTCCTTGAATCCCGGGAACCTACTGCTTGTATCACTTATAACAATACCTGTCTGTGGTGTTATTGCTTTAAAACTGTCAAATAGGAAATGGTAAAAGAGAATTCTGTTTATTACAATTTGTATTCTTGAGTTGCTCGTTACAATGTATTTTATGAAGGTAATCAACATCATAGCTTTAATTTGCTTCGGGAATAAAATCCAGGCCATGTGAAATGTTGCGTCGCTTTTTTATGTAATTAGATTTTTTTATTTCAGTCGAGTAAAATGTTTATAGCCCCTTTTATTGCACTTGTTGGTTTACCAACTGGGTGTAATAAAATTTTAGCATATAGGTATCTAAATGTTACGCAATAATTAACCTTATTATCATAATTTTTACTGTATAGAACAGTTGCATATGCGCCATGAAAACCGATATAGATAGTGTTTACTAATGCATATGGTGCATGCACCTACCAAAATATACAGTATTTTATTATTATATATATTTTTTCATTTCATTTTATATAATAGTATAAGTTTTTACCGATCTGTATTTATTTATTTAGCAATGGACTCTAAAGTTTACTTTACAATACCTTCTGTTTCTTCTTACTTCTTATCAGCAATTAGACATCCACTGCTGGACATATGCCTCCCCCATATAGGGGGGATTTGCCAATTCTCGCCACGCTTGGCAGGCGGGTTGGCGAGCGCAGTATGATTTCCGATCTTCAGAAGGCGCTGTTGCCCACCTTCTAGTATGTGATCCCTTAGCCGACTCTTACGGCACCCACGGGAAGTGATGGGGGAGTACTATTCTAAGCCGGTACCACCACGGCAACCCTTCTGTTTAATCAAAGATAAATACATGATGGTCGGTATGTATCATGGATAGATTATACTGTTTTCTAGGCGTGTGTATTTACCATATATACTTGTTTAACATTAATGTAATTTTATTTACACATTTATTTATGATAACAACATTTACATTTCTATCTTTGTATATAAGGCAAAACCTTTTTGCCTTAGTTTTAAGTTCATTAATTACATACTACCCTATAAAATCTTTCCTTTTTACACGACTTCAAAAAAGGAGGTTACTCAATTCGACCATATATATGTTGTTTTTTTTTATGTGTGTTCGCGGATAACTTCGTCGTTTATAAACCAATTTTGATAATTCTTTTTTTGTTAGATAGAGTATACTTCCGTGGTAGTCCCATTTAACTTTCAACAAAATCTGACAAGCGGTTTTTGAGTTATACTCCAATAACTGAAAAGTGCTACGCGTATATTGATGATATTATTGTCGCGGTTGAAGACATCGACATCCCGTGAGTAGCAAAGGTCACTGAAAAGTGTGAAAAAAAAATTTAACAAATAATGCAACCGACTTCAACACTCAAAAGTGTGAAATAACTTGTCGAAGTCGGTACCATGAGCTCAATATTGTGATGATAGTTACTTTTGTGTGAACTATCATGGTACCGACTTCAACAAGTTATTTCACACTTGTGAGTGTTGAAGTCGGTTGCATTTTGTGTTAAAAAGTTTTTTTACAATAAATATTAATAATTCACTCGTTTACTTGATTGTGCACACCGCTTACTTCATAGAATCGTCATGATGTGAAATTGTGACGTAATTATTACTATTTCATATTCTATGAGACTATAATATTCACTTACGGTAAGTAGAGGGCTGGCTTACCGCTCATTATATAGCGTGCTCTGTCATTATTAGCTTATTATAATGCATTCATGTACATTACTCATGTTTTTACAAATAAAAATTATCTTATCTTATCTTAATCGTTTCTATGGACAAATGGATGTCAATTTACTCAAAGCCATTAAGTGTTTCAAAACGTAGGGATGAAAATTAAATTATCCACAATGTAGGCGGCTACATAGGCCAAATATTGTGGTCTTACCAATGGTCTTACCTATGGTCTTTAATATTTTATCGATGTCTGAGGAACGCCTACTCAATCAATATTTTAGTAAGTAAGAGAAGAAGAAGAAGATGTAGTCTCATTGATAATGGATCACATGATGGTTACTATTACATAATATTAATATGTCACTCGACAACCCATCAACATTTGACCGAATCTAGAGGCTTTTTAAATGTTATAGGTAGCAAACAAACAGACGAGCCGCCTGTTGGTAAGCCATCACCATCGCCTATGGATATCTGTAATGTCTGGGGGCAAAACGATAAGTTGCCAATCTTTTTTTTATGAATCCCATATTGTAGCTAATAAAAATTGAGTTAATATATTAGTAAATAAAAAAATGGGAATAAAAATTACAAACATATACAATACATCCACTGTCAAGGCAAGATGTGGCTTGGCCGATGGAGCTGCTGAACGCACACCTTTCGATCATTCGTTTAAAGCTATTTATTTATTTCAATAAATATAGTGTGTAGTTATTATTTTGATATACTAACATAAGTACATTAACAACTCTAATTTGTGAATTTCTGTTACGAGATTTAAAGAGAAAGACTAGAAAAGCTCTATATATCTTTTATCATTCACATTACCATATTAATTTGTAATGAAAAGGCCGCGTGCACACAGACTAATCTGACGTTCATCACGTTGGTGACGTCACCCGTCCGTGAGCTCCCGCGCCCACTAGTTAGGCGATGTCGTGTCAGCGCAATTACGTACAATTGCTTACAGTGCCTAAGCTTGTAGAAAATGTGATTAAAAGTGGTAGTCATTCATTTATTTTAATCTTTAAACCAAACAACATTAAAATCAAATCAGATTAAACACTGGAAGAACAATGAAGAACGATCAGGACGAGCAGATTATGTTGGTTGAGTTATACGTAGTGAAGACTATATATGTGAAAGAAAAACATTCACACAAGGGCATCAAGTCCCAAACTAGGCAGAGCCTGTGCTATGGTAACCTGATGACTGATATATATATACTTATATACATATACACACCAAGACACAGGTCTAACAGACATGTTCATACACACAAATGTTTGATCTGTCCGGGAATCGAACCCGGGACCAGCGGCTCAGAAGGCAGAGTGTTCCCAACTGCGCCAACCGGCCAAAAAATGCTGAAGTGGTGCTGAAGTGAAAAATGGCTCAAATGGTCTTTTTTTCTCCTATAGACCTTTTGTAAGTCAAGGGAATATGTTCATCTGCACAATAACATCCAAAGAGCTATAACTGAGATCACGAAATGAAAAATCACATTGAAATTCACGTCGGCTATTGAATTAGTTTGTCTTCTAAATACGTCCTCGGGATACGTTTTTCTATGGATATATTCTGTTCCATTTACATCTCCATTCAATTCATTTCTATTTGTATAAGTTATGTCACTACACCATCCTCAGTATTTAGGCTGTATCCTGGAAGACACACATAATTTGGGTGCAGTATATCTTTTTTTTAAACATAGCAATATTACTATTATCAATGTATAAAACACGGGAGTTACTCACGTAATAAGTAATATTAATATTACTATTTATTGCAAATAATACTAATT
Organism: Apeira syringaria; assembly: GCA_934044485.1. Classification (NCBI taxonomy): domain Eukaryota; kingdom Metazoa; phylum Arthropoda; class Insecta; order Lepidoptera; family Geometridae; genus Apeira; species Apeira syringaria. Next base: position 5,742,566 of record OW203658.1, on the reverse strand, counting down.
TGAAACAAAAATAAAATATTAAGAATTTTTTTAGTCTTATGTAAATTAACATGTAATGAATACAAATAAAATAATAGGCTAATATTACGTGATTATTTTTGGTGTCTACTTCACAAGCTCGTTTAATGTAAGCTGGGTCTTGTGTGACGGTATTTCTTATGGCGGCTCAAGACAATGGTAGCCCATGACACTACGAATACTTCTACAATGGTTGTAATATATTGTCACAATTTGACACAAGAAAATTCATATTCATATTATTTACACATGTAAAGAAATTGTAAGTCATGCAGGAATATTTATAAAAATGAACATTAATATAAATAGTAGCTAAAACTCAGTGAAAATATTCAAAAATAGCGTGTACACGATTTTGTAAGTAAATACCTATACAGTGGTAAAGTAATTTTGATGGCGGTTACATAGCGGGTCAAAAAAGTATGCCTTATTAAAATACCTACTTTTTATTTTGAGAAATTCCGAATTCTCTTTGGCATTTCATTTGATTCGGTATTGTGTCAAAACTTAGTAACTGTTTTCCACCGCTATCGTGACTGGAATCCGAGTGAATGGAATACTGTCTAGGGTAGGTATAAATTGAGCTTTAATTAAGCTATAAAAGGGATTATATGATTGCTTCCTTAATTATACACGAAGGATTTAATGAAGACAAGTTCTCATATACCGCTTAATAAACTTAATTAGAAGATATTAGATTTTAGGCTGACATGCTTACTAATACAATTTATTTTTATTAGCATTAATATCGGGATATTATATAAAATGTAGTGTTTTTGAAACTTGACGGTAGTAGTAGTAGCCAGTCGGGTACTCTAAGTATCCTACCACCATGCTGGGAATCGGATAACGGTGCTACCTTCATCGGAAGCTCAAGCCGTTCGCGTTGGTGGGGATCGAAACAGCATCCGTCAGTATGACAGCTGACGCTCCCGCCGCTGAGCTATCATCGCTATGGCCCCTTGTATATCTTGCCTGCTCTTCTCGGTGTTGCATTATTTATTTGGGAACTTGCCGATACAGTTTGTATACCTTGGATTTTTCCAAGGTCATAAGTGCGTCCTTGATGCTTTAATTAAATAAATGATAATACATTTCGAATTTAGGACTTGAAAAAACTTAATTAAAAAATTTTTTTAACAAGAAATGCTACCGACTTTAACACTCAAAAGTGTGAAATAACTTGTTGAAGTCGGTACCATGATAGTTCACACAAAAGTAAGTATCACAATATTGTGCTCATTGTACCGACTTCGACAAGTTATTTCATACTTTTGAGCGTTGAAGTCGGATGCATTTTTGTTAAAAAAAAATTTTTTCACACTTTTCAGTGATCTTTGCTACTCACGGGATCAATTAATTGTCATTGTGTGTTCTGCGATGTCGTCAACCGCGTCAATAATATCATCAAGATACGCGTAGCACTTTTCAGTTATTGGAGTATAACTCAAAAACCACTTGTCCGATGTTGATGAAAATTGAATGGGACCACGAAAGTATACTCTATCTAACAAAAAAATAATCATCAAATCAAATCGGTTCATAAACGACGAAGTTATCCGCGAATACAAATAAAAAAAATCACATATATATGGTCGAATTGAGTAACCTCCTTTTTTGAAGTCGGTTAAAAATAAACTTGATTTTGTGTTGATTCGGCAACTTGAAATAGTGGCTATCGTACATTTTAGTTATAGAATACTAGCTGCGCCCCGCGGTTTTAACTGCGTGGTAATGATTGATGATGATGAAAGGTAAAGCCTATGTGTTATTTCGGGACCTTAAGTATGATACCAAATTTCATCGTAATCATGTAGCCTTTTGAGCGTGAAGAAGTAACAAACATACACTCAAACTTTTTTAGCCTTTTTAATATTAATAGCATTTTCCTTTTTTTCGCGAATGAAGAGAGGATGATGTAGTAATTTTATTTATTTATTGTTATAAAAACGCACGATAGCAATTACAATTACCACATCAATTAACAATATTACATTGAGTACATAAAGTTAATATAAACAGTTACATAACGCAAAAGAACGAAAAAAGGAAAAATACACTAAGTGAAAATTATCAATTTATCATACATATAATTTCGGAGTGAATTACTGTTTTTCACAGTGTGTCATGCATACGTCAATAATAGCCTCCCAGTTGTAAAAAAAAAGTCAATATCAGGGTTGGCATCCAGAAGTGCATTGAGGTGGCGAAGAGACCGACATAAAGGAGAATTGTCGCGAGCCGCTGTGCGACAAGAAGGCACGCTAAACAACACCACGTCGCCTGGCACGCCTATAGTTATCTGGTACATATAGCCTGCAAAGTAGGTTGTGCAAATTTAGGGAGTCCACTGCTCCTCTAAGAACTTTGCAACACATGGTCATCTGATCTAAGAGTCTAAGTCTAAGAATAGAGGTAATATGCTTAGTTATATTTTTGTAGAAACTATTTGGATATATCCAGTGAGTGAGTGAGTATATGACCTGATGATATAAATGACCCATTGGAGCAGTTTCTCACTTTACTTTCTTATTTCAGAAAAACATGGTAATATGTTAGTCAATGACTGTAAATAAACAATGCGGCCGGTGAAAATATCCACTTTGATTGTATTGACACTTAGTTTTATGAATATTTAACATAATATTGAAATCAATAAATGCTATTTCTTTACAACCGGGCTGCGAAGCCAGTATTAAAAAACACAAAATCATTAAACAAATCTCGCTACTGTGTCTTTTTCCACATCATAATAACACGTTTCTGCTTTTCCGATAATCATTCAACATTTATGTATCTTGAAAATGGATCTGTTATGTCTCCATTACACGCCTAAATTGGAAAAAAGAAGACCTACCGCTTTTTTTTTATGCCTCCTAAGTAACGATGAGCGATCACATTTTTTGATAAAACGTTATCGGTTTTTATAAACTCTGATGAGATTATTATCCTTATATTGAGACGGTCATTTTATTTAAAAAGAAATCATTTTTTTTGCCGGGGGTGCATTGGGGGTAGGAAAGTATTATTGAATGTTTTTTATTTATAAAACTATAGTAAAAATGAGAACTTGGAACTGTTTGTTCTAATTTTTTTGATCTTATGGTACTACCCTTAAGATTTTAGAGGTATAGGCAAATCCTTTATAAATCAAAATCTTAACTCATATTGAATATATAAAGCTGAAGAATTAGTTTGTTTGTTTGGTGGAACGCGCTAATCTCAGGAACTACTAGATGATATTGAAAAAATATGTTGGGTATTTTTTTGTAGTGGATAGTGCATTTATTGAGGAAAATTTAAGGTTGTGTAGCATCCCGCCACAACCAATGGGAAGGGAGCTTAAATTAATAATGAAAAATACAAGCCGGGTAAAAATGCTTCCTCGAAGTAACTATTCCACGCGGACAAAGTCGCGGGCAAAAGCTAGTATATAATATATATATGTGGTTTTTTTCATCATTTTGGAGGGAGGGGGGGGGGGGGGGGGGGGAGACAATCTTAAGTTAAATCGACCAAAATAGACATGACCACGGTCTCTTCCTCGGTCCCCGGGACCCTTGGTTCGAATCTCGGCAGGCGCAAGCATTTATGCGATGAGCGTAGGTTTTGTCCTGAACCTTTCGCTAATCAGGCAAGGATTTCTTGTGTCGCGTAGTACACAGTCACAGCGCACAAACTTCCAAGACGCGGCACAAACACCTATAATCATCGCACAAATGTTTGCTCCTACCGGGTTTCGAACAAAGAGCTCAGGAGACTTAGAAGTTATGTCACTGACCACTGAGCCATGGCAACATTTGAGCAATCCACTAGCTGTTGCCAGCGTACAAATAGCTCAAATGTTCTAACCAGCTACAATTTGGTAATACAATTGATATCTATATTAAATTGGAAATCAAAACTAAAGGGTAACTAGTATATCAAGGGCGAATTCCGAACGGTTTTACGTAACACAACGCGACTTGCCCTTCAAATGATGGCTGTCTGGTATAACAGTGTACATACATATATTATAAGTTTGTATAGCTACTGTATACTGTATTTATGAAATATAAATGAAATGTTTTTTTTTTTTTCACTCGCGACTTGAAGACTCCAGGATTGTACATATCGGGAAACACAGACTCGGGCAACGAGTTCCATTCCTTGGCAGTACGCATTAAGAAAGTGGAAGCAAAACGCTTCGTACGTATAGGTGGTATATAATGATGTGTCTATTTTGGTCGATTTAACTTAAGATACCGTGGCTCAGTGGTCTGACATGACCCTCAGTCTCCTTCTCGGTCCCCGGGACCCTTGGTTCGAATCTCGGCAGGCGCAAACATTTATGCGATGAGCGCAGGTTTTGTCCTGAACCTTTCGCTACTCAGGGAATTTTGAGAGCGGATTTGAGTGCAATATAAGAATAAAACATATACTTATTTTTACTTTTTGTTATTGAGATAAGTGAAGTTAAAGTGAGCAGGGCACATAGCTCGAAGAACTGATGGCCGTTGGGGCCGAAAAGTTCTAGAATGGAGACCACGGACTGGCAAGCGCAGCATAGTACGGCCACCGACAAGGTGGACAGACGACTTGACTAAGATCGCAGGCAAGGGCTGGATGCGGGCCGCTTCCAACAGGTCCTTGTGGAAATCAATGGGGGAGGCCTATGTCCAGCAGTGGACGTCCTATGGCTGAAATGATGATGATGATGATGATTGAGATAAAAATAATTCTAAGCTTAGATTTACCTCACAAAATTAAATTAAAAAATAAGATTAAAAATTATAAATAAAGATATAGATATTCAAATAAATCCATAATCATAAGTCATAGTTAAGCATTAATGCATATTATACAGCTAGATATGTCAGATAGTAATAATAAAGAATAGAATATGTACATGTATAAAACTTTAAGATACAATTTCTCCAATGTGTCAAAATTATAATCAAAGTCATCAAATCGAGCTATCTCGCCTTCTACATCTATCCATTGGTCCAATAAACTTTTACATTAATTAAACAATAAACTCATAATATTCTTTCGATCATTAAATCGCATGGTCGTCGTAGGGAACTTTCGAGTTACCACCCTCAAGGTTGAAAAACTGTCACCAAACACATAGCGTGTTCAGGCAGCAGACCTTGAGAGCCAGTGAGCATTCTTTTTTTATACCACTATTTTGACCACTATCTCACTTGATGGTCAGTGACAATGTGGTCGAAGATGGTAACACGCTAGATCTAGAATGCTCACTGGCTCTCAAGGACTGCTGCCTGAACAGACTATGTGTTTGATGACAGTTTTTCTAACTAGCCAGGCGGGTATTTGAAAGTACCCTACCACCATGCTGGGAATTAGGTTACGGTGTTACCTTCACCGGAAGCTCAAGCTGTTGTTTGGGATCGAACGTCCGTCAGTGCCCGTCAGTTTGACAGGCGACGCTCCCCCCGCTGAGCTATCATCGCTTCAAAGATGTGTGTGTGTGTGTGTGGATATGATTGTATGTATCCATGTATCTCGCGTTATATAGCATTCACGCACGTGCTAGGTGCCCTCAAGTAGTGGCAGCGTGAGTTGCTGATGCCGCCTTCTTAGCTACTAAGGATGCTGTTCACCAAAATTTAAAACGTCTGATTCTCAATTTAATCGTCGCTTAAACAATTTAAACCATACAGTTAACCGATTGTTAATTGATAATCAGACGTTTAAACTTTGTGAACTCCACCCATAGTAACGTATTAAAGTAAGCTTACTATTTAAATATTCTATATATATAAAAGAACTATATCAGTGTAAAATGATACTCCATAATTATAAACTTATGGGTTGGAAATATTGTAACAAAAAATATATACAAAAATAAATGATTTATGTTATTTACTGTTGAAACTGCACTTAAGTTAGGATATTCACAAATGATATACAGATTTGGCTAATAATCTGTTAGTTTATAAAGCCTAATACCTCATATTGCATTATGCAAATTAAAGTTACTTTATCTATCCTATCTATCGTTTTCCTATCACCTCGCTGGCTTCAATCAAATCATATTAGAGTCTAGGTTAACAGACAGTTAGCGCCCGGCTAACGGTTATCTAGTTATCGCCCGTCTGAAACTAGGGCTGCCAACTGGTGGTGGTGGCCAAGTGAAAAACATTACGTATTATTTCTTTATTTAATTTATTTAAAATTTATTGTATTCTATTTCTAGTACCGTTTTTTTCAGCTTCCAGTCTAGCCACTTTACTAAACGGCGCCGTGTAGCTCGCTTCCTGAATGATTCTGAGCCATTCAATTATAACAACTTACCTAACAATTATGACAACTTAGATCGATAATTTTTAAAATTACTCGTTGTTGTAAGCTGTTAGTAGAAAAAAGTTACGATAGCTTTTACCTAAATTTGTGTCAAGGATCGCTGCGGTGTGTTAGTTACTTAGCACAATTTTGTCAATTTTTTTTTGTACCTTATAAGTGATCTGATACGCATTACATAAATATAATTAACCCTGAAGTTAGGTTCTGTCAACATTTGCGCATGTATCGATAAAAGAGTTTCTCATCGAAAAGAGTGAGCGAGACAGATCGATGCGAAAAAATAAACAAGTGAGCGGGACCGTTGTACAATAATTAAGCTCAGTCCACACCGACTCAAAAAAGGGTATCTTTATAGTCACCTTGTGACTACTGTAGATCTATGACTTTTAGTCAGTACCTACCCACCAGCGATATGAAAATTTGATTGAAGGTACCTACACTAAAATTTAACCTTTTTTTGTTTGTATGTATTTATGTATGGAAGAACAAATACTCAAATTTGTACCAAGACACAAATTTCTGTATTTAATGGTCCGGAAATTACATCCAAAATATTATAAAAAATGTTATTTTTAAACCCCAAAACCAACCATATCTATGACTTTTTTTGTATAGAAAATTCTCTGACTAATTTTACTGCATAACAGAGCCCTTAAAACTTTATCACTGCAGTTTGTGCCGTCCTATTAATAGACCACTTCGGTCGTACTAATATTTGCATAAGAGGCTTACACATCGTTCTCCTAAAACTTCTGAATGTAATAGGCCTCCAACTTATGTACAAAAGAAGGTTAGAGGGTATTTAAATATCATTACGAGAGTTCTTTGAGTAAACTGGTTTTATTAGTACCATAATGCATATACGTGTAAAAGTAATGCTTGCATTGCTTGTGGTTCACGATATTATTGTAAAAATATAATGTCATTATCCGTGAGGACCTATAATTGGCCTTTTGTTATATATTAAGTTGTTATATTGTAAATAAGGCCGTTGGTCTTCCATGTAAAAATAAATAAATAAATTACCTATGTAAGCATAAAACGGAGCATAGAATTTCAACCAGCGTTGGTATATAATAATAAAACATATTTTAGTCTATTCGTAGAAAGAGACTTCTTGCTCATTCTACGACTCTGAAGCGATGATAGCTAAGCGGCGGGACTCCAACTGACTAACGCTGGTTCGATCCCCACCAATGGCTTGAGCTTCCAGTGACAGTAACACCGTTATCAAATTACCAGCATGGTGGTAAGATACTTCCGAGTACCCGCCTGGCTAGCTATTTGCTATCGTCAATTATGAAAAAGTGTCACCAAACACATAGTGTGTTCAGGCAGTAGTCCTTGAGAGCGATTAAGCATTCTAGGTCTAGCGTGATGACATCTTCGACCACATCTTCACTGACCATCAAAGTAAGATAGTGGTCAAATGCTAGATCTATATACTAGGGGTCTCCCCTGCTTCGCACGGAGAAAAAATCTCCAAATAAAATATTATAAGTAACCCTAATATTTTGAAAATATAATATAGCCTACGTCATCCGGGAATAGTCCTTCCCGACTTCCCAACAGTGAAAGAATTTTTCAAATCGGTTCAGTAGTTTCGGCCTATTTGATGCAAACAAACAAACAATCAAATCTATCCTCTTTATAACAATAGTATAGAAGTAAAAACAATTCGAAGCCATTATTTGGCTCCAAAAAAATTGCCTATTTTTCTCGCGTGCGATTTAGTCTAAGAACTTTGGTGACGTGCTAACGATGCTAACCCGGAAAATGTTGGGTGAAGGACACAGTTAGCCGGGGTATGGAGTGGGGGGGGGGGGGGGCCTCAACTGGTTAACTGTGGATGACAAACTATAGGCACTCGACGCCAATCAGATTGATTAATTTTATGCGGGACGTGTCGTTAGGCGTTGCGGCTGGATCGAATTGTTTGGAGTCATGCTGTGTAGTCGAAATCGAATTTTAGTGCTTATCCACAATTATTGACTCATGGGAATCACATACTTTGTGATTCATGCAATCGCTTTTGCTATACGCCTGTAAAATGTGGAAAGAGTTTCTCCCCAGGGTATTCCCGAGTGGCTAAAATAAGGGATTTTTCTAAAAGAGAGTGCAAAAAGTTTTGAAAAGGATTAGCAACGTATCGTAATGCCCCCAGTGTTACAAATATCCATAGGCGATGGTGATCGCTTACCATCAAGCGGCCTGTCTGCTTGTTTGGCACCTATTACATATAGCGTTGTTATTTAATATTTTTAAACACCGTTTACAGTTTTTTTAAAGTAACCGCTTTATTTTTGAACCTACTCATAAAAAAACTTGTAGAAAAGTTAACGATATTTATTATAATATTTTCTTTATGGTAAGCTTCCGATATTTCTGAATTATTGTATAAAAAGGTCTTATTAGCATGGATGAAGCGAAAGAAGTTTGTCGAGATCGTAGCAAATGGAAGGCTATGGTCTCTGCCTATCCCTACGGGAAAAAGGCATGCATATATGAAATTGTATATATGTTGAAAGCGCCGTGAAACGTGGAAACTCCAAAAATATATAGGTATTATTAAGTTCGAGCTTGACACGCGTGCTACTCAATAAAATTAACATTTTCGTTACAAGTTTGGAACGATTGGGTTTTGGCTTGAGGTAGAAAGCCAGCCAGATACTCTAAATGGTGGAAGTTTGATAACGGTGTTGCCTTTACCGGCAGCTCAAGCCGTTGACGGGAATCAAATCAGTGTCCATCAGTTTGACAGCCGATGCTCCTATCGCTATTTTTTCTAAAAATATCGTGAAAATGGAGAGAAATACTTAGGTAACCAGTTTTCATAAAATTTATTAATTCTATATCTATTCCGGCATTGCTGCGACAGACATGTGTAATACAAATTTAACATAACATTTGTTTTCACACAGTTTATAAATAAATCTTATTTGTGTGCAACTAATCGTATATGTATTTATTTGAAATTTGACAAAAAGTATTTATTCTTTCATATTGTTGTCATGTGTCATTTTAATATTTTTTTTCCTGAATATGGGTGTACAATATGATATAAATCTATTTGAATTTTAAATTTATATACATACCATTAATTTCAAAATACATGTTTGCCTTTTGAATGAAAATATATTTTTTGTAATTGGTTCATTAATAGGTAACAGAGGTAACCAACATAAAAATCCAACAAATTAATAACCTCCTACCATTGGAACTCGGTTAAACATTACAATACAAACAAACCGACGGTCGTCGTGGCTCAGTGGTCAGCGACACTGACTTTGGAAGCGCGACCCCGGGTTCGAATCCCGGTCGGGACAAACATTTCTGTGATGAGCAAAGATGTTTGTTCTCGGGTCTTGGATGTTTGTGTATTGTGATTGTGTGTGTCTATGCCTCCCGCGACACAGGGTATCCTAGTGCGGGGGTGTGAGTGTGTAAAAAAAACCATCTAAAATACATTCGACCAAGCTGTGCCACTTACGCATCACTTTGCTTATTCCACCTTTGCGTAACATTGAGTTATTATTAACGTAGTAATAGTAAACTCAGTGTTGCGTAAATACATTTTATCTTGTGCCGTAATTACTCCATTAATTAACCTCGTTATGTTTGATCTGTTACTAATTTTGTTGTCCTGTCGACTGGTAATTATGGTAATTAAGTGCCAAACAAACGCGTATGTGATGATGATGTACTATGGTGATCGGTAATGATGGCCAAAAAAATGATAGTGTTTCTCTAAATGAGCAAGTTCGTGGGCATTATAAGAACGAAACAAAGATTACATAATCACTTTATTGCACAAAAACATCAATAAAATAGTAGCTTTATGAATCTATATCATAATGAGGGATCTTAAAACAACGAGTGTAAGCATTACACAAGTGTTTTAAGACCAAATTATGTGCAAATTCATACACTACATTATCTAATCTCGCAAAATAGATAATGAAATAATATAACGAATTACACAAAATCGCAGCATATGTTTGAATTTATTTGTGAACGTTTTAACAAGGCTCGTTTTTCATGAAACTTCCAACCAGCACTGGACCGGTGCTGGACATTTTTATGCAATGAAAAAATGGCAGTAATTCATTCTGATGGTATTTCGCAGTAAAAATGTTTACCAAAAAAATGGTACCGACTTTAATACTCAAAAGTGTGTCAAATAACTTGTTGAAGTCGGTACCATGATAGTTCAAAAGTAATGATTATCATAATATTGTGCGCATGGTACCGATTCTGACAAGTTATTTCACACTTTTGAGTGTTGTTGTGTGTAGTTTTGTTTCACCCTTTGCTACGCACGGGATCAATTGTCATTCACCCTCACAAATACAGTCAAATTGAGAAACTCCTCCTTTTTTCAAGTCGGTTAAAAAGAGAGTATCGTATATTCCGATAATAATGTTAATTAAACGTGATTGAAGTTTGAGTTGCTGTCAAGTTAACTTCGTCAAGAAACTACGAACTGGAATGTATAACAAATTAATTTATGATTCATTTGATTCAATCTCTGAATCTATAACAATTTAAACAACCCGAAATGTTTCAAACTGTTTCCAAATTTTGTGAATTGACAAACAAACCTTGAAAGTTGTTCCATTAAAATACTGTCGACTAGCAAACCCCTATTCGTATTATTTGTTCTCTGTATATACAGGATGGTGACGTGCGACATTAAACAAACATACGGCAAGAACTATTTGACAATAATGTATTTGAACACTTATGAAAATCAGACAGTGACTGATTTCCTATTCCGCTTCTAAAAGTCATCGCTTAACAAGCAGTTTGCTTTTATATCATTTATAATATTGATAATATTATAAGAACTCACGTTTATTCTTAGACCGCGTCGTCGCTTAACATCAGGTGAGACAGTGGTCAAACGTAAGGTATAATCTAGAAAAAAAAAACTGTTTATAAGCGTACAGAGTGACCGACAGCCCATATATATCGTATATAGTATACGAAAAAAAAAACAATGCTTTTGATCGATGCGACGCGTGACCAAAATGCTGGTACTTATTTAGCTTAATGAATAAGCACTGAAATTCAACGTGGCAATGCTGCTAGCATTCTGGGCACGCTGCCAACTGATAGCGGGTTAGAGCATTAGAGTTATCTCACGCTGACAATAGCTAGTAGATTGCTCAATAGTTATTCGTAGCTGCAGTATTGTGATTAGTACTTAGTATTTTATTTTAATAAAGGCGTTGGCCTATTTATCTATATAGTAGAAATGTGAAACGCTAGAAGTGCTCTGGCCTCGAGTGTGAATGCCGCAAGCAAGTGTAAACAGACGTGCAAAGCCTGGATTGGCCTCAGTTAAGGGGAAAACACATTTTTTTATTTATTTATTTATTGTGATAAAAACGCAAAATAGCAATTACAATTACCACATGAATTACAATATTACATTGAGTACATAAAGTTTGTATAAACAGTTACATAACGCAACGCAAAAGAACAAAAAAAAAAGAAAAATACACTAAGTCAGAATTATATTATGTTTTGAACCTCTCTAAGGTTATGATATATATAAAAGATTGGGGCCCTTTTTTGTCACACATTATGAATTATCACGGGAATTTCTGACGTAATAAGTCAGAGGGGTACCCCAACACCCTGTTTTCTCCTTGAAAAAGACCACCGAATATGGTTGAAATTATAATCGGAGCGGAACCCTACAACTTGTTCCGTGAGTTATTCCAGTATTTTATACATTCATATTATGATGTTTGAGTCTGATTAAAAATACAAATCATTTAATATATATTGAATACAAATAAATTCCAAATTGCTTTACAAATGACAGCCTACGAATTAAGATACAGCTATTATTCTGTAATGAAAAGAACTTAGGGCAATTCCACAGACATCTAAGCACAGCCGATAAACAATCGCCGTCTTGAGAGGCTCGCTGAGGCTACTTGATGTAGCCAACCAGACTCCAAGCCGTCAAGGGCCATCAGCATTGTTCTAAGATAAATTAGTAACTTAAATCAAACGGGGTTTGATCGCGAGAAAAACATTTAGTAATTTATTTACCTCGACGTTTCGACCAAGTTGCATTGGTCGTGGTCACGAGAAGACCAAATTACTAAATGTTTTTCTCGCGATGAAGCCCCGTTTGATTTAATAACAATGTGTTCGAATCGCGAAAGTCTAATTAATTACAAATGAGTAACTCTTGAACCCTATGAAGATCGATCAGCATTGGTGCGGCTTCTTTGGTGTATTGATGAACGTTATAATCCATATTATACTATTTAACTAACTTCAAAAAAGGAGGAGTTTTCTAAAATTTTTTTTCCACCGTATATTTTTTTTAATTTCGTGTTTTATGAACCGGTTTTGATTATTCTTTTTTATTGAGTACACTTCATAGGTGAAGTATACTCAATAAAAAATATATCATAAATTTCATAAAATTCGGTCAAGCAATTTTTAAGTTATAATTTAATAACATACAAGTGTACGTACGTAACATATAGTACTCGTAGTATTTGTATAGCAGTAGTATATTTTATGACAGTCGTCGTGGCTCAGTGATCAGTGGAACTGACTTTAGAACCGCGAGCCCGGGTTCGATTCCCGGCTGGGGCAGACATTTCTGTGATTAGCATAGAAATGCTTGTTCTCGGTACTGTGATTGTGTGTGTCCAGTCCATACCTCCCGTGACAGGGTATTTGTGTTCAGCGGTGTAAGTGTGAATGTGTTTGTTCGTGCGTACTATTAGTAAAAGTACCTTTCAACTAGTAGTGGTTGTTATTTTTATATTAATTACTCCTGACTCATCCTGACTGTGATTTGGTCAAGAAATCGAGTAACACTTTTAGAAGAATAAGTCTTCTTGCCTTTAACAGCTTAATTTGACGGTAGATAATTTTTTTTTTATATTTTCGACACTAGTAAAGAACATAGAGCCTTCGCCTTAACTAGGCCCGTTTTCACAGCTTTATTTCAAGTTTATGCCGGTCGAGGGCAGTGCCACTTGGATACCTTTATGTTTCTACCCTCTTTTTATCTCTATATCTTGCGAGAAGCGACTTTATTACGTCTTTTGTTTCCTTACGTACAGTTTTATGTTTGAAGAGCCATAATACCGGGCTTTATATGTGACTGTATGGCCTTTATGTTTTTGCTATTCGATTTTTGTGGTATTGGGTTTTATTAGAAGAAAATTGTTTATTTATTGGGTAGACTATAATATATATAAGCTTAATGGCCTATTGTTTACTAGTTTTGAAAAGATTTTACTTTTATTTTATATGAAAATAGAGATTAAAATGAATTTAAAAAACATTTAACTTGAAATGGTTTTAATTTATTTATTTGTTCTCGAAGTTTAAATCCGTTTTCAGTTATCCTAGTCTCATAAATGAATCGTGAAAATGTAAGAAATGAATATTAATTATATAAATAGCGGACAAAAAGCCATAAAAGTTATGTAGATTACTGCGTTTTACGTTCTGAATACAAATAACGCGAATTGGCTTTGTTAAATGTTAGCTTGGTAATCACACTAATATTATAAAGGCGAAAGTTTGTCGTTTGTATGTTTGTTAACTCTTCACGCTCAAACTGGCGCAGCAGTTTGTACAATATACCATTATATTATTTACCAATTTGGCTACGTGTTCGGTATATTTATACATAATATTATAAAGAAGAAAGATTTGATTGTTGTTGTGCAATGAATAGGCTCCGAAACTACTGAACCGATTTTGAATTCTTTTACTGTTGGGAAGCTACACTATCCCCGGGTGACATAGGCTATATAACATTTTAACAAACTAGGGACCCTTATAATTATTAATTTTGATTTTTTAATCCGTGCTAAGCCGGGACTGACCACTAGTTTTATTTATATAATTAATTGCACGTGCGTGTTTGGAGTTATAAATGTTTCATCTATATACCTATTATGTATAGTAAAACAAAACCCTCAAAATGAATGAAACGCTCCGTATTCGCACATAATTTACTAGGTATAATAATATCGTTTTACCTTCAGCCCAAAATATCAATATATTTTATTAATAAACGCCCAAACACTTCACGATCCATTAATCGTGGGGCATTTTGCTTTAATCGGCATCTTGTCATATAAACAGTATAGACAATTATGTAAGTCCAGCATTTAAAAATATTGGCACCGATTCTGTTGTTCAAACTTACTTAAATGGCTTTAAATAAGATAGTCATTCACAACTATCCAAAATTTAATAAACTCCTCTAAATTGAGAGATATAATTTGAATAAAGTTCAAATGATATGAGGTATATAAATTATATGCGCTTTTTAATTTAAGAAAATTCGAGCTAGTTCGATGGATTAACAAAAAATATTTATTAGATGTAAGTGAAAGTTTTATTTTATTATTTAATGATGTAATTAGCGTTTATCTCATTTGGTTCTTAGTTAGGTATAGTATGCCCAAAAATGGTGTGTCGAGAAAATTAAATCTTTAAGACAGCTGCGAATACGAGGTATTTAGTCCAGCATGGTAGGATATAACAAATCCAGCTTGACTGTACAACTAAGTGGCTAACTGTTTCTTGTATTCCAAATTCATGATTTTTAGAATAGGCATGCAATTCACTGATTTATGGTACGCTCGTAACGTAAAGACCATCGTTTGTTTGCCGTCTGCAAGATGGCGTTTCACAAAGGGGAGACATAACTTTTTAGTTAAGTTATGCGTAATAGTGCTCATGCCCATATTAAGATAAAAATGCTTGTGGCAAGGCCAAGCTCTAGCTACAAATAGTTCTTCAAATTAGCAGAGCCATCATCGAAAGATTTTTATTAATACTATAGTTTTTGGTATATGATAATGTATCCATACTGTTAGTACGTTCCGTGTTGGTAGTAAACACGCAGGATAGTCATAATGTGGAGCTCAGGTGGGATATAATATATTATAGCGGAGGTAAAGACAGAGTTATTTTCATCTTCCTGATAAAGTGTTCACACAATCGGTGATAAACATTTCTTACGGAGAAAATATTGTGTGGTGTGTGTAAGCTACATATTATTTGTTGTGAAAGGATTAGATTTAACGGCTTGGCGACAATAATATATGAAGACATTATAATTTGTATATGTATAGTGTTCCGTATAAACCCCATAGCGGCGAAGTTTTTTCCGACAGTTTAGGTTAATAGTTCGTGAACTTATCTGTATAAAATTAAACTAGGGATGTATTAGGAAGAGCATAGGTAGCAGCGCTGGCTGATTAGCCAGCTGAGGTCACGTGATACTGGGCGGTATTATGGATACTAAAGATATAGTAAAATCGTGATCGTTTCTTGACTATAATAATATGCTATTAAATATCAAACAAAGTAAGTTTTGTATGAATATTCTTACTGTTTTGGAAGATATACGTTTTTTAAAATTTATTAAATCATATATTTGTAAACATCAAAATATCGAAAGCATTATACTTAACCGTATATTAACTCCTGAACACCTTTTATACTGAACCAATATTATTCTATCTGAAAAAATTAAAGCTCAGTCTCTTGCACATGGTTTTTATATATTTCTTTAATTTCTGATTTGTGTATATAAGCGCCTTAAAGAAAAAACATGAATATTTTAATCCTCTGGATAGGAAAGAAATATATTTATTTAATATATTTTACTTATATATGAAAACTATTTCTCATTTTCTCTGTTATTCGGATTCCATTCCCCGACGTGATATTAAACATACCAAGAACAGTCACGAGCGAGCAACTCGAAAAGCAGCCGGATTTATTTATGTGTATTTTTGTAGTGCCGCAATGTGGGATGATATTAAAATACAAGAACAAAAACAGAAGTTATGTAGATATAGACACATACATACATAGACAGCTAGTACAGAAGTATTTTTTTCCTTACTCGGGTAAAATAAGCCGATGTGTGGAGCAAAACGGTCATCGCCTTGGCGCAGTGGTCAGTGTCATTACTTCTGGTCCCCAGGGCTTTACTCCCAGCAGAGCCAAACGTTTGTTGAGCATGGATTGGATATTTGTCCCAGTTCTTAGATATTTGTGTGATGAGCATGGTGTTTGTCCCGATTCTTAGGTGTTTGTGTGATGAGCATGGGTGTTTGTCCCGGTTTTTAGATATTTGTGTGATGAGCATGGATGTTTGTCCCGGTTCTTAGATATTTGTGTGATGACTATGGTTGTTTGTCCCGGTTCTTGTGTAGTCCCGGAAGTTTGTGTAATATAATAAAAAATAAAATAAAATAATTGTGTGTGGCCATACCTCCTGTGGCACAAGGAATCCTAATGACGTGACGAGTGACGTGAGTGTAATAAAAAAGTAACTTTAATTAACACGCTTTTTTGTTTTCTACTATTTGCTTCGCCTGTTTCTGTGTAACTTCAAAACTTCAGATACGTCGAACTGATCAAGGACCGATGACAATGTAATAATTTAAATACTTTGTTTCATTATCCATTTCATTAGCTATTTTTAAGGCTATTATATAAGTTTTATTTATTCCGGTTTCATGTCCTGTTCAGCTTCAAAGCTTAGTAGATTATTTTTCCAAATATCAATAATACATTGAAATGCTGAAGATGGGTCCGCTGAGAACAGTCTCTGGTACCCATGTCAGAAGAATAAGTACAATGAAAACACAATAAAACCACCGTTATCCCAGCATGGTGGTAGGGTACTTTTGTGTACCGGCTGGCTAATCTCAACTTTGAAATACTGTGACTAAACAGAATGCACACAGTGCTAGATGCGGTCCGCTTCCATCCGGATCTTGTACAAATCAATGGTGGAGGCATATGTCCAGCAGTGGACATCCTATAGCTGAGATGATGATGATGACTATTTAACACATTATTTATTTTGCTAAGATTTGGTTATAAATCTAAAAAAAAACATATGCTATACTTTTTTCTTCCTGATCTGTGCCCAGTGAATATCAGATTATATTTATAACTTTATTTGCGTATTAATGCACGGTTGAACCGTTACAAGAATCTTTACTACACGGCCCCCTGTCGCACCCTGGGACACTTGATAAATGGTTGCCATCTCAGAAGGCTGACTTGCGCATCTTTTTAAATTCGCTTTTTTCCACCATATGATTTACGGACCGGCAAGATTTATGGCCATTCTCAAATCCCAAGAAGAATTTGAATAAAAATGGCATCTTCTTATAAAGGACCAGAACAAGTTGACTGTTATTTTATCAAACTAGTTCAAGGGTTTTAAAATAGCATAAAAATAACTAGTAATAATAATTAATATATTTTAAATAGAATAGTGACTTTTTAGTTTGCGTGATACCTGACAATTTACACCACTTAATACAGATGAGACAGCTGTCAAACGTAACCTTTAAAAAAACATTATTATTTGAAAAATAAGAAATAAAAGAAGTTTCTTTTTGGAAATAATGCGATTTGTTTATTTATAATTAATAAATAAGCCGCATTCACAACAAATTATTATATCTATATGAGAAACAAAAAATACAGTCGAATTGAGAATGCCCTCCTATTTTTGAAGTCGGTTAAAATTACATAGATGCCTTTAGGTAACATTTTTTTTTTTTTTTTATTTCATTATTAACATTTGCAGTTAAATCTGTACATAATACGTATGCTGCTACATGTAAGATTGTTGGCTAATCAAAACGAATGCAAGATAGGAGATTAGGATTCATAATGTCGCAATTCTCAGTAATGTCTGATATCCTATTTAAATAGCTTAGAAAACCAATTTATACAATGAAAACATAGCATGAAAATCTAACCAACCCCTACGGAAATCAGCTAAGTAATTTCACCAAGAAACTTTTCTACGAAAAATACAGCATACCCACTTATACGAGAACGACAAAATAACGTGTTTGTTTCACGTAATCCAGCCTAATAAGGCTATTTCGTGGCGTCGTATGAACTATTTTTTTTTTTTTTTTAATGATTATAAGCTTGCGTTTGACCACTGTCTCACCTGATGTTAAGCGACGACGCGGTCTAAGGTGGAGCACGCAAACTTAGAAGGAACCTATTCACTCGCGACTTGAAGACTCCGGGGTTGTACATATCGGGAAACACAGACTCAGGCAGTGAGTTCCACTCTCTGGCAGTACGCATTATAAAAGTGGAAGCAAAACGCTTCGTGCGTAACGGTGGTATATCTACCATGTAGCCGTGGCGCATAGTCGTACGAGACTAACCTGGATTATCGTTGCTGTAAGCCTTATTCTGAAAATTGCTTTAAGCCAACCAAACAATTTTGTTATTAAAACTGACGTGGTTTTGTTACATTCACTACTATAAAATATTGAGATTTTATTTACACGCTTTTCAATACGCCGTACAAACGTCAAGACGGTCGCCGTGGCAGTCAGTGACATGATTTCTGTGTCTCCGGGACCCTGGGTTCAAATTCCGGCAAGGGCAAAACATTTGTGCGATGAGTATAGATGTTTGTCTCGGGTCTTGGTTGTTTGTGTGTTGTAATTGTGTGTGTCCATACCTCCCCCGACACAGGGAATCCTAGTGTGGGGGTCTGAGTGTGATAAAAAAAAAACATAGCTAAAATTAGAACTTTAAATTAAAATTGCAGATAGTTGCTACTTATTTGGTGCCGTGAATTACAGCTAGTTTGAGTGATTAAAAGAATTAAGGCCACTATTTATTATGAAATTTAAATACAGTCATTTACATTATATTGAGATTGAGACATTGGACCCGTGGGGACCGGGAGGTCATCGGATTTTTCAAAACTTATCAAAGCGTTTGATCGATGCGATCCTTGACCAAAATGCTGGTACATAATTTGGATCTACGGATCAGCATTGCAATTAAACGTGGCAATGCTGCTAGCATTCTATGCACGCTGCCAACTGGTAGCAGGTTAGAGCATTTGAGTTATCTATAGGGTATAGCTATAGCTAGAGGATTGCTCAAATGTTATTGTAGTAGCTGTAGTATTGTAATTAGTTATTAGTATTTTATTTTAATAAAGTCATCGGCCATATATATATATATATTACATAACTTGGAATATGACAGGTTCTGAATTCCAAACTAAGTAATACTTGCATTTCAAGGTAGTTGCAGTCAACTAGAAAACATAAAAAACCAACTTACAAGACATAGTTAGCATTTTATAATGTACATTGTTTTTTTCATAGGGCAAATGCCTTTATTAAAATAAAACACTAATAACTAATTACAGTACTGCAGCTACTACAGAACATTTGAGCAATCCACTAGCTATTGGTAGCCTATAGATAACTCAAATGTTCTAACCCGCTACCGGCCGGCAGCGTGCCCAGAATGCTAGCAGCATTGCCACGCTGAATTGCAATGCTGATTCGTACATTGTTAGGCTTATTTCAAAATCGACCACTGCAACTTGAGCCTTCTGTCTCAAAGCAGTTAACTTTATTAATAAAGAACTGAAGGACGTTTCTAAAATAGAAATGTTAGCGTTTTGTTTGTCGGTAAAATCGATAGAATATTAGTGATGCAGCCTTACTGACTGCCTGTGAGGCGCCAACCAATCACGTCAACGGTGGATAGATTATAAGGTTCATATCTGGAAACTGGGTTAAGAATTGAGAGTAAGCGAGAAAGGTAGTTGGTAAGACAGCCACCTCCTCTTACAGTCTTACCGTGGCAGCAGTGTGAGCATGAATCATCGACTCGATAAAATTTGACAGTAAGTGCTTGTTGAGACACGGCGATATCCGCGCTGCTTGGAGTTCTCCATAGTAATATTGAGCTCAATGTCACGCTATGACACGAATGCGATTGCAAAGGTGTTTTCTTTTGTGACCTTTGTAGGTCTTGAAGTTTCCACTCATACTTTTTAAAAAGGAAGAGAATTTTTAGATAGATATGCTGAATTTAACACGACATTTAACAGCTCACTGGTAAACATCGCGTGGAGACCTACAATGTTCCGGTAAACCGCAGTTACCTTTGCCGTGCTTTAGAGGGGTAAATAATAAATAACATGTGTGTTGCCAGGAATGGCGTGATTACGTGTATCGTGATTTTGTAATTGTTTTAAAATAGTTTATACATATGACCACTATCTTTTTTTTAAAGGTTTCAAGCTTACGTTGCGTTAAAGCATTTGAAAACTTTGATACTGGAGTGTTCATTCATCTATGTAAAATTATTATGTTTTAATGAATGTTTTAATGTTCGCCTTAACTTGTAAAACGTATTCGAAAATAAATAATAGTTTATTGTCACTATTTAAAATTTGACACATGTCTGCTATGCATCATAAAGTATACCTTAGACACATGTCGCTCTATATATGTACCTATAAGATAGGCTTAGAAAAACCTGTAATATTATCATTATCGCTCACTTGTGCAAATATTTAATGTTACATCTAGTTGTATGTACCTACATCACGTGAAATATGGAAAGAATGACTGCAAAGCTTATTGCCACTCTTCTGGTCACTAACCAGAAGATCTTTATTTAGGAAAGCGGTGTTATAGTTATTAGAGATTGCATTGTTTGGCTGACAAAAGAGTTTCCAACCTCATTCAGTTCAAAATTAAATGAAACAATTTCTGTTACCAAATCCACGCGAGAACTCCCAAGGCGGCAATGCAATTCGAATACTAGTTCTCGAATAACCACGAAAAAGAGAGATAAGCGAATAACGATGTCAGCGCGAACATTGAAGCGCTGACGGGTAGCATTTTTAATATGTTTTAGTCCCAGACCTGACAAACATTTGCTTTAGTCTGTGGTTTTAGTCATTTTACAATCGTCAGTTTTGTTTCGTCTTTTTGATTTACTAATAATTGAACGTGCATTAAATAAGTACAAAAGTTTTTTTTTCTGTGACTATTCTTAGCATCATATATATATACATATATATAGTGGACTATTCTTTCAACTTACAGCTCAGACCACAATGGATGGAACTAAAGTTAAGCACATTGATAGTTATGTATACGTGTCCTAAATAATAATTTCGCGCCATAATTTTTGTTTACGTGTTGTGCTTTCCTTGACGCCGCAATGTAAAGTCGTTTTACCAGAGCAACATAAAATTCAACAACGTTAAGGTCGAAACGAGTACCTCAACATGGTAAATTTTAATCAAATACTGTGTATTGTTACAGAAAATTCATCCCTCTGCACATAATTGAAGAGGACAGCTACGAAAAAGACATGCTGTTTTATGTCAACCTTGGTGAACCAGAACTGCTTGGGGGTAAGGATAAATTTAACCTGCCTTTATTATTTTTATAATCGTAAATATTACTTATTTTCAAATAATCTTCTAAGATAGGTTAAAAAATCACCGACTGCAATTGTTGAGGATGTTCGTGTATACAATGAACACACATCTATTTATTTTGGATATTATTATTATTATAAAGATATTATCTATAAAATTGGAGTGTTTTTCTGCTCGGCGTCTCGAGCCGGAGTGCGTCCGCGTGGAGGGGCGCGGCGCGGCTACGTTCACACCTATTTATCCATTTGACAGGTAGATGCGCTTGCGCTATGCGCTATGAATTGTTTGTGTGAACAGCAATAGAGCCGGTTTTCTCATCAATCATCAATAGATCAAACATTCATAGTTAAGGTAACAAATGGTTAAGTTTTTGAACATTTTCTGATCCGTAGTCTTATCACCAGTAATCTATAATGCGACCTGTCGTTATTATACATACATATATATATATATATATATATATATATATATGTATGTATAATATATATATATATATACATATATATATATATATATGTATAATAACGACAGGTCGCATTATAGATTACTATAATGCGATATATATATATATATATATACTATGATCATGATGGTCTAAATTTTAACGTAAACTAAATAAAGAAGGTATTTGACTGGAATTCATCAACTAGATTCCTTTTTTTAATCATTGGTTGCCTTAATTATGTATATGACTTGATAGATTTAAATGTATAGGAAATAAATATTAACAAATATGAATTGCGTTATATAATTGATTGTGAGTGTTGATTTTGACTATTATCCAGTATGAACTGGATTTTATTTTACTCATAATTGAACACCAAAGTAAATATGTTTTAGTCTACCAAATAGTACTTAATATTTGCGTTGAAATTGTTACGATGTGCAAACAATACGCAGTTCACTGTGATGATACTTTATTATAAAAGCACGCAATTAGAAATTAATATATTCTAAACATTTACTTCTAATAGTTAATCATTTGTTTAAGCCTGATACCGGTAGATTGATCTCTTAGAGTGGAGTTCACCAAAATTTAAGCGTCCGATTACCGGACGTCTCGGTCAAGCAGTTTAACTGTTTGTTAAAAACTGATTGGCCGACGACGGTTAAATTGATAATCGGACGTTTGGAGAATTCCATCCTTAATCATGTATGACATCTATTGAGCATGACAAAAATACTTACTCGGTAAGGCATTTTCTTGAGAATTTTGAACCAACCCTTGCATTGATCTCAAAAAATACCCTGTTATAAATGCTTTTGTAGAGTTCACTTAAAAAATTAAAAAAGAAGTAAGCACTGTCATTAATAATCATCAAACTTTGTTAATTTCCTAGTTATAAGTAGGCACTATGTATAAAATAATCTATTGAAAATTAGTTTAATATTTTACATGACCAAAGCATCTCAAAATAAGCTTGAATTCCACTCTCTAATTTGATAAAGGTGTTGGAGGGGGCGAAACAGAGACGTGCTTATTGTTGCTTATTGTATAACAAAAATATTTAACTACATCATAATTTCGAACATAACACAAGCCACATTATTTAGACTATTTTCATTTATCCCCAGAATTTTCTCATGCAAATTTTCATGCAATTTCAATAAAACGTTGAAGGTATTGTGAAAGTATTCTGGGGATTGTTAGTTTTTAGTAACTAACTATGTAATTATTTATAAATCTACTTACCATTTCTTTAACCGATGCTTTGGTGAATGTTGCTCTAAATAGTATGTATTTAGTTTTAGTGGCTTAGCTAAATATTTTAGTTTAGGTGCTTAAATAATTAGAATACGTATAAATATTGTATAAAATAGTTAACAGTCGTAGTTTGCATGACAGTATAGTACGTTTTTTTAAAATTTAGTTAAGTACCTTTAAATATTACCGTAGAAAGTTTTCACATGTTAATCTAGGAGTATTTTAGAACTTGACCTAATTGATAGGGTTGTTCACCAACTGGACACAAAAAACTGTGACTAAATGTTAAAACTCAAAGTAATAAGTATATATATTGTTATTTTGTCATCTGGACATATTTTTTTTTCAACTGCCTTTATTAAAATAAAACACGACTAACTAATTACAATACTGCAGCTACTACAATAACATTTGAGAAATCCACTAGCTATTGTTAGCCTATAGATAAATCAAATGTTCTAACCCGCTACCGGCTGGCAGCGTACCCAGAATGCTAGCAGCATTGCCACGTTGAATTGCAATGCTGACTCGTTGAGCCAAATATGTGCCAGCATTTTGGTCTTGGATCATGGATCAAGCGCTCTGATAAATTTTGGAAAATCCGATGAGCTCCAGGTCTCCACGGGCCCAATGTCTCGGTCCCATACGGTTCAAATATGTAACCACTACCTTTTTTTTTTTTTTTTTTTTTTTTTTTTTTTTTTACGTGGGGAAAATGCATTTACGCACTTCCGCCTACCGGGAAAGTAGGCGGGGTGTGACGGGCTCGCTCGAGCATCACCGCTCCCTGGGGGGCCTCATGGCCCCCAACCCTAACTGCACCCACAGCAGCCAGGGTCCACTACCGACTAAAACCCACGGTGTCCATCCTGCCGCTAGAACGGAGGGAGCGCGGGGTACATTTGCATACCGCGCCCCCACCACGGCCGTCCGTTTCCGGACCCCTCCAGGGGGGAGGATGACCCTCCCCCTCGCGACCGTGCCGGGACCAAGAGCACGGCCGCACCACCCCGGGGACCACACAGTGCAAGGAACGCCAGACTTCCCACATCCGACGCTCGTGGTCCCCTGCGATGGGCCAGATGGAGCAGCCCCATCGCCAGCCGCTTCGGCCGCCACCCTCCGACGGCGGCCATATCGGCGCCACAGCAGGAGACGAACTGAATCACTCCCGCCGCAGCGCCTCCTCAGCTGCAGCACCGTCCAACACGGCGCCGCTGCCCCCCTCAGTTGCAGTGCCTTGCAGCAGCACCGCAACCTACCGTCAAGTGGACCGCTCCTCGTCGGCTTGGCGAGCAAAGCCTATCGGGAGCAGTCCCGGCCTGAATATAATAAACATACATAAATAAATGGATATAAATAAACATACATAGATATGAGACACGCGAGGCGCCGGGCGATGTCTAGTTACGTCTAATTCAGAGGAATTAGACCAAGAACAGGCAGCACCGCGAGAAGGTAATCGCCAGACTTGCCTTGAGGATCATCACGACCTGCGCTTCCCCCAAGACCGTAGCCTCCCTACTCATCACGGGATGAGTAAAGAAGGCCTGGACTTATCCAAAACAAGCAACGTAAACGCTGCAAGCATAGGCATAGCAACTATTTAATGGATAAACCCAGACCCGCCCATGTAACCACTACCTAGGTTAGCATATTTTAGCCGTTTCAATTGCTCCGCCGAATAAGCTGCATTATTGTTCGCCGGACATTTGTATGTCGAGTTGGTAAATGATCCAATTGATGCTATTGGTACGAACAGAATACTTCTTAACTTTTCAATATTCGTCTGTTTCTGAAACTACATAAAAACGAAATTATATAACAATTTGGGACGGATCAACCTTTCTTTACTTATGTTAAATAATTTATATATAAACCCTTTTTGCATTTGGCTAATTTAGTGTATAAAATGATCAATTTATTTATTGAACTAAATCAGTTTGTCTGTAGAAGTACCTATGGCTTGTTCAGTACTACACATCTTTGTTTTTAAGAAGCTAAATGCAAAAGGCAATTATTAAGATCCGATCATATCCCATCGATTAAGATTCCATACAACATCATCACTTAACATCAGATGAGCCAGTTGCCTAACGTAAGCTTTTGAAAAGTAAAATAAAAAGATCTGCTTTGGAACGAAATATGGGTGGTTCAATTAACAATAATCAACTAAAAAAATAATTTATAAAGGAGTGATAGAATTATGGTGGGAGTGTCGGCTGCCATCTTGAAGAACACAGATTTGATGCCCACCAACGCTTACAAGAATTTTATTAATACTACGTGAATAGAAACGCGAGCGAATCACCGAACCAGATTATTAGTTTTAAAAATATATTATACACTAGCTAGACCCCGCGCTTTCACCCGCATGGTGATGATGATGATGATGATTAGCCTATGACATTCACAAATAACGTGGCTGTCTGTGGTAAAAGAATAATCGGAATTGGTCCAGCCGTTAACGCGTGATGCTATGACCAAGGGAAACGGGGGTTCGTATTTAAATATACAGATGTTTTGTTAGTGTTATTTATTTGCGAAATTTACTTGTTTTTGTATGCACTAACTAATTAGTGAGATGTGATCGGACTAGACTAGATCTAGACATTTGATTAGTTTGTTATATCGCTTACAATTTTTTTGCATGAAACATAACACAGACGTGTTCGAAACATACCTGCCGGACACTTCGGCGAACATCTCCATACAGTTCCAAGGTAAGAGTAACCTACTTAGTAAATACATTGGTGATATTTAGAGCCAGATCACAAGCTACTTCTATCTTCTGTATTATATTCTGTATCTTTTTTGTTAAATTCACGTGGTTTTGACACATATACTCTAGTCATAGTCAATGATGTTTTACTAAGGACGTATATTCATACTGCGCGGTGCTCAGATTTTGTTCCTTTACGACATAAACATGCTTAATGCGACAGATAATACGGTATAATTAATATAGAAAAAGGATAGCTATATGTTTAGACTTACGCTTGAAATACGCGTCGTAATGAAAATTACTACATATGACTTAATTTTGCCGCCTCAGTTTCCGCGCGCTTGTGCGACATCTACCTCATATAAACATATAAAATCATTGAGTCATAGCACTCTACCCAGAGTTAGGCACCGCGTCCGCGAGAGCTTTTTCGTCTAGAAAAAGACCACCGAATGTGATTCAAACTATAGTCGGAACCCCCTGACTTACTACGTGAGTAATTCTCGTGTTTTATATGTTCATAATTTTGTATCCTCTGTAATGAGCAAAAAGTCTCTACATTAAAAATATCTTCAAAAAATCAGGCATCTATTTCATGTATTTATGTCTGTCTGTTGTTATCTTAAAAGTGAAGAACTGATTTAATATATAACATAGAATAACTAATACATGGACAGAGAGAGCATCCACATTTCAAAATGAGATGCCCAGTAAAATAATAATAATAATAATATGGGACAACATTCACACAAGGTCTTCAGCTCCCAAACTAGGCAGAGCCTGTACTATGGTAACCTGATGACTGATATATATACTTATATACATACTTAGGAAATATGATATAAAATAATCTTTTAACTTTTTTTTATACATACTTATATACGTGTGTACGGTGTGTATATACACCCAAACACAGGTCAAACAGACACGTTCGTACATACAAATGTTTGACCTGTCCGGGAATCGAACCCGGGACCAGCGGCTCAGAAGACCCGACCAGTCGAATAGATGTTAAATTTCAATAGGACGTCAGAACCGAGCAATACCTCAATATAACTTAGTGTCAAAAAAAAACCTGCTACCTTTTTTCGGCTGTGAACAATATGGAATGTATCCTCAGTCTTTTTAAATAATAAGTGCGTTCTGGATACCTTCATTAAATAACATTTTCTTTGATTGACTGATTTTTGATTGATTGACTTTGACTTTCTTCATTCTTTAAATCTTATTTAATCTTGCCAGAATTGGAGCATTTCAACCACATTCTTCTTCTATAAAGATTCATTCATTTTGTAATCATGGAATTCAGACTATGTTATTATGTAACTTGTGTACATTTATTTGAAAGAAAAAATCGGATGGGAAACTTATATATATATATAATTATAGATTATAGATATACATTTGCAAATATTATCATGTCTTTACAGGAATATTAACCTTTTCATAGAAATGGACTTCCCAACTTTTGGGACGAACAACAATTTTCCTTATTACCTTCCGCGGAAGGTCAATTGTCGATGAATTAGGAATCAGTGAGGAGTAGGGTCTAAAGCTTAATTTGTAAGGAACCCACGTCTGGACGCGACCTCATATTTTCCAGTTACGTTGAATTCTTTATTTTTATTGCAAGATCCTTTTTTAACAGGAATATACTAGACTTCGAATACATTGTAGCATTTAAAATAAATATGGAAAAAAACTATGTATGCTTAGTTAAAATGTTATTTACTGTTATAAATACGTTTTTGACGGACACAGTGGCTTAGTGGTCCATGACATGACTCCTTGTCCCCGGTTCTTCTCCACGTGACGGGTGATAGGTATATAGCGTAATTGTAAAATTACCTATTAAATTTTTTTTAACAAAAAATGCAACCGACTTCAACACTCAAAAGTGTGAAATAACTTGTTGAAGTCGGTACCATGATAGTTCACACAAAAGTAACTATCATCACAATATTGTGCTCATGGTACCGACTTCGACAAGTTATTTCGTACTTTTGAGTGTTGAAGTCGGTTGCATTTTTGTTAAAAAAAATTTTTTTCACCCTTTTCAGTGACCTTTGTTACTCACGGGATCAATTAATTGTCATTGTGCGTTCTGCGATGTCTTCAACCGCGACAATAATATCATCAAGATACGCGTAGCACTTTTCAGTTATTCCAGTATAACTAAAAAACCGCTCGTCCGGTTTTGATGAAATTTGAATGGGACCACCACGGAAGTATACTATCTAACAAAAAAAGAATCATCAAAATCGGTTCATAAACGACGAAATTATCCGCGAGCACAAATAAAAAAATTAATAAAAAGCACATTATATACGGTTAATTGAGTAACCTCCTTTTTTTGAAGTCGGTTAAAAATGTTGAAAAATGGCCATCATTTCGAACAACTACATAATTGAATTAAAGAATACGAAATACAATGCATTTTATTCACTTTAGCTATCAGTTTTATTGCGAAATTGACTGCCTACACGATCGACAACGACAAAAGTAATAAAACTTTTTTAATAAGACCCGGTTGGAATTCTTTTTTTAAATATATAATGACATTTTTCTTTTAACTAAATTTGATGGCATGGTTCCTAACATTTTTGTATGTGTTATAGTCAGACTTACACATACTGACCCTTAAAAATGGCCCATTCCATATAACTTGACAGCTGACAGCTGTTAGGCCAATAAATTATACGAAAGTTGATGAATGTGTACGTGATACGTAAATTAAGTGATATAAAATGTACTGATACTATATCAGTACATTGTACCTACTGATATAGTATGTATGTGTGTGTGTACTGATATTGTTGTGATACAATGTACTGATACTATATCAGTACATTGTACTGATATAGTATGTATGTGTGTGTGTACTGATATTGTTGTGACATTGTATATCACTTGATTTACGTGGTATATGCTGGAAAGTGACTCTCCAACCAAGTTTGAACTGATTTGCAGTTCTTCATCTGAGAGTTATGATCGTGCCAAGCGGCAGGCGCTAATGGTAGAGTAATTAAGTTTGCAGCAAATATGACGTGAGTCTTTGCCGGTTCTTAGATAATAATAATGCTAGTGACTATAGGTAATAGTGATAAAAACAATGCTTTCCTTTGTCTGAATGTTTCAGTTCTTTGTTCTTATGTGCACATAACCTGCTGGATCCCATTAAAATCCAAGAGTCAAGAAAAACAAAGCTGTTCTTCAAAGACCTCGCTAACGATAGCTTGAGCAAAGCTTGGCATCAGACCCGTATATAAATATGAGAAAAAGCGCTGAATTTGTTATTCAAACCAACTCTGTTGAATAATTTACCGTACATTTTGTTTTGCGAAGAAATTATGTGCCGCCGTGCCAGGACTTAATCTGTTTACGGATTGTGAAAAAAACGCTTGAAATGTATGGGGAGTTGAAAGTCGAGCTTGGAAGTAATGTTGTTTGAAAAATACACTAATGTGTTCGTAATAGAATCTGTTTTTGTATAAATATAATGGAATTACAAATGTCAACAACAACGTAATTACATAAAGGGTACGCGTTCCTGATATAAAGTTACAGTACTATGATATTAGTAATACCTATATAACATACACATAGAGATACATTTTTAAGGCGATGATAGCTCGGTGGTGCGTCGGCAATCGAAACTGACGGATGCTGGTTCGATCCCCACCAACAGCTTGAGCTTCCGGTGAAGGTAAAACCGTAATCAAATTCCCAACATGGTTGTAGGGTACCTACTTTCGAGTACCTGCATGGCTAGCTCAACTTTGAAAAACTATCACCAAATACATAGTGTGTACAGGCAGCAGTCCTTAAAAGCCAGTAAGCATTCTAGGTCTAGCGTGATAGCATCTTCGACCACATCGTCACTGACCATCAAGTGAGATAGTGGTGAAACGCTAGATCTAGTCAGTATATAAAAAAAAGGAAAAAAAAACGTCACTACTACGTACCATTAAACCGCGGGTAACTCCGCGGGGCACAGT
The DNA here is from genome assembly GCA_934044485.1 of Apeira syringaria. Lineage (NCBI taxonomy): Eukaryota > Metazoa > Arthropoda > Insecta > Lepidoptera > Geometridae > Apeira > Apeira syringaria. The sequence goes on along the minus strand of OW203658.1, from coordinate 5,712,543 downwards.
ATAAAACTGGAATGAAAACTGTACTAAAATCCACAAAATAAGCCAGAGAGCTAGTGAGTTTTAAGCCTCACACTTTACGTGGCCTCAGACAGGCGCTTGAAGTTTATATGTGTATGTAGATTTTGTTTTGGGTCCGCGCTTTATTAGGCCATCGTGAATAAGATCTACTTAGGTTGCGTCCTTTATAGGAGTGTAAAAAAGTTTTGCGTTGGTCCCTTTTGGACTGGTTCAGGGCCAGGTAAACAAATCTACGATAGCAGAATACTTGTTTGAGTTTAGGACAATACTACTTGGTTGAGATTAACTAGCGGATTATACTCAATACAGAACGAAATTTCCTATTTCCGTGAAGCGATCGAAATTTAAAAGACACAAACATTTTAATGGGGAAAATAATTCAGGCTCTCATCATCGTGAAATCCTCGCGGTTCATCACCATTGGGCGCTTTTGCCGATACTGTCAGTAGTGTGTATGCGGGAACAGTGCTTGTATGGACTGCAAAATATTAAATGAGGGTATTTTCATAAAAACGAATCCTTTCAAGCTGCAAGATGGATACTGAAAGATTAGCCGTTATATCCGCGCCTTTAGACAAAGCATACCGTAATCACATAAAACACCACTGATGTAGGCACTTTGCTCGTTATTCCAGCCCTCTCGTGACCACCATCAATGATTTTGATAACTAAATATTAACCCGATAGTATTTTTCAAAAATTGTTCACGGCTACTAGGACTGCAGAGACAACAGAAACTTCAATATTTCACACAGTAGTGAGTTGATATCAGAATAAGAATAACGTTTGATTTATTCTACTGTATACCTTACTCTACTCTACTGTACTATACTACTTTATTTTGCTTACATACTCCGGGTGGATTTACTGGAATGTATAGTTGCGTATGTTAAGGCATTAGAAAATGTTGAATATTTAAATTCAAATTTATTCATTATCGTGTACGGCGCGGCGCAGTGGTCAAATTTTTGTAAAGGTGTTTAGTTTATTTCTTTATGATTTTCCATAACTAGATGCTACATAAAACGAATTTTTTGCATTATATTGTCTTACTTAACAACAAAAAAATATTTTTTATTTTATTTTTTACAACCCCAACCTTACCCTAGCCGGTTCTTACGAGGCACAATACGCCTGCTAACAGCGAGCTTTATTCATGTTATATATAATAATGAACACGACATTTAGTTACAAATTTTGGAAAACTAGAGTTATTTTTCTCAGAAATTAATTAAGATATCTGAGTTTTCAGACGTATTTATTTACTCGTAAAAAAAGCTTGGCACCCTACTCAAAAGAAGGTAATCTGTTCCTAAACCTCTTTTTTTTCTCTAATTTTGAACTGAGAATCATATAACAATTTTTTTAACATGCTGATATAGCATCGAGCATATTTTTTATATACAACAACATAAATATAAAACCAAGGAGTTTCGCACCCATTTTAGTACCTATTTTGTTAAAGTATAATTTTCAACAATAGAAATTATAAAAACAAAAACAGGTGAATAAATAAAATACTTTTAGATTCTGTCCAATACATTAATGCCGTGATTATTTTATATTTGCCCTAATTTTGTTATTTAATCGAACTAGTTAAAACTTACTATTTTTATTAAATTGATAAATATCTACTCTATTTGGGATAAAACTCAAATTCGTATGGCACATACAACGCTATCTCTAGTTTTAGACGAGTTTTATTAAAATATTATTTCAATGCTGGACAATCGAAGACAGTTTTAATCAGCACCAAATGAGTATAAGTGCTGACTGATTTTACTTAAAACTACCCGCAATTTTAATAAAGACATTTAATTTTAGTGTTGTTATTGACAAGTGTCATACTGATTTGGAGTTTATTGTCACCATATAAGTGTGATAAATCAAACTCGGCTTGTACGATTATTGTCTATAGTTTGCAGTCCACAATACATAGTGACTGTAATGTGTGTGTAATATTATACTGTATCTAATAACAATTACTTTATTAGTTTACACTCCACATCTGTGTTTGAGTTTACTGGCTGACGATCCGGGCTAGAATGCCTCAAAAAGATTACAACAATGCTCAACTAACATTTCTAGCTCCGATCGTAAACCTTCACTCTACCAGTATTCTGATTGGTCAAACGTTCACATTGGTAATGCCATCCAATGCTACCACATTTCACAAAATCAAATCACCTTACAATACTACCACTTTACAAAAACAAATCACTACAATGTTGCTATTTCAGAATATTGGTATAGTTATTTGATTGCCACAAAATATTTAAAAATCATGACATAAGGGTTTATCTTGCATATCTTATTTGCCAGAATTTTAGTTTAGTTTAGTTGAACAAGAGATTCACGACCAATGCTGAAGCATCATCAACATGAACTCTTCTTTGATTACAATCGGGTATTTAGTAAAACTCAAACGATTCTAGAATGCAAAGAGATAAAGTTGCTTGTGTGAAATTAGTTTTTACTTATTATTTTATTTTATTTTTTTCTTAGGTTTAGTTTTTTTACAGTATAAATATCAAAAACAAAAATTAATAACGATATTATAAAAAACCTAAACCTAGAGTTCCGCCAGCGGCGGGGCAGGGCCCAGGCTACCGGTGGTTAGGTCTGCAGAGTGAGGAATCTCCGGACAATACGTGCCGTTTCAAGGAGTACCGCCTTCTGCATCTGACCCTTGATCCAACCGTCTAGCGAGAGCCTCTTAAGATGTAGCTCTTATTTTATTTATTATTAATATTTAAGACTTAGCACTATATGTGAGAGTTCAGCCGGGGAAGTACTGCCATCATATTAAGTACCTCTACCGCAGGGCATTAGTGTTTGCATAACTGTGTTCCGGTTTGAAGGATATCCGCTTCAGGTTCGGGTGAAATGATAGGCACATGAGACTTACCAACATTATGTCTCAGGGTGACGGGTGGAGTGCAGTTCATTACGAATTTTATCTGTCTATGTCTTGGCTTGCTCTGTCACCTTATCCAATAAAAAAACCACTGGAGATACAATTTAACACGAATATTTATCACGATTTATCTGTTAATAGTGCCTGATAATAGAATGAAAGTAAACATATTTAGGATGATTTTTAATGAACATTATTTTATATATTTTTTTATATTTGTATATTTTTCTTGAGATCTATGCAAGCGTATTAAAAAATAATACAAATATTATTATTTGTATTATTTTTTTATTCCAATACGGAAATATATTTTTGTATAGTTTAATAAATTATAACATTTATTATGTGTTTATTACTATTTGTCACTATCTTTATATTATTTGATATGTTATTTTATCTTCTTATTTTCTTTTTGCTTACTTTGGATCACCTGTTTCTTCTTCTCAATATTTGGCAAGTAAGATCGCTTTTGTTCATTGCAATACATTGACTGCGATATGTTTTGTATTTATTACAAATGAATATTGAATATTTATATAATTAGTATAATACATTATTAGCTAGAAAAGTAGAATTTTGTATGATTTTAATGAGTCAGTATATCGCTTGTGTACTGTATTTTTATATTGACTAAGCCAATGATGTTTCACTAAAGATGACGTATATTCATACTACGCGGTGCTCAGATTTTGTTCCTTTACGACATAAACATGCTTATTGTGACAAATAATACGGTACAAATAATATAGAAAAGGATAGCTATATGTTTAGACTTGCGCTTGAAATACACGCGTAATCAAAATTACTACAATTGACTTAATTTTGCCGCCTCAGTTTCCGCGCGCTTATGCGACATCTACCTCATATAAACATATAATAGCATTGGACTAAGCAGGTATACATGGGTGAAGTGAATGATGGTGTTGGAGGAGGAACGCATAGGCGAACGTTCCGAAATCAGATTGAGCAAGTTCTAACAATGGGCCAGGGTATCAATTCTACTAGCATATTGCATAGATTGTTAATGAATTGTCGTTTTTGCTAGTTTTGTTATTCTACTTGGTACATAAATTAGAATGGCTACACAGATTTTATTCCTACCGCAATACAATTACCTTCAATGCAATCAAGATTCAATTGTAATTTTAGCGGAATACCAAGCTTTATTACGATAACATTTGAATCGCTATTGCATTGTTTATGGATTGCTTGTCCTAAATAAGAGAATTGGCACCCTGGTCAAGACTAAACCAAAACTCTTTATGAACGGTCTGATAAGCATGGATGAAAAGATGGAAGTGTGTCGGGATCGTAGCAATAGCAAGGAAGTGGTCTCTGCCCACCCTTACCGGAAAGAGGCGTGAATTTATGTATGTATGTGTTTTGTATTGCATTTTTAGGGAGTGTCCAGACCTGACGAATGCGCAGCTCGCGCGCCGCTTGCGAGCTGCGCATTTGTCAGGTCAGGCACAGCCTTATATATTTAAGTTATATATTGTCTTATGTAGTGTATTCTATAATTGTAATGTAACAAACCGACTAGGACTCACGTGGTAAACACTGGAGAGTATCGTCGAAGTCGGAGAGTAATTTTCCAGTGTTTACCACGTGAGTCCTAGTCGGTTTGTTACATTACAATTATGGAAGAAACTCGCGTTAGTTTTCAGACTCAAAGTGTATTCTATGTTATTCAATGCTACATTTCTTTAAGTATATATTATGTTAGAAGCGCTCGTAGTACACTTTACCTATGTAGTTTTAGCTGATCAAATAGATTAAGTACTTTACTACTCGCGCTCGTTGGGTAACCGCTAGTAGCATTTTCAGCAGAGCGATTCCGTGCTTCGGCACGTTAAGACATCGGTTGATTGTTGATTTAAATAAAACAGTGTTTTGTCATGACCTTGAATGCCCTTGGGCGTGGGCGAACTGAATACTCAGACATTGGGCTGATATATACATACTTATTACTTATATACAACGTTTCCCAAAATGAAATGATAAGCTGGTACCGGTGTATGGTCAGGTCCATAATACCTAGGGAAAAATAATTTAACAAATCCAACTCTTTTTTTTTCAATGTTACATTAATGTTTTTTAAACATTTGTAATTTGATACCCTACACCATATGATTAGACACTGTGGCTACAAATATGAACATACTCTTGTATTTTTTTTTGTATTAGCTACTTAAATAACATTGCAATTCCAAATAGATCCACACAATTCAAACTTTATATACAAAAAATCTAATAATAATATTAGAACTCACGTTCATGATTACTTTACACTGTTTTTTACGGGTATAACGTGGTACTTACGCGTACACTTACACGTGTACACTTATACGTCCCGTCTCGCACTGAGTGCGAGACGGGACGTTACGACTAACGCACCGCACTCAAGATCCTGATGAAGGCTTCCGGAAGAAGCCGAAACAATTGTCCATCGTGATATCGACTACGCGTAAGTACCACGTTATACCAGGAAAAAACAGTGTAAAAAAAAAAAATGTAACTTTATATTTTAGAATATTTTAACTTTTCATAAATTTTGACATGCTACTGTGTAAAAAAATGTATCAAAGGTAACACGGCATGTTGTTACATAAATTAGCAACTCATCAAGATTCTAATATGCTACAATACTTTAATAACACTTGCAAAAATTCTACGAACTTTCTTATCAACAACAAAAATGACTATGTATATTTACCTACCCGCATTGACTAGCGTGACAGACCATCTGTCTTCTCTGAGAGAAAGCCTGTGTCCTATCAGTGGGCTTTTTTATGATATGTTAAGTTTATAGGAAAATGGTAAGTACCCATACAGTAGAATTTAACAGATAGATAATATTTCTTTTTAATACTGTATAAGTAAGCTCAAGCTGTTGTTGGTGTTCGAACCAGTGTCCGTCAGTTTGACAGGCGACGCTTCCCCCGCTGAGCCATCAGCGCTTCGAATAATACTGTTTCAATTTGAGAGCAAGCCTAGCTTCTTGGTTGCCAACTGAACCTAAAATTCAATTGAGAATTCAATATTGAGCGCTTAAAAACAATGTTACACCTAAAATTCTAATAAAAATTATTTGGCCATCTACACATTAGATGGCCAAGAAATACCACGATAGTGTATTTGGCAAAGCGACTGAACGATATTTGAGAGCTTCAGGCTTGTACAGATAGAAGCTTGTTTGTTCCTTCTTAAATTTGTAATAAAATCGATTTCAGTATGTTTATGCTACAAATGAAATTATACCAAATTCAAATTCAAATTCAAAATATTAAATTTGTGATACACAGGTTTATAAATAATATAGCTGTTAAAATAATATAATCAGTGCAAGCTGTGATCAGCCATATTGGCATACAAATAATGATGTTTGTCAAATAACGTAGTACAATAAAATAGAATTAAATATTATAAATAAAATGATGTCATTTGCGGCAGGTAAAGCAAATAATTTAAAATAGTACGAAAATCAGTCAAACAAATTCGAACACTACTAGACTTGAATTGTAAAATGTCCTTAATAGAATAAAATGCATTTTCAATTAAAAATTTAAATAATGTTCGTTTAAAATGTGTCAACTCGACTATCTCGGTAATTGGTTTTGGAATCTTATTATAAATTGTATATTGTATAAATTGTATCAGACTGATAAATCCGAAATCCTTGTGTTGAACAAACTAGATAACAATCTGAGGGTATTCGACAAATGAAATTAATACAGAGTTAGCAGGATTCGGCGGTCGCCAATCGGATTATATGGGTCAGCTCTTCGACTATGCGATTCAAGGTTTTGAAATTGCTCGTGATAGATACAATTCTCTAAGCCGGCTTGCACTAACCAAATTATCCGAGATTTTCGCTGATCTGAGATTAAATCATGATTTCTGCTCGCATTCTTTTAATACTTTATAGATAGTTCGTTCATATCTCAGTTGATGGTCAGTGACGAAGATGTTATCACGCTAGACCTAGAATACTTACTGGCTTTCAAGGACTGACTGAACACACTGTTTTTGTGGTTAGTCAGGCAATTTCTCGAATAGCCCTACCACGTGATGGGAATTTCATAACAGTGGTTCCATCATCGGAAGCTCAAGCCGTTGGTGGAGATCGAACCAAGCAGCGTCCATCTGTTTGACAGCCGATGCTCCCACCGCAGAGCTTCACCGCTTAAAAATTTTTGTTTTGATCCGAGATTCAGGCGAAAATCTTGGTTAATTTAAATAGTTAAAACGCCCTAAGAGAAATACAATTTAACTCCTTCGACACATGCCACGAGGATATCAAATACTGTCGATCTGTCTTCTATATCTGTATGAAATATCATTCGAATAAAACACTAATAACTAATTACAATACTGCAGCTACTACAATAACATTTGAGTAATCCACTACAGGTCATATATCATGGGACGTTCTATGGCTGAGATGATGATGATGACTCAGAAACAAACTTAGACAGAACAATACACGACCTGTTGATACTCGTCACGCAGTTACGGCCCTTTACAAAATCGACGATTTTGTTTGCTGATTTGTACTCATGTCAGTCAACCCACAATTGACGGAGTCGATCGAGAAGCGTAATTATTAGAGAAATGTTGTGTTAATATATGGCGCACTACTATCTGAATTAAAATATAGATTAAATTATGTGATACCGTAAGTAGAAAGGATTAGAATCTTCAATCATCAGGGTAAGTCGGTGGCGAAGGCTTTTGGAGTTGTTAGCCGAGCGGTGATACCTTGTTAACGGTAACCCGACAAAACGAGAATTAGAATGTAATATAATCTATGGTGCTTCCTCTTGGATTGTTGGATACTCTAATTTGTATTGAATGTTAGTAAAACACATACACAAAAAATATACACAAATTTAGTTTTGAAAACTCTATACATGGCGGATAATTGGCCGAGTATCAATGTAGTTTTTTTACCATACTAAAGATTTCTCCAGGTTTTACTTTTGTTTACAATCACGTCTTTATTGTTATTGTTTGGAGCACAAATCAAATTGCAACAAGTATTGCAATCGTAGTGCAGTCGTATTCGAAAGTATTGAACTGTTATGTTATCTAGTACAAGAGCAATAAATTGATAGTTTTTACGTCTAATATGTTCGTGATTCAATTGTTTATACAATAGGGATACTAACACTCTGAAGCAAGTTATTCCCAGCCAGGAATCAGGCCCAGTTTTATGTGAACCATAATATTTAATAGTGCATATTTTTCAGGAAAACCTGAAAACTTGAATGCGTTCCTTTCAAGAAAATCTTTCTGCCTTTTCTTTTCAAAACGCTGCATATTTTCCGAGTGCTCGTGAACTGAATGGATAGCTGCCCAGTTCCAAGGGCAGCCCATTAAACCTCCACATTTCTATGTTTCAGTCACAGTCAAACAAATATATAGCCAGAAGGTTTACTCCGGTTGCGCATAAAGGTGAAGGGAAAAATTTATGTATACATTAATTTATATTCCTGTGAAGGATACCGTTATCAAATTTCCAGCATAGTGGTAGGGTACTTTCGAGTACGCGCCTGGCTACCACCACAGCTACCACTCTCAAGTTTGAGAAACTGTCGCCAAACACGTAATATGTTCAGGCAGCAGTCGTTGAGGTCTAGCGTGATAGCATTTATACATATACGACTGCATCGGTTTAAGCTATAACATGTACAAAATATTTCATAATCGCGTTTTTTCCTCAAATATGCGATAATTTATATTAAAGTTCGAACCGAATTAAGTGTTATATTGCAAGTGAACCACAATCGAACTCTTTGATACTTAATAGCTGACACTTTAATTATGTACATAAGTTACAGTTTACATAAGGAAAAGGAATATAAATCACCGGTATTGTTGCGGCTTTTGACCGCGGCTTCAATCGCAATCATATAGTACTATCATATCACATAAAACTAAAAAGTAACACATGTATTTTACACCAAAATATTTAAATATAACTACATAAAGTTCTATCATATTCACCCGATTTTATCTATCGCAGGCGCAAGTACTATGAAAAGAATATAATTTGGTCAAAACTGTCAAAATTAGATTTATTATTAGAAAAAGTTGGACCAAAACCGTTATACTCACCTCTTTACGAATACTCATCCAAATCTGTTCAGTGAAACTAACAAACTCGCTTTTGCATGTTATTAAACTAGATATTATAAATTTTAAAATTGATCTTTGTGTTTGTGACATATCGAAGGGTTTTTTTTATTTTGTCTTGTTATCGTACATGTTGATGTTAAGTGTTCCTTCTGATATTTTTACACTGTATCTCCGGGGTTTAGTTTTTACGCTCGACTTGCCAATGCATCAAGTGAATGGACGTGATGAATACAGGATGAGACTATCTGTTTTAAGATAGTATATATTTCAGCTTATATTTGTATGTAGGTTTTTAGCCCCTGGCACAAAAAAACAGTTCTTCTTCTCTATTTGTGCTATGTCTGTGGTACTATAACTCCGAGACGGATGAAGCTACTTTGAATAATTATTTTTATTTATTTATGATTTATATACAACTAGCTGCGCCCCGCGGTGTTACCTGCGATAAAATGGTACCTGGTATTGATGTGGGATGACCCCACGGAAACAGTGAATATTTTTGGGATAAAAAGTAGCCTATGTGTTATTTCAGAGTATAAGCTATCTTCATTCCAATTTTCATATAAATCCGAACAGCCATCCCAGCGTGAAAGAGAATATAATACATAAAAATATAATATACAATTGACAAACGACAGACAAACTTTCGTCTTTATTATAAGTATTATGTGATGTTGGTGAAATAACTTTATGTCTCAGTGTGACGAGTGCCGTGCAGTTCTTTACGAATTGTATCTGTCTATAAGCAGAGGCTATCACTTAACATCCTGTGGGCCTTTTTCTTGTTACGTCACCTTATCTCATAAAAAAAAAATATACCGAAAATATTCGTTTGTAGATAAGAATTATAACTGACTATCGTTTAAAAAACAATAAACATACAATTGCGTTAATCAATGTACACTAAAAACATTATTTTTAACCGACTTCAAACAAAGGAGGAAGTTCTCAATTCGACCCGTGTGTTTTGTAAAATTAAAATATATTAAATATACTATATTTGTTATTAAAACTGACTGGTTTTGACACATTATGAATGTATAAAACACGGGAATTACTCACGTAATAAGTCAAAGGGTTCCGACTATAGTTTCAACCACATTCGGTTGTATTTTTCAAGGAGAATACGGGGCGCTCGCGGACGCGGTCGCGATTCGCCTAGTACTGAGTACCTACTACTAGGCGCACTGCTATAAAACGGTACGCGCTACGGTAAACGCTACTATAATATATTATAGTTTAAAAAAATTGGTTGTCTGTAAAGTCGGTTTACGGACGATAGATTTACGTGATAACGTCATAATCATTTATGACTTTGACTTCGACTTCGACTTTGACTTCGACTTCGACTTTGACTTTGACTTTGACTTCGACTTCGACTTCGACTTCGACTTTGATTATTTTATGTAATACAAAACTCAGGTGGAACGTTACGCTGAACGTTACGCGGAACGTTACTATTTTTCATTTCGGCGTTCATCAATTTATAAAACGTTATCACGTCAAAAACATATGGGTCGAATATTATACGGGTAATTTGGTAAAATATATTATACCAAAGTTAAGAAAACTGGGAAACTCTAGAGTATTTAAGGCACGAGTGATTGGGTACTTTCTAAACTTACACAACATAATTACAACGACAACCCATGGCCAAAGCAAATAAAACATCTTGGAAAAGTATTATCTTCAATGCCCGCTGATACAAAAAAAAAGATACAGAAGCTAATCGCCAAATGAACAAAATAAAATAACTCAATCAACAGTCTTATACTATAACAATTAATCCCACTAATATTATAAATGTAAAAGTTTGGATAGATGGATGTCTGTTACTCAATCACGCCAGAGGGGCTCAACTGATTTGGATGAAATTTAGCAAAAAAATAGATTATGCCCTGCATTAAATATTGGCAGGCAAGGGCTGGATGCGGGCCGCTTCCAACAGGTCCTTGTGGAAATCAATGGGGGAGGCCTATGTCCAGCAGTGTATGTCCTATGGCTGAGATGATGATGAAATATTGGCTTATTTTCATCATCAACGTTTTTCATCACCACGCGGGTAAAACCGCGGGGCGCAGCTAGTCTTTTATTTAAGGATGTTGACATATTGGTTTTTTGATTTAACGTCTATTGTTAGTTAGGGATGCAATTTTCTACCCAGTACAAATAAGTCACGAAAGAAATGACCCGAACGGGTCAGCTGGTATGAAGTATGCGCGATTAGCTTTAATTATTTGCTTGAAAGTGTACCAACCGAGAATACTTCAGAAGTCATGCTTAATTATATATAATAATTGAATAGAGATTACCCTCTCGTAATCTTTTGTCACTCCCGCAGACGGCGAAAATCCTAACCCTGACGTGAATGAAGCTAACCACCTGGCAACCCTGCCGGAGGAGGAAGCCGTGGTCGCCATGATGGGACTGCCCAAAGCTGGAGACATCACTCGGGCACAGCTTAGGATAAAGGAAAGCAAGGAGTTTAAGGTACAAGTTTTTAATTCTTCTCATGTTACTGTACCTAATGAACACGTTTTGAAACCTTTATGCAAAGAATGAATGGCCTCTCGGTTTCTTGCCGTTCCGCTATTTATTTTGGCATGTGGCATTATTTTTGGAATTTTACTAACGTGTATAATTTCTATATTATACTTAATGGTTTTATTTTATAAAAAATATTTCAAGTTGAATTTTAACGTAAAATTGTGTTTCAGGGCTAATGCCCAGAGTGAGCCTATGCCCATAGAATTTTATCTTTAATTAAATTTTATTGGCTGCTATTCGGCGGGAAATAAGAATTTTTATTTATTAATTCCACTATCCTAATTTCATCGTCAGCCAACCAGAGGTACAGCAATGTACTATCTTTACAATGTACTTTCACGTACTAAGCGTCTCCTGCACTTTCAAACTGCGCACTACCAAACTATAGTGCTACGCAATGATCGAGACTAAATTTTTTTATAGACGTCGTCTTGGAGTTTCAATTGACTAGTAAATAGGTGTATTGGGTCTAGTTTATGTGGGCTGACTGCATTAGTTGACAATGAAATGGGAAGACTAATTTAGATGCTAACTAATAATAAATAACAAGTATTTGATTTTTACAACAGTATTATGCTTAGCAATTTGGGTCTGAAAACGGAAAAACTGGTCGGAGAGTAATTTTCCAGTGTTCACCGCGTGAGTCCTAGTCGGTTTGTTACATTACAATTACATTACAAGTATTATGCTTGATGTTTTTTTTTATTATTCTCTTAACGTTTTCTAATACCTATATAATTGATTTAATTTTAAATCGACTTCGTATATAACTTTGGACATTAAATTAGATTATGTATGTATATATAGTTTTTGATATGTAAGTTAATGTTTAAATTTTAAACAAAAACAAATATAAAACAATCCAAACAAATAAATATTTGGATATAGATTACATTAGATTAGAAAATACTTAGGTAGAAGTTTAAGTAGAACTTTATGACTTCGGCTTTAAATACGTAAAGAGAGGGTACACATCTTATTGAAACGGGGAGGGAGTTCCACAGGCGGGTGACTTGTATACTGAATGATCCATTATAAAAAGAGCTAGTATGTGGAGCTATTGTGAGAGTATAATTTTCTGATGACCTTAAAGAATGAGGACATTGGAAAATTATGATGAAGGACATTGTAAGAAATTGAAACGTTCCTTCAAGTAACGAGGGGAAGAAGGATTAAACAATATTTTATAAAATAGACAGAGAATATGAGTATTCCGGCTAAGATATATAACAATGTAAGTACATTATTTATTTAACATTTCAGATTTTTTGTAATTTTAAAAAGTTTTCTTAATATGAATTGAAAAAATTTCAACATGATTATTGTTCTTCTTTTCTTTTTGCTTTATTCTTATATGGATTGTGTAAGCAACGATTTGTATAATCTGAATAATATGTGATTGTTTAGCCAAGTATGAAATCCAATATTGTATGGTCCATAAACAATTTTGATTCTGCCCTTATGATAGTAGCCAAACCCGTTTACGCAAAGTTGTAACGATAAAAGACATTACCAGCTCTCCCTCACAAACACACGTTTATTTTAATTACTTACAGTGAAGTATTGATTAGTATTTTAAGTCGTAAGCTCGTGGAAATCACTGGAGACTGCCGTTCTAGTTCATTCCGAGCAGAGGTTGGCCATTTGATTGCTATTCAGTATGGAAAAGCTGCAAGTGTGATGGGCACCTTTGTCGGGTTTCTTAACCTAACTATAGGTTATATTTCCTGATTGAGATTGTAATGTATTCAACCTCTCTAGGTAATAAAAAATGAATTGATTTTAATTAAAAAAAATAAAAAATTAGTTGTCTGTAAAGTCGGTTTACGGACGATAGATTTACGTGATAACGTCATAATCATTTATGACTTTGAGTTTGACTTCGACTTCGACTTTGACTTTGACTTTGACCTTGACTTTGACTTTGACTTTGACTTTGACTTTGACTTTGACTTTGATTATTTTATGTAATACAAAACTCAGGTGGAACGTTACGCGGAACGTTACTATTTTTCATGAGTGTTGCTGGTATTCATCAATTTATAAAACGTTATCACGTCAAAATATTAATTTGTGTATTATTGTTTGTTTCAGAATACTGTAGACAAATTAGTGCAAAGAGCCAACGCATCAATAATCATTGGCACTTCATCGTGGAAGGAGCAGTTTTCAGAAGCGTTAACTGCTAGTTCTGGTATGCATTTAATTCTTGATTGTTTTCATTTTTATCAATAAAAAAAGACTTCGTTTTATCTTTTCGTGCTGTTGACGTCCCGTGGAGGTTTTGTAAATGATAGAATGAGCTTTCTTGTACATTGTGTAATCGCTAACGGTAGACTATCAGCTACGGGGCTAACCTCCTGACTCCTCAAACTAGATGTTACTTAACATTCCATTGTAATATTACATTTTGTGGACAGTTTGACAAACATTACACTTTTTAAAAGATACATTGCAAGAAATATTAATATGATATTATGTATAATTTTTCAGGTACGTCCTTTTTAGATCTAAAAAGGACTTCTAGATTAGATCTTCTAGATCTAAAAAGGACGTACCTGAAAAATTGAATATTACCATGTTGTTTTTACCAAGCCATGGGCATGAGTCGCGAAATTAAATAGCGAGGACGTTATTAATTGTTTTCGACATTTTTGGCAAACAGCCACAAACAGTTACCGTGGGGAATGCAACTTCGTGTATTGCGGAATTTCACTTTGTGTATTTATTATGAAATACTTGAAGTATATTGTGTAGTTTTTCATTGTCGAGAATTTGAATATTTCCGTAAATTAGTAGCTGTAACAGATTTATTAATCGGTTGGAAAATGATTTGTAAGAATGCCGATGTCTAGTTGGCTTTGTTGTTGCGATTGTTTGTTTGTAGCCTGTTGAGGCCTATGTGCAGTAGTGTACATCCTATGGCGAGATGATGTTTGTTTGTTTGCATTGAACAGGCTCCGTAACTGCTGAACCGATTTGAAAAATTCTTTCACTGGTGGAAAGCTACACTGTCCCTGGGTGACAAAGGCTAAATTATATTTTAAAAAAATTAGGGATTCTTATAATTAATAAATATAAATATAATTTTTAATTTTGAATTTTTTTACCCATGCGAAGCCGTGGCGAGCCTCTAGTACTAATTATACACACATAGCTCTGTCAGTCTGTTACGTTATCACGCCTAAGCCGCATCACCAATTTTGATGAATTTTGGTACAGATATAGAGGAGACCTTGGATAAGGGCAAAGGCTACATTTTGTTCTGTAAAAAGTGTGGTTGCGATAACTGAGGTAGCGGGAAAACCATTGTATTTTCTTTTGTACAGGATCAGATAATCCAGATGAACCACCGTCGGTGTCTGATTACATACTCCACGTCGTTACTCTCTTTTGGAAAATTATCTTCGCTTTTGTACCCCCAACAGGTAATGTCAAACTGTGATTATTTAACTGTTTTACTTGTATATGTATGCGTGTGTGCTTTATGTGTGTGCTGTACATGTTTCTTCGCCATAATTTTTGCGAGCAATATTTTTTTAAAAAACGGTGTTTTGATTCTAATTAGTCTTAATTAGCATTGCAATTCAGCGTAGCAATGCTGCTAGCATTCTGGGCACGCTGCCGGCCGGTAGCGGGTTAGAACATTTGAATTATCTATAGGCCACCAATAGCTAGTGGATTGCTCAAATGTTATTGTAGAAACTGCAGTATTTTAATTAGTTATTAGTGTTTTAATTTAATAAAGGCATTTGCCCTATGAAAAAAAGTCTCAGTTTCACGCTTGTATTGTTATTAATTTGTGTCAAATAAATAATTTATTTATATTTTCCTTAAAATAATTTGATCGTATTTATTGCTTCTAAGCAAGGTCTAAGAATCTAAGAAAGGTGTTGGAATACTTTGGCCACATAGCGAGGAAAAACAGAGACAATCTGGAACTACTGATAGTTACTGGGAAGGTCGAGGAGAAGCGGCCTAGAGGCCCAAGCCCAAATCGATGGTTAGACCAAATCCACTCTACTGCTGCGCTGCGCGGCGCTGCTACCGACAGAAACCGATGGCGTCATATCGTGAAAGACTGTGTCTTGTAGAGAGTATCACGACCTTCAGTAATGAAGATAAACGACGCAAGGAGGAGGATTGCTTCTAAGATAAGATACAAACAAAAAACAATTCTACAGACAATATAAATGTTGATTACAGAGTATTGAAGTGCCTACATTAGTTTCATAATATTTCAATCATAATTTCTAATGTGGCCTAAACTGGGCATGGGGCCTGTATAAGCTTGGGCCACAGGATCACGGTACAGAGGAAATATGAACATGATGGGGTTCGATACTCTAAAGCTAAACACTTAAAAGAACAGCTAGATTAATATAATATTCCCATTGTCACCCTCATAATATTTTTAAACTTTCAATTAGTAAACCTGGAGACGATTAATTTTTATATACGAATTCAGAGACTGACTTAGTTGATTGTATGTATTGCTTTCGGGCTGTTTAGCCGTGTTCTATATGAAACTTGTGTTCCAGACGTTTCGTCGATCACTGCGGTCGACATCTTCAGTGGTTCAGGTCCGAGCGGCGACAAGAGCGTTGAACTCTCCTTCGCGGCGTCTTCTCTGTTACTGAATCGACGAAACGTCTGGAACACAAGTTTCACATAAACCACGGCCAAACAGCCCGAAAGCAATACATACAACATGCAACGCCGGCCGTGAAAACCTTAGAGTTTACATGACTTAGTTGAGTTTATATAAGTGAAGATACTTCAATCTATCAGAAATCCTGGTAGTATTATTTAAGTTTTCATTAGTTTTTATTTTGTATAGATCTAGTTTGATCACTACCTCGCTTGATGGTCAGTGATGAAGTGCTCGAAGGTGTTATCGCGCTAGATCTAGTCTCTCAAAGACTGCTGCCTGAGCACACTATGTGTTTGGTGACAGTTTTCCAAACTTGATGGTGGTAGCCAGGCGGATAATAAACTATCAAAGACGGTGGTAAAATCTTTCATATATAAGTACAAGTATTAACTTTACAAACACATGGTTTAAAAAGTCTTATTTTTATTTGATTACTTGCTGTTGTATTTTTTACACAGACATTGGTGGCGGCTACGTATGCTTCGTGGTATCGATTATCTGTATCGGACTCGTCACCGCCGTAATTGGCGACGTGGCTTCTCACTTCGGCTGCACGCTCGGTATCAAGGACTCTGTGACTGCCATAGTCTTCGTTGCTTTGGGAACAAGTATACCCGGTAAGACATTTTTGGATCTTATCTATCAATAACAATAAAAAATTTGAAAAAAGAACAATTTATCAATTAGAGGTTGTTTGCGAGACGGGACGTAACGACGACTCTGGCGCCGCACACAAAATCGATTTCGACTATTTTAAATCTTGTTTGTGCCTTAGAATCGTACTAGACTGGTTTTAAGCATGAAATTTGAACTGTTAATTACTAGGTTAAATATTGTGCTTCCTGATGTCTATATAAAAAATCAGCCAGATTCAAAGGTTATAAAATTTCTAGTTATAAACATTTCGTGTACATTACGAAATGTTTTTATTATAATTCATTATAATGTTGTGGAATCTTTTAATTGTTTCTTTTTCACACTATAAAGATGTTTTCGATTTGTTTTTTTTGTTTGCATTTAACCACTATCTTACAGACCACTTACTTTATGCCTTTATTTATAAGAAAACTGTCGGGATAGTTGCAATTGGAAGGCTTTGGTCTCTGGCTCCCCTACGGGAATTAGGCGTGAATATGTCTATGTAAGTATGTATATATTATATAAAAATATACAATTCAGTTAAACAAATATCCATTCCCGTTTAATGTTCCATGTACTTTATGGTAATGTCTTCTTGATGCGAAAATGATGTACACAAGGCGCTCTCAAAATGTATAATATCTGAAACGAGCAATAAAATTGTGATTGAGAGTTTATGCCGATTCCCCGATGCGTGTATTTTTTTAACAAAGCTCATAAATTGCGAGAATCGTCTTTTTTATTATTGATAGTGTTGTGCTTTATCATTTTTATTACTTCACTAGCTCCGAACCGCGGTTTTACCAGCGTGGACTACAGTTTTCCCGATACCTATGTTATGCATGGAAAATATACTTTTTACTCGATAAAACGACTGTGTGTAGAATTATTTGTTTAAGAAAGGTGTGAGCAAGAAGACGACTAATGATAGCAGAGAATGGAAGAGGAAAACTTGTTGGGCCGACCCCATCTAGTGTGGGATAAGGACAAGAAGAAGAAGGAGGTCATTCGAGATAAGATCTGAACCGTTAACAGGCATTTAAATAAAGCTGAAAACCCATGTCTTTGATATAAGGTTTTTCAAACTTCTAGCTGGCTTAGAACCATGACTCCGGGTTCAAATCCTGGCTGGGGCAAACATTTCTGTGATGGGCATACATGTTTGTTCTCGAATTTTGGATGGTTGTGTTATACGATTGTGTGTGTCCATACTGCAATACCATAACTAGTAGAGCGTTAGAGCATTTGAGCTATCTATAAGCTGGTAACGGCTAGTGGATTGATCAAATGTTATTATATTGTAATTAGCGCGAAGCGATGATAGTTCAGCGGGGGGAGCGTTGGCTGTCAAACTGACGGACACTGGTTCGATCCCCAACAACAGCTTAAGCTTCCGGTGAAGGTAACACCTTTATCAAATTCCCAGCATGGTAGTACGATTTTTGGTACCTACTCGCCTGGCTAG
Source organism: Apeira syringaria (assembly GCA_934044485.1). Lineage (NCBI taxonomy): Eukaryota > Metazoa > Arthropoda > Insecta > Lepidoptera > Geometridae > Apeira > Apeira syringaria. The sequence continues at coordinate 5,694,162 of OW203658.1, read as the reverse complement.
CTACCACCCTCAAGTTCGAAAAACTGTCACCAAACATAGTGTGCTCAGGCAGCAGTCCTTGAGAGTCAGTAAGCATTCTAAATCTAGCGTGATAACATCTTCGACCACATCGTCACTGACTAAGTAATGTATTTCATTAAAAACATTTAAAAAAATCACACAAGGTCTTCAGGTCCCAAACTAGGCTGTGCCTGTACTATGGTAACCTGATGACTGATATATACTTATATACATATACACACCCAAACAGGTCAAACAGACATGTTCATACACACAAATGTTTGACCTGTCCGGGAATCGAACCCGGGACCAGCGGCTCAGAAGGCAGTGCTACCAACTGCGCCAACCGGCCAGTCATCGACACTAGATATAAAATATATATATATGTTTAAGTGTTATTTTTTGTTACAGACACATTTGCAAGTAAAGTGGCCGCGATACAAGACAAATACGCGGATGCTTCTGTCGGGAACGTCACGGGGTCTAATGCTGTCAATGTGTTCCTCGGAATCGGTGTGGCTTGGACACTAGCTGCCATTGTCCACTGGAGCAGGGGCGAGAAGTTCCTTGTTGATCCTGGAAAGTAAGCATAAAGCATGGTAATAGGTTTTATTTAGGAAGAGGAAACAGATGTCATCATCATCATCATCATCTGTAATTTTTAGACATTCGCGATTCGAACACATTGTTAATGATTGATTCATTAATTTAAACATTATTGATTCCGGGCTTGATCGCGAGAAAAACATTTAGTAATTTATTTAACTCGACGTTTCGACCAAGTTGCGTTGGTCGTGGTCACGAGAAGACTGGAGAAATGCGGGTGGCAATATCGGTGAGAGCGCGTAGTTTCTCCAACTACCCACTCTCGATCTTGTTAAACTGTAGGGCTGTCACAGCCCTGCAAAAACACGGGGCTTGATCGCGAGAAAAACATTTAATAATAGGTTATTAAATGTTTTTCTCGCGATCAAGCCCCGATTGATTTATTAACAATCATCATCATCATCTCAGCCATAGGACGTCCACAGCTGGACATAATGCCTCCCCCATTGATTTTCACAAGGACCGGTTGGAAGCGGCCCGCATCCAGCCCTTGTCTGCGATTTTAGTCAGGTCGTCTGTCCAACTGGTCGGTGGCCAACAAAATGGAATTTTAACGCAAATAGATTTTTGACTTTAAACAATTTTTGTTTAGTTTTATTGAACAAGAGAATCTATATATCTTATGAAGAATAACATCTTTAACACTCTTTCTTTAACACTCTAAAGTACTACGGTACAGTCACCACCAAAAGTATCATAGTAAAATGATGAATACTATATTTGTACAATACCGTCTTTCTTTTCTTCCACAGTTTAGCGTTCAGTGTTACAATGTTCTGCTCTGAAGCAGCGTTAGCAGTTCTGATGCTGGTCCTTCGAAGGCGGAAGAGCATTGGAGGAGAACTAGGAGGTCCAAGAGGAATCAAAATCATCACCTCTTGCTTATTCTTTTCCCTATGGCTGATCTATCTTACCATGTCTACTTTAGAAGCTTATGGATTTATAAAAGGATTCTAATCTACTTTAATTAATTACCTATGCTTACTTTTGTGTGAACTATCATGGTACCGACTTAAACAACTTATTAACATTCAACTTTAAAATTGATAGTTTTTAACACTTTCGGACTTTTGTCATGACAACAGACGTGTAACTTTTAGTTTCTAAGTATGTATTCATTGTCATAATTAGTCAAGTCAAATTTAAGCAGTATGGAGGCAGAGATATGTAAACGATAAAAGAATAGAAAAATCATTGTTCAAATTGTAAATAGATTTTATGTGCCTGTTTCACAATCATTGAATAAGTTTACGAACAAAAATGTGAGTTTAAATAATAGAAATAGAATGTACTAATATTGTAGTATATTATTTTGGGCAATAAAAGGCATTTTATTTTATTTTATTTATCATATGCTCAAATATAAAGTTTTTAGACATCTTTCGATGTTTCTATTATTCCTCTAAAATTCTCGTATTACAATTTTCCTAATAACGCTGATAATAAATGTTAAAGTTTAGCCTTAAAGGCTGTGGTAAGTTATAGAATAGTATATAAATATTAACGAAAATGTAATGCTTCTATTCTGTAGATTTATAGAGAATATTACTATAATATAGTTCGTACGTAATGGATATTCTTATTTTTGATGATAATTTAAACTTATTTCCATATAAACACGATGCATACCTAATGCAAAACTATCGATTTAAATTTTCCTAGACAACGAACTGCAAAGATTTTAAAGGATATTTAATAAAATTTATTACAAAAAGTGTCACGGCAAATCAATATACATCGACAGAAAATTTATCAATATAAGAAACGTCAACCAAGCATGTTAAAATTGTTTTGTAAATAAGTTTATTTTCCTTCTAGGGCCAAATCAATCCTGAAAAGCATAATTGTAGCTCCGTCCTACTCTATCGCTTGGAATCTACCGTTTACTAAACAGAAAGAAGACACTTTCTATCGTCCCCATTCTCCAGCGTCTCCAACTAATTCCGTTTGGTATTTGTTCTTCCTCTCACAGCGTATCTTAGCAACAGAATTGAATGGGCGTTAAGCTGCGGGAAAAATATGTAGGAAACATACTTCATCTTCCCTTCTGATAGGTTAGTTTTGGCCCTAGGACTGAAAATTGGTGTGAATTTGTTGAACTGTTGTTCTGTATGGTGACGATTGAATGAACAATTTAAGGACATAACCTAGAATTTATTGTGCTACTGAATTTGTAGTTCAATGAATTCTAGCACAATGGAAATGCATGAAGCATTAACAAAACAAAGACAAAGTGTGACGACGATTAGTGAAGTTCAATCTGTTTAATAACGCTAAGAAAAATAATTTGCTAAAAAAGGCTTATGAAAAGCGTCGTATCATTTTCGAATAGAATGTAAAACAGTTGTTAATTTTTTTTTCTAAATACGTACGTATAAATATGCATCTGAACGCTACTTCTTTCATATGTAAATAGAATATAGTTTTACTTAAAATCACGGTGTTCAAACTCTAGCTAGTAGTAGTAGTATTATTACTACTAGTACCTACAATTATGTTTGACTATATTGCCATATTATAATATCTCTTTTCAGCCAAAATTGTACCTTAGCTGCCATGTATAAAAAAGCAGTGTTTGCCTGTTATATTTCTATATTTCCAGCCCATTCATGCTCTTATGAAAGCAGCTCTCAAGAAGAAACAGCAGAAAAGTTGATTTTTCCGTGCAACAGCTCATCGCGATTGGGTTAAAATGTTTGTCAAAACTGGTAAGCTATTTTCTTTGTCTGTACATAACGTGTTGAAAAAAAAAAATTTGTTTTTTTTAATATATTTTTATTACATATAAAGCAGTGTGATTACAATATTATTGCAATGATAGTCAAACATATTGATTAATCATAGCTGTCAGCGTTGTATTATAAACATATGACAAAATCAGATCTGTTTAGCTTAGAACTTATTACCTTAGGCTTATAATAGGTGCAGTATATTAGTAATAGTGTTATATATTTATGTAAATTTAAAAATAACTATATCAGTGACGTCATTATATCGTTTACTGCCGTAATATTAAGCATTGATATAACATTTATTTTTAGAATGCTTGTGTTTTATTGTGCCGTATTTCAAGGTATTTACAAGGTTGTTATAAAAATAACTGTATTAAAAACAATTTTGTAACAAAAAAAAACCTTGCTCATATTTAAAAATATATATATATATATATATATATTCTTACGTTACTGCCAATCCAAAGGGAACATGAAATATCATCATTATCATCATCAAAATTTCAGCCATAGGATGTCCACAGCTGGACATATGCCATCCCCCATTGACCTCCACAAGGACTGATTGAAAGCGGCCCGTATCCAGCCCTTGCCTGCGATCTTATTAAGGTTACGTTACCTGGTCGGTGGCCGTCCTATGCTGCGTTTGCCAATCGGTAGTCTCCATTTGAGAACCTTGCGACCCCAAGGGCCATTCGTTCTTCGAGTTATGTGCCCTGCCCATCGGCACTTCAACTTGCTAATATATATCTATTTCCACAATTCTGATTCGATCGCGTAGAGGAAGCTCGAACATATAGCTCTGTCCATAGCTCCTGGTGCGACTTTGAGCCTACTCACGAGACCCATAGTCAAAGACCACGTTTCAGTTCATCACTGTTAATACACTGTTTAAAGACATTCGTTTTCAAGCTTTGCGGTATTTTATATTTAGCTTTATTATTTAAACAAGAAATATATATAAATAAAGCCCTAAATACACTTTCGAAATACACTTAATTATTTTTTTAACTATACTTTTATAAATTTGTTATTATTTATTCAATTGTATTCATTTTTCTAAGATAAATAACAAAATAACATACGTAGCCCTTTTTAAAAATATACAAATTATTAAAATTTCAAGTCTATCCTTTTCTATTCTATATTTACTATACAATATATTTATTTATTTTACCAATTTTGCCTGTATTCGGACCAATATAGTTCCTTTCGAATTTATTTATTACTAAAAATTATCTAAGCTTCATATTTATCGTAGATTTTCTATATTTAGTGTTTGACGTTATATACTAGATTTTTCAATATTATCTTTATAAAGCTATTATTATATTCCTACTAAAACAAAAACAAAATTAGTAGAAATGGTAAAACGAAAAACGACATGAGTAAACTAAGTTTTTTTTTGTTTCATGGTTAGATGCAACTGAGGTTCATGCTTTTGGACGACTTCAGAATACCGTCCCTGTCACTTTATCAACTAAGCTACCATAGCAATCCACAAGTAGTCCGTATTCTTGTTCCTTCATTACGGTCCTACATCTAAGAGAATGGTTTTCTTAGCGCCGTCTACTTTTAATAGTATGAACTATTTAAGGGACCGATAGACTAACTGTTCCAATTGAAAACATATCGAAATTGGCCCCATACCCTGAATCAAACAATGTTATGGGCTTATGGGACAATGACGTCATGCTTGTCGAAATTTACTTTTTTTTTCCTTCACAAATAAGAATAAACTAGATCTTGCTTTAGTAATTCATATTAAATTAACCATTTTAATAATTAAAGTTGCAACTTACGCATGGTCCATAACCGCGTTGTAATAATAGTAATAAGAAAGCAATGAATAGTTAAACTTTGTTGACTGTTATCATTTTTAACGGCGATCTTGAACCTAGAAATTAACTACATCGTAAAATGTGCGAAAATATTTAACTTTCGAGATACTATATTGAATAAAGAAACTTCTGCCTGCAATTTCATATTGGTCAAAATACACTTCAGATTATGCTAACCTTGATACGTAGAAAAATATTTACAATGATTATTCTGAATGTAATTCTTCTACATATTTATCAAATAGATAGGTAGGTACTGTCTGTATGTTATATTCATGCTGCTCGTGAAGCTAGTCTTAGATATATTTGTATTGTCTAAGATTGATCTGAAATATTTGCGAGCGCTCTAAAATAATTTAACTTTAAGACGACTAAATAACTCCAAATAGTTTAACAATCCTCAGAAAATTAAAATCTAATTACTATTTAATTATAATATTCGGTTTTAAATTTTTGATAATACTATTATATTAGGTATACTGATCTATTGCTTTTACTTCAAAACCAAAGTTTCGAAAATTGTATAGTAATTATAATCTTGGAAGACTCAGGTAAAAATTAAGCTTCATCATCTCAGCCACAGGATGTCCACTGCTGGACATATGCCTCCCAATATAAGCCAGTTAAGCTTACCTACTTATTATACGACACTGACATAAAAATAAATATACTGACTATCTAAAGTCGAGCTAAAAAGATCATTGGTAATCTCTGGTAGAATATAGACTTCCGAGCCTTGAAACCCGGAGTCCCTTTCCTATCGGTTTTCTATCGGTTACATTTCGGCGAATGTGCACTGGATTTACACAATTTTCCATCTCCGTGCTATCATCGGTCAACCAGACGTGCGGCTATACACCACCGCTAGATGCGGTAGACACCACGATTGCGCACGAAGCGTTTTGCTTCAACTTTTATAATGCTTACTTCCAGAGAGTGGAACTCACTGCCTGAGTCTGTGTTTTCCGATAGGTACAATCCCGGAGTCTTCATGTCGCCAGTGAATAGGTATCTTCTAAGTTTGCGTGCTACACTTAGACCACGTCGTCACTTAACATCAGGTAAGACAGCGGTCAAACGTCAACAAAAAAAAATAAAAATTATAATGTAACTACCCGTTAGTTACATTATAATTTTCTCTCTTGAAAATAAACAGCATATCCACTAATTAACGTTAGTAAGCTCTTCAATCTAAATTTGCATTAATTACCTACATATTTCATATTTAAGGCTCAAAGAGATTGAGAGATTGATCAAATATCAGATTATAAAAAAAATCACTTACAACTTCTCTATCTTTTATTTTATATCGTATATAAATACAATATATAGCGTTTTAATTACTTGTTATATGTACGTTCTTTTGGCTAAGGTTTAATAATTTTAGAGTGCTTGTCAAAATATAGGCTTTAAACTTTATTAGTATAAGTCCTACAAATAACACTGTTTTTATAAATATTTTAGAAACTGTTGATTTATGGGCGGTATATTTATCCTAGAACTTAATTCAAGATTATTTATTCAATTAAGGCATCCCTGATACACTATTATAATAGGTATACATTAAAAAAATAATGACGCGTTCCAATACGAATAAGGCCAATATCGGAATCAGCAAAAAGTAGAATGAGCAAGGAGAAGAAACGTCAAGAATTAGAAGCGGCAAGAAACTCGGAGCCTGTTATTGTCTATGCTAGACAGTGTATTTATTCCAATACCTATTTGATTACTTATTATGTTATAAGTCAATGATATTATATGTTTATATGAGGTAGATGTGGCACAAGCACGCAGAAACTGAGGCGGCAAAATTAAGTCAATAGTAGTAATTTTCATTGCAACGCATATTTCAAGCGCAAGTCTAAACATCTATCCTTTTCTATATTATTTGTACCGTATTATCTGTCGCAGTAAGCATGTTTATGTCGTAAAGGAACAAAATCTGAGTACCGCGCAGTATGAATATACGTTATCTTTAGTAAAACATCATTGTTATAAGTATACATACTTGGTCATTGAATGAGAACTATTTATAAAGGCAGTGTTGTATAAATACTATTAAATTTCAATCTAATTGTCGTTCGTGTTATAGATTCCTCCTCTTGTCTATATACATAAAGCCATTATATGTAGTTGTATGTACCTATAAAGCAGACAGTGTACATACAATGTTAAAATGTATTAGGAAATTTATCAAATTATAAATGTGTATTACATAAGGACCGACGTTAAATAATTATTTATCGATTGATACATTTTATAGGTAAATATATAATTGTTTGTGATGTTTAATTTGTAAGCCGTCCGTATGTTATTTTTATGAATTACAGTACCTATATTTTTAATTAACGCAAATCATGAGCACACTTTTCTTTTTTGGTTGCTCAATTATTATCAAAACAACATAAGCATGGCTCTGACTGACAGAGATTAACGATGGTAATAATAAATGTTTTATTTTTATGTTAGTGCTTTTATAGCAAAAATATATATATAACTAGTGTAATATAGTACAAAAAGGTCATTTACATAAACGTGCAGGTATCTGACATTTCATCAACTTCAAAAAAGGAGAGTCCTATGTTTCACAGCATATTTTATATTCGCCGATTTCTCCGCCAAGTGTTCGCCGATTTTGAATTTTTTTTCTTTTGAAACAGTCCGTTTCCAAAGTACAGTCCCATATAGCGGCATAGGTCTCAAATACGCCTTACGCGAAAGCTAGTTTCACTGCTTTAATGAAAATTTGAACGAACGTATTACTATGAACGAATGATTGGTAGGAGTAGCGTCCTACACTAGTCCTACCAATTAATCGTTACTCTAAAAAGAACTTTTTTTGGGACTAAATGAAATGATTGAAACATTTTTATATCTTATTTTTAACCACAATGTTATATACGTCTAGTTACTGGCCTAAATCATGGTTGTCTACAATCAAATATAAAATCAAATGAAGTAGTTGTACATTTATTTGCAATAACAATTAAAATATACCTCACGCTACAAAAATATGTTCTTAAAACGTATGTTAGTATGATTTTTTAATGTATTATAATTAATGTTGCATTGTTTATGAATTGCTTGTCAAAACGACAATTGGCACGCTGGACAGGACTGTCTAGGAAATTTGGAAGTCATCTACTTAGCTGTTTCTTAAACTATATATTAAAGCTTATACACTGGTATATAAATTATAATTTTATTGTCGTATAAAATAAATTTGCCGCACTCCGACCGATTGTTATTAATTAATTATGTTATTTTAATAACAATTATTGTTAATAAAGTGTTTGTTAAGTACCTAATTTGTATTTTGTTTATAGCCGTCCCATAACCTTTGGTACATCACCTTAAAATTCTAGGTCTAGCGTGATTTCACACCGTGGACTAAATCACCACTGTTTTTTTTTAACCGACTTCAAAATGTGTGTTTTATTATGTATATTGTGTGTTTTTTTTGTGTGTCGCGTGTGAAATATCGGTGAACATACACAATGACAATTGATCCCGTGAGTAGCAAAGGTTGAAAAAAAAGGTTTACTAAAAAATCGAACTGACTTCAACACTCAAAAGTGTGAAATTACTTGTCGAAGTCGGTACCATGAGCACAAAATTTTGACAATACTTAGTTTTAAAATATCATGGTACCGACTTCATCGAGTTATCGAGTTCACACTTTTGAGTGTGGAAGTCGGTTCTATTTATTAGTAAAATTTTATTTTTATAAATATAAATACATTAGAAAGAGATAAAACCTATAAATAGGTTAAAAAACCCAGCCCCTTACCACGTGCCCTTACCGTTCCCCGTGAAAAGGTGCCAATCATATTTGCCACGTTTCCACGTTGCATAGCAATGTCTAAAAATCACCATGCGAGTAAAACCACGGAGCGCAACTGGTAAAGGATATTTTGAGAGTTCTATCAACTTATCAGTTCCATTCAGAAGGGTAAAAGACGCGTAATGACGCTTGAAAATTGCTTACTCAGGCCTCTTAGATAGAGTCAATAGACTATCGGTGGCTCACAATAGTGAAGGCTATGAGATCCAATTTATATTAATTGATTCTTCAGTTTGTCTGTGTTTCCTGAAAGACTTGGGTTGATGAGAAAATTGATTTAGGTTGAAGAGTTATCAGTGTTCTTCGTGAATTGAATTTGCTTGGAATTCAAAAGGCTTTACGCGATATTCTATCCCTTTCTCACATGAATATATCATATGCCCCACGTATGTTAAGAATCTACGAATATAAGTCTAAAAGGAATGATAGCCTTGCGGAGGGTGTATCGGCTGTCAATCTGACAGACGCTGCTTCGGTCCAACCAACAGCATCACCTGACGGTGAAAACAACATCGCTGTCAAGTTCACAACATGGTGGTTTGGTGGTACGATATGTTCGAGTACCTGTCTGACTAGCTATCAGCCGACGCTCCCACCACTGAGCTTATATCGCTTCACAAACTGCCCGAGTACAAACGTGTTTGATGACAGATTATCAAAGTTAAGGGTTAAGATAAGAATTTAAATTTATTAACAGCATGGAAACTTAAAAATCACAAAAAACCGAAACAGGCAAAGTATTTATATACTTTTTTGAAACAATAGGCAGCATATTAATCAAAATTACCAAACCAGTTATAAAGGCGAAAGTTTTTTGTTGTCTTTATGTTTGTTACGCCTTGACGCTGAAACGGCTGACCGCTGAAAAACCTTCAATTGCGCGTACCATTTCACCGCGGATAACGCCGCGGCGCGCAGTTAGTAATGAATAAAAGATTAAAGACGTAGATTATCTTGCCTCCTTAATTTGAAGACCTTAATGTATAATAGTTACTAACGTTACAGTATTCATGTAGTTTCCTCTGTCACCATAATTGATAGTGCTGCTTAATCTTACGGTCCAGTTTTTTCCTCGTGCTTAATTGAAATATACGTCTAAGCTTGTGGTTGCTGCGACGACTTTATGCAGCATTTTGTCACCTGTCACAACGGTTGGGACATCTGACAGTGCACCGTTTTATTAAAAACTAGCAAAGCTACAGGAGTTCAACCCTCAACTACGTTTGCATGGAATACTGTATTTTAGAACCGTCTCGTGGATCTTCATGAAAATCTAATATATTCTTATTCTTATTGTTGTTGGTTATAAGTCCTGCACTGGCGTCGGTTTTGGGGTATACTGTGCATCTTCCCAGCCATCTATCCTAGCCATCCCCACTGCTTTACGTATAAAAGTTTGGCTTTGGGTCGCTGGCAAAGCCACTCCAGTCGTTCCATAGGTCGTACTTATCATTTCACCCATATGAAGTCTTAGCATCTAGCCCTTGCCTGCGATCTTAGTCAGGTCGTCTGTCCACCAGGTGGTACTAATTCCATTGAAATCTGCCCCTCAATTGCGAGTTTTTTTTCCTGCATTCGAATACATTAAGAACCGTTTAGTTTTTAATGTATTAAAATTTCAATATAATTGTTATATGCAAGGCATAATTAACCCGATAGGTTTTCAAAGCCTTCCTCACTGAGGGAAGTGTTAGGCATCACACTACACACTAATGTTATAAAAGCTAATAATATTACAAGTATGTCTGTCATTTGTTTGTTTGTTATTGTTTCACGCTAAAATGACTGAACATTTTTGCATGAAACTTGGAATAAAGATAGCTTATGGTTTGGAATAACACATAGGCTACTTTTTATTCTGCAAAACAACCGACATCTTTCGCCTAGAGACCACAGTATGATGTCTTTCGAACATTTATCTTCCTTACTTCCTCCTTCTTCCTTTTATCTTTTCTATTTAACATACTACTCTCGACATTGGGCTGACATGATTTTAATTTTTAATCTTTTCTTTGCCATATCTGGCCACCGTAGGTCACACAAGGATAAATACAGGAATTGAATATTAACTTTTGTAGTTTAAATGTTATGAAGTTATAATGCGTTTTCAATTATTTCATTCTGGGAAACTTTTCCCAGAATTTTTTTCCCTTTTCAAACTTTTCCATGTCGCATTTAATCGTTTTTTTTTTATTCACAATAGGCAGGCGTTTGACCACTATCTCACCTGATGTTAAGTGATGATGCGGTCTACGATGATTCACGCCTGCCTAGAAGATACCTGTTCACTCGTGAATTGAAGATGCCCAGATTGTATTCATGTGGAAACACAGACTTTTGTGTTGATGTGTGCCGATGCCGCTTAAAAAAGATTTAATAGAGGTCCCTAACTAAATCATAACAGGAACACTATATTATGAGGCGCACAGCAGTGTTCAAATACTAATAATATATGAAGCACATCGAAACAATACCCACTCAGACTAAGAGATTCCACAACCGAGTTTATTCTCGTATGTTTTATAGTCTCAAGAAGGCGTAAACGGCTCAAATGCATTTTTAATTCTCTGAGCGAGCCAAAGAAAGCTGCGTAGTAGACTTTTTTACAGTATCTTGTCTTCGGCCGTGGTGGTACCGGCCTAGAATAGTACTCCCCCATCTCTTCCCGCGGGTACCGTAAGAGTCGGCTAAGGGACCACGTACCAGAAGGTAGGCAGTAGCGCCTTCTGAGGATTGGAAATCATCCTGCGCTCGCCAACCCGCCTGCCAAGCGTGACGAGTATTGGCAAATCCCCCCTATATCGGGGAGGCATATGTCCAGCAGTGGACGCACATGGCTGAGAGACTGAGAATCTTTGTTTAAGTTTTCGGTATTCATCATCATCTTCTGAGCCATATGAAGTCCACTGCTGGACATAGCCCTCCCCAATTGATTTCCACAAGGGCCGGTTTGAAGCGGCCCGCATCCGCGCCCCTTTCCCGCGATCAGGTCGTCTGTCCATCTTGTCGTTAGCCGTCCTATGCTGCACTTGCCAGTTCGTGGTCTCCATCCGAGGACCAGTAGACACTTTGTCCGTGACATTATGTGTCTGAAGTCTCGAGGCTTAACAATAGAAGCAAACCTTGTATACTGTTTGTAGGGTATACTTATACTTGAAAATTACAGTCGTAAAAACTTATGAAATATCGCCAGGCGCAAATGGTAAGTCTGTTCTTTCAATAGTTGGCGTAGAAATGAGCTTTTTGACGTTAAAAAATGTCAATAAATTACTAAGGTGAACTTAATTTATGTGACTACTTAAGACGCTTGTGGTATTTTTTTAAAATTATCTTATGAAAATTTACAGCTAGGAAGACAAAACGTTATTTAAATAAAATACATACGAACTACATGTGCATAGTACGTGTGCGACAGCACTTATCTATAACGATATAGTACTAATTACAAATCTTATTGTTGGATAATTAATAATAATAATATATGTAATAATATTGTTGTCTGATGTAGGTAATAGATTAATGTTTTAGAGAACTGCTCTGTCCAGACAAACCTAACTTTGGTTTTTGGGCAGTGTCTGCCAATTTACTTGAATGATTTGTATTAAGAATAAATAAGTAAAAAAATAAAATAAAAAAATGTACGTTGCTGAAGGCAAATAGTTTATAGAATTTAATTTAAAAAAAATCCTGTTTGTAAAAAGACGAACATAACGCAAAGATAATGGTTTGCTTAAAATAACAATATGAATTAATTAAGCAAGAAATATTTTGTGAGCAAGCCTTTCATGTCACTGTCGCTTGCATCGACAAGCGCTTGCTTGTTATTTAACTACTTAACATTAAACTTATCAATGGCCCTAATTCTCTTAATCACTTAAACTAGCTCAAATACACTAAAATTCTTTGAGAAATAGCACGCATTATACTTACGCTAAAATTCATATTCGTATAACTCCATTTAATGCTATCCTAAATTTATGACGAATTCTATTCAATTGCTGGCCAAACGTGGGTAGTTTTAGTGGGCACTAAATAAGTGGCGACTTATTTTACGTAAAACTACCCGCAATTTTAGTAAATACATCCAATTTTAGTGCTGTTATGAGAATTTTAAATTCGTTACACTAATATTAGGTCAGGCGCGCGCTTAAGTAAATACCTATGTATAAATATGTATAAATAACGCGAGCAAAGCCTTGAGCAGGTCAGCTAGTGACATATATGTACATTATATTTAATCTTTGACATTAACAGACTCCTTATTTGAACTGTAGAGGTTTAAAGCGCAATAATAAGTCATAAACAAGCGTAGAGCTCGAACTCTGCCACGGACCGTTTTGCTGTTCTGTGTTAGTAAATTAGATAAGTTGTATAACTCCTGCCACAGTGTGCTAGGACTTTCGAGAAGTTTCCTATTCTCGAATATTAACTGTTTATGAGGACTAGCCGTGCGTTAAGCTTTTGTTTACCAAACGTTTGAAATAAAACCTATACACTTTTATTTTATTCATGGCCCTTGCGAGTCCGTTGTCTCCATTCGAGAATCTTTTGACTCTAACGGCCATCAATTCTTCGAGCTATGAACTCTGCCCACTGCCACTTCTACTTGATTATTCACGGGGCTATGTCGGTGACATTTGCTATAGGACGGTTACTGACAAGATGGACGACCTGACTAAGATCGCAGGTAAGGGCCGCGTCCATCCGCTCCTTATGAAAATCAATGGGGAGGCATATTATTATTATTATTGTTGTTATTTATTATTTATCAACTTTCACTCAAGGTCTTCAGGTCCCAAACTAGGCAGAGCCTGTACTATGGTAACCTGATGACTGATATAATATACTTATATACATATACACACCCAGACACAGGTCAAACATTTGTGTGTATGAACATGTCTGTTTGACCTGTGTTTGGCACACCCAAATGGGTGTGCCAAACACAGGTCAAACAGACATATATAAGGGTTATACATTTGTATAACCCTTATATATGTCACCCTTAAGTTGACGTTGCTGTATAGTCGTAATATTATGAATGATAATGATATGTTTATAAGTATATATATATAACTATGTATATAAGTATATATCAGTCATCAGGTTACCATAGTACAGGCACTGCCTAGTTTGAGACCTGAAGACCTCGCGTGAATGTTGTCCCATATTATTATTATTATTAATTCTGGTTGAACAAAATTTTATTTTATTTGCTAATTATTAGTGAAAAACTGTTTTTAAGCGACCATATTTTCCATTATTAAAAATGCTTGCGATTATAGCAAAACTAGCGCTTAAACTGTGTCTTAAACCAGAAACACTATAGTTAAACGAGTTTTATTCAATTACTGACCAAATGCGGGTAATTTTTCTAGGCACCAAATAAGTGGCGAAATAATTTACATAAAACTACCCGCAGAGGTTTTTGAACAGTTTGCTTCTCCCACGGGTACAGCAATTATTTTCGGGATGAAAAGTAGCCTATGTATTAATCTAGGGTCGAACAAACTTAGCGCTGGGAGCGTCGGCTGTCAAACTGACGGACGCTGGTTCGATCCCCACAAACAGCTTGAACTTCTGGTGAAAGTAAACGTTCTTTGATTCCCAACATTGTGGTAGACTACTTTGGAGTACTCGCCTGGCTAGCTACCACCGTCAAGTTTGAAAAACTATCACTAAACATTGTAGTGTGTTCAGGAAGAAGTCCTTGAGAGCCAGTAAGCATTTTAGGTGTGACACTAGATGTGATAACATTTTCGACCACATCGTCACATACCATCATGTGAGATAGTGGTCAAAAGCTAGTAGTAAAATCTATATAATATAACAAGAGACTACCGTCAAGCTATCAATCCTATGTATTGTCTGAGCATAACAGTCGTTATGGCATGTGTCAAAGTGTTGCAACTCCTGTCTGACAGGAAGGTTCCGTATTCCAGCTGTGGGCACGTGTTGGGATTATGCTTATTGAATGGTACACGGTATTTAATAAATACATCTAATTTTTGGGTTGTCACTCAAGTGCTAAAGAAATTAGGACTTTATTGTAACTGAATAAGAACTTACTTAATATAGTAATTTTAAACAAGATTGATTCAATAAGAAAATTACCAGCACTGTACATACATTTCAAGCACAACT
This sequence comes from Apeira syringaria, assembly GCA_934044485.1. Lineage (NCBI taxonomy): Eukaryota > Metazoa > Arthropoda > Insecta > Lepidoptera > Geometridae > Apeira > Apeira syringaria. The sequence continues at coordinate 5,678,995 of OW203658.1, read as the reverse complement.
ACGCAACATTTTCGAGAAGAGCAATTTAAACAAACAATAAAGTTACCGTAGTGTGAAATTCGGAACAAATACCCGCATCGCGTGTGAAGGTAATTCTGCCGAATGTCCCGAAAATTCGGCTTCATTTCTACATCGTTCGGCCTCGGGCGTTTGCTAAAACCTCCCGTCGGTATAAGAAAATAAATTGGAATCGCGTAACCGCACGTCTTTTGTTTGAATTTGGAATGTTCTTTTGGAGTTTTCGGTTTCCGATATTATAAAGTTATTCTGCTGATTCACAGTTAATTTAGATTTGACTTTTGAATTAAGATTCTAATTGAACAGAATTTATATTCAAAAGAGGAAAGTTTCCGGCTTTCTCAATGAAAAGGTACCTATTATTTTATAATATTTTATTTTCACCGTTCAGGAATATAGGTATTCAATATTATTTTCAAGCCACAATATTTATTTTAGGTTAACCTTTGTATCTGAAGTCATAATCAGTGAATTTACATATTATTATTATTCGACGGAGCAATAGAAACGGCTTTGATTGATGATGAAAATAGATTTGGGGTCGAGACATTGGGCCCGTGGGGACCGGGAGCTCATCGGATTTTCCAAAATTTATCAGAGCGTTTGATCGATGCGACGTGTGACCAAATTACTGGCACATACTTGGCTCAACGAATCTGCATTGCAATTCAACGTGGCAATGCTGCTAGCATTCTGGGCACGCTGCCAGCCGTTAGCGGGTTAGACCATTTGAGTTATCTATAGGCTACCAATAGCTAGTAGATTGCTCGAATGTTATTTTAGTAGCTTCAGAATTGTAATAAGTTATTAGTGTTTTATTTTAATAAAGACATCTGCCTGTTTTAAAAAGAAATGGTTTCCGAAAACAACGGCAAGAATGGTTAATTATGGTTAGTACACAGTTTGACAACCTGCTCATATTATATTTCCTGAGAACCTTCAACATGTTTTTCTACTTAGACCACATCATTACTGACCATCAAGTAAAGTAGTGGTCAAACGCTAGTACTAATAAAAAGCGCGTAACCGTCCGTGTGGATGGTTTATCAAGACAGACAACTAATAAGTTAATTAAAAAAGGTGAATAATTATTGAATTTTTACTTTAATGTTATAAATCCTACTAATATTATAAATGCAAACTTTGTGTGTATGGATGTATGGATGTTTGTTCCCCTTTCACGCAAAAAAGTACTGAACGGATTTTTATGAAATTTGGAAAAAAGATAGTTTATACTCATTATTCATCACCATCATCATCACCGTTTTTCATCACCGGACCATAAAACGGATTTCGCTGGAATTTTGTAAGTAGATACTTCAAGTCCGGGAATAACACATATGCTACTTTCATCATCATCATCATCACCATCACCACTCGGCTGAAACCGTGGGGCGCAGCTAGAAATCTATATTTTTACTACTGGCTATAAGACTATCCTATCCTACTAATATTATAAATGCAAAAGTTTGTGTGTATGTGTCTATGTATGTATGTCACGCTCAAACGGCAACACCAATTTCTATGAAATTTGGAATGGAGATAGCTTACACGCTGAATTAACACATACGCACTTTTCATCATCATCATCTTCAGCATCGATCATTACCACGCGGGTAAAACCGCGGGGTGTTACGAGTGTATAGGAAAACTTAAAAATGTATTACTTCAATTATGGATCAAAAAACAAGACCTAGGTTTGCCTAGCAACATTTATTCTATTCTAATTCCTATACGTTGTCGCACCCGTTTTCACAAAATATATTTCTACTTATTACTTCGCCAAAAACAAATAAAATACCAACGCTGCTTTTGTGTTTTTATTGGACATTCCGACAAGATAAGCGCCGGGTACGGCCCGCTTTATCTATTCGCGCGGGTGCCCACAGAACTTCACACATTATTCACATCAGTAACAGAGATTCAAATTAATATAGAGTTCACTGTATTAAAATCATGCTAGGCGGAACTTCCGTTCATATTTTTAAAGATACCATACCATATAATAAGACCATAAAATACCGACCTTGTCGCTTTGCCAACTAAGCTATAGCAGGATCCCACTTAATTCGACAGTCGCCGTGGCGCAGTGGTTAGTGACGGTGACATGACTTCTGCGTCTCCGGGACCCTGTGTTCGAATCCTGGCAGGGGCAAATATTTATGCGATGAGTGTAGATGTTTGTCCCGGGTCTTGGATGTTTGTGTGCTGTGGTTGTGTGTGTCCATACCTCCCGCGATACAGGGAATCCTAGTGCGGGGGTCTGAGTGTAACAAAAAAAAAAACATTAGAAGTCAGAATTTATTCTTTCATTACAGCTACAATAAAGGGGATGATTTAGCGCCACCTACCTTTGATTGTATGAACTTTTAATAGTTGACAAAGTGAAAGACTGTATCCCGTAGTTGTGGTATGTCCCATTATAGTCCCATTTTTAGCCGAACCTTTGTCTTAGTTTTGTTATTAAAACTGACGTGGTTTTGAGACATTATCAATGTATAAAACACGGGAGTTACTCACGTAATAAGTCAGAGGGTTCCGACTATAGTTTCAACCACATTCGGTGGTCTTTTTCAAGGAGAATACGGGGCGCTCGCGGACGCGGTCGCGATTCGCCTAGTACTGCGGACGGCCGCGCGCAGCGCACGCGATGACAAATGCTGTTGCGGGGAGCGGGGTGCTACTAGCTGCGTCGGTGCATCCCGGTGTGAGTCCTCTTCGTCACTGCAGGTGTCCTCTGGGATGGTGTCGGGAACACTCAGGCACACTGTACTCACTGTATCCTCATCACCGGGCACTTCACACACACTCGTGTACGCTCCACGGAGGCATGGCTTCCAGGTTGGTGGCAGAGTCCATCCTCTGTCTCGATTGAAATTAGGGCGCCTTCCTATTTCGATCGCTTCTCTTATCTTTCGTGGCACGTAAAGCTTATCTCGTGCCAACACTTGAGCTTTGTCGAACCGGATATAGTGCCGCGAACCAGAGTCCAGAGAATGTTCTGCCACAGCGGAGCTGATACTTTCCTGATTCTTTATGGAGCGTATGTGTTCAGTGAGCCTCGTCGAGATGTTTCTTCTTGTTTCACCAACGTAGCATTTTCCGCAGTCGCAAGGGATCATGTAAACACCGGGGACACCCAAAGGATCTTGATCTTTGGGTGAGCGAAACAACTGCCTTAATTTCCTGAGGGGACGGAAGATTGTCTTGATGCTGTACCTTCGGCGTAACAAGTTTCCAATACTGTCCGTCACTCCTTTGATATATGGAAGGTAAGCTGCTGCTCTTTCCACCGATGCCGGGCGTGTTTTTGACGACGAATTGGCAACTCGCCAACTCTGTTTCCATTTGTACCCGTTGCTCTCTAGTACCCGTTTGACGTGGCTCAACTCACTTTCGACGTAGTCTGGGTCACACAACTTCACTGTCCTGTTTATGAGCGTCCGTGGTACTGAAGCAAGATGCGCTGGGTGGTGGTGGGAATCCGCTCGGAGATATCTATCTGTATGTGTTGGTTTGCGGTATACTGTATGCGACAGTCTACCGTTCGAGTTGCGCTTTACCAACACATCCAGAAAGGGAAGAGCTCCATCTCGTTCTCGTTCCAGCGTAAAAGAAATTTTTGGGTGGATGCTGTTAAGATGTTCCAATAGCGGATCTACGTCATCTTTGCGGACAATGGAAAACACATCGTCGACATATCGCCACCAGTGTCTTGGTTGGTAAGGAGTGTTTATCGATGCTGTTTCCTCGAACCACTCCATAAAAATATTAGCTATTACGGGAGCCAAAGGAGAACCCATCGCTATACCATCAATTTGCAAGTAGTAATCCCCTTTCCACACAAAATATCCACTCGACAGGGTATATTGTATCAGGTTCACATACTCGATAGGTACATATATACATTGTATCATTTCTGATATAATTTCCGTGGTGTCCTCTATCGGTATATTAGTAAACAATGATACTACGTCGAAACTCACCATTTGTTCGTCTGCGTCTAGTCGTACCTCCTCTAGTAGCTGTATAAAATGTGATGAGTCTTTCACATAGCTACTAGTTTTGCCCGTGAAAGGAAGTAGCATGTCTGACAGAAAACGAGCAGTTTTCTGTCAGAAGAGGACTCACACCGGGATGCACCGACGCAGCTAGTAGCACCCCGCTCCCCGCAACAGCATTTGTCATCGCGTGCGCTGCGCGCGGCCGTCCGCAGTACTAGGCGAATCGCGACCGCGTCCGCGAGCGCCCCGTATTCTCCTTGAAAAAGACCACCGAATGTGGTTGAAACTATAGTCGGAACCCTCTGACTTATTACGTGAGTAACTCCCGTGTTTTATACATTGACTTTGTCTTAGTATTTAAATTAATCCAATTTCGTTTCCGTTTAATTTCAACATCACCTCCAGGTTTTCGGGCAAATCTGTTAATAAGAAATACAAAAGCTATAATAAATATACACTCACGAGAAAAACACTGATATAATCAATGACATTATATGTTTATATGAGGTAGATGTCGTACAAGCGCGCGGAAACCGAGGCGGCAAAATTAAGTCAATTGTAGTAATTTTCATTATGACGCATATTTCAAGCGCAAGTCATGGAGTCATCATCATCTTTATTTTAATATCACACAGTTGTTCAATAAATATTTCTGATTTCTGATATTAATGCATCCCGCAACAGCACGCAATATACCACTACTTGTTAAAATTGATTAATGTAATTAACATTTTACATTATATTAACATATAGCTATCCTTTTCTATATTATTTGTACCGTATTATTTGTCGCAGTAAGCATAATTATATCGTAAAGGAACAAAATCTGAGCACCGCGCAGTATTCATCATTGGATATAATTAATAAAAATATACTTAAATCAAGACCAAAAAAACTGTGGCTATAAGGAAATTTCTGATTTAAATGAATTTTATGCTTAGAGATAAGTCTGCTGACGATATGAGTCAATGAAAACTTCATATCCATCCAGTTTATAACAACATGATTGTAGGATATATGCATGTATGCGTGTATTCTAAATTACCAAAAATTTAATGCGATAAAAATGTGTGTATTAATAGTTTAATCATTAGTTCTAATACTTAATATTGCCCGATATACTTAATGCCTGAAATGGCTAAGTTGAATGTCACTCTTCAGCAATACCATCTTGAACTTACACTTAAGTGATATATTTTATAAGATATATATTATATTATATGTATCAAGCAGCAGTCCTTGAGAGCTAGTGAGCGTGATGCGGTAGGTCTAGCGTGATAACATCTTCGACCACATCGTTATTGACCATCAAGTGAGATAGTGGTCAAACGCTAGAACTGTTGAAACTATTTTAAATTGCAACATCTTTATTTGAATATCACACAGTTGTTCAATAAATATTTCTGATTTCTGATCTTAATGCTTCCCACAGCACGCAATATACCACTACTTGTTAAAATTGACTAATGTAATTAACATTTTACATTAATACATAAATAATATAATGTAAAATGTTATTGTAATTGTACAATTGTTTTATTCAAATTATTTTTTTATCATTTTATTCAATAAGTTTATCTCATTCTTCCAAAATAAAAATGTTAACACTTACACTGGTGTACAATGGCGTTAAATTTGTAAAACAACTTTCTTTTTTGACAACTTGACAATATGAATGGCTATAAACCTTCACTTCTTTTATCTTTTCACGCGGTTACCCCCATTATTTCTAGCACTGTCAACAGTAAAGGTTGTAAACAGTAAAAAAACAGTAAACCTTTACTGTTAACAGTGCTAGAAATAACGTCTATATGTCTAGGTAATTTATTAGATTTATGTCAGGTGAAACCTAGATTAATATCCTATACATAAGGTACCCACCTTAATTTTAGGGACCAGGAATTTAGGTACAGATTGAATCTTAATATCCATTTAGTAAAGGTACGCTGCTCCATAAATTTTAACTTATCTTATTACAAAAACCTACCAAATGTCGTTTACATAAACCTATCGTTAAAGTCATCGGATTGGCCTTAATCTAAATTTCTTTATAATAATTTATAGGTTTAAACACTATCCTACGTGAGGGTCAGTGACGATATGGTTGAAGATCACATATCATCTATAATTTTGTGTAGCTAATAGCTTCACGACATCTACTAGTGTCTGTCCGCTGAGCTATCATTGCTTTCGAAGCGATGATAGCTCAGCGGGGGGAGCGTCGCCTGTCAAACTGACGGACACTGGTTCGATCCCTAACAACAGCTTGAGCTTCCAGCGAAGGTAACACCGTTATCAAATTCCCAGCATGGTGGTAGGGTACTTTCGAATACCCGCCTGTCTAGCTACCACCCTCAAGTATAACAGTCACCAAATACATAGTGTAGTCTGGCAGCAGTCCTTGAGAGCCAGTGAGTGTTCTAGATCTAGCGTGATAACATCTTCGACCACATCGTCACTTACCATCAAGTGACGAAGTCAAACGCTAGATTTATACAGTATTAAAAACATCTCAGTAATTTTGTCTAACAAATCAAAATAAAACAAATATTTTTTTGTATTTTTCTATATATGATCGAGACGTATGTGAATAGCTAAATCAACGGGTCACATGTCCAACAGTTATCTGTAGGACTTCCACTGTTAGGGGAAAAAAATATTAATTTAATTGAATTTAAAATAAATTAAATCCTAGTGTGGGAGTTCGTAACCCCAATAGGGGTTGTTTATCTCTCACTCTCATGAGTGAGAAAAAAATGTCTACCCCACGCGCATATAATAATAAATAAATTTTTTTTATAATAAAACATTTGACACCTGCTTATTTCACTATTATATTTATCTCATTTTCATTCAATCAAAAATAGCGAACACCGTAACCCAGAAATCCAATGATGTAGAAATTGATGAATTATCGCCCGCATCGATGCCGCTGGCTTTGTTTTTAGAAGGCTCGAGATCAAAAGCTCTGACAGTGACAAACGAGGTCAGATGTAGAATTTAGAAGTATTTTTATTTATAAAAGTATTACTAAAACACGCATTTATATATATAATTTTTTTTTATTTTTTATTCACAATAGGCAAGCGTTTGACCACTATCTCACCTGATGTTAAGTGATGATGCGGTCTACGATGATTCACGTATTTTCATATTATAAAATATAAAATAAATATTAGCACCATCATCGTTTCAGCAAACCCGTTATATGAGCACAAACTGTATAGGTTTATCTGTTTTACTTTAGAAGTTTCTATGACCACCTTCCAGCTCCACCATCAGACTGGTTAGCATTGAACGACAAACTACTCGTCAAGACGATTCAAATAAACCCAAACTCGATCAGATTGTGTCCTTACATCACGAAATTCCTTTGGCCACCGGACGCACTGACTCGCGTTTTTGCACTACTGAAATATATAAGAACATTTAAATAAATTTATATGATTCATTCTCAGTGTACTGTTACAGCTAATGTAAAAGAACCTTTGTAGTAATAACTATATTCTTAAATGTATTATTATTCTAAATTTGTTAAGTCTGACTTGTCAAAGAATAATTTATTAGGACTATTCGTACTAAATTCATATTTATTTAAAAATAGTGAGGCTATTAATTAATTACAATTTAAATAAAAAATTAAGTCCTGTTAGGACGCACTGAATAGTGAAAGTGAAGTTTGTAATCCGCTGTTTGCAAAATTGCGTGTGTTTTTAATAATCATTGCCACCCATGATTTAAAATCACTTACCAATATAAATATAGCTTAATTATTCTTAACGAAGTTTCCTTCCTGAAACATTAAATATCAAAATGAGAACAAAATTCTTGTAAAACACTCTACCCGGAAGACGCTTAATTATCCTATTAACCTCGGCTTCCGTTCGCAAAGAAGCCCGGAAGTAAATAATTTGATTTTTACAGGTAAGTCTTTTTACCTGACTACAAAAAAGGAGGTTCCTCAATTTGACCGTATTACTATATATAAATACTTCCCTACACGTGGTCGCCGAGGGAAGTTCAGCCCACAACCCTCTAGTTAAATACAGTAGAAAAAGCAGAATCAATATCGCAACGTTAAACACAAGAACTTTAAGAACCCAAGATACCCTTGCAGAACTGAATATTGCCCAGGAAGGATTGGAAACTGCAATATCAGCGTCCTCCAGAAACAAGCCGCAATACACACATCAACGATACTCAGCAAAGTCCTAGGAGACACAGTTTTTGTTAACACCACACAAAACTCAGTCGCTCAGAACACACAACAAATAGCAGACACACAACACACAAATATACAGCAGCACATACAACATTTACCAAGCACACAACAGTCATCAAACACACCGGATATATCGAACACAAATACAACGCCGAACACACAACGCTCAACTCGTTCAAGTACTGAGTCAAGACGTACACGAGGGCGACCTAGGATATCCACAACTCTCATACAATAACCGGGGAAATAAATACCTTTTTTCCTGTGGGTTACAGGACGAGGTATTTATTCAAACCGACATAAGTCGAGAAAGTCTAAACAACTAACATATACCTCACCCAGTTTAATAAGTTAAATAAATAAATAATAAAAATATAAATATCTTATTTGTGTTCGCGGATAACTTCGTTGTTAATGGACCGATTATAATGGAACTTAATAGAATATACTTCCGACGTAGTCCCATTTAAATTTCATCAAAACCGGTCAAGTGGTTTTTGAGTTACATTCCAATAACTGAAATGTGTTACGTCTACTTGGACGACTTTCTAATCGAGGGTGAAGAAATCGGTGAACAGACACAATGACAATTGATCCCGTGGTAGCAAAGGGTGTAACAAAAACAATAACCTAAAAATGAAACCGACTTAAACACTCAAAAGTTTCAAATAGTTTGTCAAAGTCGGTACGTTTCTTCTAATAGGGTTCCTAATTTATTTCTACGCACTGATACATTTAATGTCTTCGCGTTTGTTTTTACTTTTTTCAAGATGAGTCATCCTCTACCGGATGATAATTACATTTTCTCATTTTCAGTATTTTTTGCATCACGTTGTTGCCATAAAAATATGAAAGCTATTTTTTACTTCTTGAAGTGCAAAGATTTTACAGTTACACTAAAAAAAAACCGTACCAAGAACTAACGGCTACGAGCACGGTGTAGCTACCTCGTAGCGCTACGAGGATGCTACAGATGCAGCTACGAGATATAATGAATGTTCTGACTTTTATTAAAAATTCTCAGATTTTCTTTTTTATGATTTTAGATTTAAATACATTTTATATGTTTTCTATATTGCATAGGGTACATATCCTTTTCACGTAATAGCGCCTTGATAGATTTGAATTCAATCCAGAATGTAGGTAGAGAAGTGATGATAGCTCAGTGGAGGGAGCGTCGGCTATCAAACTGACGCACACTGGTTCGATACCCAATAACGGCTTGAGCTTCCGGTAAAGGTAACACCTTCACCAAATTCCCAGCATCGTGGTAGGGTACTTTCAAGTACCCGCCAGGCTAGCTACCTCGCTCAAGTTTGAAAAACGGTCACCAAACACAATACGTAGTGTGTTCGGTAGCAATCCTTGAGAGCCAGTAAGCATTGTAGGTCTAGTGTGATAACATCTTCGACCATATCGTCACTGACCATCAAGTGAGATAATGGTAAAATGCTATATGGTATAAAAAAGACAGATTAGCACACAGCTACTACTAAGTAGTCGGCCATTTTTAGTCATCTGCAATATTAGAATGAGCATTATATACAAAACATTATAATTTCATCCAAAGTACTGTATATGAAAAGTTTCCTTCCAAATGGTTGAGATACGAAATTTAGTTTTAAGATTTGACGCCAATAAGCAATTCATAAAAAAAATGTAATTTAAAATCAAAAAAATATACGTGTATAGATTATTAATGTTCATTACTATGTTAAGCCTATTAATGTTCATTTCTATTAACTTCTAAGCAAATTGCTGTTTTTTTTACAATAGCGATGGAAAACTTCCCGCATATTTACCAGATAATTGAATAGAAAAAGAGTCTTTTGTCCGGATTCAAAGTCTATAAATTAGCTTGGCCATTGAGCGATCGACGCTTCGCAGACAAAGAACTTGGTGATTGTGGAAACATAGGTCTTATTTCAACGTTTATATTAAAAAAAATATATTTTTTTATAGAAATAGCAACGCGCAGTCATGTAATTCATCAAGTTTCAATAGCGTGAAAAGCAATCAAAACAAACTTAAGTTTGTTTACCTCGAATAACGTTTTTTTAATAACTTCTTTTTTTTATTTATTTATTTTAACATGAAAAAGTTTTGGTATAAACATGTCTTACTACTATTTTACCTTATAACCACATTAATAATATGCATCTCGTATTTTTTTTAATGATTATCGAACCCCCGCACTAGTATTCCATGTGTTACACGTGACACACATTACACCACACAAACATCTAAGACCCGAGACAAACCCCATAACTTTCAGATTACAGATACTCCCTTGCCGTGGGGTACTGGCCTAGAATTGTACACCCCATCTCTACCGTAAGAATCAGCTAAGGGATCACGTACCAGGAGGTGAGCAACAGCGCCTTCATCGATCAACATCAACATACTGTGCTCGCCAACCCGTCTGCCAAGCGTGGAGAGTACTGGTAAACCACCCCCTGCACCCCCCTAAAAAACATGGGGGAGGCTTATGTTCAGCAGTGGATCTTCTATTGCCAAGAAAAAATATATTTTGTTTTTCTTAGCCATAAAACCAGTTTTTTTGGTTAGCTATGCTGGTGTCAGGCTGCGCGTAGCAATGCGTGCTGGTTGGAGATAAACTTTTCGATAAAAATCACGTGAGATAGTTGATTTTTTTTTCTCTTTTATTAGAAGCTGCACTGTTGTCTTCTGTTACATTTATTGTATATGTTATAACAACTTGCATTTGTTTATTTTTTAAAAACAACCGCTTCACCTATTTTTTTCACTCGCTTAACATCTATGCGAGTAGGGATATGCTGAAAACCAGCGCAGTGTTCACAAGTCACACCGTGAACACTGCATTATGCTGAGTACCATTCCAATTGCCCAAAGTACACAATTATTATTATTATTATTGATTATGCTTGATAATGATCCTTCAGAAGTTTGTGAGCACAAAAGTTTCCGAATACTGAGCTGTGTGTTTACAAATGTCGACACTTTGATTGTCTGCCTTGCGAGGATGAAATATTGCCGGAAAGGGACGAAATCACGTTTCGTTCTCTCTTAATTGCTGGAGTTATTCTTTTCAACGCCGTTCGGAAATAAATGGAAAATTCATCGGGCATAATTATATCTGTCTTTATATCGAAATATAAAGCTAAAGATGGCGTAGAATGGCGTGGCAGTAGTAGCTACTGAAACAATTTGAAAAATTCATTCATTTTTAGGAAGCTACACTATCCTCGGGTGACATAGGCTATATTATATTTTCAAAAAAATTACGGATCCTTATAATTTTCTATATTGAAATTTTGTTAACTACCTGTGCGAAGCCGGGACGGGCCGCTAGTATATTATATATGTATATAAAATATCAATTATAGTGACGAAGAAAAGTAATAGAATACACAATATTTTTTTTTTTTATAATATGGGACAACATTCACACAAGGTCTTCAGGTCCCAAACTAGGCAGAGTCTGTACTATGGTAACCTGATGACTGATATATATACTTATATACATACCCAGACACAGGTCAAACAGACATGTTTATACACATAAATGTTTGACCTGTCCGGGAATCGAACCCGGGACCAGCGGCTCAGAAGAGCAGAGTGCTACCAACTGCGCCAACCGACCGGTCATATATTTATATTATTAATTTTATTCTTTTTTTTTGTCGTTATCCCATACAATGTGGGGTCTGTTGTCATATTTTTCTCGTCCGGTCTATTATATTACTAGCAATTCCAGTGTCCACACGAAGCCAATCTATTCTCTCTCAACAAGATTTCTCCTTCAAACTCATTACTTATTATATCTTATCTCAACATTCTCATCTCTGCAACATGTATCTTACTTTCATTTACTTTTTGCAGCCCAACACGTACATCCATACGTGACGACAGGTTTTACTATAGTCTTACAAATGTTGCCCTAAGTTACTACCAGACTTACTGACTACAATGGCGCAGCGACTCAAATTCAGTCTTAGCCTCTAGTAGTAAAAGCCAGATAAGCATATATATATATACATACCACCAATACCAGCAACCGAAGAAAGAATCTCTGTCGGAAATAATTGAATTCAGCACTGTCATTCGTTTGCCACAATTGTGACACAGAAAATTTATAGTTGTACGAACAATTGAATAACGCACGTAGCGTTACTCAATTGTTTATACGACTGCGATACGATAATTGTGCTTCAGGTGGTCTTTATATAATCTAGACAAAATATGAAATTATTTTATTTATTTGAATTAAATATTTTCATATCACTTGAGTTTTACTACCCTGTGCCCCGCGGTTTTACCCGGGTGGTGATGGTGATGATGAAAATAAGCCTTTGCGTTAATCTAGGGTAAATCCAGCTATCTTAATACAACTTTTATCCATATCCATCCAGCCGCTTAGGAGTGAATGAGTTACAAGCATACATTCATACTCGCAAACTTTCGTATTTATATATGAGTAGGATAATACAAGGATTTGCATCACCCTGAGTAATGGGAGTAATCTGACGCACCTCGTGTAATTTGGACACAGTTCGTTTGATAACCTTTATCCAAAAGGAAAAAGGGTTATTTGTCTGAGATTAATTTAATAAAGAGATACGTTAGCTCGCTGTCCTCGTTATATTTCTTGTGAAAGTTTTTGGATCCTTGTGTCTGCAATAAAGTATTTTATTATTGTGGCGCAGTCCATTGAAGCGCAAAACAGTACAGCGTAGCCCAGTATAGCACAGTTCAGTACAGCACAGTTCCATACAGCGCAGTCCATTAGAATACAGTCCAATACAACGCATTCCGACAAATCGCAATCCAGAACAGTGCCATCAGATGCAGCAAAGGCCAGTATAGTGCAGTTCTGTATTACATGCGCCATGTTAACTAGTATATTATTACATTAATTTTATATTTTTTATTATATTTTTCAAAAGATATGATCGTTGACTTAGAGAAAATCATTCTCGACTCCAGAGTTTTTAGTCTATATAGCATTCGGGAACCTTACATAAGCTGCAATTTGAATTTAAATCATTACCGATGCTGATGCAAAATTGTGTTATGAGAATAAGCGTGTTACGCGAGTGAAGCCGCGGGAATGAACTTATAGAGAATAAAAACATAGCTAGCTCTCGGGTAATAAGTGATCTGGAACTATGTTTTTATTCATAATCATTCCACTGCCACAGTCTTCATGATATGAAAACTATGATATAAAGACGCGGATGGTAAAAAGTTACGAACCCCGGTTCTAACATATCTATCCTATTTATGTAATCATTGGGACCTGTTACAAAAAAAAGATAGAAAGGCTGAGTGATACTTTTCCGGGTCGAGATAATAGAGATAAGAAATGGGATCTTGTATATTGCTACGGTATCTCCTTTTTGTTACCCGGGAAGGCTATAAATATATATTATTAACTGCGTATTCGTCCACTGGCTTTCCAATAGTTCCATATGGTGCCTGAAGTTTTTGCCGCTTCTTTCTGGTTTGGGTCAATTTTGTTGAAAACGGAGACATATTGACAGTGATTCTGGAGTTTACCAAACTAAATATAGTATAATAGTTATTATATAGTTACTATAAAGTTCCAATTAGTATGACACAAATCAATAACAATATTAAAATTATAAAGATCATTTCATCAAAAATACGTGTTGTTTTAGGTGAATTAAGTCGTCACTTATTTGGTGCTGACTAAAACTAGCCTCAATTGGCCAGCAATTGAATAAAACTCGTCTAATTTTAGAAATAGTCATGTAAGGGGTTATACGAATTTGACTTTTGCACAAATATAATAAAGGCCATTTGACTTTAAATAATATTAATTCTTAGGACTTCGAAGCGACTTTAGCCTATGGGTTGTAAGTGTTGTCTTTCATTTAACAGTCTCATGGTTGATTTTTCCGGCATGAGCTATCGGCGCAGGTTACAGAGCTGTCGCTCTGTAGCTGTCGCGTTTTAGTATCTGGGATCCGAGGTAGGGTGGCGCGGGAGGGGGAAGGGGTCTGTGTCTCCCGCCAGAAGCTCTAGCGGTCGCCCCTGACTATCACTTCACCACACTCGGCCTCCGATGCGATACGGAGGTCGCCGGCTGGCTTCACTGGCCACCTGTCTTTTTTCATCGTTCGGCCTCGTACGGCTTGCTCCACACAGATCCTTCCTTGAGCTTTCAGGCTCTCGTACTAAAAAAAAATCACTCCAGGATGTGACTGAAGAGACTAGGTTGAGTTGGCATTTGCGTAAAATCGTTGTAAAATCGAGAGCAACGGAATGATAGACAATAGTTTTTTTCTGCTGTAATTTGCGTTTCGTTTTACGCATTCTAACACGTGGTCGTCTATGGTCTCCAATGTATGTACGGAAACCTGTGATACATTATCGAACCAATATATTATAGAAGTTAACTACATATTAATCATTTGAATTTTTTTTAATGGCGTATGAATTTATTAAAACAAAACACTAATAATTAATTACAATACTGCCACTACTACAAAAACTATTTGAAAAAATGATTTAAATAAAATACCTACGACGACGACGCTGCTTCAGAAGAAAATATTGAAATTGAAGGTTTCAGACCCCGCCTTTCATATTCATAAATATTTTAATGTTGGGTCCGAGATACTAAACCCAACCATTTATCGGATCCACAGTATTGTGTAAGGATGGTTTCCAATAACCGCCAAGTAAGGCGGTTATTGGCTACATACATTACTTCTACTGTTACTAACTAGAGTCCTGAAACACTCAGTTATCTCTAAACAATAAAGATTTTAGTTATTTAGCTACTAAACTCAATATTGAAAAACTGTTACCAAACCACCACTCAAAGTGTGTCTACGCACTCGTTTTAGTACTATACTATCGTATAGTATTATCCTTTACAATATTAGTATAATATTTTTTATTGAATTCGCTCAATAGTTTTAATTTGATCACTACTACTACAAACCATAATATGCAGAGCAACACTTCAGATCTGAACGAAGCTTTAATAATTATGTCAAGAGGCACTTGCTCGGGCCAACTCTGAAACCAGGTTTATTTTATAGACAGCTATGAATTATGATGCATTTCATGTAATGTTGTTCAACAGAGAATATCATGCTCTAACTGAAATATTGTGGAACATGAAAACGTGAAAGCTAAAAATGAATGGAAGAGAATAATGAGAGAAGAAGAGAGAGAATATGTTTTAATTATTTTTTTAAGTTTCTCTTTGTATATATGTGTATGTATCACGCCCTGAAGGCGTATCGAAGCAGGTGGCGAGATGACGACTTACTCAAGGGCAGTACCCTGGGCACTTCAGCTTGGGCGTTGCCAGGACAGAGCGAAATTGGAACAATCTGTCTGGTTGCTACTCTCTCTATTTACCAACTATCTAATAGCCTACCCATTTGACGTATTTCAAACTAGCTAGGCCCGCGGTTTTACCCGCGTAGTGATGAAAAACGGTGATGATAGTAATGATGAAAATAAGCCTACGTGGTCATCCAGGGTATAAGCTATCTCCATACCAAATTTCATCCAACTCCATCCAGTCGTTTATGCGTTAAAGACAATGATATTATATGTTTATATGCGGTAGATGTCGCACAAGCGCGCAGAAACTGAGGCGGCAAAATTAAGTCAATTGTAGTAATTTTCATTGTGACGCGTATTTCAAGCGCAAGTCTAAACATATAGCTATCCTTTTCTATATTATTTGTATTTTTCTATATTATATAGCTATCCTTTTCTATATTATTTGTACCGTATTATCTGTCGCAGTAAGCATGTTTATGTCGTTAAGGAACAAAATCTGAGCACCGCGCAGTATGAATGTACGTCATCTTTAGTAAAACATCATTGGTTAAAGAGTAATAAACATGCATCCATACATCCATACACCCAAACTTTCGCATTTACAATGTTAGTAGAATACTAATCGACCTGAGTGAAACATATCTACAAAAAGCTGACGCAATGTCTATTTGTCTATTTTATATACAGTCCTAAATCTAGATAAAGCTTAGTATTAGATTGCGGGTAAGTTTTATGTTTGTTTAGTGTTGTGCGGCGAGGGCTTGGATAAACGGTCAAGAGAGCACGTGAAGGCTTTACCCGAAATCTATTTACTAGCAAACTAAGTGTAGACTTTGTTCGTGTATATCTAAGCTTGTGCCGGCGGATTTTTTGATAAACTTCTTCTTCTTGTCTTTATCCCACACTAGATGTTTTTTTTTTTTACATACTGTATAGATCTAGCGTTTGACCAATATCTCACTTGATGGTCAGTGACGATGTGGTCGAAGATGTTATCAGGCTAGATCTAGAATACTCACTGGCTCTCAAGGACTGTTGCCAGAACACACTATGTGTTTGGTGACAGTTTTTCAAACTTGAGGGTGGTAGCTAGCCAGGTGGGTATTTGAATGTACCCTACCACCCTGCTGGGAATTTGATAACGGTGTTAACTTCACCGGAAGCTCAAGCTGTTGTTAGGGATTGAACCAGTGTCCGTCAGTTTGACAGGCGACCCTCCCCCCGCTGAGCTATCATCGCTTTGGTCGGCAAAACATGTTTTCCTCTTCTATTCTCTTCTATGATTTGTAGTCTCAGTGCTCACGCCTTTCATAAACATAATTATCATTCCTCACACAGTCCACCCATGCCTTTTTCAGCCTTCCTCTACCTCTATATCCAACCACATTCATGATAAGTACTCTCTTTGTTATATGTTACTCTCTGCTCATTCCATGTTTAGATCAAACACACTAAGTTCATACACATTAGATAAATACGATAGTTCGTACATCTTTAGATAATTTTTTTTATTAATTAACAATGCAATACCTACATAGATGTAGAGGAAGGCCGAAGAAGGTATGCATGTACTGTGTGAAGGATGATATGTTTATTTATTTTTATTTATTTATTTATTTTTATTAACATTCACACAAGGTCTTTAGGTCCCAAACTAGGCGGAGCCTGTGCTATGGTAACCTGATGACTGATATAAATACTTATATACATATAGACACCCAGACATAGGTCAAACAGACATGTTCATGCACACGGATGTTTGACCTGTCCGGGAATCGAACCCGGGACCAGCGGCTCAGAAGGCAAAGTGCTACCAACTGCGCCAACCGGCCAGTCAGTATGCTGTTCCTTATTTTTTTAACGTATGACTTATTTTAAATTTTTATTTTATCTAATTATATTTATTCATTTTAATTGTTTGACATACAACTATGTGTACAAGGGAGAGGCCTTCAGCTTCAAAACATAGTGAAAACTATCTTGGAGCCAATGGGTTCATGTATTTTTAGTCCTATAACTTTGTCAAATAAATGTGTTTGTATTTGTTATTTGTGAACTAATAAGTTACCAAATTGTGTATCATCATCATCATCATCATCTCAGCCATAGGACGGGGGGGCCGAAAAGTTCTAGAATGGAGACCACGGACTGGCAAGCGCAGCATAGGACGGCCACCAACCAGGTGGACAGACGACCTGACTAAGATCGCAGGCAAGGGCTGGATGCGGGCCGCTTCCAACAAGTCCTTGTGGAAATCAATGGGGGAGGCCTATGTCCAGCAGTGGACGTCCTATGGCTGAGATGAAATTGTGTATAGTGTATATATAAATATTTATATATACAAATTGTGTATACACATAACAAGTGTTCAATGAGAATTAACCTTCATGAACTGGTATCAGAAGTGGTATTTTTTTAAAGTAAATTACACATATAGGACTTTCAATAAAATAAGCTAAAAAGATTCAAAATTGTTTATTTTCTGACGGCTTTGATCATAATGATCAGGCCTTTCGAAACATACAATATTTCTAAATATCATTTTAAAGCGATGGTAGCTCAGCGGCGGGAGGGTCAGCTGTCAAACTGACGGACGCTGGTTCGATCCCACCAATGGCTTGAGCTTCCAGTGAAGGTAACAAGGTTATCAAATACCAAGCATGGTGGTAGGGTATTTTCCAGTTCCCGCCAGGCCAGCTACCACGCTCAAGTTTGCAAAACTGTCACCAAACACATAGTGTATTTAGGCAGCAATTCTTGAGAGCAAGTTAGCATCTTCGACCACATCGTCACAAAAAAATGAGAATTAACCTGCATGAACTGTTCTCATATTGTGCTTATTTACAACGCAACTTATTTATATTGCAACGCCGGCCGTGAAAGCGTTAGAGTTTATATGTTCTCATATTATTTATTTAAGGTATTTTTAAGTTTATTTTTTAAAGACATAGACTTTATTTTGTGACAAAAAACATTATAAGTAAGCACAATTTTATTATATAATACATATAATTTTAAATTATATCAAATTTGTTTTTCGTCACAAAACCAGCCCCAAATCAGCATATTGCTGGTAACAACCAGCGCTGGTCTTCCGTTGGGACCGGCAAGTGACGTCACGCACGAAATGATATTTTAAAACTACACACACTAACATTTATATATAACATTTATATTATATATATTTATATATATATATATATGCACTACATTATAGAAAAAAAATCAAACAGGAGCATATTAATAAACAAAACACGTAACAATAACAACAACAAAAAAATATATGTACCAGTTAATTTTATAGTACTATATAGCATTATGTTAGCATTATGTGGGACTTTCAATATATTAAGCTAAAAAAACTCAAAATTGTCTATTTGGCAAATGGTCTAAGCCATTCAATACATAAACCATTTGTAAATGTGTAAGACAATCAAAGAGCCTTACACCAATGCTCTTGGTTCTTCACAGGTGGAGATTACTCCACCTGTGAAGAACCACAGGAACATCCCCGCAAGATGTTAATAAGGAAGGAAGTAATTCGGCCCTAGTGGTATGGGCTGCTATAGCTTAGTTGGACAAAGCGACAGGACGGTATTCTGTAGTCGTGGGTTCAAGTCCCACTAGCAGCCGAATTTTTTCCTTCAAATAGTTGAACTATGGAGTTCAGTCCTATAAATATTGAAGTGATAAACCATTCATTTAGACACAAATGAAGCACATTTTACTCTCGCAATACGTTCTGAACCCATTTCATCGCATTTCAAAAGCGCCCATTTGTCCGACACGTAAGTAACGACGGCCGTAACAAAAGACGGAACTATGGGTGAATGGTAACACCGCTATCAGTCACTGCGGGATCTGACGTCGATTTATATCTAACTGACAACCAGCTGACATGTACGAGGACATTGGTTTCATGTAGAAAATTTTAAAAAAAAATCTTCTTTCGACACTTTAATAAATAAATACCAGAAAAACTAAGACACCCACTGGCTGTTACTAGCGATTAACTTCATCATTTTTAACCGACTTTAAAAAAGGAGAAGGTTCTTAATTCGACCCGTATGTTTTTATTTTCATTTTTTTATGATTGCTCTCAGAACTTTCGACTGGGTGAACCGATTTTGAAGAACCTTTTTTTAAGCTAATGCTTCTTGTGTAGTCCCATTTAAAATTGATCAAAATCGTTCAAGCTGTTTTTGTATTACACTCCAATAACTGAAGAGTGTTACGTCTACTTGAAAGGATTCCTAATCAAGGGTGAAGAAATCGGTGAACATACACAATGACAATTGATCCCGTGTATAGCAAAAGGGTGAAAAAAAAATACCACGAAACGGAACTGACTTCAACACTCAAAAGTGTGAAATAACTTGTCCAAGTCAGTACCATGTATACAATAGTTTTATAATAGTTACTTGTGAACTATCATGGTGCCGAACTGAACAAGTTATTTCACATTTTTGAGTGTTGAAGTCGGTCCCATTTTGGTAACATTTTTTTAAAATTACTGGACGTTCATTGCTGGATATAGTCCTCATCCATTCTTTATCACAAAGACCGGTTAGAAGCGCACCGCATTCAGTTTACTCTCTTAAATGTTTATAGAACGGCTTATGTAGTAGGAGGGGGGGTAGAAGTCCCCAAAACCCCCCACGCCCACAGCCTGGGTCCTTTGCAATTTCCGTGTCGTCTTTAACAGCATAAAGGAGGACATCCAATAGTGTGCCGTCATCTATCACAAAGAGACATATCGATTTATATTCTTTGTACAGAATGCGTTACTATTCCACATCAATTGAACTCCTGACTTACTTGATAGTAATGTTATTAAATCAAACGGGGCTTAATCGCGAGAAAAACATTTAGTAATTTATTTACCTCGACGTTTCGACCAAGTTGCATTGGTCGTGATCAGTCTTCTCGTGACTACGACCAATGCAACTTGGTCGAAACGTCGAGGTAAATGAATTACTAAATGTTTTTCTCGCGATTAAGCCCCGTTTGATTTAATAACAATGTGTTCGAATCGCGAAAGTCTAAAAAAATTACAATTGATAGTAATGCTTGCAGTGTACAAATAATTTATTAATAACACCTATGTTACAATATGTTATGTTCAATCTCAGAAATAAAATGATAAATTATATATTGCACATTGAGCAATGCATTTCGTGTAGGTACACAATCATAATTATATTGTTATGTGTAGGAATGTGAGTATATCTAATAACAATAATTCTGGATTGATTAATGTATAAAACAGCCTAGTACTAGGCGACCGCGACCGCGTCCGCGAGTGCCCGGTATTCTTCTTGAATATACCACCAAATGTAGTTGAAACTATAGTCGGAACACGTTAGCAATTCCCGTGTTTTATACATTCATAACGTGTCAAAACCACGTCAGTTTTAATAACAAAATTAAAATCTAAGTCTCATGATCGGCTAGTAGCCGTTCATGAGACATCGATCAAATATTGGTCGATCAATATTTGGCCGACGAAGCTCTTGAACTCTGCCCATGACGCACAAATTTATTTAATTTAATCTACACAATTTTTATAAGCAATATATTTACGTCCTATCTCAGGCAGACGACTCATCATCCTGATTCCCGAGATGAAATAGTCTAATTGGTGCAAATGGTAAATTGGATTTCATCTTTGCAAGAGTTTATTGGAGCGTCGACGGACTTCGTTGACTTTTCTCCGCTGGGTCCTTGGATTTTGATCATTTTGCAAAATCCAGCGAGATTTATTACATTTTAATCTTATTTCTTAGTGGCCTTTGCATTTAGCCAGCGGGAAGTAAAATGATCAAGTTTTGTAACATCGAGTTTCATAAGAGTTAAGCATAAATAAAAAAGTATGAGATAAATCCATAACTCCCATCCTGCTTACTTTTATTAATTCACCAAGTGCCGTAATCAAGAGACTACTCAATGTAGTATTATTTTCAATGCATAGGTTCTAAAATCTCTTGTGACAATCCAATAAAAAGAATAAAAAGGTTAAGTTTTATGAACGACAAACAACCCGTCTCGGCTTTGCACGAACGGACATAATATGTCCACGCACCGCAGCATGTATTAATAAATTGCGTTGCCCCCGCTGCGTTGCATGGACTGACCACGGCGCGCCGCGGCGGCGCAGGGGCGGCATTTATTTTGTAGTGATAGTTTTTTAAATTTTATTGGTTTTTTTTTTAACACACTCAGACCCCCGCACTAGGATTCCCTGTATCGCGGGAGGCATGGACACACACAATCACAGCACAAAAATCCAAGACCCGGGATAAACATCTACACTCATCGCACAACACACACAGACACAGTAGACATGTCACTGACACTAACCACTGCGCCACGGCAACCGGTTTAGATTGACCATGCTCACAATATTTTGATAATAGTTACTTTTGGACTATCATGGTACACCGACTTCAACAAGTTATTTCATACTTTTGAGTGTTGAAGTTGGTTCCATTTTTTGGTGAAAAGTTTTTTTATGAATTTATAAAACAGCCAGGCGACCGCAACCGCGTCCGCAGCTCGCACGGGGCGCCCCGTATTCTCCTTGAAAAACACCACCGAATGTGGTCGAAACTATAGTCGGAACATTTGTTTTTGTCAAAGCAATAAATAAATGTGTACACACTATTTCTTTACAATTTAAGTTAATTTACAGTCCTCTTCAGGGTAACGTAATATGTCTTTTGTTTCATCTAAAAATCCAGGGTCCATTTTTTAACATAAAACGTAATTGATAGGTATCAATTACGTTGACCCTGGAGTCTGTAGAGTGTGTTCTGGATTTACTATCTTTATAGAGTTTATATTGTAAATTAATAAATGCGAGATTTTTTTTTCAATATGCAGCAAAATTTATGAATCTCTTAAAAAAAGTATAATAACATAACTCCAATAAAAATAATAAAAATAAAATAATCTGTGAAACCACTACAAGTGGGCAAAGTTCCCAAAATGCTGGCAGCATTGCCACGTTGATTAGCAATGCTTTGGGCAAGATAAAGGCCATTAATAATTAACACAAATGTTGGTAACATTTGCGTCACAAACGATTTAATTCATGAGTAAATTTAGTAATATAAGTGTAATTTCTCGCACCCTATTATTGGGATTATAGTTTAAATTTAACTCATGAAATGCGAATGAGTCCACAACCACACAGATTCAAATAGAAACTCACATTTAATTGGAAACCTTTCCTTCAAAAGCTGAGTCCATGAAAGCACCTTTCATGCTAGCTTTTGTGTGGTACGGTAGCGATGGTTACGGTCTTTGGAAGGTGTTTCCATTTTTGTAAAAGAACCCCTTTTAAAAGGGTTGCTGTTGGAACGGAAGTAAGGACGTTTTTTTAAAATCTGTAGATGTGATCTATACGCACGGGTAGATAGCTGTTTAAACCCTGGATTCACACATAGGCTACTTTTATCCCGGAAAAAGTATAGTTCTCGTGGGATAATTGAGGTAGCGGGAAAACCGTAATCCACGCGGCTAAAACCGCGGGGCGCTACTAGTTATAAATATACTTTAAACTTATTCTAAATTTTTTTGATTGATTCTCCTGCAAAATGCCGCATTCAAAAAAGCAATTTTTTTATCGCTAAAATATTCAACACGTTCACTTTAGAAGTATCATAAAAATACCGCTTTATATAACCCGAGTCCATAGGAAAGTTATAAGGGTCCCCTGTCTCAAGTAACCTCCATTATCCTGTTTAAGGGGATCTCGGCACCATCCACAAGATCTGAAGATTATAGAGACTCTTTGTTGTAGAAGGGTTTGCTCAAGAGCTCAGCAGTTTACTTATGGACTAGATACATCTTAACTACATATTATGTTATACTAATAGATCTGTATTTTGGCGGTTTTTATGTTGTACATATAGCTTTGCAGTTCCTAAAAATTTAACATTTTTTTATTATTACTATAAGTTTGCGTTTGACAACTGTGTCACCTGATGATAAGTGATGACGTTGCCTAGGATTTAGCACGCAAACCTAGATAGTACCTATTCACTCGCGACTTGAAGACTCCAGGATTGTACATATCGGGAAACACAGACTTGGGCAACGAGTTCCATTCCTTGGCAGTACGCATTAAGTAAGTGGAAGCAAAACGCTTCGTACGTATAGGTGGTATATCTACCATATAGCGATGTTGATATGGTAGATATACATATTTTATAATTATATATATAATTATACATATTTTAATCATAACAAGATCTAATGACTAATATCCATGTTTATCTACAGATGTTTATTAGAGGTGTATAATAATAGTAAATATATATCAGTAAATATATATAGTATCCTAGAACCAAATATAGGCATAACTTTAATTTAATAAATAATGTTAGGCTTTTTAAGCATATTTTAACACTTGTAAAGGTGCAAAAACAAAGCGTGTATCATAATAAAATAAATTATAAGCCGCCTCAATTCTTTTGTTACTGGATTATAACTAAAACAAAAGATTATCGAAGATTTAAAAAAAAAGTAATTTTGTATTTTTTTATGCCATTAGAATCCCATGTGGCCACGGTGTATAGCATTAAATAGACTGTATTTTATATAAAATATCAACTACATCGAGCATGAGCATTGTACTACTTCGCTATCGTCTGCCTACAAACTGCTACGCAGTTTGGTAGTATTTTGTAAGTTAATATTACATGTTTGTATTGAATAAATAAAAAAATTAAAAATACCTTGGATGGGTTAAGCGCTAGACGTATTTTGTTATTTAGATAAAGAAACATTCTAGAAGCGTTAACGCTGGAAGAAAATATAAAAAATGTATGAGGTTGACACTTCAAGGCGATATATAACGTGGTCAACGCAAATGAATTGATAATTGGTAGGCGATGGACAATACGCGAAATGAAATGCAGCTATTTATACTCCATTTATTTCTCGAACGAAGAGAATAAGCGGTTGTTAGATTATCTAATAAATGTGGCCAGTAACAGAATACAACATTATACTCACTCTATAATTTTATTTTCATTCAAACAAATATAATTACTAATAGTTTTGAATAATGTAATTAGATACTCGACATATCGAGGCACGACTCAGCCAAGGTACTAAGATCTACTGCTATGCTAGGAGTCACTGTGATTTATCTACCTAATCAGGAACTAAACAGGTAATATTGGAATGAAACATAACAGCCATCGGGTTGACTTGCTTTTAATAATTATTGTAATCAAGTTTGGAGGGTAGGTATAGCTACGTCTGTTCGCAAGGGACTTCCACTATGTGAAGAACAGACAAGAAACTCATAGGGCTTGATTCTTTTCAATAACCACTTCTTAACATTATCTGACATCACATTTTACAATAAGTTTAAGACAAGTTAAATATACATGATACACCAAATACATAACACACCAAATACATAGAAGTTATATATTAAGAACAGTTATCGTACCTGAATTGTTCACTCCGAGCTTGCCAAGGGAAGACTGGCTATGCGACTGACACTGAGACTGAGACTGGCTTGCTGTGCCAAGCGGCTCTTTTTATATTACAATTGTGTTAGTCTATGTCAACGCCAGTACTTTCAAACTATTACAATAACACTAAATAATTGAATAAAATAGAATAAAAGGTACACTTAAATAACTTTGTTAACTTTCAATAATGATTACATTAATAATATGATCGATTACTAACAATTTGATATTAAGTAAATCAAATTACTAATATAACGAATGTCAAATATAGTATTCTGTGGCAAACTTTATGAAGGCACTTAATGTTTATAAATTACATTATGAGGTAGTCAATTCTATTTCACAATTATATCTACTTTAAGATTTAAACAAATCTTCTTACTTACGACTAAAATCTTAGGATTAGGTAATACTTTCATATCCTGACACGGTCATCGCGTTGTCTACAAATCTCCAAGCGCTAACTATGAGGCCCTAAAGGTTAAAGAAAGAGAATCGCTACGAAGCGATGCATCTTGTCCACTGGTTGTTGTCTTAGGACAATAATTAGTCAATGTAGGTACTCGACTAATGGTTAAGATAACATAAAATATATACATGTAGAGCCTTATCTAACATGAAATTTTTCTGAATGTACTCTTGTAATATTTATTTTATTTCATTGTATTTTTTTGATCCGGTAGTGTTGCTAGTTTTTGGGCACTTTACCTGCCGACTCAATGTCGTTTTTTATTTATATTTTCTTTTTTCGGTACATATAAGTTAGTTCATTTTTATACATTATGTTTTAGGTATATCTTTTATGTTATAATACAAATACATATACATTTCGTATCAATATTGTGTATTCGGAATAAACCAACAATAATTGTATAATCCATTTCAATGTATTGGCGTATCTTTTAAATAAATAAATAATAATAATAATATGGGGCATAATTCACACAAGGTCTTCAGGTCCCAAACTAGGCAGAGCCTGTACTATGGTAACCTGATGACTGATATATATACTTATATAAATAAAATAAACTACCTACTTAACCTGCAGTGTGTACGGTTAGCTGTTCTTTAGAGCAAATTAGCATTCTATTATAATCTATTCGTTTCTACAGATGGTCCGGATACGTATTAAGGGAATCAATAAAGAAATGAACGAGAATAGTAACAGAAAGGTACCCACGCGATAGCAAAAGGGACAAAGGTAGCGAAACTAAACGTTGGGAAGACGAAATAAAAATGACTGCTGATCCAAAATGGACACGCACTGCGAAGGAAAAAATAAAATGGAAAGCTTTAGAGTATGCCTTTGTCGAATGACAAGCTGTAAAAAAACTGGTTGCTGATACAAATAATGTAGATATCTAAATGGAGAAGAACATTTTTGCCCGTATTATTTTACAACTACATTCATCATCATCATCATCTCAGCCATAGGACATCGACATAGGCCTCCCTCATTGCTTTGCACAAGGACGAATATTACTCAGGTCGTCGTGCAACTTGTCGGTGGCCGTCCTATGCAGCGCTTGCCAGTCCGTATGGTCTCCATTCCAGAACCTTTCAACTACATTTTTACAACTTTTACAGTACTTTACACCGGAACAGCTGCTCAACTTGCATCAAGCACAGGTTCGATCGTGTATGAAGTACTGTTCTCATTAGTGGGATGGCTCAGCTAAGTACCAACTTGAGAGACGACCTAAAAGGCTTATCAGCAACGACTCTCTCGTCAAGAGGACACGTATGTAATAACAGCGTGTAGTACCGACGTAAAATCGCTAGTTTATCGGGTTTTTATCGGATACATTTCGGGGAGTGTGCTCTGGAGTTGCAAAATTTGATTCCACCATCCCCATTCCATCTAAGGACGACCAGACGAACGGCAATGCGACATCCATACATGGTAAACGTTCCAACTTGTCGCACGAAGTGTTTTATTCCCACGTTCATAATTCGTACCGCTAATGAATGGAACTCATTCCCTAAATCTGTATTTCCGCAAAAATACAACCTGGGTATCTTCAAGTCACGAGTGAATAGGTATCTTCTAGGCAAGCGTGCTCTATCGTAGACCGCATCATCACTTAACATCAGGTGAAATAGTGGTCAAACGCCTGCATATTCTCAATTAAAAGAAAAACATTATTATGTTTAAAGTACAGCAATAAAGGCTTATTTTATTTATTTTACATTTTATTATTCATATATATCGGCTTAGCGTGATTTGTGCGTCGATTTCATCGTCACCGCAATATAAGATCGGGCGTTTTTAGTTAACGCCAAGAGGGAAAACGGTCGCTGTAATCTATAACGTACCTGCCTACGCAACCGGAAGTGAGGTGATAATAAAGCGGAAATTGAAGCAGCAGCGAAAAAAATGATTAAGCCAGGTAACGTTTGGGTTGGTACCTAGTTGGTGTTCTTGCGTAGAAAATAATTTCTTTAACGATTTGGCATATGCCATAAATCGAACAAAAACGGCAATTCGTATGTATGCCGAAATATGCAAATAAAACAATGGCATGCCAGTTTAAAAATGTATATTATTGACACAAAATCGTTATCAATAGAAGTAAAGATATGTATGTCCATTCGGAGGAGTGGGGGGAGGAGGAAAAGGGGGAGGGTCCAATACTCGCCATGGTGGATTGGCCAGCTCAGTATGATTTCCGATGCTCAGAAGGCGCTGCATAAGTTGATAAAAAATTGCATAGGCAATAGCTTTACCGCGGCAGTCCCCGAGTGCCACGCGTCTTTTTTTTATACTGTACAGATCAAGCCTTTAATCACTATTTTACTTACACGACGGTCGCCGTGATTCAGTGGTCAGTGACATGACTTCTGTTTATCCGACACCCTGGGTTCGAATCCCGGCAGGGGCAAACATTTGTGCAAAGAGTTTAGGTGTTTGTCCCGGGTCTTGGATGTATGTGTGCTGTGTTTGTGTGTGTTCATGCCTCCCCCGAGGCCAAAACAAGGCATATTCCTTGTTTTAACGGTGCCATTTTCGAGCGGGCGATCGGGTATCTATCCTATTCTATATCGCCGGTAAACACACACAAAAATACACCACTGCAATGTCTCTGATGATAAAAACTGCAGTTACGTCGAGTTTGAACAAACCGGAAACAGTTGGATCGTGTCCAGAATCTAAAGCGGACCTATTGCTGATACTGGCAAAGATAGGCTAGGAGGTTGTGGTCAACTTCTGAATTATTACTTAACATATAATTAAATTGGTTTAGTGAGACTAAAATTCCATATTACAGACATTGGTAGAGATTCCTTTGCAAAACCAAACTTATTTAAAGTGTAAATTTTGGTGATACTTTTGAATGGCAATATCTAATGTACATATTTTTTTAAATGCTGGTAGTATTCGGTAAAATAAGATATAGGTACTATTATTTGGTGCAAACTGTTCACAATTGAATACAATTATAGGAATTCGAATTTTAGTGTGAATAGAATAAGAGTTTTTTCGTTTAAATGAATATCAGCTAGATAATAATTGATAGAATTAAGGCCATTGCCATATGCGATTACGTTTACCTTAATACTCGTATTATCTATGAAAATATTTTCTCACTCCTACGATATTATTACCCACATTACGACATTCACAAATATCTAAAATATGGGAGTTATTGCACCAAATCGATTGAGTTACTTAAAGATTACTTAGATCTTGGGAACACTTGCAATTATGGTAGACAGATAATATTTAATAATATTCAAAACAAGAACTATCGTGGAGATTAGTTTTGAATTCAGCTGTCAATTCGAAATAGTTTCAGAAATAAAAAGGTTGTAATTACTCTGTTGTTAACAATTTTATAAACAATATTTAAGGTTATTAGATATAATTAAGTAAGTAGGGATAAGCTATAAATATGATAAGCAGAAACTACAGTACACTAAAACATGACTTGAAAAGTATGAAGATAAAAATCATACATAAGCGAATGAAAGAAAATAGAAGTGCTTGCTAAAAAATATTTTCTCTCAATGGAACAAGCTGTATTTAAGTAATTAAGAATATAATTGTCACGAGAGAACTACTTATATTCAAATATGTAGTTTTAACTTTCTTTCACCCTCACACATATACATGTTCACTAAAACTTTCTGCGGGTGAGAACAAGAACAATATTCTTTATTATCATCAAATTAAATGATAATAATCTATAATAATTACAAATTTACATTCTCCCAGTACTTACTTCCAAACTACGATTCAAACTTTCAAACATGATAACTATGTAGGACTAATTACCTAATATTAAGATCGTGTATTTATACTCTATTATACCTATACTTATAATCCATTATTCTAGTTTTTATGTCTTATTTTTATAACTTTGCCTTTGTTATTTTTTTTCCATTTTTATGCAGATTGACTCAAAAAGACCTGGCTTGGCTCCAAGTTTGTTTATTGATGACAAAATACACAATTAAAATCACCTAAACGCAACTCACCACTAGCTCTGCTCCTATGCAAGCGGCGGCATAAAGTTTAGCTCATACCAACTTTATCTACAATGCAATTGAAGATAATTTACTAAGGTGAACTCTACTACCATGAGATAGGGATAAAAATACCTTACTTGTATTAATTTTCCTTCACATCGTTCTGTCAACAAGAAACTTGATTTGATTTTAAACTTTTACTTGTTACATATAAGGTTGAATTCTACATAGCGAAGTTTGAGTGCTGATTTGTTAATATCGTGTTTGTGGATCGTACTTGTTATGGTCAAATGAGTTTTTGAGATGGTAGTTACTACCCTCGATAAGAGTACTTGTATCATATTTCCTTCCGTCAATGAAAAACACATTAAAG
Source organism: Apeira syringaria (assembly GCA_934044485.1). Taxonomy (NCBI): domain Eukaryota; kingdom Metazoa; phylum Arthropoda; class Insecta; order Lepidoptera; family Geometridae; genus Apeira; species Apeira syringaria. Next base: position 5,649,106 of record OW203658.1, on the reverse strand, counting down.
GAGTAGGTATGTTTTAAAATTAATCTCTGAACTGTTTCTAAAAAGATGACACTTTCAGGATAGTTAATCATCACCGTGCTCATCATCAGCGCATTAAAGGCTGTGGCATTGGCACAAGCATTGGACATTGCAGTGGACGTTTGCCTCTCTACTTGATCTCCACAAGATGCAGCTGGAAGAGGTCCGCATCCATTTTCTTCCTGCGATCCTGGTCTGGTCATTTGTATGTGGACGTATTACGCTGTGCATTCCTCTTAACTGCGCTTTTCTCTTCGTTGCTTTTGATGGGAGAGTTAGTTTTGACCATCAACTAAACGGGTCACTGGATTGTCCTCTTTTTCAGTTTGAAATTTCAGAGGAAGTGAAACGTTATCAAACTCTTCGATGTAAGGTGTTTTGAAGTGCACACCCGGCTAGTTTTTTATGCATTAAGTGGCAATGCAAGCAGATGGCCCGCCTGGTGGTAAGTGATCACCATTTCCTATGGATATCAGTAACTCTGGGGGAATAACGATACTTTGCCTATCCTTTAACACTCCTTTTGAAGAATCCCATGATGTAGTTACCGTAAAGTTTATAAATATGTTTAATGTCACAGTCAGTATAGTAAGTCTAGCGTAGTTTCACAACGTCACTAGTCATCCTGTAAATTGAATTTCAAAGTGTGGCGATAGCAACCCACCTAGACCCTCTAGGCTTGGACTAAGTATCGAACCAGCAAACGCTTCATCACTGATTCATGTTTTCATCATCTATGTAAGCCTTCTAAGATTATATCCCGGAAGGCGTAGTTTCTCTTCAAAACTTCAGTACCTATTTCATAAAGGCTTCCATTACATTAATTTAACAGACACCCTCGAGATAATAAAACCCACATCTTGAGCCGCAAGGAATTACGTGAAAAGTTACAAAGTCCCATTCTCCCTTTATGAAAATATCTGTCGTTATAATACCGCGAAATCCCTTACCAATAATAGCGTTTAATAAAACGAAGGCATAGAACAAGTATATCAGTAAGGAGTTTTATACACACTGGCCAACCTTATTCCGGAAAAACGGTTTTAACACCGTACCAGTCGCACTCGACTAAATTCATCAACCTACTTAATTAAAATGGACTAGTGGTCCGTCCCGGCTGCGCACGGTTACAAGATTGAAGTTATAGTAAGGATCCCTAATTTTTTTAATGTAACAAATATAGCCTATGTTACTCGGGGATAATGTAGAATGTGAAAGAATTTTTGAAATCGGCCCAGTAGTTTTTGAGTTTATCCGTTACAAACATATAAATCTTTCCTATTTATAATATTGGTCTAGTCTATTAATGGGTATGATGTGTCTATATGATACCCGTTCGGTTTTGCAATTTGAACTTTGAAAAAACATACGGGTCGAATTGAGAACCTCCTCTTTTTTGAAGAAAAAGGAAAAGAACGCAATGATTCGTATGAAGGTCACCTACTGCTCTTTCATTATACTAACCGACTTCCAAAATCTTTGTAACACAATAACTGCGCGGGACGTCTGCCGTGATAAATGAGATTAATAAGCCTTCTAATATTGCTTTGTCCTGTTGTAATGTCACTGAAGTGATAATAACAGTGATGGATTGTGTTAGAATAACTTGTCTTGTGATATGGGTCATGTTTTGTCTTGGATTATTACAGATTCTTGTACATGTTTGTAAGATTACTCTAGGTATAAGATCGAAGGCATGTATAGAGATCTTTTGTATAAGTAAGCATGGAACGCCTGCCACCCTTACAGTATAAGGAAGATTGTGACACAATTTACCGCAATCTGAGCGTGTTGTGATTTTTTCTTTGTTCAAAAAAACTACGCTTACGAAACCTGTTTCGTCGTCGTCTCGGCCATACGACCTACACTGCTGGACATATGTCTCCTTCATATAGGGGGGATTTGCCAATACTCGCCACGCTTGGCAGGCGGGTTGTCAGCGCAGTATGATTTCCGATCCTCGGAAGGCGCTGCTACCCACCTTCTAGTACCTAATCCCTTAGCCTCTTGCGGCACCCGCGGGAAGAGATGGGGGAGTACTATTATAGGCTGGTACCACCACGGCACACGAAACTTGTAACATTGTTCAAATTACGCACATGTACCAAAGGTAAACATTTCTTTCGCAAATATGCGGTAAAGAACTCTCACCAAAACGTACTACGTATTTTTACAACATACTCAGTTGTATAGCGCCTGTTGTGAAATGGAATAATGCAAAAGAGTTTGCTTATGCAAAAAATATCGACCAGACCGAAGGCAATGCGACACCCATGCTTGGTAGTCTAATATCTTGCGATAATTTCGAACCAACCTTTCACATGAAGCGTTTTGTTTCCAACCACATTTATAATAACCATATTGAAAGTAGAATTCATTGTTCTGTATCTTTAAGTCTGTATTTCCGCATTGATACAATCTGGTTGCCTTCAAGTCGCGAGTGAATAGTATTTACAATGATGTTTTACTAAAGGTGACGTATATTCATACTGCGCGGTGCTCAGATTTTGTTCCTTTACGACATAAACATGCTTACTGCGACAGATAATACGGTACAAATAATATAGAAAAGGATAGCTATATGATTAGACTTGCGCTTGCAATACGCGTCGTAATCAAAATTACTACAATTGACTTAATTTATGCCGCCTCAGTTTCCGCACGCTTGTGCGACATCTACGTCATATAAACATATAATATAATTGAGTATTTAACGTAGGTGCTGTATTTTCTAACTAGGCGTGATCCCTCGTAGACCGCATCATCACTTAGCATCAGGTAAGATAATAGTCAAATGTATAAAATAAACATTGTATTTTTAATATACTTAGTAACAATAATTTATGAAACAAACTGAGACTAAAATGAAATGTTAAGACACACTTACACTTTGGAGGATTTTTTATTTAATTTCTTTCATCTGACCTCTGACCTGATCGTCATTATCATGTTTGAAAGACATTTTAGGTATAAAGTAAATTTGTGAACCCACTGCCCTCGAACTAGCTCACACAGTGTTTGGGGGAGGGAAAGACAACAGCTTCCCCATATTAATAAGTACTTAACTAAAATAACGGCTAGCTGCAGCTAAATATTCACATAATATAATTACAATATAATTATTAAGGATATGACATTTTTTTAAACTAAATTTAATATCAGTGATTATTTTATTCATACTGACCAATGATATTATATGTATATATAGATGTCGCGCAAGCGCGCGGAAACTGAGGCGGCAAAGTTAAGTCAATTGTAGTAATTTTCATTGCGACGCGTATTTCAAGCGCAAGTCTAAACATATAGCTATCCTGTTCTATATTACTTGTACCGTATTATCTGTCGCAGTAAGGATGTTTATGTCGTAAAGGAACAAAATAAGGAGTAAATATACGCCATCTTTAGTAAAACATCATTGATACTGAGGCAAAGTTACTGAATTTCAATGTTATACCGAATCTTTTGTCTATCTATAACATAACAACTGACTATAATATAATATACTAATACACAATTGGCGGTCCTATTGCGACTGAAAATAATTGTGTCCATGAACCTAATTAATGTGGTCCACGCCCAAGGAGCAACGACCCTATCTCCCGTTTATAATAATATCATTGATATTGAACCAATATTTTCCTCTTTTATCAGCTTCATGCAATTATTTGTTTTATTCGTGTTATTATTGGGGAAAATGGTAGTAACTACGCGGATTACTACCATTTTCTCCAGTAATAATATGAAAGAAATAGATTTACCCTCGAGCCACAATTAGCTGCCTTATGGACGAACTCAGGACGAAATAACTCAAGAAAATCAATAGTTTCCACTTGACTTCACGTAATATGAAACCAATAATGGGTAGTCTCGTTTTAATTAACTTGAGTCATTAGCTCTAACTGACTCGCATTCAGAGTTACTGACCCGAAACTTTACGCGTTAATTATACGTAGTAAGTGGCTTGGTTTATTGCTTAGATTTTGGTTCCTTGCGTTGTTGGTCGTCGCTCGACGTGTACCTTTGTGTGTGTATATTATGTATATATATTGAGCTTCCGGTGAAGTTAACACCGTTATCAAATTCCCAGCATGGTGGTAGGGTACTTTCAAATACCCGCCTGGTTAGCTACCACCCTCAAGTTTGAAAAACTGTCACCTAACACATAGGGTGTTCAGGCAGCAGTCCTTGAGAGCCAGTGAGCATTCTAGGTATATCGTAGGTATCTAGGTAGATTGTGGTAACATCTTCGACCACATCGTCACTGACCATCAAGTGAGATAGTGGTCAAACGCTAGATCTATACAGTATAAAAAAAAGTCTATATATTATGATATTTATTATATCGTGTTTTTGGTACGTATGTAATTATTTGTTTTTCAACCACATTCCCTTATGTGTTTCATTGTATTTGCTCTAGGCCAGGGATCGCCAAACTGCGACCGCTCAAAATAATAATAATTAAAAAAATAATATTATTAAGGAAATATTTAAACTGATTTTGTCTTTTTGTCTGCGACATTATGTGTATAGGTAAGCTAAACGATAAACGGACTCCTGTTTTCAAATGCAACTCCACTGACGCGGACGGTCAATTGTCAAACCCGCAGTAATTTCACAACAATGCCCCCCAAACAATGATATTATAAGTTTATATGAGGTAGATGTCGCACAAGCGCGCGGAAACTGAGGCGGCAAAATTAAGTCAATTGTAGTAATTTTGATTACGACGCGTATTTCAAGCGCAAGTCTAAACATATAGCTATCCTTTTCTTTAATATTTGTACGGTATTATTTGTCGCAGTAAGCATGTTTATGTCGTAAAGGAACAAAATCTGAGCACCGCGCAGTATGAATATACGTCATCTTTAGTAAAACATCATTGCCCCCAAACAACAAGCTCTCACAAAGGCTGCATAAATCATTCGAGTAGATGTCGAGTAGGAACTAATCGAGATATGTGGCATAGTTATAGAATAGTACACGAGAATTCCGCTATTTCATTAAAAATAGATCCGCATATTTTTCGTCAAAAGAGTTTATTGTCACATTAGAAAAACCATATGACATTTTAATAGGGCGGCCTTGAGTTTTCCGTCAAAGATAAAATACCATACTTCTTATTTTTTTATTTTATTGGGTACCATCATGTTTTAAACATTGACACATGATGGATACTCTACCACCATGCTGGGAGTTTGATAATGGTGGTTACCTTCACCGGAAGCTCAAACCGTTAGTGTAGATTGAACCAGCGTGCGTCAGTTTAACAGCCGACGCACCCAACGCTGAGCTATCATCGCTTCAAAAATATATTCCATCAATTATTATTATATCTGTTTTTATCGACCTTCCAGACTCGTTATATATTATTTTCAACAAATGGTTTTCTGGAAGAGATCGCTTTAAGTGACAAGGCCGTCAATTGCACTTATACACACACAGGTAAATGTTTTATTTTTATTATTGTTTATGTTTTTTGACCGGTGCACAATAAAATGTTTAGTGTTTTATTTATTCGATCGGGCTGGAATTCTTTACCACGATAATGGACAGAAAATTATGTCGCTACCATTCCCTGGCAAAGGAATTTTGATAATTAAAATGAAACACATAAAAGGTGTCATTACACATTAGGTAGATGGGTAGGGGACGAGGGGTTCAATATCCGTGAGAAAACAAATCCCGTGTAACCGTGGGGTATAGCCAGGTATGTAGCCAAATAAACAATTTTAACTTAAATAAAAAGTAAGTGGCAATTTATCGGCTTTTCCTTTCTAATTTCTCTTTACGAGTTCCCAAAACCCCTAATTTTATCTAACGATTTTGCAAAGAAAATTTCACCAAACATTTATTCAGGGATAGTAGGCCTTTGTTGATAATATAACGCCACAACACCCTGGGGGTACGAAATAAATAGGCTAGAAGGCACGCGCAATTCACTGCTCGTTTCATACAATGTGGTTCAGATTATTTTGGTCCTTCGAGCAGGAATGCGTCCTGATAACATGCGAAATTTAATCAATGGTAAAATTTTCATACAATTAAACACTAAATGTAGCGCATTCAAAAAATTGCTTATTGAAATGTGATGATCCCTCAATGTAAGTTTTCGATTGATAATGACAAACTTAGGCGTGACATTCAAAACCCATCATAAGGCAAACTAACGCTTTTCTAACTCGGAATGCAGAAACAATAATAATATTTTAAGCAAAGTTTTAGAGCTTGATCATTTGATATATAGACCGATTTACGTCTATTCGTGGTCCATGATTCATATCAGTATATTTAGGTGAAATTGCTACATGTCGAATAAACTTTTTTTAAATACCACTTAAGAGAACATTAAATTTATTCATTAAATTTATTTCTGTATGAGCAAAATTTGATTTGATTTGCTAATTTATTAGTGGAAAAATATTTTGAGTGGCCATATTTTTACTATTTCAAATTTTCTCGGTGGAACGATGGAAAAATATTTTGAGTGGCCATATTTTTACTATTTCAAATTTTCTCGGTGGAACGAGAAACGCGCTTGAACTGTGTCTTACAACAGAATAAATGAGATTAAACTGTCTATAATGTGGCCAGTATGTTTTTGAGCCCGTAGGGTATCTGCAAAGTATATTTTTGTAATTCACAAACATTTCTCAACAATTTAACTGTATTCTGGGTGATGAACATCGGTATTTGTAAGTATTTATAATATATTTATGCCATTATCAGGAAGAAATAATAATGAACGCTTTCTTACAAAGTTTGCATCTTCTTTATGACATAAATACCGACAAATGGCCTGTGCTCTCATATAGTGGGCTACAACTAATATTCTAGCTTCTACGCTAATATTCTAAATAATCTCGATTGTTTGGGAATATGAGTAGGTATGTTGCTTCAACGATTTTTTTTAATCACACATAATATCGTGACCACGATTTCAAATTATTTATATTTTCTTTAAACGAACTGTAGCACGCTATGTAAGAGTTCGCCCAGGAATGTACTGCCACTATATCTATTTCTACCACCAGGCAGTAGTATTCGCATTATAGTGTTCCGGTTTGATGGGTATGGTTTCCGGTAAAATTACAGGCACATGACACTTGTCACCTTTATCTCTCAGGGTGAAGAGCGTAGTGTTGTTCTTTGCTAATTGTATCTGTCTATAGGCAGAGTTAAGAGGTAACTCTTAACATCCTTGGGCATTTTGCTTTTTCAGTCACCTTATCCTATAAAAACGGCACTAAAAATACCACGATATCGGAAAATCATAACGTACACGTGTGCGCAAAAAATGTGCGAAAAAAATATGAAGCGCAGTACATTGATTTTTTTAATTGCAAGCTTAGACTTTACCGTACACGACAGTTTCTCAACAGTAGAACATTTTCGTTTGGTTGTATTTTTATTAGATTGTGTTAGATATTAAAAGATAGATGGCGTTAGGTGTAATGTATAGGTGTTGTAGTGTCTGACAATCATGATAGATGGCGTCGTCGAAGAGATTTTGTTATTTAAAGTAAATGGCGCTAAATCTAAGTGTCGATTTAACAGTAAGATTTGCTAGATTATGCTTGATTTGTTAATTAAGTGAAGGTAGGTAGCACTTGTTATTCGATTTGTCATATAACTCTGTCATTTATAAACCCATTTTAAAATAGTTTTAAAGAAATATATTATATTAAAGAATAAATCAAAATTGGTTCGGTTCAGACATCAGTTCAAAGTGTTTAATATTAGCCTAAATTTCGTGTGCTCGGTGAAGATGCGTTCTGGAATGCATTAGAGTGATCGAACGCATATTAGGACGCACCTCAACTTGCGGAGAAAGTCATTGGTTGAGGAAGTTGGAAAGCGTAAAAATTGTATATATATTGGTAGGTCAATGTATTTGACCTGAATTTACTAGGGCGCTACTATTTTTATTTGACATCTGCAAATGGAGATGGATAAAATAAACCAATTGCCAATTTCATAGCATAATAAACTTTGTTAACCGTTTAATTTATTACCTGTGACATTTAATAATAAAGTTGAATGTTGTATAATAATAACAAAATTAAAATATTACCGAGGTAGAGGTAATTGACTTGTAATGTTGTTTTAAACAGAAGATTATTACTGTAGAGCTAAAGAGCTTATGAGCGACGTGTCTCTTGTTGAGTCATGACTACAAAGTCATGACATGTGTCAAGTCATGACTGTGTAGAGCAATGGTTCTTAACCAGTGGCCCAGCAGGAGTCTAATTACGGTCCGCGCACGGTTTCAAGTTTCTTTTCATGGTGACTCATCTCACCTAATGTTAAATGGTGATGCGATATAGGTCATAGTTCAATTAAAATTAACTCATAACATTAATTTCAAATTCACTTAAGCCTTATTTCAGAAAAGAATTTCAGATTTTTTTACAAATCGTGCTATTTCTGTATGACCGTCTACAATAAAAAAATATTGACTACATTTCTCAAATGTCAAAATACCTAGCTGTAGAATACGATACCTATGTGTAAGTAGTTAGGAACCCATTTTTTTTTTTTACATATTATAAGTTTGCGTTTGACAACTGTCTCACCTGATGTTAAGTGATGACGTTATCTAGGATTATCTAGGTAAGGCATGATCACCCAAGTAGGTACAAATGTTGCCATAGGATCCTAGGATTAATGAAGTTGTGCACAAAATGCAAGCTTGCTCAAGAATCACATTGATTAAAAATTTAACTATTACATTTCTTATTTAAAGGATTTTTTTAAAAAAAAACAATAGTACCTAACTACGGAGTTATTGATTAAAATTTATTTTGGGAATTATTTAGTTGTCTTTCTTTTACATCGTGATCCATGCTTACAAAAAAAAATCAAGTTTGTCCAGTCATTAAAAGGTTGAGAGCCACTGGTCTAGAGCAGCAACACAAGGTCGCTTGTCGCTTTTTCTATCGGATACAATTCGGTAAGTGTACCCTGGAGCTACATTAAATGATTTTGCCTTTCCTATCCCATCTACGAACGAAACAGAGGGTAATGTGACACTTACAATAGTTGGAATTCTTGATCGTTTCGCTTCCTTATTCATTGTGCGTTTAAAGCTTAGGACAATAAAATGCATTTCTGAATTCAAATAGTAATTAATGTGAGTCGCTTAACTCGCGAAACTCGGGTCTGTACAGGATACTTTCTATGCATGTGAGGCTAATACTTTTAAATATATAGATCTGGGCTATTAAAGATAGGCAATGATCAAACCATTCAACTTACTATTAGGTAAGCATGTCTTGACAATATGGTCTAAAGTCGTGTCGTTTAATTAGATATATTTATCTCCTAAAAAGTCAATTAACACAAATACCTATAGTGATTATTGATTAGAGTTATAGGTAAGTCGTTAAGCAATACACGTTAGGGTCTAATAGGGCAGTATTAAATAATTACTAAGACGAAACATTTTTGCCATTAAGGGCCATCTATAAATTAGGTCCCACGAATAGACTTTTGACCCCTCCCCCCTGGCGTGACATAGCACATATTCATTTTCTTTGGCTCGAAATTATTGAATTACAAATTTATTTGCTTCACAATACATCACACGTTTAAAATTTTTGAATATAGAATATTAGAGATATCTTGATTTCTGATACAATAAATTTAAATTTCAAATTTTCGTCTTCAAATCCATCCTTGTTCACATGTTGATGTTTAAGCCTTAAAATAAAAATTTGTTTAATCCTAAGAATACAAATTTGTTTGTCATAAAAAAAAAATTGGCATGTGACACATTACAAACCTCAAGACTCTTCTTAACACACGATGTCCCACTTAGTTGAACCTCTCCCTACCCCTGAAAGTGTGAAGTAATTTATGGATGGCCCCTTACGAATTTATTGAATTTTAAGTAGATTATTTTAAGCAGTTAATTTTACAATTATTATTTAATATTAATTGTTTTTCATGACGATGTAGCACATTAAATATGTTGGAATTAGTCGTGCATAATTTAGAAAAAAATTGCGGTTGCATTAAGTTCTTAATTTATTACTATGATGTCATATAAATATGTAGTCTTTTTTTATTAGGCAACTAGATGACTATCCACTAATGCAGTTCAGTATTTTAAACTAAAATGTAACATAATCGTAATGTTGATACAAAAACTTATTACTAAATCTTATTATTACTAGTAACCACAAAAATCATTCCTATATTATGTTCGGTCACTTTCTCTTCTCTATATGAGTATAGGTTCTGACAGTTCACAAAGAAGTCCAAGATCAGGAACTGTCTTGGACTTATTAAGATATCAGTGAGTTATCACTCTTATGATATAAACAATATTTTATTTTTATTTAAAATGCACAAAATACATTCAAACTTTATGGCCAAAGACCCAGAGCCCTTCAGTATGTGTTAGATTTGAGATTGGGTATCTGTATATTTTCTAACTTCTAATACAACGGGGAGTGTTTTGAAGAACTCTTTGATCTCATTCCGACATCACGGTCTTCCCAGCACACCGCTTGAAAGCTCGTTCGCATTATTACTATCGACTCAATGATGTTTTACTAAATATGACGTATATTCATACTGCTTGGTGCTCAGATTTTGTTTCTTTACGACATAAACATGCTTACTGCGACAGATAATACGGTACAAATAATATAGAAAAGGATAGCTATATGTTTAGACTTGCGCTTGAAATACGCGTCGTAATCAAAATTACTACAATTGACTTAATTTTGGCGCCTCAGTTTCCGCGCGCTTGTGCGACATTTACCTCATATAAACATATAATATCATTGCTATCGACTAATGAAAATCACATACTGCGTGATTCTACCGATTATTTTTGTTATACACCTGCAAAATGTTGATCGGTCTTCTTCCCTCGGTGTTCTTGAGTAGCAATATGGGACTAGTCACAAGGAGAGTTTACTGAGTCATAAAAGAGTTTTTCAGCTATTACATAAAATAAATACTATACGCACAATGACATGTACAATCGATAAGATACACATATTCTAAAGGGTCCAACGGACAGTAAAACATGTTGACTGTTTGTAGACAAATCAAACTCTCTCTTTACACTCAAAACTGTAACTACTTAGACCTCTCTGTTATCTACCTGATTTCAGCTTGATCGTTATAATTATATGGTGTGCCTGTGCCGTGGTGGTACCGGCCTAGAATAGTACTCCCCCATCTCTTTCTGCGGGTGCCGTAAGAGTCGGCTAAGGGACCACGTACCAGAAGATCTGCAGCAGCGCCTTCTGAGGATCGGAATTCATACTGCGCTCGCCAACCCGCTTGCCAAGCGTGGCGAGTATTGACAAATTCCACCTATATGAGGGAGGCATATGTCCAGCAGTGGACGTCTTAATATGGCTGAGATAATGATGATGATGATGATAATGATTATATATATTTATACATATTGCCTTTCTATTCATATCTTGCAGTTAATGATAAAATGGCTAATTTGAAATGCACTGGTACAACAGTCTGCAGCATATTTGCGAGGTTGCTCTTCAAGCCATTCATGACAAAGACCTTGGTGATTGATTGTCTTGAATTTCAAAATTCTTCTCACTCTACATAATTTCATCTTCATTCCTTGTCCTGTACATCAGAGAAGCTAAATTCAAATGAACTGGGGCAACAGATGGCATCTTTTCGAATCCTGTATCTATAGAGGTGCACTGCGATGCGTTTATGAGGAATCCCGTGATGATGGAGAGGCACATTGCTAACAGGGACCAGAACATGACGAGCAGGAAGAACCGGGCTCGATACCAGGAGACATCGTGGCGGTAGTCGATGACCTCTTCTGTGGTAAGTGGTCTGCAAAATTGTTATACAGGGTGTTACAAACTTAATTGGTTTATGCTTGTTTCCATAACTTATTTGTGTCAAATAAATAAATTGAAATTTAGATATTATAAAAAAGAAAGTGATTTTTGTCTGGAAGAGGTCGCTTTCAGCGATAAGGCAGCCAAGTGTACTTTGGTTAGGTACATGTTTTGTTCTTATTGTCGTTTTTTGTGACCGGTGTGCAGTAAAGTGTTTTATATTGTATTTTAACCGACTTCAAAAGAAGGAGGAGGTTCTATATTCGACGCGTATTTTTTTTATTTGTTACCTCAGAACTTTCGACTGAGTGAACTGATTTTGATCGTTCTTTTAATATTTGAAAGCTGGTGCTTCCCGTGTGGTCCCATTTCATCGGACAAAATCGGCCAAGCTTTTGAGTTACACTCCAATAGCTGAACAATGTATACATGGACGACATTATACCTGTGAGTGAAGAGATCGGTAAACATACACAATGACAATTGATCCCGTGAGTAACAGAAATGAAAAAAAAAATTACGAAAAAATGTAACCGACTTCAATACTCAAAAATGTGAAATAACTTGTTGAAGTCGGTACCATGAGCACAATATTTTGATAAAACTGCAGCTATGTTTAATATAAATTGCTCATTAGTATGCGGTGGACAGACGAACTGACTAAGATCACATGTAAGGGCTGGATGCGGGCCGTTTACATCCGGTCTATGGAAATCAATAGGGGTGGCCTATGTTCAGCTGTGGACGTCCTATAGCTGAGATGATGGTGATGATGGTTAGTATATGGAAACTTAAATCCTTTGACATATTACCCATTTTGCAACTCTCACAGGGTTTTCTGATAAACATTATTTAATTAACCTTGATTTTATGCTATATTAATTTAGCATACGTACATGAAAACGCTAGACTCGATTATTATAATTAATAATAAAAATATTCATTATATACATTTCAAAGTTAAACTTTAATTTCTAACAATGTAAATGCATTTATCACACTTTGATATAATTTTATTAAACTTTTAGAAAACCCAAAATAGGTATGTCACAAGAATGCGATACAGATATGGAACAATTTGTTTTCCATTTAAATGAAAAATGTATACCTGAATTAATTTTAATATAAATGTTATAATATAATTAATTATACAAAATTTATTAACTTGACATTTTAAAAAAAATTTTATAAGAAAAAAGACGTAACAGGCTGTGGACAGATGAAATGCGAGTGAGTCCAGGGTAAGAAGAATAAGAAGAAGATAGCTTAACATCCAGACTGACAGATAAGAACGAGCAGAGATCTACACTTTGTATACACAAACATAATAGAATCATAATACATTCAAACTCACCTGAACCTTTGTCTGACTTCCGGTCTCACAGACAACAGAGGTTGTTTTTCGGGGTCAACAAACATCATTGATTTTAACCAAATATATAGATAAGGGATCTATTTATACCACTCTGCACTTCCTCTCAATAAATTTATTATCCAACTGGCATCATTGATAAAGCTTTATATATAATAATAAATATTAACTTGACAGTGTGGAAAACTTCGATTCGCGCCTCACAGCTCTATTATTATAATTATGCTAATAATTATTGGTTTTGGTAACAATGTCAACTAGTGGTCGGTTACGAGACGTGTTCATGACTGACCGCTCGACCCGACTGATAACGCATTATTGCAAATGATTTATTAATAGTATAAACAATTATTGCTTTATCAATCCAGGGTCCGCGTAACAACAAGTGATCGTTATAATATTATATAAGATATAAGAATGTGTTTTAGTTTTACGCATTGCATAATTAGAATTTTACGTTTCTTATGCTGAGCCTGTGGCCCTAGACAAGATGCATCGCTTCATAACGATTCTCTTTCGCTTGCGCTTTCGTTAGCGCTTGGAGATTGGTAGACAACGTAATGCGTTCACGGTGATCGTTCATTCTCTTCGTTCGAGAGGTTAATGCGCTTGGGAGAATAAAAACATTTCGTTATGCGTATTGTCCATTGGTGAACAAATTTCTAGACTTTTTCGTTGATTACCTGATTCGATGATTCGTTTTGAAGTATCATAAGTCTCATATTTTTTTGCTGTTTTTTCTCGGCGTTGTAGAATGTTACTTTGTTACCTGCTAGGGTTTCCTCTGCGAAGGAAAATAATCAGCATGATGTATCCATCTTAATCTCCTCCATTGGTTTCTACAAGGACCGGTTGGAAGCGGCCCGCACCCAGCCCTTACCTGCGATCTTAGTCAGGTCGTCTATCCACCTTGTCGGTGGTCATCTAATACTGCGCTTTCCAGTCCGTGGTCTCCAGTCGAGAGCCTTTCGATGCCAACGGCCACCAGTTCTTTGAGCTATGTGCCCTGCCCACTACCACTTCAACTTGCAAATCCGCTGGGCTAAGTCGGCGATTTTCGTTCTTGTACGGATCTCCTCATTACTGGTTCGATCGCGTAGGGAAGTCCCACTAGTGCCCGATATTTTTCTTCAAAAGTGTGAATGTTAGATAACGCTGTTATAGACCTATAAAGTATAAAACAGCGTTTGACCTGTATTGTCACTCATGATGAGATCATATGGGGGACACGCTAGATCAAGAAAGTTAACTATCTCTCAAAGACAGCAGCGGTCTGAACACACCGATTTCGAAGCGATGATAGCTCAGCGGGGGGAGCGTCGCCTGTCAAACTGACGGACACTGGTTCGATCCCCAACAACAGCTTGAGCTTCCGGTGAAGTTAACACCGTTATAAAATTCCCAGCATGGTGGTAGGGTACTTTCAAATACCCGCCTGGCTAGCTACCACCCATAGGTTTGAAAAACTGTCACCAAACACACTGTTGGCCGTGGTGGTACCGGCCTAGAATAGTACTCCCCCATCTCTTCCCGCGGGTGCCGTAAGAGTCGGCTAAGGGACTACGTACCAGAAGGTGGGCAGCAGCGCCTTCTGAGGATTGGAAATCATCCTGCGCTCGCCAACCCGCCTGCCAAGCGTGGCGAGTATTGGCAAATCCCCCCCTCAATGGGGGAGGCATATGTCCAGCAGTGGACGCACATGGCTGAGAGAATGAATGAATGAAAAAACACATAGTGTGATCAGGCAGCAGTCCTTGAGAGCCAGTGAGCATTCTAGATCTAGCGTGATAACATCTTCGGCCACATCGACAGTGACCATCAAGTGGGATAGTAGTCAAACGCTAGATCTATACAGTATAAAAAATATATAAAAAACACACAGTATGTTTTGTGACACTTTCTCAAACCTAAGAAGCCCAATTGAATGGAACTCGTTGCCCGAGTCTGTGTTTCCCGATATGTAATATCCTGGAGTCTTCAAGTCGCGAGTGAATAGGTACCTTCTAGGTTAGCGTGCTAAATCCTAGACAACGTCATCACTTAACATCAGGTGAGACAGTTGTCAAACGCAAACTTATAATATGTAAAAAAATAAAAAAAGTACCTATCGTACAGTTATGTTTTGGATTTGATTACGAAGTTATAGACACCAAAAGCCATAGCTGTGGGTGGGATAAAACCACGACCGCGATTGACCCCGTGAGGTCATCGGCAGGCTTTGAAGGCTTTATTTGGAAATAGTTTCTTGCATGTACTCTGAGTGTTATACAAAATATATTTATAGCTTTAAACTGTGTACATGAGATAGTTATAGTTCAAACTGTTTGTCCATTTTGGATGTACAAATCATATTGGTTCACACATAAAGGATTTATTTATTTATTTACTACTAGCCGCGCCCCGCGGATTCATCCGCGTGGACTACAGTGTTCCCGCTACCTCGATTACCCCAGAACTTTTCAAGTTTTATTCATAATACTGGGCGTTGTCTGGGACGGCCGAGACGTTCCCAGACATCGCTGGAGCGATGTAGTTGGGAAATCTTCGCGTACTCCAATCCGATAATTGGCAAGAGATGGCTCAAGATAGAGAAGAAAGTGGCACACCTTATATATCGGAGGCTAATTTTGGGTCCTTGCACCATAATGAATGAATGAATGAGGTTAGGATAAGGTAAATATGACACATCAATAACAACGCCAAAATTAAACGGTTTTATAAAAATTGCGGATTTTTGATAAATTAAGTAGGTTGTCCAGTCAGGTTGACTGGAAGAAATCGCTTTAAGCGATAAGTCCGCCTTTTGTTTCTCCAGGATATTGTAAGCTATAAGCTATCTTTACATAATGAATCTATTAAGTTACTTTTGTAAAACTTGGAGAAACGAATTTTCTATCTATCTATCTGAGTAGCCACTTCTTTGGTGCCTATTAAAACTACCCGCAATTGGCCAGCACTTGAAAAAACTCGTCTAATATTAGCGACAGCGTTTTTTGGAGTTATACAATATTTCATTTTGTAGAATTTTAGGTAGTACGAGTGAGTAACAGAATTAGGGACATGGGCACGTTTTTCGTTTGACATATTTAGATTATTACTTCCTCTAAATCTTGTTTAAAGCTTAAAATAGACAGACAAAATATGGATCATCTTTCAAGGCAAACACCTTGCTTAGTAATTTATTTAAATTTAATTAATTTCAAATATGTTAATTATTTTGGGGTTTTAATTATGTATGTATTGGAACAGCAGTGTGTTTCGAAAAATCCGACAGATGTTATAAATTATTTACACCTTTTCTGTGACCACTTTCTCACTTGATGGTCAGTGACGATGGATCTAGCATAAATTTACGTCGACTTCACAAGGGGTGTAATGGCACTCTACGAGCATACGAATTTGTTTTCTTTATTAATATATATTTGGTAGTTTTGCTGCAAAAATGATTTTGTTTCTTATGTTACTAACAATTCATATTTAAGGATTAGCGCCGGGTTACACATGGAATACGGGCTACAAGAAAAATACTGATCGCATTTTTAGACTTTATAATTTCCGGTGTAAAACACAGTTCAAGGGTATTTGTCACTCGAAATATTTTATTACTAATAAATTAACAAATAAATTCGAATTTTGTTTAACCAGAATTAACCGCCATGAACTGTTCTCATAAGTGGTATTTTTTTAATTTTATTAGACATAAACTTTCAACAAAATAACTAAAAATACCGATAATATATTCTTTTCAGCAAATCGTCAAGCCCTAATCACCGGAGAATCAATTGAAAGGATTTTACTTGCACATGTTAAATTATGATTTTTAACCGACATAAAAAACAGGAGGAGGTTCTCAGTTCGACCCGTAGGTTTTTATAATGTTTGGTACTGTAACTGTCGACTATGTGAACCGATTTTGGTCGTTTTTTTTATTTGAAGGCGTTCCAAGTGGTCACATTAAATTTTAATTAAAATCGAATTGATGGCGGAATGCATATTATAGTTTCAGTAGCAGTATCAAGTAGCGTAGGTCAAATCTAGGAAGTAATGGTGGCAAAAACTTTTTTTAACCAGTTTCCAAATGTCAAAACTGTTAAATGAAATGCCAAGACGGGAAAAATTATTTAATGTGCTAATTTAATATTCCTACCTGATTCTAAATAGGCCTACTTACTTAAAATAAAACCAGTCTTTTGCGATGCGCCTATTTCCTGGTCGACATTATATTTATGGCCCATTATGCAATGTTCTTATAAATAGAATAGTTGAATCTTTCAAAATACGTCAACACACGTCGTAAAGTTTTAAAAAGCTTTACGTAATTGACGAAAAGACTTTTATATTCATACATATTCACTTACATTTTATCTTTAACATATCGATAGTTATAGCATTAAGTACTTATTTATTTACTTTTGTTATTTGCTGGCTGTACCGTTACGTCCTTCATTTCACCACCGTAGTTCAGGGTGCCAATTCTCTTATTTATTAAGACAATCATAAATTCATAAACAGTGCAATGGTCGTTCAAATTTTATCATAAATAAACATGATATTCCGCTAAAATAACAATTGCATTTCGATTGCATTGTAGACAATTGAATTGCGGTAGATATTATATCTGTGTAGTCATTACAATTATACTCCAAGTAGAACAGCAAAACTAAAAAAACGGCGATTTATTGTCAATCTATGAGCAATGTGTTAGTAGATTTGATACCCTGGTGGATGATTAATATCGGCTGTTGCCAATAGAATAATTATTACTTTATTAGTTTTAGTTACTTATAAGTAACTGTTACACTAAAATAATAAATAAAAACTACTTTAAAATACGTAAAACAATACCCAAAAGACATTATATTATATTTTATATCATAGTTGTACTCATAATATGTAAGCCAAAGTAAAATTAAGAATGATGACACAAAGATCAAAAACATATAATGTTTGCTATGCAATGATGTTTTACTAAAGATGACGTACTTATATTCATACAGCACGGTGCTCAGATTTTGTTCCTTTACGACGTAAACATGCTTACTGTGACAGATAATACCTACGGTACAAATAATATAGAAAAGGATAGCTATATGTTTAGACTTGCGCTTGAAATACGCGTCGTAATAAAAATTACTACAATTGACTTACTTTTGCCGCCTCAGTTTCCACGCGCTTATGCGACATCTACCTCATTTAACATAATATCATTGGTGCTATGTATAAAATATTGACATATTAACACTCCCCGGACAATTTAGGTGAATAGGGCAATTGCTTCACTAATTTGACACATTACAGGACTGGCTGCGACTTTCACCCTTTTTAAAAGTAATAAGACAAAATAGCCTGCTACATCGTACAGGAATATTTAAACGAAAAGCTGGTCATGTATACACCAGACACGCTATTACACCGCACGTATACACGGTACGCATTTGAGTGTTGGTGTCTGTTAAGACTATTGGGAAAAACTGGGTCATTAAAAATATTAAGTTGTGTATAATAATGGGCTATAAATGGAAACTACAGCATCTGGCAATTCGGTCTCAGACAAACATATTGAGGTAGGTGATGACTTAACACACTCTAAAAGAGCCCCTCGTAGGAGCCCCCAAAACGCAACTAAATGGGCAACATTGGTGTGAATGGCTTAAGGGTGTCAGGTATGCTGCGATTTCTCTCTAGCACGACCAAGGGTCTCAATTAGCCAGTTAGGATCCACGGAGTCGCTACAAAGGAGCAGCAAATAAAAAGAAAGGGCGTTTACAGCAGACTTATATAAACTCTTCTCACGAGTGTGATTTTTAAAGTTAAAATTTTTTTAGGCCTGATGAGCACTTTTTAAGGTTTATTAGGACAAATACCTAGGACTTTTGTCAAAATTGTCTACTTAGCAAACGGTAAAGGCTGTATTATTTCTCTATTTTGCATAGGTAGGTGCTTAGGTATATATTATTGCAATAAATTTACATAAGTAAATAATAAACAAGTTACAGCTACAGTTGATATGATAAACTTAAGATTATCGGTATTTTGTTAGCGAAAGTTCAAGGCCGCGAAGACCAGACGTAGGTATATTAGGTAGGTATATTGTGCTATCATTAACTCATAGCAAAAAAGTAATACCTCTGTAGATATATATATATAATTATAACGTAGCTGGAATATTTCTTTTTTATTACACCAGACGGGAAGCTCGTTTTCATTTGTGATCCCGTTGTCAAGATATTTATTGAATCACAGTAGTACAGGTAGGTACCTTCTTATTTAAAATATTATAACCTTAAACGGTGACCTTAAAGTAAAGAACGCAGGTTTAGCCACACGGGTAGGTACCTACACAAACGTTTTAATAACTTAGATATAGAGACCTACATAATAGATTTTGAATATGTGATTTTGGTCGTGTATTTCTATTAAATAAATTAAATGTAAAATGAAGTAGGTATTGGCTTCGCTGAGTCAATATTTTTAAAGGAAAGATAACTTTTCAGCAGTGCGAGTATCGTCAATCGTCGACTTGATAAAATTCGACAGTAGGTAGGTACTTAAGTCTAGGATGGTATCACAAATATTGGTAATTCAAACCTTTGTAAATTGTACCTATACTTATCTATCTACATTCTTATAGGTAGGTATCCCCATGAACAACTTTCATTTGTTAGAAAACCGACAGGCAAGCAACACTCCGCTGGTTTTCAAGGCTGTGAAGCCTACGTCGAATAGAAAGTCGCTGGCAATGCTGTCGGGGTGAATGATATCCAAGTAGAACTTGTTCAAAGTCAAATTAAAGATTTACATAAAATAATCATTTGCATATAAACATTATGGGTTATTACTATGGTAGGCCTAGCCCTTGACAGCAACCGGTTGATATTATCAGTGATATATAATATATTTTGTAACATTTAACATTGTATTTTATATTGTATTCGTTCTTTTTTTTTCTGTATGCCTTAAATGTACTTGTTACAAACAAAGTTTTTCTTTCTTTCTTTCTTTCTTTCTATAGGTATGTGAAGAATGTATCGAAGGTTTCTCCAAACTATGCCTAGAGGCGACAATCTCTAAGGGACAGCCAAGCTGCCGGAGATTTGATGATTGGTGACCATATACCCTAGGTGTGCTTAGGAGTCAACGCTTACAAAATATGGGAATTGTGAAAGTGATATTGAGAGGAGAGTGAATGCTGTCGATATCACTGGTATGCTATAGCGTACTATTCCTTTATGATTGGAAATTCTCGTGAGTTTGACACATTATTATATATATGTCGTATCCGGCTTTACTCACGTTTATAGTCGAAGTTTCGACCTAGGTTTCGAGCATGGCCGATGCTCATCCTCAGGTGAGTTTACGCTGCCAGATCGCGGCGATCATGGCGGTCGCCGCGATCTGGCAGCACGAAACCTAGGTCGAAACTTCGACCATAAACGTGAGTAAAGCCAGATACCACATATATATAATAATATTCCTATAAGAACAGCCAGCGAGTGTCCAAGAAAAGCACGCTTGGCTGTGCATAGATTGTTCATTCCAACACTAATGTATGATGGTAAAAGTTGGATTTGGCATAAGAAGCATGAAAATAGGATAAATGAGAGCTCTGAGAAGAAGGATTGGAGTGCAACTGAGTGACAGGGTTAACATAGCAAGTATAAATTAGGGAATGTTGTGGTGTAAACAAAGATGTAGGCATATACTTGAAAATTTAGAATTAAGAGAAAGCGCATATAAACTCAGCATAATTAGGTTCTTTGGTCTTGAAACAGTAGCGCCCTACGGTTTCACGGATTACGGTTTCCCCGCTACCTCAATTATCCCACGGGAACTATACTTTTTCCGGGATAAAAGTAGCCTATGTATTAATCCAGGGTTTAAGGGCTCTGCCTAAATCAATCCAAACTTCTGTAGCTCATTTCTTCCACTGCAGAAACCCTATGAAGTACGCCCCATATATTTTATACACTTCATATTCAAAGAAATCCTTTCTTTCTACATAATGAAACTGAATTTGGACTGATTTAGTTAATAATAACATATTTATCATCCTATTATTTAGGCCGTTTTAAAGCTAGTAATCAGTGATATATGATAGAAATGAAACAGAATACAGTAACAAATTCTATTTATTACGAATAAGTTTGTACAAAAACTAAAAAAATACTCTAACATAAGATACTTCACAATAAACTTAACTGCATTGAAACAAATCAATAATTATGAGATTATTCAACAATACTATGCTTAATCTCATTTCACCATCTACTATCAAAATGTCATGTTGAAAGTCATGTCCTCGGGCTATGTTCTGGAAAGCGCATCGTAAAACGTCCACCGACAAGGTCGACAGACGACCTGGGGCCTTATTAACACCTTTGTAAAAACCATGCAAGTTCCGAGCAGTTCTAAAATCTGGCTTAAACCGCTTAGTGTGAAATCATACCATCACCACGGCATTACGCTTCTTTAGGTGAACGGTTTGAACATTGATATCCTCAAAGGTTATTGGCATATTTTAGTCAGGTTTTAGAACTGCTCCGAACTTGCATGGTTTTTATAAAGCTGATAGTGAAGCCCCTGAATAAGTTCGCTAGGACTGGTTGCGCGCTGATTCCAAACGGTCCTTGCGGAGATTCTTGCTAAAGTTCAAATTTGTATAACTCTTTACGCTTTCTCTAATATAAGACGAGTTTTTTACAATTGCGGGTAATTTTATTCGGCACCAAATGAAGAGACGACTTATTTTAACAATTATTACTCGTATAAATACGTAATAAAAATATTTAAATTCAGTATTGTTAAAAGTTTTATGGTTTATTGCATTAACAACATGCTAGGCGGAACTTACGTTCAAATTATTTGAAGAAAAAAATTCGACTACCAGTTGGACTTGAATCGGTATTCTGTAGTCGTGGGTTCAAGTCCCACTGGTAGTCAATTTTTTTCCTTCAAATAGTTTGAACGTTCAGTATTGTTATTTATAAGTTTCATACTAATTTGAACTCTACTGTAAAAACTTTCATAACATAATTTTAGTTAGATTGCAATTCCGGGGGCTATAAGGCGGCCTAAAAACTCCAATAGAGGCTAGCCTAAGTACCAACTCGCATTAGTCAGAACGGTGGATTCTCTAGGAGGTAGGCCCCAGTCCCAGCAGTGGGACTATGATAGGTTGATTGTGCTATGGTTCGATGTCTGATATCAAGTGATAAGCCGGCATACAGAATCTGGTATAGAGTAAAGCGCGTAGAGCAGCGTTTCGTCCGTACAGCGGCTATTTTGCTTCACGATGTTTGACAATTCTGTCATTGCTTCATCGATTATGTTTTGGCGTTTTGGGTAACTGGAACAAAAAATTATATGATAAGTATGCGATTCTTTATTTCTCTCTAAAATAGTGTTGAAAAATGATCCAGAAATATGAAGGTATCTTCATCTTCTATCACTTCTAAAGGTAGATATTTTCATCGGTAAATATTTATCTCAAAAAATTTGTACCTGTGATTTTTTACGTATTGTATTTTACTTATCATTAATTTTACATAAGAATTCAGTTTAAGTTACTATTAGTAGCTTGATGTTCACTTCATCACCAGTAGAACTGGGGAGAGAATTTCGTGTCTAGAATCTCCAGTTTAGTTTCAGTAAAATGCCAGTTTATAGTTGAAAATCCAATCAAAATAGGATTTCGGAATTATAAAGTTTCAGTAAAGTTCTATGCTGTGTAGTGTGTGTGCGTGAGGGTGCGGGACTCACAGCGTGGAGAGCGCGCGCGCCGCGAGCGGCAGGTCGTGCGCGTGCAGCGGCGCGGAGAGGCGCGCGGCGAGGTCGCGCACGCACGCCGCCTCGCACGCCACCGCCACCGTGCTCACGCGCACGCGGGACAGAACGGGCTGCAGCCCGAGGGTCACCAGAGTCGACATCATTTGGGTCGTTATCTGAGAACAGTACGATATCAATATTGAATGCTAAGAAACGATATTTTGTAATCGCTACTTAGTACTTAAAATAAAATTAAGAGCACCCAAAACAAAGTACACTAAAAATATCTTTAAAGTCGTGAACTAAGGTTTGCGTTTGCGGATGCGTTTTATATAGATTTTAGCAACGCATCGATTCTGTTAAGCACATTTAATTCAAATCAATTCATTTAGCTACTTAGCCTTTTTGTTTATTAAGTCTACAAACTGGTTCATACATTATACACATTCTTAAGATATTGACATTTAGAAACTAAAATATATGTATGACCAGCTAGAAGTAGATACAGCATCCGAATACATAATCATAAATAGAATAGAAATTCATGGTGGTATCCATGAAGTAGTATTTTTTTACACTAATGTCTCAAACAACTTCTCGCTGCTAAGATTGAAATCGGTATGTTGTGCTATAAAAGTCATTCCCGTTTATGACATGAAATAAGCTGTAGGCTGTATGTAAGCCATTTAAATTTTCATAATAAATAGATATTCTTGCTTGTTACATATGTTAGGTTAAAATAGATTTTAATGAAATTCGGAATGTAGGTTACATGTAGGTTACGTTATAACCTGAATTAACACATTAGTACTGTACTTTATATCCCGAAACATTGAATAGGTACCTTTTAGGTTTGCGTGCTAAATCCTAGACAACGTCATCACTTAACATCAGGTGAGACAGTTATCAAACGCAAACTTATAATTTGTAAAAAAAAAAAAACATTGATTTTACCTCTGGTATACAACAAAAACAAAAATAAACAAGTTCGACTTCGATTTTGGTAATATAGATCGACGAGACTTTAAAGGTCATATAGAAAAGACTTTGTAGGTTACTATTTATCCCGGTATAAATATGGTTACCGTGGGAATAACTGAGGTTAGGCAAAACCCACAGTCCACGAAGGTGAAACCGCGTATAAAATAAATAAATATGCAAAACCTCACCTGACTTTCACAGGCTCTTTTGGCATTCTTCGTCATCTTGTCGCTGGCGGTGATGAAAGTGACAGATATTATGGGACTGTTCGGCTTCTCTAAATCGCTCCAACTGATTGATCTGCTAGCACCTGGAATATTTACAAACGTAGAGATAATTAATATTAGAAATATTCTGACTATAGCTAGTTTGTAAAGCCTTACTATATTGTTTATGTTTAAGTATAGTTTTCGGAATTTGATCTATTAATTTTTTTCTGAATGTCTGTCATCGGTTATCATCATCTCCATTGCAGCACATAGTCCACCAGATGTACCATACTGCGCTTGCCATGTAGTCTTCACTCGAGGTCCATTCGACTCAATCGGATGAGTTTATAGTGATATTTGTTCCGCCAAATGCTACTTCCTTCGACCTTCTAATTCGCTGATGTATGTCAATGACTTTCACTCAACTCAGGATGGCCTTCCTTTATTTCATCCCGTATATAAACTCTAAGGATAGCTCAATCTATGGCTTAAGCATGCTCAAAAGGCCCATAGTT
The DNA here is from genome assembly GCA_934044485.1 of Apeira syringaria. Taxonomy (NCBI): domain Eukaryota; kingdom Metazoa; phylum Arthropoda; class Insecta; order Lepidoptera; family Geometridae; genus Apeira; species Apeira syringaria. The sequence continues at coordinate 5,624,406 of OW203658.1, read as the reverse complement.
AGGGACCACATTCATATTTGTCATCACTCCTAACACACGTATTAGCCCAGATTGTGAGGGTAGTTTATCATAAAGTTGTGTTTACCTTCAACATATCGGTTGGTATCTGGGTGGATTTGCTGTTTGATGAATTAGCCCAGATTGTGAGGGTAGTTTATCATAAAGTTGTGTTTACCTTCAACATATCGGTTGGTATCTGGGTGGATTTGCTGTTTGATGAATTAGCCCAGATTGTGAGGGTAGTTTATCATAAAGTTGTGTTTACCTTCAACATATCGGTTGGTATCTGGGTGGATTTGCTGTTTGATGAATTAGCCCAGATTGTGAGGGTAGTTTATCATAAAGTTGTGTTTACCTTCAACATATCGGTTGGTATCTGGGTGGATTTGCTGTTTGATGAAGTCTAAGACATCAATGTATGCCACTTTATGTTCTCGCACTCTGGAAAAATAATTATTACTATCAAAACTTGGCCCAAAACATTTGTCTACATTTTTCACATAAAAAACTATTTTTACCGAATTCAAAGCCGGCTAATTATTGTGTTCTTTACTGTGAGCAATAATTGAATACAAATGGTTTGTAATTCGACTTAAGTCAAGCACTAGTAGTGCTACTAGAGAACGGCAATTTTGTTTAACACAAACTTACCGATCTTACCGCTCATACGCCGACAAGATTTAAAATAGATAATGCTCGTGATTACTTTGTGATATTGAAATAAAATTGAATACATATACAAATGATCGGAAGTCATTAGAACTTCAATGGTACACACATTTAAGCTGGGTCAGCATTAAATATGCATATTGTGTCATGTCGTCTGGCGGTTCTAATCGGCTCGGAATCAATCGAAAAAAAAAAATACACATACACAGACAGGGTAGACAAATTATATTGAAAATTATTATTATTCAGGTTTGGATATGTCTCATACAAAACATAAAGGATTGTCGATCGTAATATTGAGTACGCGTAAGTGACATGTTATACCCGTACAAACAGTACAATGTAATTATGAACGTGAGTTTCAGTAAAGTTATTTATGTATTGCCTTTATATAAAGGCAGTACATAAATAACTCTACTGAAACGTTATCACGTTAAAATATCTCACAAAGTCATACAGAAACTCGCCTATGGATACACACCCCATAGACACGTTAAAACTGATTCAATAAAGAACATTTCCAAAATATTAAATAACACCTGTGACATAATATACAAAATAGGGATGCATTCAATCCAATACCTATTATACAGAAAAAAAAATACTAGTCACAAGATTATTACTGATATATCGTAGACGCAGGGTGTGCTAAGTAAGTAAATAAGAGACACACACTGCGTGTTGCATATGCTAATGGTGAATATTACCTTCTCATATCGTCACAGACAGCCCTCATACTGGAATCATCCTGCGTCAACACAATGCAGGGCCGCTTCAGTTCGTGCGTGTCTGCGTGTTGCGAGGGCCACAGACACACCGTGTACCCCCCTTGCCACAGTTCACGGGCTATTTGGGCACGTTGCGCGGCCGCGATTCCATCTCGACCGCTGCCTACCGTACCCCAAACGCAAATACAGATCAGGGTTGACTGTGGAACAAGCACACATTCATAAATTGCAGTAGGTAAGGAATATTAATATCACATACAAAATACCATGGCAAATAACATCTGACGTATTTTGCTGGGTTGGGGCCATTTTGTCACATTATACTGCATCCTTTTGTCTATAGTTTTGTATTGTTTTTCTTTTATTTCTCTTTGCTCGTTTATCTTATTGAATGATTGATATTTTGTGTAATATCACAAATAAAAAAATAGCTGTTTTTTCTATTCTTTTTTCTTCTATATGTTCTCAAACATGTTCTCAACGAGACAGCAAACGCAGCGTAGGCCATCCACCGACAAGGTAAACCGACGATATGCAAATAGCCGCAAAGAAGGCTGGATGCAATCTGTTTCCTATCGGTACTTGTCGAGGTTAATGGGGTAGTGATCTGACCAGTATTAGAGCGTCCTCCGACTAAAAGTATGATGATATTTGACAAATCTGCAGCTTTTCGATAAATAACAAATATTTTAGTTTCTTCTCCCTGTCACACAAGACAGGTTTTGATTCAATGTGTCGACTTTAAGGAACTGTATTGAGTATCGTAACTTTAAAAATCTGGCACCAAGCTCAAAAATGATTTTCACAAGATATACAAGATTTTTTATGCGGAAATATCACAAAATATTTTGTATTAGATATAAGTTTTTCACTTATTATACTACTTTACTAGAAGCGCCCCAATTCCGATTTCAAAGTATTTTTTTCCATAATATTTATCGAAATCATTATGTTATTAACTAAATATCGGGTGAGATAGTCAAACGCTTGCCTATTCTCGATAAAAAATATTCAAAAATAACTTACCTCAATATTGCTCGTGGACGGCAAGGGTAATTCCACTTCCATCTTTTTCAAAATGGCCGCGATTCGTTCTAAGGACATAGAGAATCCGAATGAGCTCGATTTGAGTCCTAAGTTCTCTTGATCCCTTTCCTTAGGTGCTACTTTCCAAAACTGCTCTACTAAAGCGTCGTATCTACAAGTAATAATTGGGGAGTTTTGGGTGAACAGAACTTCAAAGTATGTAATTTATAAAAGATAGGAAACATTTTATGACACTTTTGGGAACGTACATCGCAAATACATATGTACGAGGAAACGAGAAACATTGAACTAACACTCAAGTATCAGCATGAGCTTCTGGGTATATTGTAGATTGAACCTGGTAACCTGGTCTGTCTATCCTGGTGACTCCACTGAACACCTAAAACCACTCAGTTACACAAACATAAGCTTATAGCACTTGAATGGATATCGTTACACTAGCTGCGCCTAGCGGTTGTACCCGCGTGGTGATGAAAAACGGTGATGATGGTGATGATGAAAATAAGCCTATGTTAACAATCCAGGGTATAAGCTCTATGCTAAATTTCATCAAAATCGGTGTAGCCGTTTGAGCGTCAAGAGGTAACAAACATACACACAAACTTTCGCATTTATAATATTAGTAGGATTACAAATACGTAATGGCATTAATTATATTGTTGTCAAAACACAAATAATCAGCTCTGAGACGGAACCCAAGCCAGCGCCCACCTATTTAATCAATTTCTTTTAGTTCAGTAGAAAGTTTGAGCAGGGTTACCATGTGCAAGTTGTTTTTTTAAGCTATTGCATAGCTTCTATCGCGGGCCTTGGGCGCGGAGACCGAATCCAGAAATTCCGTAACGAATATAACCTAACACCCCCCACTCCGACCGGCACAGCGATGATACTTTTTAGGTTTGGCATCTATCGATGAATAGCAGAACTTTTAATGACTTTTTTGAAATATCACGCTTGTCTGCTTAGTTCAGCAACTCGCCTCTAGGTGGCATTGGTTGTATCGGCGTTACTGCATAAGTTATTAATATATTATATATGTCGCCGCGCTGTTATGGAGGCGCCGTAAAATAGTTATAATAATTAAAACTCCGTTGATTATAAATTCGTGTTATTAAATCATATTAGAATTTTTAAGTTAGATTATAATTCATGGTATTGAATTATGGTAAATTATTAATATTTGTGACTCAATTTGATTCGAGTTTTTGCGAGTACTTCGATGTAAGTAATTTTTACTATTCTTAATTGCTTTTGATGCTTTAGCTTATTATAATTTATTTGTAAAAACGTTTTGATAATTAAGATTTTATTTGGAATCCATGATGAGGTTATTTGTAGTAAATTTCACATTGCGAAAAATACGCTAGCGCCTCCTGCCGCCATTTTGACGAAAAAACGGAACTATGGCGGCAGGCGGGCTCTAAAAGATTATTCAGAGTCAGTCTGTTGCGGATTTTTGGACGAGTAAGTGTGAGTGTCGAACCCATGCTCAATTTTATTCCGGATTCCAAATATAATCACTCTTGCCTTTATTTTCAATAAATATTAGAGTCAAAGTAAAGAAATAGTGTTGAAATTTAGCTATTGAAGTGTTAAGCATTTATTTCTTTAAGCATTTCTTGGTGAAGTGAAGTAATTGTAAAAAGTGATAGTGTTAAGGAGTAGCTATTGATAATAATCACGCCTTATGAGTTTCTTGTCTGTTCTTCTCATAAGGTTAGTCCCTTGCGAACAGACGTAGCTATACCTACCCTCAAAAGTTGATTGCAATAGTTATTAAAAGCAAGTTAACTCCTTAGCTGTTATGTTTCATTCCAATACTACCTGGTTAGTTCCTGCTTAGGTATGTAGATCTGCAGTGACTCTTTATTTATTGGCGGCTGGCCCTAGTAGTTAGTTCATTTGCTTAAATAAAGACTGTAAAACCTTGACCTGTCTAAGGGTCAATGGTTTTACACTTTTTTTAAAATCAAACCTAAATTTTGCTGCGACATCAGAAGTGGGATCGCCATGCGATCCTTTTTTCTTTTTATTTTTATTTTTGTTGTTGCCCTGGTATTTTTATCATTTCAGGAAATCGTGACTGAAGTATTACAACGTGCAACATGGACGGAGCCGAGTCAGAGGAATCTTCTGCGTGTCCGCCTGGACCGAGTGACCAGACTCCTAGTGTGCCTGCTGTACTTAATCCGGTACCACAACAAGTTGGTAATGTACCCCCTGATTTTTACCTACAAATGATAAAAATGATGCAGACCATGACTGAACGACTCCAACAACCCAATAATAAGGTAAGAATCACAGAGGTGTTCTTACCTTCATACGATCCTGATGGTAACGTTGGAGTACGTGAGTGGTGTAATCATATTACTACAGCTAAAGACGCTTACGAGCTCAGTGACTACGATATTCGTATGAAAGTGACTAGTTTGTTGAAAGGACGTGCACAAATATGGGCTGATAATTGGCTTGTAACTACTTCAACGTGGGAACAGTTACGTCAAATAATTATAACTACGTTTGAGCCCGAAACGCGTTACTCGCGTGACATAGTCCGCTTTAGAGAGCATACCTATGACCACTCTAAAGATATTTCTGAATTTTTAACCCAGTCCTGGATTTTGTGGAGACGTGTGACCAAAGATAAGCTTGATGATAGTGATGCGGTAGAAGCGGTAATAGGGACTATTAATGACGAACGCCTCAGAATTGAATTAATGAACTCCAGAGCTAGTTCAGTGCCTGAGCTGATCTCTGTTGCCTCTTCTATTCGGTCTAATAAACGTTCTAGCCAAAACAACTCTAATGTTACTCAGCCTTTGCATAAACGCCCCCGATTTTCCGAAAATAATAAATCTCATGCATCTCTTCCTTACTGTAATTATTGTAAACGAACTGGCCATTCTTTCAATAGCTGTCGTAATAAAAATGCTAATAATCCAAGTGTGCAACCGACCTGTAGGGATCCCGAGATAGCCACCCCGTCTAAGCCGAATAACACGAATGGTAAGTTTTGTTCATACTGTTCCAAACCAGGTCATACGTTTGACACCTGCTACCGCCGCGAAAAAGCCATTGCCTCTAATATAAATTCGGTAGCAGCTAGTAGCCACTCTAGCTTAAATACGATGCGCATGCATGTAGGTGATATTTCGATAGATGCTGTATTCGATAGTGGGGCCGAATGTTCGGTAATGCGTGAATCTATTGCAGATAAGCTACCAGGTCGTAGGGAACAAATAGTCAGTTACTTGCGAGGTATAGGTCCATTCCTGGTGATCTCCACGTGGAGGTTAAAAACCATATGCGTCATAGATAACACTAATGTAGAAATATTGTTCAATGTTTTGCCTGATTTTGAAATGACTTCGGATGTTCTGATCGGTACGAATCTACTGCACGATGCCGGTTTGAGTGTAATCGTAACACAGAATAGCGCGAAACTAGTACGTTGCCCGCGAGCTATGCATGTGCGATCTGACAGCTCTTTATTTGACGGTATAGATCACGACCTAACGGAACAATCAGAGATAAACCAGTTGCTCATTTTGCTTAACCAGTACTCTGATCTTTTTACGCGCGGTTTTGCTAAATCTCGAGTTAATACCGGTCAATTAGAGATTCGTTTAAAAAACAAAGATAAATTCGTTGAGAGAAGGCCCTATAGGTTGAGTCCAGTCGAGCGTGAAAAGGTTAAGGAAATAGTCGCTGAATTAATTGAGAATAAAATAGTGCAGGAAAGTAAATCTCCATATTCAAGTCCAATAATTTTAGTTAAAAAGAAAAATGGCGACGATCGAATGTGTGTCGATTATCGAGAATTGAATAGTAATACGGTACGCGACCACTACCCCCTACCTCTGATTGCTGATCAAATTGACCAGTTGGCTGGTGGCCAGTATTACACGAGCTTAGATATGGCATCTGGATTCCACCAGATTCCTATTGCCCGGGATTCAATCGAGAAAACTGCTTTTGTTACACCCGATGGTCTCTACGAATACCTAAGTATGCCCTTTGGTCTCTGTAATGCGCCGTCCGTTTACCAAAGGTGCATTAATCGTGCCTTAGGTCCGCTACTGAATTCCGGCAGTGCTAATAATGGTCACAACGATAGCGTAGCCCAAGTCTACATAGATGACGTCATAAGCAAGTGTCGCGATTTTTCTTCTGGTCTTGCATATTTGGAAAGAATCTTGATTGCTTTGCGGCAATCCGGATATTCCGTAAATATCGATAAATGCAGCTTTTTCAAAAAATCAATAGAGTATCTAGGTAATATAGTAGAGAATGGTCAGGTTCGCCCCAGCCCCAAAAAGGTCGAGGCCCTGCTGAAGGCCCCCGCACCTACCACTGTAAAACAAGTCCGCCAATTCAATGGCTTGGCGGGCTATTTCCGCCGCTTTATTCCCGACTTTGCGCGAACAATGATTCCCTTGTACGATTTAACTAAGCAGGGTACTGAATGGCAATGGAGTCATGTTCATGAGGAGGCTCGTCAAAAGATAATCGGTTACCTCACTGCGGCGCCGATACTAACCATATTCCAAGAGGAAAAGCCAATCGAGCTGTTTACTGACGCCAGTAGCCTCGGCTTTGGAGCAATACTAGTTCAAATTATCAATGGTCGGCAACATGTCGTGGCATACTTTAGTATGCGTACAACAGATATAGAGAGCAGATATCATTCTTACGAGCTCGAAACACTAGCTGTAGTCCGAGCAATTAAGCACTTTCGGCACTTTCTTCATGGCCGAAAATTTAAAGTCATCACTGATTGCAACGCGTTGAAGGCTTCTAAACACAAACAAGACCTGCTGCCGCGAATTCATAGGTGGTGGGCATATCTTCAGAATTTCGATTTTGACATCGAATACAGGAAGGGCGAGCGGATGCAGCATGCAGATTTCCTGAGCCGGAATCCTGAACCACTATCCGTTAATGTCATGACCAGCAACCTAGACTGGCTTATTGTAGAACAACGCCGCGATCCGCAGTTGCGTCCCATCATAGACACTCTGGGCACTGGAGAGGAAGCTCCTGGTTATCTTCTCGAAGGTAACATTCTCAAGTTCGAACGGAACGATTCAATTTTAGGGCCACAAAGGCTCGCTGTCGTACCAAGGGCATTCCAGTGGAGCCTCATCAACACGTTTCATTGTGCACTTAAGCATGCAGGATGGGAGAAAACACTGCATAAAATCAGAGAGTCTTATCATTTTGATAAGATGAGCACCAGTGTCAGGGATTTTGTCGACAATTGTGTGGTATGTAAAACGTCGAAACAGACATCTGGAGCTACTCAGGTCCAACTGCATCCTATCTCCAAACCGACAGTGCCATTTGAGGTGGACATATGGACATTACTGGGAAACTTGGTTCTCCGAACGATCAAGAGTATGTTATAGTCACAATAGACGCATTTACCAAATATGTACTACTCCATCACACTAATGACAAAAGTCAACACAGTTCTCTTGCCGCATTGAAACAGGTCATCCATCTCTTCGGAGCGCCGCGGCAAATTATTGTTGATGGTGGGCGTGAGTTCCTGGGTGAATATAAAAACTATTGTGACAGGTACGGTATTGAACTTCGTCCAATATCACCAGGTGTCAGCAGGGCAAACGGACAGGTAGAAAGGGTCATGGCAACGCTAAAGAACGGGCTTGTAATGATACAAAATTACGAAACCCCGGACTGGCATACAGCGCTGGAAAGTCTACAGCTCGCCATGAACTGTACGGTACATAGAACTACAGGGGCTGCGCCTTTAACACTCCTCACTCGTCGTCAGAATTGCGTACCTCCAGAGCTGCTCAACCTAGTCGACATCGACAAAGCCCTAGTCAACGCAGAGGCTTTAGAAAGGCATGTACAGCAAAAAATGGTAGCAATATCTTCCAAGGATAAGGACAGGTTTGACAGAGGACGAGCCAAAGTCCATAACTTCCAACGAGGAGACTTTGTCCTGATTAAAAACAACCCAAGAAACCAAACTTCTTTAGACTTAAAATTTAGCGTACCTTATGAAGTTTACAGAGTGCTCGAGAACGACCGCTACCTTGTAAAAAAGGTAGTAGGACATCAGGGTCGACCCCGCAAGGTCGCGCACGACCAACTGCGGCGCGCCCCACAACCAACTGGTAGCCAGGCAGCCGTGTCGCCTCCGGAAGAACCACAACCCGGGCCTTCCGGGTCTACTGGAGCAGTGCTTTGTGATGAGGCTCCATCACAAGCCCCCACTGTCCTGGAAGATGACAGTGACTCCGTGCCCACATAAATCTATTTCTCCCGGTGAGGATTTTTCATCTTATTGTGATCATAATAGTAGTATAGTGCATACACACACTTGTACACACAAACATGCGTACACAAATACATACTTTATTTTTATACACACTATAATATTATTCTGACATGACTTTCATGACTTTGACTATGACAACAAAAGTGTGTAAACGGACTATTGGCGTGTAGAGTCGTTCAATAGTTCCAAATCCCCCGTTATGTTTTCGGCGGAGGGAATTAACTATTTTATGTTGCTATTGGCGTGTGGAGTCGTCCAATAGTTCCAAATCCCCCGTTATGTTTTCGGCGGAGGGAATTAACTATTTTATGTTGCTATTGGCGTGTGGAGTCGTCCAATAGTTCCAAATCCCCCGTTATGTTTTCGGCGGAGGGAATCAACTATTTTATGTTGCTATTGGCGTGTGGAGTCGTCCAATAAGCAATACTCCTAATCCCCGTGATGTTTTCCGCGGTTCCCCTGTGTACCACGGTATTGAGTGAGCGCCAGTATTCCTGAGCTGACGCTTTCTGAGTACCCAGAGCACGACATCGGCCTTTTCACATATCCTTAGTGCCCCTGTTTCATACAGCATCGACCTTTCATACACCCTTCCTTCCTTCCCAATAAAACCCTTGTACTTCATGCAGTAACATGAGCAAGGTACTCAACTGTCTTCATCGCTAAAACGTGGGCAGTGTATTTATGTATTTATTGATTATACTCTCATCAAGTCATTACACTATTTCCTAACACACAATTATTATAACCTGGCTTCACGTGGAGTGACCAGATTTCAATCAGTTTTATGAATTACTTATAATCATCCTTATATAATGTGAAGTTGCTGAAACTTTGTATAAGGCTAGCATGGTATGCATATCACTATATTTTTACGACTAGGTGTACTGTGGAAGTACCTAGCTTTAAAAGAATTTACTTTCTCATTTTCCAGAATCAAGCGATCCAGAGCACGTCTCGCATTGCAGTATGGCCGTGTCGCCGCGCTGTTATGGAGGCGCCGTAAAATAGTTATAATAATTAAAACTCCGTTGATTATAAATTCGTGTTATTAAATCATATTAGAATTTTTAAGTTAGATTATAATTCATGGTATTGAATTATGGTAAATTATTAATATTTGTGACTCAATTTGATTCGAGTTTTTGCGAGTACTTCGATGTAAGTAATTTTTACTATTCTTAATTGCTTTTGATGCTTTAGCTTATTATAATTTATTTGTAAAAACGTTTTGATAATTAAGATTTTATTTGGAATCCATGATGAGGTTATTTGTAGTAAATTTCACATTGCGAAAAATACGCTAGCGCCTCCTGCCGCCATTTTGACGAAAAAACGGAACTATGGCGGCAGGCGGGCTGTAAAAGATAATTCAGAGTCAGTCTGTTGCGGATTTTTGGACGAGTAAGTGTGAGTGTCGAACCCATGCTCAATTTTATTCCGGATTCCAAATATAATCACTCTTGCCTTTATTTTCAATAAATATTAGAGTCAAAGTAAAGAAATAGTGTTGAAATTTAGCTATTGAAGTGTTAAGCATTTATTTCTTTAAGCATTTCTTGGTGAAGTGAAGTAATTGTAAAAAGTGATAGTGTTAAGGAGTAGCTATTGATAATAATCACGCCTTATGAGTTTCTTGTCTGTTCTTCTCATAAGGTTAGTCCCTTGCGAACAGACGTAGCTATACCTACCCTCAAAAGTTGATTGCAATAGTTATTAAAAGCAAGTTAACTCCTTAGCTGTTATGTTTCATTCCAATACTACCTGGTTAGTTCCTGCTTAGGTATGTAGATCTGCAGTGACTCTTTATTTATTGGCGGCTGGCCCTAGTAGTTAGTTCATTTGCTTAAATAAAGACTGTAAAACCTTGACCTGTCTAAGGGTCAATGGTTTTACACTTTTTTTTAAATCAAACCTAGATTTTGCTGCGACATATATATTGCATTACTTGATAAAAAATGCTATGCGAAAGCTTTACCGCGGCAGTCCCCGAGTGCCACACGTCTATTTTTAAATAAAATATAAGTCGCAGTAAAATCGGACCAATTTTGTATACGACTTTTGTTAAGGGACCCCAACAGAACCTCTAAGTGCAGTGGTTAACGTGGGCAGTTGCCTCGGAGGCCAGCTCGATATGTGAAAAATACTCGTCATCCGGTCATCCGTCAATTAATATGAAATTAGCTAGTTATTTGATTTACATGTGGGTAAAGTTGATTATTGGCCTGAGTGTTTAGTTTATCGTAAGTATTTTTTTTTTTTTTTTGTGGTGAAACATACCTTCCTCCAGCAGCAATAAGGTCGCCAGATCGGTGTTTCCCTTTGGCCTTATGATGGTCTTGAATGACGGACATTTGCCAAAACACGCCACTATGTTGAGTCGCATTGTAGGCGAGGAACGGTGCTACAGTTATTGGACACTGGAAATAATGCACTCAATAAGGGGATGTATTGTACTTATACCATTGTGACTCAATAAAATTTTACAACCAATTTAAGGCAACTTCAAAGGTACAAACATATTTCTAGAAGTTACGGGAATTGAAGACTCCAAGGTACTATTTCACTCGTGACTTGAAGACCCCAACCCAACTCACTCATGATTTGAACACCCTTACACTGACTGGGAGTACTGTACCTCACATCCTAAGGCCTTAGCGTCCCGACACACCGCCTGCAGCTCGTGTATCGCGTGCGTGACACGTTTCCCCCACTTGGCGTGCTTCACCAGCGGCGTGACGAGCTCCTTCAGCTCGTGCACCGGGACGTCTGCCTCCATCAGGCGGAGCAGGTTCGTGATGTCACGCCGCGTTACGCACAAAGAGGTCAGGTGGGTTTGTAGCTGGAGATTCGTTATACGACCTGGAAAATATGATTTATTTGTTTATTATTATACAGTTTCACAGTTAAATTAATTACTTAATTATTGTTACACATATGCCAGGACACTAAGAATATCCCCGGTTGTAGTGTCATACAGTCGCTGTTGGCCGCTTACCTATCCGCCAACCCGTTGAAATGGTCGGTACGATATTGCTAATGGTCGGGCTATTTCAATTTTAGAGGTTCATTTGCCTTGGACTTTGTAATTACTCATTTTATGTGTTGACTGATAAATTATACGGTCATATCATTTATCAGAAGGCATGTTAATAACTCAATAAAAAAACCCAGGAACAAAGGGACAAGAGAGGTCACCCAGAATTTAAAGACGAAGAAAAAAAAAAGACAGCTTTGATTCGGCGACTCGTGAATGCGTCGCGACAATGTGCCTATTTTTAAATTGATCTTTTATTGTTACGACGGTCGTCATCACTGTGTGCCAGTGCTCACTTCTGATCACAGGCCTTGGGTTCGAATCGTGGGTAAAAAAATCTGTGAGGAGCACTTTTAAGAAATTAGCATTAGTAGCGACACTGCAAAGGGAATAGATAGGTAAGTGGTTTTACTTACCTAAACTAACATCGACAAGCACCGGGTAGATATCCACATGCTTGTCCAGGGGCACCCCACAGGAAACCAGTAAAGTTCGCAGCAGTTCAGTATGGTTCAACTGTAGAGACACTTTGAGCGAACATTCTGAAGCCGCTCGACTTACGACTACTAAGAGTTCTGCATCTGACCAGAGGGAATCTGAAACGGGTTGAGATTTTAACTAGAGAGAAAAAAAAATCTTCATATCAACAAGATATACAGACAGTGGATAAATGTAATTCACATCAAAATATAACAAAAGTTAAAAACAGCAAATCTTTCTATATTAATGTCCAAAATAAAACCAAAACACTTTCAGTAACGTTCCCAGCCCTAATGTAAATCAAAGGAGAAATATGGAGGATATTTCAGCAATGCTTTCCATACTTACTAACATTGCCTAACCAAACGCACAGAAAATACGGAGCCAATAATAAGAAAAAAATACAGTCCACAAAGAATAACGCTTGTGCATGTAAACTCTACCGGTAAAACAAGTTGTAATTATCATCAAGTATACTGCTTGAAGTAAGTCAAGTATATAGCTACCATACTGCTACATTGCCCATATGGACAACTTGAGAGATATTAATTTATTGGAATACTAGCTGCGCCCCGGGGTTTTACCAGCATGGTGATCACAAATGATAATGGTGATGATGAAAAGCCTATGTGTTATTCCTGGACCTGAAGTATCTACATAACAAATTTCATCCAAATCCGTCCAACCGTTTGAGCGTTATAGAGTAACAAACATCCATACAAACTTTCGCGTTTATAATATTCGTATAATAATAATAATAATATGGGACAACATCCACACAAGGTCTTCAGGTCCCAAACTAGGCAGAGCCTGTACTATGGTAACCTGGTGACTGATATATATATACTTATGTGTGTATACATATACACACCCAGACACAGGTCAAACAGACATGTTCATACACACAAATGTGTGACCTGTCCGGGAATCGAACCCGGGACCAGTGGCTCAGAAGGCAGAGTGCTACCAACTGCGCAAACCGGCCAGTCAAAGTTCTTATATGGTTACAGTAAAGTGCAAATTGTAGATCGCAATTGATTTAGGTACCTATCGAAGAGTTCTGAATCGAGGGGTTGGGAGAAATTAAATAATGAAAAATATAATTAGAATAATATTATGCTGTTTCATTCTCACAGCAAAAGCTTTATCAGCGAGCCGGTCCACGGTGGTCGTAGGATGGTAGATATATAAAAACACACTTACCAGTTTTAGGAGTGACTATATCGAAAGCACATTCCAGTATTTCCCTCGGATGGAAGCCTTGCACGTGTCTCTCTCTATAAACACGATCCACGCAGTACCGGCGCATGTGCTTTATATCTGAGAACGCTGTGTGTCTGTAATAATATTAACAATCAGGTTGCTGCAAAAAAGCTGGAATTTTCATCTAATCTAAAAATATTACAGTTAATGCAATGATATTATATGTTTATATGAGTTAGATGTGGCACAAGCGCGTGGAAACTGAGGCGGCAAAATAAAGTCAATTGTAGTAATTTTAATTACGACGCGTATTTCAAGCGCAAGTCTAAGCATATAGCTATCCTTTTCTATATTATTTATACCGTATTATCTGTCGCATTAAGCATGTTTATGTCGTAAAGGAACAAAATCTGAGCACCAAGTAGTATGAATATACGTCATCTGTAGTAAAACATCATTGAGTTGATTGACACTAAGCATGATCATGTCAGCCGTAAGCATCCACTGCTGGAGATATGCCTCCCCTACTCCGACTACTTGAAAGTGGCACGCATCAAGTGTCTTCCTGATCTTATTATGATGATAATTATTATTATGATATACCTGTATGTATCTATCTGTATGTTATAATGATATAATCTGTACCTGGCAAATGGTAATCTTAAATCGTGGGGCAGATGGCACACAGATCCCGAAGCAGTCATCACTTTGACAGCGTTGGGGTATTGGTCCCAGGCTTTGGCCCGTGGAATCAATAGGGGCGGTGCAAATTCTGTCGCGCCATGATTCCGGAATATCTGAAACGTCATAAAATACGCAGAACGGTGACGCCGCGCCGCTCTGTATGGAATGATCGCACATGTCCTTAAAGCAATATTATTTTAATAAATACAATTAATAATGTATCCGCCAACATAATATACGTGAAAGATTTGCAATGGCAACAATATTTTCTTACATCTCACTGACCTTTTCACGAATGTTGACGTCACAATCTAGGGGATAAGCAATCCCATCCATATAACCTTACATAGCGTTGTGGCACAAAGTGTGTTAAACTTGAATTTATCGGTTAATTTGCGACTAGTAATGCCAATACCCTTTTTGTATTATTCATTTTCTGTGCAAGCAACTCGAGAGGTAAATAGCAGCCGCTAAATTTAATAAAATTAAGTTTCTTAACATTTTTATATTAAAAATAAAGCATTCTCCGTGAATTGTAAAGATGTCTAAATAGAAAGATTTTTCAGGAATGTACTTCTACATGCATAGCGGTAGGATACTATATAATATCCGCTTGGATAGATACGAACCTAAATTTGAAAATACGAAAAAAAAAAAGTTAGCATATTGGTAAAATGGTACCTATTCTATTGGTCTAACCTGATTCCACATTCGATTAAATCGGCACTGACAAATAAGTAAAGGATCAAATTCCTATACAAACATTATACATAACTATACAGACTACAAAACGTATATTATTAAAATTTAGACGGTATATTCAAAAACATATGGTTGAAAACCACTCACCTTAACAACAGCATCTTTAATATTCGAAAGGACATCAACCGGCCTTACTCGCATCTCGTTATGGTAGGTGTAGTCTTCAGCTGCAGACTGCTTTTGATCTAGACACGCAGCGATCAATCTATGATAGTTTCTAGAGCCTCTGTCGCTTAGTGCGTGGGACAGAAGACCGGATAAAGCGCCTTCTGGTACTGGCCGTGGCACGTGTTCGCTTGCTAATAGCTCAGCGCAACTGGGACGAAGGCTTGGCTCGTGATCAAGTAGCCATCTAAAATAAAAGTTCACTTTTTCATATCACTTAGAGACACTAGCACCAACCAAACTATCCGAGATTTTCACTTGATCTAGGATAATTTGGTTGGTGCAAGTGGGCCTTAGCTGCAAGCTCGCCGGTCGAGATGGTAGCGCCGTGCCATCGTAATTCGATACAACAGTCTCTTGCTCTGTGAAGATATGCCCAAAGAATTTGTACCGAATTCGATGTTACGCCGATTCAAGTGCGATCAAGTACTAGGCGCCCATAACAAACCAAGAGCTACGCAACTCACCTTATGACGTGTATCTGCTTAGCGTTGTCCTCAGTCATAAATATTTTTGGTAAGACCACTGCAGGTGATCTTAGTTGAGTTAATACGCTCATTCGTTCCATGGCAGTTTCTAGCGGATGGAACATTTCAAACAGAATTATTCCTAACGAGTAAATATCCACTTTCTGGTTGTAAATTATTTTCGTGGCGGATTGAAGTAGTTCTGGAGCTACATAGAGTGCTGTACCGATCTGAAATTTTCAAAATAATTGTATTTAATATGACGTTACTTACATAAATAGTTACCAATAAATAGTTAAACATAATTAACCAATAGTTTTCTGCATATAAACAAGTTTTAGTTGATCATAAAAAATCAATTATCAGGAGCTAGGTTATTTTACTACATTGCATTGGATTATGTAAAGAAATTTTGGTATTGATATGTGAAAATTTCTATCTTTGATTTTTAACATCAGACTATGATAGACTATGATATTAATTATTTATTATATAAATACATCGACATAAGGTCGAAATTGGTAGAATACTATTTGCGTTTTTGAATTTATGTAGACACGATAATCTATCTATTATGGGTACTGTCTTCAATTTATCTTGTTTTCAAATGTAACTCTTATAACTTAGCAATAACTTGCGTAAAAGTAACTTAGCAATACTCACTTGTCCCGTAAGAGAACCCCCGATTTCTTCTTGTTTGAATTTATCTATGGAAAAAAAGAGCAAATTAACAGTAGTGTTAAAAAGAGAAAAAAGAAGGGAACGTATCATAGAACGATATTAAACAAAATAGTTCCAAGATGTTTTTTGTACCTAATTTGGTATATTTTAATGCAGAATCAACAGACAAAGAGCTTTCTTACTTATGTTGAAAACATGAAAAATAAATGAACTACTCGGAATTTGTCAAAGTGTAGAAATTAAATTTTCTGTCAACTCGTAACACCAGAGGCCTAAATCTACTATTCAATATGGCAATATGGGGTCGGCTCATCATCATCATCATCATCTCAGCCATAGGACGTTCACTGCTGGACATAGGCCTCCCCCATTGATTTCCACAAGGACCTGTTGGAAGCGGCCCGCATCCAGCTCTTGCCTGCGATCTTAATCAGGTCGTCTGTCCATGGGGTCGGCTCACAATTGTTGAATTTGACAGTTTTGGTAGTCCGCTATTTTTAATTCGTCCATATTGAATCAATCTTGATTCAATTCAAGATTCAATGACACAGCGCGTTATTTCCATAGTCTGTTAGCACATTAAATGTCAAATGCCCTACTAAATCGACATAAGCCAAGCATAGGTTAAACATAGACTCAGGCCGCTATGACTTAGCAGACTACGGATTTTTGACGTTATCTTATCGGCATCGACTCTGCCTCGCAGCAGACTGAATATAAACTTTGAATTAGTAGACTTGACACCCAGGTTAGATTTGCATAAAAACAGTCAAGTCACAGTCACACAGTCCTGCAATGCAGTCATGTTTGAGTAACACATTTGACTTAGCGTTACCTTAATTACACATATGAGTATTTCAGTAATAATGGTTAGCGATAGGTCAGACCGTTGCCGCTTATAATCCAATCTAGGACTTAGGATAAAAGTGACATTCTGAAGAGGTATACACACCATCAATAGTCGGCAAGCCAGTAAAAGCCTTCGTCGCTAATCCAAAGTCTCCAATCTTGACATGATCGTTGGAGTCCAAGAAAATGTTCACCGGTTTCAGATCTCTATGAATCATGCCTCTTTGGTGCACGTGTGCCAATCCTTCGACAATTTCACGAAAGAGACGCCAACTACGAAAGTGCTCTTGATAGAGTCCGTTGTCTATTGCTTCCCTGGGTAAAAAAATATTAATTAAAATTTAAAAAGCCCCAACACTTGTACAATCCAAAATATCGTCTACGGTTGATTTTCCCGTGCAAATTATATATATATATATATATATATATATTCATTTGCACGGGAAAATCAATTCATATATATATATATATATATATATATATATATATATATATATTAAATCACACTCAGACCCCCGCGCTAGGATTCCCTGTATCGCGGGAGGCATGGACACACACAATAACAGCACACAAACATCCAAGATCCGTGACAAACATCTACACTCATCGCACAAATGTTTGCCCCTGCCGGGATTCGAACCCAGGGTTGCGGTGACACAGAAGTCATGTCGATGACACAAACCACTGCGCCACGGGACCGTCTATTATTATATATTAATTATATTAGTCTATTATATATTAACATGACAATTCAAACAGGTTCAATGAGTATCCAGATATTTAACTGTCTATCTGTCTGTAACCAAGACAATTGTGAGTCTTATGCTGGCGACAAGATTATGGTCGTAAACCGTCTCGTCGCGTCAAGGTATAAAAAAACTCATACCTAAGTGTATGTTTCTCGCAGAACTCCATCTGTATGTATAGAACTTGGTTCAGTTTTGCGGACTTCGGTCGCGGCGCGTCCACTACGTCCACCGATGGTATTGTTTGAGATTGATTATCGCTGTCCTGCTCGAACTCTATGCACATGCTTGATTCTTCCTCTTCTGGACTGTGAAGAAAAAATAATTTATTTTCTCAAATATAATTTGAAATCCAATATGTATGGGAACGGCTAAGCTGGTCAAACAGAGGATATTATGAAATATTATGAATCTTGCTAAAAGTTTTAAAGTGATGAAACCCTAGCGGTGAGAGCGTCAGCTGTCCATCTATCTGGTTCTATCCTAACTAACGGCTTGAGCTTTCGGAGAAGGCGACACTGTTATACAATTCTTAGCTAGGTGGTAGGGTACTCTCCAGTACCTGCCAAGTACTTTCCAGATTAGCTACCAGACTCCAGTTTAAAGTGAAGTGAACATAAGTGACCATATTTACAGTTTTCAATTAAAATATTTGCATTCGTATTTATAGTACCTTATAGAAAATACAGCCTTGAAATTAACGTAGATAGTCCAAAAAAACCTCATACAAAACATACCTGATAATATTAAACCACGGATCCTGTTCATCATCATCTTCGTCGCTATCTTCACTGTCTGTATCGGAATTCTTCTGAACCGGTCCTTCAGACATGGACCATTCTACTTTGATTTCTTGTCCCAACTTGGCTACAATACCTGGAAGTAAGAGATGTCAATGCATTATCATCTTACAAGAAAACATCTCTACTTATTTCCATGGCACATCAGCCACAAAACTGCACTATTTGAACTACGGATATCTGTTTTAAGCAACTGAAAAAAAAGGCGCTCGGAGCAATTTCAAAAGTTGTATAAATGAAGATATGTTTAAATGTACACAATACAAACACAGTAAAACTTATTTAAGGATAAGAATGTACCTGTTATGTCTAGTAAATTAGTTGAACCGGCCATTCCATCTTAGAAAGTTGTAAGTTTGGAACAGAAAAAAATGTTATCGTGAGTTTGACACATTTTTAAAAATATGATGTGTTATCTGGCTTTACTCACGTTTATAGTCGAAATGTCGATTTAGGTTTCGGGCATGTCCGATGCCCATTCTCAGGTGAGTTTACGCTGCCAGATCGCGGCGACCACGATACCTTGGTCGAAACTTCGACTATCATCATCATCATCTCAGCCATAGGACGTCCACTGCTGGACATAGGCCTCCCCCATTGATTTCCACTTTTTTTTTACTTCCATTTTCACTTCGACTATAAACGTGAGTAAAGCCAAATAATAGAAAAAAATATGTTTTTAAGCTGTCACTAACATAAGAGTTGGCTTTAGAAACGGGATATTAGCCGGTAAATATTCAGTTTCTAAAGGCAACGTGACCAAAAACCACAAGTGACCAAGGTGACTAGCCGTTCCCAAAGAAAAACAAACAAGAAAGAGCTGGTTGCTACCAACACTACGAATATTTGGGTATAGCTGTGTGTGACAAAAAACAAATGTTATTTTGGCCCTAATTCTGTTAATCATACGAACTAGCTAAAATTCACTAAAATTCTTCGTATAGAATAGAACGAAATAGCTCGTACTCTATTTACGCTAAAATTCAAATTCATATATTTCCATAAAACGCTCTTTCCATACACGCCAATTGCGGGTAGTTTTAGTAGGCACCAAATAAGTGGCGACTTAATTTCGCTAAAACTACCCGTGAATTTAATAAATACATTTAATTTTAGTTATGTTATTGATAAGTCTCATACTAATTAAGACTTTATCTTAACCGCATAAGAAGTGATTTAGTTTTCCAAAATTTTAGTTTAGATCAGTTGAATAAGCGATTCACTACCATTGTAGTTATTTTAACATATAACTTATACAGATATGAAATTTTTTCTGTCCTACCTTCTAAACTGTTCCCTCTTTTAGTAGGACTTTTAGTCACACACACAGAACTGTCCTCATCGACATATTGCTCCAACGTGCTTTCAATCCATGCATTGTAATATCTGACAACATTTTCGTGATTCAATCTTGACAGTAGTTTCACTTCACGCGTTATTTTCTTGTTCAGTTGAACGCTTTCGGGGTTCAGTTTGATGCGCTTGATAGCGTAGAAACCACCGTCCAATTTGTTTTTTACCTGGAATTTTCTGTTAACATTAATGAGATAATGTTACAAGAGCTAATAAAAAAAAAACATTTTTGGTATTATTATTGGTCTCAAATTTTTACCAAGCTTGTTGATGAATATAATATTGGTGAATATTATAAAGTTAGTATACTTATATATAGTACAATAGTAGTGAGTAAATTTTTTTTCGAAAAAATTGAACCGACTCACCACTCAAAAGTGTGAGATAACTTGTGGGCGATTTAGTCACCCTCAATTAGAAAGTCGTACATGTAGACGAAACAGTTTTCAGTTATTGGAGTGTAACCGAAAAGTCGCTTGACCGATTTTGATTAAATTCCAAACCACACGGGAAGATTTCCAGCTGTCAAATAAAATCAAAATCGGTTCAACCAGTCGAAAGTTCGAAGGTAACAAACATAAAAAAGATAAAGACGTATTGATAACCTCCTTCTTTTTAGAAGTCGGTTAAAAATAATATGTTTCGTTAGTACGCCTGATAGTCTAATAAACTACTCGTATGATGCGGTCAAAGGTGTACAAAAAGCTTTGGTGTGTAGAAACAGATGCATTCAAATATTTATCATTTTATACATAAATACCAAAACATTAACCGTATACCCATATAATTAATACATATCGTCAATACAATAAGTTTTGATTGATTGATTTGACTTGATAAGTCACCACAACGCACTTCAGTTCCTGCACTGACATCGCTTGTGGTGACTTATCGAACTGTATTGATATTTTGGATTAAGATTAAGAGAAGAAACCGAAGGTGTCAATGTTCAAGGCAAATCCTTGGCCGAGAGCTTGAAGGCATATTTATAAAATGACCTTAAAAGTTTCCCCTTCCTATTTAAACCATATTTTTGGTTAAGGAACTCTGCTCATGTGATTGAACCGACGTAGTGACATTATTGTACTGGAACTTCAACATTTAGTTATACTGATGGTACGGCACAGTTAAAGAGACTATAGCACCATTCACGTCTCCATCACATCAAAGGCCTATTCATTGTCTACAAACGCTAACATAACAGCAAGTTTTACACAGCTTCAAAATTATTACCTTTAACACATCACCGAAGGCGCCTTTTCCCAGCCACTCGAGGACTTCAAACTCGGCGTGGAGCCGAGAGTGGCCGTCCGTGATTGGACTATTTTGAGGAATCTTCTTGGGATCATCGTCCTGGAAAAACAAAGACATCCAGCAATGGACAATTTTGAGGAATCTTCTTGGGATCATCGTCCTGGAAAAACAAAGACATCCAGCAATGGACAATCTACGGCTGAGATTGAATCAGTCAAAAGGTTCTCGAATTGGAGACCACGGACTGGCAAGCGCAGCATAGAACGGCTACCGACAAGATGGATAGACGACCTGACTAAGATCGCAGGTAAGAGCTGGATGTAGACCGCTTTCATGCGGTCCTTATAGAAATCAATGGAAGAGGCGTATGTCCAGCAGCGGAAGTCCTATGGCAGAGATGATGATGATGGTGGTGATGTTCTAAATTCGGAATTAACTGTACAAAATATCAAAAGACACCATTTTTGTCATAAATGCCCCAATTTAAAGCAATATTACTTTTTTCTATGGATTCTCAATTGAAGCGACCATAACAAAGCATGTATATCCCATATACAAAGTGATCAACGCCATTTTCTCCACAGTCATCTGTTTAAAAATCTACTCAATCTCATGCCCTACCTAGGCTATGATTGCAGAATTGCTTAGATCAAGATGACATAGGTGATCTCTAGTACAGGCGTTTCACAGTCACACAGTAAAGTTAGGTTCAATACAGAATAGACAATGCTGCTTTAATATTGTATTGGACCTACCTCTTCATCATCCTTCTCTTTTTTGCCAACCGTCTTAGCTGGA
The DNA here is from genome assembly GCA_934044485.1 of Apeira syringaria. Taxonomy (NCBI): domain Eukaryota; kingdom Metazoa; phylum Arthropoda; class Insecta; order Lepidoptera; family Geometridae; genus Apeira; species Apeira syringaria. The sequence continues at coordinate 5,602,373 of OW203658.1, read as the reverse complement.
GTATTGGTTAGAAATACATGGTTCACCAACTGTTCTGCCGTCCATTGGGAGTGCTCATCTTCTGTTAAACACCTGAAAGTTATATATGTTTTTATTCAACTATTTTTTGATTTTTATCAGAGCTTGCGTTTGAAAACTGTCTCACCTGACGTGATCTAGGATGCAGCATGCAAGTCTAGAAGGTACCTTGGAGACTTCAAGACTCCAGGATTGTACATATTGGGAAACACAGACTCGGGCAACAAGTTCTGTTCCTTGGCAGTATGCAGTAAGAAAGTGAAGGCAGAACGCTTCGTACGTATAGCTGGTATATTTGGACCACCATTACCATATAACGATGGCGCATAGCCGTGTGTCGGCTCGACAGATGATAGAAAGAGGATGGTGGAATTAATTGATGTATACAACTATTTTGCTTACAGTGTCCAAGGTTAACAAACATCCAGTGAGGCTGGCATGATTTGCCGAATTAGTGTTAAGGATTGCACTAACGGTCAAGTTGGTTAACTTTGAACATTTTTCTCAAACTGTGTATTGATACTGACAAATAAAGGAATTGGATGGACTGTTCGACTAAAGATAGTCGATGGATTGGACTGTGTTATTCAGTCTGGTGAGTGTCCTTTCTGACCCAAAATTTAATTTATATAATCAATATAATGACTTAAATTGTTATATTTTATACTTGCATCATGAAATTTAGCATAATAAACCTTTTGTTAGGTGAAAATAAACAATTATTTGATTTGAATTATACTTATTTAAATATACATATTATCATGGACCAATATACTACAAGATGACTGACAATCGCCTAAAGAAACCGTCATACGCCGGAAAAAACCTCATAATTCCAGGCTAAATCTAGATGGCGCTACAGGTTTGTACAATTTTGTAGTCACAAAACGAGTACGGCCTAGTTTTATAGTTTTCTAAGACCTAAGTTATATATTTCTATTCTTTAATCGAAAGTATTGATGTTGATTTATATTTTATTTGTTTCAAATGGTAACTCACATTTGGTAACTCTATGTAAAAAGAAAGTTTTATTTTATGACTCACCTAGCAAAGAAATCTTTGGCTGAACTAGGCAACTCAGGTGGTATCTCCATATAGGTTTTTTCATGCGCGACTATGGAGAGCAGCACTTGACCAGAGCTGTAGATGTCTTGGGCAGCTGTCTGTCTGTGGAATGGGGTAAGAAGGATATCACGGAAACCAACATGCTGGTCAAAGTAATATTCTTAATAAACTTGTTTCATTCCCAAGGCTGGTGAACGACTCATCTTTGTTTTTAAATATAATTTATTTTTAAAAAACACCCTATAATCCAGTCTCCCGGTCTACAAACATTTAGACAAAGTGCTTTACAAACTCTTTTGCTTGCGGCATTTTACTGGCCTAAGCTAATATAACTATACGATGTAGCTCTTCTAGGAAGTGGGTCTAAATTGCACTCTGTCACATCAATCTCTGAATTGTAAATAAATTTTGTTAAAACATATTAAAAAATATCTTTTTTAATATATTTTTCCTTTTAAGCGACTTTAAAAAAACCCGATTCCAACATTCATACATTTTTTTTTAAAGCATTATTTAAAAGCAACAATAGCCTAGGGTTGTGAGTGTCAACAATAAATTTGACAGTCACCAGTTCGATTCCCACCTCAGCTTGCGCTTTCGGTATAGAAAACATTGTTATTAATTCTAAACCATGGTGGTACAATACTTTCCAGTACTACTAGCTACTTACCACCACCTTACAAGTTTAAAAAAAATCCAAACTGTGTGTTCGGACAGTTGTTCTTCAGAACAACATTCTAAGTCTGAGGTGATTTCAACTATCACCACATTGTTACTGACTTTTATTAAGGCGATAGTAGTCCAATGCTACAGAAAAAAATTGGACATACTAGACCCACACAATCACACTACAAATTATGAGAAAATATTACATCTATATTAAAACCAATTTGATTCTCCTCTTACCTTTCACAATATGAATCACCATCCACCATTTCACATAGCCGCGTATCCAGCGCCGCCCCTACCAGTTTAACTCCCCCCCAATCATCCAAATAAACATTTTCACTTCGCACATCCCTATGCACTACCCCAGCACTATGCAACTCTTGCAACGCACTTAATAACCCCAAACCAACATGTCTCAACAAACGCAACGACTCAAACGGATCACCGATCAAATTCAACCTATTCCTTATATACTTCAACGAACTCCCCAGAACAAAACTTCGAAAAATGTATATACACTGTTTGGTTGTCCGTTTTGTTGTCTCTTTGCACATTTCTAAGGCTGTGTATGGCACTAAGGATGGGTGTTCAAGTCTGGACATGGTTTTCAAGTCTTGTTGCAAGTTGTTCAGTTGTTTGGTTCGTGTTTGGAAGTCGGTGGAGGGTGGTATCGTCCATTTTTTTGTGATGAGTCGCTCGCCGCTGTCTTCGTCGATAGCTAGGTAGGTGGTTGCGCCGTTGTTTGAGTGGCCTGCAATGAAATAAAAAGATTTAGACTAGCGATAAGCACTTAATGCTAAAAAACGATATAGTAGAAATCCTCAGCGTGATTATTCAATTAATATGTGTTTAATATAATAATTGGACAAAGGTTTGAGCCATCACTACTGGAACTAGTAGAGATAGCAGTACCAGACAATTATTTAAGAACCAGTCGGCAGAACCAGTAGCAGTGGAGCAGTTTGCAGTACCAGTGGAGCTGGGTCGCCATTCGCCTGTCCTGAGTGCATTGCACCTGCTCAATGATTTAGGTTAGGAACACCAATGCTGGGAAATATTTTACTGTATACACAATATCACAGAACGGCAATGGAGTACATACAGAAGTTGCGCGTGAAAACAAACATTGATTTTACGATGTATTTCTTTTTTATTTGCTTGCATTTGACAGATATCTCATTTAATGTTAAGTGATGATAAGCGTTCTATGATGGAGCTTGCAAGCCTAGAAAGGTTTACGCGTGATTTCAATGAGTAGTACTTTTTTTATTCATTATAGTGAGCTTAAGTTTAACCATGAGAAATTGGGAAACAGTAATGCCCACCGAACAGAGAACTTTAAAAAATAAATAAATAACTTACCTAAACAATTTCCTATGTAAACCTTCTTGTTATTCTTCTGAGTGACCCTTAGTACTTGGACTCCTTTATGGTCACAGGTGCAAGGTATTTCTACACGATGACGCGATGCTTTCCTGATTGGTGACACTACATCGTCGGCATAACTAAGAAAAAAAAAAATTACAAGTAAATAAATCAAGTCTATTTAGGTTTTTGAATGTTGAGTGGTTAACCCCTTGGATGCAACATTGCAAATAGGAAATAGAATCGATAATAAAATGAGTTCTATTCGACAGTTTTATGGTAGACTTTTAATTTAGTTGCCAGGTAGTGAAACTGTGATATTTTGAATATTATCTGTTTAATGACAATTCAAACTAAGACTCATCGACTGTAACTAGAGATCCCTTTTACTATCTGGATCACTATTGAAATATTTTACTTTCAGATTGTGAAGGAGAAATAAAGCATCAGAAGTGTCATTTTAGCCATGTTCTAATTTTAGGAATAAAAATGTGATTATTGTTTAAAAAATAATATTTTACGGGTTTATAGTGATGATGAAAATAAGCCTATGTGTTATTCCAGGGTATAAGCTATCTCCATATCAAATTTCATAGAAATCGGTGTAGCCGTTGAAGCATGAAGAGGTAACAAACATACACATACATTTTCGCATTTATAATATTACTAGCATAAACGTATTTTACGAGTTTTGACACTAACTAAACTAACTACCTAATGAACACTTCATAGGCATATGGTGAATCCTTTTCGTGTCGGTCATGGACCAATATACTACAAGAAGACTGACAATCGCCTAAAAAAAATCGCACGCCGGGAAAACCCCATAACTTCAGGCTAAATCTAGATGGCGCTACAGGTTTAGAAAATTCTGTAGTCACAGAACGAATACTGACTAAGGGTCAGTCAGAGGCAGGTTGACTAAGGGTGTGTTTCAAATTGAGCTTTGAGCGCTTTGAGCACAGAGAGCGTGCTTAAAGTCATTCCAAAATGCACTGACAGCTGCACACAAAATGTATATGACGTCATCCATGACGTCATCTTCCCGTGCTTAGAACGCTCACGAGTACGAGGTAGAGCAATGTGAGCGCTGTCAAACACATAGACAAATAACTAAGCACTGAGAGTCAAACATCTGACTCATTATGAGAATCTGTCGAAAAATTGGTAGTTCGTCCACAAAAAATTAAAAACGTAATTTTATATATCAGAAAAATATGACCCATTTAGTGCCTATGAAGTACGGAAGAGAATGATTTAATATGAATTTAATGGGAACTGACATTTAAAGAACTCGCGCGCATTCACACACAAAAAGCCGTTCCGATTTGCTTACGAGCGTCAGCACTGTAAGTACTAAATTCATCTCGGAACAGCCAAATCCTTACGTACGAACGTGTGCACTGTGAGCCCGAATTGAAACGCAGCCTAAGTTATCGATTTATATTCTTTAGTAGAAAGTTGATTTGTGATTACTTTGAAAGGGTAACAACAAGTGGCCGCAGAACGTTACACGAATCAATTTGAAAACTGACTATCCATTTCATACCGCGACTGTACAATAAAACAAAAGAGAGGATACTCACAAAAGTAACTCTTGCGAATCTCCTTGTCCATCGAGGCTGCTTTCTTGACTTAGACTAGATCTGTGGACGCGGTGCTTCTCCGCTACGCGCAACATCTCCTGCCGTCGTTGTATTTCTATCTTTATCTTTTGTCTCTGAAACATAAGAACAACATAATTATTTATATGTCAGATTGATAGGACAAAGCGATGTGAGTCTTCGACTGTCAACCTGGTGGTTGCTGATTCAATCCCAGGCAATGAGAGCTTCCGGTGAAGGAAACACCGTTATGAAATTCGCAGCTTGGTGGTAGGGTATTTTTCAGTACCTCTCTGGTTAACTAACACCCTCAAGTTTGAAAAACTGACAAACACAGTTTCTTTAGGCAGCAGTCCATGAGAGCTAGTAAATATTAAGTCTAGCGTGATTAAACTTGTGATTTGTGATCATGCTCAAGTAATTTTTTTTTTTTTTTTTTTTACTTATTATATGTTTGCGTTTGACAACTGTAATGTAATGTAAAAATAAATAAATAAAATAATAAAAATAAATCAATGTAAGCTAGAAGTAGTAAATAATACTCTCACCTCTTCATTTTCTTTGACTTCCAAATCGCGTAATTTCAGTTTCTCCTGATCATTCTTATGTTGGAGCATCTCTTCATAAAAAGAAAGAGTGGGTTTGTTGTGGTCGTGAAGGAATTGCTGAAAAATCGTTTATTTTTATTTTTTTCAATTTCTTTCACCTACTCTCAATTATAAAAACGTTCGCCAAAAGAAATGTCTCTAAACTCCAAAACAAAGAAAGAAAATGAAAGTGCCTGTCCCGAAATACTAAAATGGCAGTATTACAAATCTATTAATCACGCAAACTATCTAAACTGCTCTTTAAAATTGAAAAGCTTTTCTTTTTACGTTAATATTCTAATGAACGTAAAGCCTTATAAATCTATCTCTAATATTGGACGAGTTTCATTCAATGGCGGGTAGCTTTAGCGAGCATGAAATAACTTGACAATTTACTGAAACTACCCGCGTTTTCATAAATATTTTTTCAAGGTCATTCATAAGTCTCATACTAATTTGGACTTGATCATATAAAAACACTATTTGAATTAATGTTTTACTAATATGAATATGAAAGTATCGAAGAGAGAAGAAACACACCACAATAGTTTCACTACAGTTTATTACAGTGGAGAAGTATTGTATATACAATACTAACCATATGGGATTCTTAAAAAGGAGAGTTAACAGAGCCTTAAAAAGGATTGGAAACATATCATAATGCCCCAAGAGTTACTGGTATCCATTGGCAACGGTTATCGCTTACCATTAGGCGGCCCGCCTGCCTGCCATGTATTTCATAAAAAAATACATAGTAATATATTGTTACCCTTAAACACACAGTTTAAGAGGTGCATTAACAAAACCACAGAGCTCAGATTATGTGCGACTACAAGTATTATTTACATAGATTTTTAACGACTTTAATTGCATTTATACGAAATTTAAAAACACGTTAAGACGGACCTCTTCCAATTTTCAACATTTTTTAAAATAATTAACTGCATGGTATCGAAGAAATTTCTATGGACCAATCGAATCTATCTTTTTAAATGAAGAATAATTCATGATTATACCTATATATGAGTTATCACTCACAAGCCATCCTTGGGTATGTGACATATTGTACCGAATGTGACAGCTAGATTAAGGATGACGCATTATACATGGAGTCTCCTATAATAAGAATACCTGTGTATGACTTGCCAACTCGAAGATCATGACTTCACCACACAGCTGTGACGCTAGTTTCTCCAGTTCTGCCAGCAGTTTGTTTGCATTCTCTGTTGATAGACCATGCATCTTGTGAATGGCTAAGGATGGAGGTCTGAAAATTTGTTAAATCTAAATATTAAGAAAAATGAGTATATCAGTTTGAATAACAACCAGTTTCTCATGGTGGTTTCAGAAATGCGGTCTATAATATCCCTAAAATTTAAGTACTGCAAATGCGATAACCTTGTTTTGATTATGTAATAGAGCTACCTCTATTACATAATCAAAACATATTCAATAAATAGTTTTTTGTATAACTCCTCATTTCCTTGTTTTTAGTAGTCTTATCTTATTCCTATTGGGGCGCTGAGTTTTGCACTGACATCCCACTTGGCATAGTGGCAGGCAGGGGAATGCAAATATAATTTTTCCAGCAACTATGCAAGCCATGCAAACTGGCAATGGTCCAAATGGCATAGCTCCTTACTATAACGGAGCTATGCCATCGACTCAGAGACGGCTCTGGGTCAATGGTACAGCTACGTTGTTTTAATTATTCAATATTCCCATGACCATAACAAAATCTAAGTTTATAAAACAACCTACAAAATAAACACATTTAGATTTTTTGCAAATGATTCCAACTTTAACATCTACATAAAACCTAGACTATTGTGATATAAAACAAAATAGTCATTCAAATTCTTTCCTTTTCATCCATGCCAACAAACTGGGTTAAGTTTTTGAAGCCTACATAATAACTTAAAATTTAAATTGTATATTATGCTGCCTGATTGCAAGAGACCACCGTTGCCTATGGAAATCTATAATACTGGAGGCATACGCATATCAGAATATTGCTATATACATATATCTATATGCTGTCAATCTTTTCTAAGGCTCTGTCAACTTTCCTCTTGGAGAATCTCATATTTTAGCTACTTTGGAACAGCGAGGGAGGATGCTCGTTCCACATTTAGCAATATTCTTTGTCAGCTATTTATATGTTATTTTATTTAATCTATTTTGTATTTTGCATAATGCAGGTAAGAATCAAATTCCAGTGGCAAGAAATGTAAATTATCCAATTCTGAACGTTTGAATATGTTTGTTGCTTAATCACGCCAGAACAACTAAACATACCGAATAAAACATGGCACAAATATAGCTTTCAGTCTGGTATAGCACTTATGCTACTTTTTGTTAAGAAAAATGTATAGTAACGAAAAAACTTGTCCACAAGTGTAAAACCACCAGGTGCAGTAAATCATACAGTGCGTCAGCCATGTGCGTCCACTGCTGGACGTATGCCTCCCCCATATAGGGGGGATTTGCCAATACTCGCCACGCTTGGCGGGCGGGTTGGCGAGCGCAGTATGATTTCCGATCCTCAGAAGGCGCTGCTGCCCACCTCCTGGTACGCTATTCCTTAGCCGACTCTTACGGCACCCACGGGAAGAGATGGGGGAGTACTATTCTAGGCCGGTACCACCACGGCCTCGTAATATCATATATCATAATCATACAGTAACAAGGCCAATAATGTGTGTTTATAGCTGATAATAAAGTGTATGTTAGCTTATACAGTCCCATGTCCTAACCAAAAAAAGTAGCCACATTTTAAAAATGTGTTCATACTAAAACACCAATTAACTAGTTTATACTGATGTTGGCCATTAGCAGATATGTCAGATAAAAAGACTGATGAATTATTAAATTGATAGACTTGTGTACTAACACTTATATTATTGCAACATAATATGCTTTTTGTTAAATAAACATAACACAGATAAATGAAGATAACAAACTGTCTACTAATGCAATAAGTGCTTGTCTATTAAATGTTCACTGCAGAACCCCCCTCCAAGGGAGGGGAGGTCTGCTGCCGCATATATAAGATTTCAGGGGGGTCACTAGGGGTGAAGAATAGTGTTGTAATAAAAAACAAGATGATGTATGTTCCAGATGAATGTGAACACATAATTACATATGTATTTTTTTTCGTTTTTTTAGTTGTTAATAATAAATAAATATGTATTTACTTAAAATGAAGATAGTTTTAGGTAAAATAAGTTATCACATTATATTGTGGTGCAGACTAGAACTACTCGCAATTTAATAAACTTGTCTTATTAGAGTCTTGAAAGGAGTTATACAAATTTGAATTTATCATGCATACAACAAGATTTTTTAAATTTTTAATATCTTTTGTTGTAGTAACTGTAAGCTACAATAGCTTGAATAATCAAGTTTCAAGTGCTGTAGTTTTTGAATCAATAATAACCTAACAGTGTGAACATTCACTGTCAACCTGAGGTTTAATCCTCACTTGCTGCACGAGCATCCGGTGAAGGCAACATCATTATGGATTTCCCAACATATGTTCTTTCCAGCACCGATCTGTGAAAAACTGTCACCAGAGACACAGTCTGTTCAGGCAGCGGTCCTTGAGTCAGTGAACATTATATGCAGTGACTTCACCTCTGACCATCAATTGAGAGGTCACACAAGAAACAAAACATCTCTGTAATACCATTACACATTAGTCAGCTATTATATAATCTATGCATATTAAAGTAGAAAAAAACATACTTATCAGGATAATTTGAACAGCATTTGACATGGAGTGTTACTGAGCAATGAATGCCTTGTATATCAGAGTTGTGGAGGGGAATCAATCTCAACATCAAATCCAAGGGTCTCCACACCTTCCATGCTGTATTTGTGCGATTGTCAACAACCTCATCACCATATATAGCCTGAAAAAAAATAGTAAGCTACTTAGAGGAATTGATGACTGAGATGTTTAATCTCTCTGCTTCAGAAACAAAAGAATTCTTAGAAAACATAAAATGTACTATGAACACTATAACACCAATATTATTAAGTTCAATAGTTCTAGTCATCTAAAGGTAATGCCAGTTCTTTATTTTTATTTATTTATTCAATGGAAATATTTCAATCACACATAGTATAATTTGAATATTACTCACTATAGAGATACATTTATTTGTTGCATTGCACATACAGTTACAATACACTTAGAGTAAGAAGAAAACAAAGAAAAATTAAAATTAAAATAATACAGGTAATCAGATGAAGTACACACACACATGACATGATCTCAGCTCAACATTTTGCCTAACCACATCAAAATAATGTAGCTAAGCACTGGTATCCTGCTGAGACAAAAATAATTAATAATAATTAATAAAATAATAATTAACATCAGGTGAGATAGTGGTCAAACGCTTGCCTATTCCCAATAAAAAAATAAAAAAAAAAGACTGAAGAAACAAGGTGTTGTGTATAATGTAGTTTTATTTTAGTGTACAATATAATGCAGAAATATGTATGTTCAAATAGTGTTATTAATGTATTTATGTAATTGTTACTACATCACCCATCAGTAAAAAAAAATTAATCTATCATGTTTTAAGAAGAAAACAAAATGCTTAATATGACTATAATACTAGTTAATTTAGACTAGATTGTATAACTAGTTTAATTAATACTCAACTTATAATTCTAATTATGTTAGATATAGTTGAGAATATCTAATGCAATTTTGTCATATCATCCATAAGCTATTCTGATATATATGAGACTAAAGGCTTTTTTAATACTGTGTAGATCTGATGTTTGAGCTCTATCTCACTCGATGGTCAGTGACATGTGGTCATAGATGTTATCACAATATACCTAGAATGTAAACTGGCTTCCAAAAGCTGCTGCCTGAACACACTATGAGTTTGATGATGGTATTTCAAACATGAGGGTGGTAGCTAGCCAGGCGCTTCCTCGAAAGTACCAGAGGCGGAAGAGCTGAGAATTTGGTGTTATATTCATCGGAAGCTCAAGCCGATGGTGTTGATTTGAACCAGTGTTCATAAATTTGACTGGTCCCACCGCTGAGCTACCATCGCTTCAATTTTAGGGCTTCAAGAAAAGACTTTGAACATAAGTATGTGATGGTAGGTTAACAGTCGGCTGGTTGTGGATTATAGAATAAGCGGCCGGCTAGGCTATTTACCGCAAACGGTACCAATAATACTAACTTATTTAATTTATTAACAAGAAAATGAATATTAATACCCATTAACATCCAGAACTAAATTCTTAAGTAATAATAAACCAGATGGTTTTAAACACAGTTGTGTTTACCTGTATATTGTACGTTGGGACGAAATTAAAAACCAATTCGAATGTGAACTTTACACGTAGCATGAAAAATTTGAAATTATGTATGAAATTATCCTTTAAATAATGTAAAAATTAATTATTTACCTGTAATGCGGCCAATTCGTTGTCTTGTCGCTCTTCCTTCGTTTCACTCATAATGTTATAAACTTATGACTATTGCACTAATTATGAAAACCATACTTTTAAAAATATCGAGAATGTAATGTAGTAAGTACTTATTTTGTACATTTAAGTCGTGCTTAGCTCAGAAAACTACAAAACAAAATTAGATCAGAAGTTTTGTTCCCATAAATATAATTGTACTCTTTGGTTTTGTCAGTCATGGCAGTGGTTAGAAGTTTCGCAGCCTTACGTAGTATTGTAATCTCTTTGTTTCGCAATGGTTATTTAGGGCATAGATCAGATAGAATACATGATTTAGGGCTGCGTTTCAAATTGGGCTCACAGTGCACACGTTCGTTCGTAAGGATTTAGCTTAGCTGTTCCGAGATGAATTTAGTACTGACAGTGCTGACGCTCGTAAGCAAATCGGAACGGCTTTTTGTGTCTGAATGCGCGCGAATTCTTTAAATGCCAGTTCTTTAAATCATATTAAATTATTCACTTCCATACTTCATGGGCACTCTATATAGGTCATTTTTTTCTGATATATAAAAATACGTTTTTAATTTTTTGTGGGCGGACTACCAATTTTTCGACAGATTTTCTTAATGAGTCAGATGTTTGACTCTCAGTGCATAGTTATTTATCTATGTGTTTGACAGTGCTCACACTGCCCTACGTCGTACTCATAAACGTTCTAAGCACAGGATGATGACGCCATGGATGACTTCATATAAATTATGTGTACAGCTGTCAGAGCATTTCGGAATGACTTTGAGCACGCTATCGGTGCTCAAACCGCTCAAAGCTCAGTAAGAAACGCACCCTAGATTCATTCAAGTTTCAACTTCAACTTCTTGTTTCTGGTGGCTTGTGCGGGGGTCATTCAAGTTTCATGTTGTCTTGTTTTTAAAATTTCTACTTCGTCTTTTGACTTTGACTGTTTTGACGTATTGCTATTGCGTATGACGTTGAACTTTCACATTTTTGGTTCCTCGATTTGGCTCCGTTTTATTTGAATGCGCGAAAACACATTGAAATTGAGAACAATTGAGAAATTAAAAACAGATCATGGATTTTACGTGCTAGAAAAATATTAACCTACCTGTAACGCGACTAATTCGTTGTTGTGGCGCTCTTTTTTCGTTTCATTCTTAACTAACCATGTAAACACGCCTTATTATAATATCAAGATTGTAATGTAGGTACATAAAGAAAGATAATATGTATCTGTATTTAGTGGTTAGTTAAAAAATAATAAGGTACGAAAAAGATGAAATGAACATTGTTTTAAAAATTTTGTTCCTGTCTTCGTTCAAGGTACTTCTCCTTCTTTTGTCAGTTTTGACGTATGTAGCGCATTTGTGGTAGATTATTTTTTGTACCACCATTTGGCTCCGCATTTCGTATGCAGCCAGTGTCAAGTTCTTTAAGCATAATTATTATTAAATCAAGTGGTATACATAAAGCCTACCCTGAAATTACCTCCCCGTTTCCACTCCGTAGGAACATACATAGAATTTTTAGCTCACGTTAAACTAAAAATTCTTCTATGGAGGGGAAACGGGGGATTTCGTTTGACCACTATCTCACTTGATGTTCAGTTACGTTGTGGTCGAAGATGTCATCACGCTAGAGCAAGAATGCTTACTGGCTCTCAAGGATTGCTGCCTGAACACATTATGTTTGGTGACAGTTTTTCAAACTTGAGGGTGGTTGTTAGCCAAGCGGGTACTCGAAAGTACCCAACCACCATCCTGGGAAAATGATAACGTTGTTACCTTCACCGGAAGCTCAAGCCGTTGTTGGGGATTGAACCAGCGACCGTCAGTTTGACAGCTGATGCTTCCACCCTTAAGCTATCATCGCTTTAGAGTAGGTTCAGGATCTAGGTACCTACCTGGCAGTGAGAGCGTGCTATCATATAACAATAGTCGTCGACCTTAAATCTACTTATTACATAAAGCAGCTCAGTATGTGAAAAGACAATAAATCGTTATTTACCGTCCATCGTGTGACAGTGGTAGTGATCTGTAAAACTTGTTATTATATTATTTATGACCGCAGAAGCAGCTGCCATTACGTGAAAGGTCATAATATATAATTTGAATCACTTTAGTATCATACTTTTCGCTTTCTAATCAGTGATCATACTGTGAGGTACACCATCTTTGTTATATACTTATAATTACTAGGTGCAAATTACAAAAATGAAAAGTCTAGGTCTGTTACTAATATCTGTATAATTATATACCTAGGAGACGTCGATTGTTTTAGACAGCAGATATTGATTCAAGACTTGTCTGAAGGCACTACCATAATAGATTTTTATTTGGATAGTAAGTAAGTATTTATGACTCTAAATCAAAATGAATATTTTTATTTTAATACATACTTAGTACGTAACTAAATTACTCGTTTGCGCATAGCCTAAGTTTAAAAGAGGTTAATATATTTTTGTTAAGGTTAATAATTTGTGATAAACTAGCAATTATTAAAACATACTTCTGGAAATTCAAATTTGTTGTCTACGAGATCTACGATGATTGGAGCAAAAATATTGTTCGCCCAGTTCCTAGCGCTTTCGAAGGTGCTGTGCGAGAACTGAAACAATAAATACTTAATTATATTTCAAAGGCTGCGCGGTTTTTTTCAGCGTGGTGATGAAAAACGGTGGTGATGATGATGATGATGAGCCTAACAGTCACAAATTACGTACTAGGTTTTTTTATTATTAAAAGACTGCAAAATTAGTTCATTTCATCCAGAGGTTAGAAATATATTCTCACAAATATTTTCTTTATTAATATAATTAATTGTAAAAACCTAATTGTTAAAATGGAAGAGAGAATGGGTTTGCTATCGCACATTGATCATATCAATATTTCAGTATATTGTAATGTGTTAAACTTTTACTGCGTTATATATATTTATACTTTTTACTTTATTTTTACTTACATAAAGGTACCATGCGTACATACATTCTGTAATATGATACGGTATTGTACCTATGGGGTAACGGTGCAAATATTGATAAAGTTCTGAAAATATGTCAATTAGAATTATAATAATAATAATAATATGGGACAACATTCACACAAGGTCTTCACGTCCCAAACTAGGCAGAGCCTGTACTATGGTAACCTGATGACTGATATATATACTTAAATACATACTTATATATACTTTTTTTTTTTTTTTATATACATATATACACCCAGACACAGGTCAAACAGACATGTTCATACACATAAATGTTTGACCTGTCCGGGAATCGAACCCGGGACCAGCGGCTCAGAAGGCAGAGTGCTACCAACTGCGCCAACCGGCCAGTCAAATATATATGAATATTAAATATTACATGAAACTCGTGAGCTCTGTTCATTCCACACACGGTTGAATCACACCCTGCGGCTTGGGCCACACAGTGTCGTATGTAATGAGCAATATAGTTCACTTGTATCATAATAATAACTAAAGCATGTGTTCTAGATGTAGGTAGGTAGGTACTTAAGTTATTTTCCACAAAAACAAGCACATATAACTTACGCGTCTGCTCAAAGCTTCCGTAATGTTGCTCCTAGGCATGTATTGCATCCTTATTCCAGAACCACCAGAGACAGACGCTACTGAAGAGGTGACCGTGGAATTCTTAGCTAAGAGATCTCGGCTCAACTAAAATAATCAAAACCGTACAAAAAATGATAATATTCAGGACCTACTTTTCGTCGATCAATAAACTGTAAATAGAACAAGCTTATCAAACAATATTGTGGAATGGGCATATTTTCTGGGTACAACACAATGCTCAAGATGCCTTTATTAAAATAAAACACTAACAATTAAGTTATTACAATACTTCAGCTACTACATGGCTAATAGATTGTTCTTGAATTGTCGTTTTGCTATGTAGTTTGAGTATAATTATAACTGCTACACAGATTTAATTTCTACCGCAATGCTAACCTCCAACGCTCTCGAGATGCAATTGTAATTTTGGTATATCATCTCAGCCAAAGGACGTATCCATTCCTAACCTGTGATCTTAGTCTTATCGTTTGTCTTTATTTTTAATTAATTATAAGCTTGCGTTTGACAACTGTCTCACCTGATGTTAAGTGATGACGTTGTATAGGGTTTAGCACGCAAACCTAGAAGGTACCTATTCACTCGCGACTTGAAGACTCCGGGATTGTACATATCGGGAAACACAGACTCGGGCAACGAGTTCCATTCCTATTGTAATATATATATATATATATTGTCTAATTCAATAGCTTATCTTAAAATGAGTTAATTGTTATTAATATATTTCAACCAAAACCAAAATGTGTTTGTATGCAATGTATGGTATGTAAGCATCGTCCTAATGGCGCCAAAAGGAAATCTTGCCCGGGCTTGAAAAATCGCTGCTCGCGAAATGTCAATTTTTCCTACATCTAGCAATAGTTTTGTAATAATGCATTACAGAGCCGTAGTTTTTAATTCACACCACTGTGTCTAGATCCTTATTAAAAAATACTTACATTGAGCTGGATCTGTACCAATATGTGATTAAAGGTACCCGTTGCTTTATATTGTCCTCTTGGATTCACAAGATCAGCAAGAACGTCATACCCAATCGTTATATCTCTAAAGTTAATTCTAGCCTCAGCAGTACCGAAAATTACCGACTCTCCATCGACTGTTCTAGAAGCAACATCTGTCCTCATGTTAACAAGGTCAATTTTCTGAATGGACACCACAAACCCATTGGTGTATCTGACAGTTCCATTTATGTGTATGTTGTAGAGGTTGTCACTGTAAAATTGAGATTGAAAATGTTATTTGGCATATAAGGCTAAGCAATACACACTGTTAAATAAAAATAAACTAAGTACTTAGATAAATGAAAAAAACTAATTTGATTACGTCATTCAACAATCATACAACAGCACAGTGAAATATGGAGTTGATGTAGATAAGTATAGCAATCCAACTTTTGCTTGTTTTCATTTTGTCTTTCGAAAACATGAGTACTGGCACCCAAAATAGGTTTTCCCGCAGATACAAAAGCCGCATTGATGAAGAGAATTGGAAAGACAAACGATTCACTATCCATGTTGATAGCACTTGGTTATGGAGTAAAAATACTACCTTTATTACCAAGGTTTTGAAATTTGACTATACACTAAGGTCTCACATTTTTGACCGACTTCAAAAAAGGAAGGGGTTATATGACTGTATGTATTTTTTATGTATGTTCACAGATTTATTCCCCATTTTGGGACCGATTTGATTCTCAAAATTCTTTTTCGTTTTATACAGTGTGTCTATGGGGTGGTCCCATTTAAATTTCATCAAAATCGGAAAAGTATTTTTTGAGTTACACTCCAATAACTGAAAAGTGTTATGTCTACTTGGACGACTTCCTAATTGCGGGTGAAGGAATCTGTAAAAAATTTGTAATTTACATTACACGGCTTTAACCAAACCTAGGTAAGAGTTTTACAGGAAACCATTATCTTAAATTTAAGGCGTCGTTGCGGGAGTATTCCACTAAAACATGGTATACGTCCTAATCTTCTAATTTGAAGCATTGATCACAGTTAAAACTATTACCTTTCTGCATCATGAACTTGAACTTGTTAAGAGTATTTGTACAGTCAAAAATAATTACAATTACAAACGAAATAAGAGATGTTTGTGGACTTACTCGATCGTCTGAGTTATGTCGTTGAGTTTCATGGTACTAAAACCCCTTTGTTCCACCTCATATATCATTTCCTGCACGATATTGTGCCAATACTTGATGCCATCTTTTAAATTGGCTCTACTAACTGTAACATACACAATAATTATAATTATAGAATGCCAAAACGATCGTCACTGATCTGACTTGTTTCATTTTAAACCAGGATTCCGTGGCCAGTGGACTTCATACTGAATTAGTTTAAATCGCAATATAATAGTTATAGCAGTAGTATAGTTGAGAACAATTCTGTTCAGATTACTCGAATGGTGCAGTTTTATAACGAACTCGCTGCTATACCTAAGTTTCATAGTAACGCTTCCATGAAATCACAGCAGGTACTTCATCAGAAGAAAAAAGTTTGTGATATTAGAACCAGATACCAGATTCTAGTGAATATCCGATCCGTGAGGACAAATATGAATTTAATGAAATCGAAATTTAGGTCTATGAACGAATCCGCACAGTGTCACCGCGGAGTTTGTAAAGGACTCTCATCTCGTGCCTCTGCGTCGCCTGCCATGCAACCACGGCCAATCAACCCTTGACTGAATTGTGAGGTGATTGTCAATTGTCACAGCTGTCCAGTGGCGGTTGCGCTCTAGCCGCTCGCGCGCTCCTGGACTAGCCTAGATAAAGAATGGTAATTGACATTATCTATTTCACTTATATACTCAGTTGTAGCATGTTTTAGTCCATTCACACTGGTGGCTATCCAGAATAAAATTGGATTTGTTATGGGTCACGGTCACATTTAGCAAGTTCGGTATCCAGCGATTTTCATTGCGCTATTTTAGGACCTTGTTTGTAATTGTCGCACTTCTTAACTAATGCGTCATCTGAGAACCTGTTTTGTAATCCAAGCTATTATTACTTATTCCAAGGTTTATACAAACCGTATTACCAGGATATATAAAAATTTTGACATGATTAAACTAAACTATGTCCAGTCTTTAGCGTCGCACCGGCTATGAACTCCGCCACAAGGCATCTTAACCTAATAAAGTTGCAAAACAGAGCTTTATCAAATACATTTAGCATTTTTAAGGTTCGGTGGGAATAATTATAGACGGTTGAGCTGATTTGAAGGAGTTTATTTAAAATTTAGAAGTAGAAGAGTTAAGAAAAAACTAGTTACTCACCCCATGTTTGCCCTGAGACAAATGCGATCGTAAAACTCAAAATTGCCAAAAGTTTAAGCATTATAATTATTATTTCTAAACGTTGTTCACGATTATAAATTCACAAAAACTTAATTAAACCTCATAGGCTGTGGTAATAAATTGAATTCTTTGATATGAAATACACTAGATAGTCTGTGTAGTGTACCTATGTCTGTTGACGATAATTTTTAAGAATACGTCTGGATTGAGGAAATTTGAGTTTTGTAATAATGACAATATGGTTCATCGACTTATGTATTTCTGTTACGAAATGTAAGGGTTACGAAAATAATATACCTAATCATAATCTGTTCCCGATAACCTTGAACAGGTATTGTAGGTATTGAAACTACTTTTAGATTAGATTCATCAATAATCTTATCATTGATAGATAATTGACGTTAATAATGAAGATAATTTTGGTATACATTGTAACGTATCTGTCTGCCTAGATTTACCTTAGGGCATGCGCACACCGGGGACCGCATTGCATAGTATTTTTATTTGCACTAAACAACGAACTATAAAGTTAATACTTAAATGATCTCCAAACTCATTATATTATATTAGTATGCCTTACATTCCAATTTTGTTATTAAAACACACCTGATTTTGACACATTTAGAATATTTAAAACACGGGAATTACTCTTGTAGTTAGAGGGTTCCGACTATAGTTTCGACCATATTTGGTGGTCTCTTTCAAGGAGAGAACGGAGCGCTCACGGACGCGGTAGCGATTCTTCTAGTACTCAAGAGAGTACTAGGCAAGCCGCGACCGCGCCCGTAGCCCTCTGACTTACTACGGCCGTGATTTATACATTCATAATAAATTCCAATGTTTGGGGGTCGATCTTGCGGGCACTAAAGGAACTTCTTGCCATAACGGTATTGAGAGCGCGCTAAGGAATTCCGCGGGGTGGTATGCCACAGCACCCTGCAGTATGCAATGTAAATTAAATATATGTTAGGCAGCCAGCAGGTCCTGCCGAGGCATGCTTCGGCGTGATACGAGATGCCGCGGCATGTCGCGTCGCATGATGTCTTGGTAGGCCCCCTGAATGGTACAGTATCTAAGCGGGTAGTGTGCGCTGACCAGTGGCAAAATCCTCTGCCATTCCGTCCCGTAGTGCGCGGGCCTTTATTCATCCTAACTAGCTTTATAGATGTAGCTTTTGACCACAATCTCACTTCGTGGTCAGTGAGGATGTGGTCGAAGATGTTAACACGCTAGAGCCAGGATGCTCACTGGCTCTCAAGGACTGCTGCCTGAATACACTATGTGTTTGGTGACAGTTTTTCAAACTTGAGGGTGGTGGCCAGCCAGGCGGGTATACTCGAAAGTACCCTACCACCATGCAAATAACTATTGTTTGTCAAAACAAATAGAAATAGGAATAGCAGCATGCCTTCCACAACACGTTGTGGAATGAATACTTTAAAAAAATACCCTAATAGTTTCTAATTTAAAGAGATCTCTCGATTTCTCCAGCTTTCCATCATTAGATCCTGACAAGATGACCATGGGACTGCTTGGGAAGTAGTCCAAATCGGTCCAGGCATCTTCTAGTCAACGAGAAACACACATAAAAAAGACCGAAGAATTGGGAAGCTCCATTTTTAAATCGGGCAAACATTTGCAATGTGTAAAAAGTTGACAACTAAATGAAACTTTCTGTGCTGAAGTGTGAAACGACAACACATAGCCTAACAAATTGAGCTCGCTTCCTTTGCTGGAAGTTGTCAATTTTGCAGGTGTAGAATGTAGAACTTTAACTTTTAATAGTATTAACTTTGCGATGGAAATTTTAAGTATTAAATAAGATATTTGCTGTCATTCTCAAAGTTTTTTTTATCTGTATAACATATTTTAAAAGCATTTTAAATGAAACAATAATGAAAAGCAATAATTGTTTAATCACTGATATTATGGAAATGTGGATGCCAAAGGGCAATCATAGCAGATCTTCGGAAATTCCACTCTGTTGTGGTAAACATCGTAAATAATGGGGGTAAACACCTCTTCACCCCAATTTAAGATGCCTGCTTCCGGAAGCCTGAGATTAAACTGAAAAAAATAATTAAATTCTCGTTTCAAACTATTTCATCATAGACCACCTTAGGTTGGTAAAGGACATGCTGAAAATCAGCCTAACTTATAGTTATGTTTACATTGCGCAGTGCTGAACATATTCCTATTGTCAAAATAATTCTACCGCCTCATAGCTTTAGAAATCAGAAATCATTATTGATAATGGATCTACACAAATGAAATAATAATAATGCTTATATACATTTAACGTATACACTTTTACAATAACATATAAAAAAATATAAAAGTTAATAATTAATAAAAAATACAATTCGTAAAATCGAGTAAAAAATAATTGGTTGGATATTTTAGATACTATGCCATAGTTAATCCTTGAAAGCCAAAAAATTATTGAAGCTGTAGAACGGTCAATAAGCTCAATAAGCCACCATTTTAATCTAAATTTAAAACAGTTTAAACTGTGCACACTGGTAATACTTTCTGGTTGTTTATTGTAAATTGTGGGACCCTTAACATAAGTAAATTTGCTAGATTTAGTCAGTGCCAGAGGCACTGTCGTTAGTTTGTCCCTATTGCGAGTGTGGTAGATGTGCTTACTGCCGATTGTCGGATATGAGGCTAAGTTCGATCTTACATATACTTACGGCAGCTTGACAAATTACAAGACCCGGCAATGTCAAGATATTCAGTCTCCTGAAATGTGGCCGAGCAGAGGCATTCTTGGGTTATTGTATGCATTTTTGGCATCACATACCTAAATGATTTTCTATTTTATGATTTTACGTTCGATCAAAGCCATAACAAATGATATACCTACTATTATTACTTTTCCCCATTGAATTCCACAAGGACTGGTTCAAAGTCGCCCCGGATCTAGAGCTTCCTCATGGGATTTTGGTCAGTTCGTCTTTCCACCGTGCCGTTCGACACCCTTCTAGTTCGTAGCCTTCACTCGAGAACCTTTCGTCTCATTCAGCCGTGAGTTCTGAGAGATATATATCCTATTCACTGCCATTTCAACCTACTTATCCTTTGACTATCGTTTGGGCGACTTTCACTCTTCTACCAGATCTCCTCTTTTTGGTTCCATCTCGTAGAAAAACCCCAAGCAAAGCTCACAGTGCGACTTTATGGGGTATGAGTATGAAAAGAAAAGGATGACCAAAAGATACCCGAACTAAAACTGTGTTAACTTCCTGATCAATAATATATAATTGAGAAAGTAAGTTTCATTGTTTTTTACGCTTTCAAGCCTTCACTAAGCCGATTTTGATATATTTTTGTGCAGAGATACAACGGACCTTGGAGACAGTTGTTTATTTGATTGGTATTTTTTTGCGTATATGACTTGAAAGAGGGTGAATATATGTGTTGATAATGTTGTATGACACTTCTTTAAATCTATAGTATGTTACAGCGGCCAAAGTCACGAAAAGCAAAAGCAAAAGCTAGTAACTTGCTTAAGAATAATTAATATACCATAGTTGTCAGCACATCCGAAGTCTCATCCAGTGGCAAAAACTTAATAGTCCTTATTGTTGCTGATGAAACAATCCGGGGTGTAACGGATACGGAAACATCAAAAGTATGTACATTTACATGTATCTGAAAGCAAATATGAGTAACATGGTGAGGAAAATAGTCATTTGTTTTAGATGTGGGTAAAATTGATTTTTGGCGTGAGTGCTTGGATTGAAACTTGGGCAAGCGAAGGATTCTAGGATTCAAAAAAAGAACTCTGAGCGTAGGTAGCGAAGCGCAGACGGAGCAAAAAGAAAGAAAGAAGGTTTCAAAATACGAAACGCGAAAAATCTTTACCGTTTGTACTAACGAAAATCTTGCAACTCGCGGCGGGAAGGACTCTTTCATACTTTTCACGCGCTTCTTCAACTGTACTCTTCTCTGATTGGTTGGCATTAGCTTTGTCAAGTACGTACTTTTCGATCAGTCTTCAATGAGTCAAAGTCAATCTTTTTACTCACTCGATCGCGAGAAAATAAAATGATCCAAGTTAGTACTTAGACTCAATTGCATCATCCAAAACATTCGAGAATATCATTTTTGAGGGGGTTAAAATATGGAAAGTTTCTAGATTCAGGCGTTACTTTGCGGAAATCCATAACAAAGAGATAATAATAAACAATATTTTGTTTTAATTCCGAGACTTTTAATTATTCCAGCAATCTTGGTTAATTATTCCAGCAATCTTGGTTACGTAAGATTGCTGGAATAATTAAAAATCGCGGAATTAAAACTAAATACTGTTTACTTCTATCGGGGTTAAAATATGTTCATTCATTAATTTCCTAGAACCACGTGTTGATTGATACACTTACATAACACATTTCTTTGAATCAGACACCTTAGTAATACTGTCAAAACTAAAAGTGTTAAGTTAGTGCTTAATAAGAAGTTTGTAACTTACGTTAAATACAAACTGAGTTTCAGGATACGTAGCAGTCACAGTATATCTATGCCGAGAGTCCTGCAGGTCAGCTACAACGTCATAACCGAGGGCAACATCAAGCATCCTCAAAGTACCCGTCAGCCGGACAGTTCCAGTTGAGTCAGTGTTGTTCCAACTCCATATTTGATCAATGCCCCTCTCAAGCATATCGATTCTCTGCATCGAAGCCAGGAACCCATTTGAGTACGTCACTGTGCCTTCAAAATGTCGATCTAGGACGGTTTCACTGAAATATTAAAGTTATTTTTGAATACTACATATAAATTATACATAATAATAGGTGCGATGTGGGAATCATAGGTGGGAGTATCGGCAGCCAAACTGACGGGCGCTGGTTCGTTCCCCAACGCGAATGGCTTAAGCTTTCTTAAGCCTAACATTTTTTCATTATCGAATTCCCAGTATGGTGGTAGGGTACTATTGCAAGGAGGTAATTGGTAATACTCGCAACGCTTGGCAGGTGGGTTTGCGAGCGCAGTGTGATTTTTCGATCCTCAGAAGGTGCTGCTGCCCACCTTCTGGTACGTGATCCCTTTGCCGATCCTTACGGCGCCCACGGGTAGAGATGGGGGTACTATTCTAAGCCGGTACCTCGCGGCATCTAAACATCAATAATTTATAAATGCATCATATAACTTACATACGCCATAAATTAACATCAAGTGCTAAACATACAAGCTTATGAAAATGGCTACAAAATTAAGTATCAAAATTGTTTATTGGCATTAGGAACTCACTTGACCAAATTTGTGATTACAGGTACTTTTAGGTTGGACCATCCTCTTTGTTCTAATTCAGTGACCATTTCCTGGAAGATGCTGATCACGTAGGCCGTGTGACCCATTAGATGTACATTGTTTACTGAAATATATTAAGTTAACATTTATTCCATGAAACGAATCCTACTAATAATCATTAAAAAAAAAATCCTATCCTACTAAATGCGAAAGTGTGTATGTGACTATGTTTGATACTTCTTCACGGTCAAACGGCTACACCGATTTCGATGAAATTTGGTAGGGAGATAGTTTAAGCCCTGGATTAAAACAAAGGCTAATTTTATTTCGGAAAAAGTATAGTTCCCGTGGGATAATTGAGCGGGAAAAGCGTAATCCACGCGGGTGAAGCCGTGGAGCGCTCATAGTAATATTATAAACGAGACTATGTCTGTCGCTGTCTGTCTATCGCTGTTTAGACGTGGAAACGTAACAACGTTTTCACGCCTAAACAGCTGAATCAATTTATATGATTTTTGGTATATAGATAGATGGGACCTTTTATAAGGACATAGATACTTTTTGTCTCCAAAAAGTATGGTTCCCGTAGGATAACTGAGTTAGCGGGAAAACCGTATTCCCCGCTGGTGTAACTACAAAGAGCAGCTTCTTATTAATGATTGTTTAAAAAAGTGGAAAATTCTAGGGATTGAAGTAAATTGTCTGTGATGATTTACTGAATATACTGAAGACGCGTTAGAACGTTCGATGAGAAAAACAAAAAGATATTCAATTTGTATATTATTTACATTAAATTGAGAAATATTTACTTACCATGTTGAGAAAACGCCAATCCTAGTACAAAAGATAATAATACAATTATGACCTTCATCTTGAAAAACAACACTTGTGCAATTTGTTTTCAATGTTTTTCATTTCAGACTTTTGACTCCAGAGTATTTCTTGATTACAATTATAACCTATTGTTGTTTGGTACTATAGTCAGTTGTCTTTATCAAAAGTAATTAGTGTTGCGATAAGATATAGAATAAAGATTTTAGATATAAGGCAGAATAAGTAATAGTAACATTAGGAACTAATAGCTACATAGAGTAATTGGTTTATATATAGTTATTATCTTATTATCTTGTCTCATTCCTACATTGAACAAGCAGGGTTCCATTTTTTTCCGTTGTCAAAATGCATAAAACATACGTAGGTTGTATTAAGGCCACCGTCCACAGGCCGTCGAATACCATTTGCTAACAAGATAATTATGAGTCTTTTCAGTTTTTTTTTTAATTACTTCTTCTCTAATTAACTTTTTAAAAATATCACTTATGAGAACGATTCATGCAGATCAATTCAGATTGAACAAATTTGAAAAAATATTTACGAGCGACTATTTATATTTCCTTCATTATACTGGTTAGTTTATTTCCTTTTTTATTAAAATATATAATATATAATAAAATATATATTAGTATTAATAAGTATATTCTGAATGGTATTATAATGTATATATTTTGTTTATTATGTTGTGTTTGTTAATACAAACACAACATTATATAAAATACATAATATCTACTGCTTTCGATGAAAACTTGTTCTGGATTTGGATTTTTTTAAATACTTAACAATTTACTTTACATTAAGAGAAATATTGAACGGATCTTGATGAAGTTATTATGGGACCGATATGTAAGTGTAGGTAATAAACATGTAATTTATATGCTTTTCAATGAAAAATATTTTTGTCAAGCCGTAAATTTGAGATGAAAAACATAAAATATATATAATTATATGGGAACCTCCCCCTTTTTAAAAACAAATACTAAAATATGCAATGAAATACTAATATTATCACACTAGTTTATAGGCGAAAGTATATCGTTTGTGTCGTTTGTATGCTTGTTACTTCTTCTTGCTGAAACGGAAGCTGCATGGAATTTAGAATAAAGATAGCTTATACGTACCCTGTAATATGTGTATATTTATAGACAGGCAGTTTATATCTCTTAAGTATTGAATTTTCCAATAGAATGACGAAACATACGAACATCTTCAATACCACTTAACGGCGGGTAGGTAGCACCGCGCGGCGAAGCTAGTTAGTAAACTAGCTGCGTCCCGCGATTGTAACCACGTGGTGATGAAAAACGGTGAAGATTGCGATGATGAAAATAAGCCTTTGTGTTAATCCAGGGAATAAGCTATCTCCATACCAAATTTCATCGAAATCGGTGAAGCCGTTTGAGCGTGAAGAGGTAACAAACATACACACATCCACAGAAACTTTCATTTATAATATTAGTAGGATTATCATCAATTGCACACTTCAGATTCTAAATAATAAAAGCATTCTACCATTTTTACCTATACCGGTAATAACTGCTATTTGGACAAGCTACCGCCCGTTGCCGTCATGTCACATCCTTTTGTCAGTCTAGCGACAGGCAACTGACAAAAGTGTCAAATCGCACGGACCTCTGTCAGGTCCTGTCACAGCCCGGATATAGATTTTGATTTGAGTGTTGGCTCAAGTTATGCGAAGCAACCATTGGTAGTAATTCACGCTCGTTATACTTATGTGTATAAAAGAGCAACAAATACATGCTTACTTTACCAATTACATGATTTACATAATACAATGTCTCTATCTCTCCTTACTAAGAAACTACTCCTAACTAGAAAACTATTCAACCCGCTAGATGTCAGCCTTCACGTACCGCGGCGTGCGCTTTCGCTTGTCCGTTGTAATTCTTACTAAAGCCGTTAGGTGGCACTGTCTTATAATTCTGCCAACGGCTATGTGTTAATGTATCAAGTAGAAATTGGTAAAAAATCTGTCTTTCAATAAAACCACGGAGTATAGAGGTAAGAAAAGCTATCTTACATGGAGTAAAAAGTCGAAAAAGTGTACCCACCTGTACGCAACAAATTACAACTCAAACGCTCTCCAAATTCCAAAATGGCCGTAGCATAGATCAGATAGGCATATAAGAATTTAACAGTTGTAATGGTTGGTTTGAAGTGTGCTGAAGTCAGATAATATGGAGCTCAATTTATTATTGATCAACTAATTGAATCCACTGTCCTAATCTAACATCTTTTGGCGTTATCTTTGAAATTAAATTACTCGCCATGGTGGTGCCATCTAGATTTTCGACGGAGACTTTCATATACAGACATGATTATTCCTTAGTCCTTTCTATATACTCCTCCGAACCCTCCGCAAATATATGGTATATTATAAAAATATTCATACAGTTGCGATAAAGTCTGTTTTGTTATATTTGTGGTATTTTTCATGTAATGTAATTTGATCCAAATGATCATTAATTTTGTGTTGGTTTAAACTACCCGCAACTGAATTAAATTCAAATATTTTAATATTAGAAATAACAAAATTATAATAATAGAAATAGCATGGTTAAGTTGCTTATTTACGTGAGTATTTCTGATATTCAATATTAAAAACTGTATCCCCAGTCTGCAGTAAGTAGGTACTTGAATAAAGATGATTCTCCTATAGCTTATGCCAAATATCTGTGAAACACCTGAACCTCGTGAAACAGAGGTGACGTTTTTGTGATGACCTTTTGAAGGCTTAAAGGGTTAGCAGTGTCAAATATATACATACAAGGTAGGTTTAAATAAATATATGTATACCTTTCTCTCAGGGTTACTGGGTTGTTGCCTGATTGTTTCTCATATTATATATATTGTAGGTACATGCATTTTAATCCAAGTTATATAAAAAAGGGCATTTCGAATTCGGTGGTTTTTACTGCTTCTAAAGTGTGGACTGGATTTTGAAACTCTTTTGACATAGGTACCTAATTATCATGTAAGTAGATGTTTTCCCCCCTAAATATTTGGTTTAACGATCTTCAGTTTCGTAAAAATTCAAGAAATTTTACTTACAAGACAATAATTGTGCTTATCATCGATATATCTTATGTGATGATTGTGATGATTTTACAGAGCAAATGAGCATGCAGTGGAGGTTTTGCTTCCACATTCAAAGTGCGTACACCTAACGAGAGGAATTCATTGCCTAATTTAATCTGTGTTCCCGTATGAATACAATCTGGGTATCTTCAAGTCACAAATGAATGGAAATCTTCTAGACAGGCGTTCTCCATCGTAGACCAAATCATCACTTAACATCGGGTGAGATGATGATAAACGCTTCCTTATTTTCAATAAAAAAAATAATGCGCCTTGCTGCACGCTTGCTTATCCACCAACTCTCATTGGCCGGAGTGGTAGATTATTATGAAATAAAGAAAGAAAGAAACCACATTTATTCAAGATTTTTTTTATGAATAATGCCGAAATGTATGTGAAAAGTAAACTACAAAAATTGTAAGTCCGAAATGGGCAAACTGTTGAAACTTACATTGTAACCTAGACCATCTTATGTACACAGTTATATGCAATAAATATATTCTATATTCTGTATTCTGAAAGAAAACTCTTCTCTCAGAGATTTTCCATAATCGACCACCTTGTGTCCTTGAAGTAGAAACGCGATAAGCTTATTTCAAATTATTATATAGATGTATTATCCGGCTTTACTCACGTTTATAGTCGAAGCTTGACCTAAGTGCCAGATCTGGCAGCGTAAACTCACCTAAGGATGGGCATCGGACATTCCCTGAAACATAGGTCGAAAATCCGACTATAAACGTGAGTAAAGCCAGATAATACATTTATTTCAAATACAGAATGGAATTGTAATTGTACCCGCACGAAAATGATGATATAGTTTATAGGTAGGCAAGTACCTACTTCCACAAAACAGCTACTTCGCTATAAAATCTTAACAGCGGCAAATAATAAGCGATCTTTTGGACATTGTAACGAAACGTTCCCCTGTTTATTATTACGACGAAGGTTTTTTAACCATTTCATCGCAAAATTGGAACATCACAATTTTACCTAAAGATAAAATAAGGTTTTCAGGAAATTATTAGTCTACTTTTTATTACTCTTCTCATTTCGTTGATAATCATATCGAATCAAAAATATGAATCCGAAACGGTATATTTACATGTAATATTATTTCTTTAATACTTTCAAGATCGTTTGACCACTATTTCCCGTAATGGTCAAAGGGGCGATTAGTCGAAGCTGTGATAGCCTGATCAATTGATCACGCTATCTACAATATTATCTTTAAGCTACTGTCTTCAGGGCTGAAATTTGCCTGAACATACTGTGTGTTTGGTAACCATTTTTCAAATTTAAAAGTGATACTTGGACTTGAAATTATCCTACCAACTTGCTGTGAAACTGATAAAGATGTTGCCTTCACTGGAAGTTCAAGCCGTTGTTGGAGACCGAATCAGCCAAGGCGCGTACGGCTATGATATTTTCGCTTCAAAATAAATAAGCTCATCACCCGTTTCCCGGAGGGGTAGGTAGAGAACACGGGCGCCTACATGCTGCTTTCATGGTATATCTAAACTGCTCCATCACACTCTTGTGAGTATGTATACTTACACGCCCTCTCGATAAGAGTACTTTTTTACAATATTCATTTTTTGAGATTGTTATGAAAGTCTCAAAACTAATTTTGCGACTAGTGATAGTAAATACCCGTTTTAGATAATGTCTTTCTAATTAATTAATTGTTATAGGTTCGGCAACTGAGAGGCTAACTACGTATCCCACTTTTTACAATATTTAAAACGGGGTATATGTGTGAAACTTACGAGTAGTTGATATCACGATCGACAATTGTTTCGGCTTCATCGGGAAGCCGCCATCAGGATCTTGAGTGCGACGCGTTCGTCGCAATGTCCCATCTCGCACTGCCACTCGTTTAGCACGTGTAGTGTAGTGTAGTGTAGTGTAGTAGTGTAGTGTAGTGTTGTAGTGTAGTGTAGTGTTGTGGTGTGGTGTAGTGTAGTGTTGTAGACGTGGCGGGTGACTCGTTGTCCAATAAGTCATCGAATTAGTCGGTGAAGATTCCTCTTCTTCGCTGCTGCTTTCTTCGTATTGGATCCTTGTTATATAATAGGCATTACTATGCCTCTATTCTCAGCTCTGTCACCTCTGTCAACGTATCAGTTTCACGTTCTCAGTCAACCCGTTTCTTATTAAGTCATAATAAGCGTGGGTTTTAACAATATACCACTTTTTTTGCGGAATTGATTGAGATGCAATAAGAGTTGTCTTAATTATGTAGGTTTTCTTTTGCGATGGTTCTCTGAGGATCATTCTTCGACTGGGAATTGTTGCGAAGCGTTAATAAGACTTTACGATCTTTCAAACGTCTATAAAATTCGGGCTACAAATTTGACAAAAGCAAACGCGGGCTTAAGAAATGTATTTATTTATTTCCATTACTAACACAATCTACATTATAACATTGTCTAAAATACATTCAAATTACAAAAACTAAAGAATATACAGGCCGAATGCTTTTATTAAAATATAATACTAATAACGTATTACAATACTACAGCTACTACAATAACAGTTGAGCAATCCAGTAGCTGTCGTCAGCCTGTAGATAACTCAAATACCTAAACTACGTGACATCTTTTCGACTAAAATACTACAAAGCTTAAAGACAAGCGTCTTCAATCAGTGTGTTTACTGATGACGTAATGGAACCGACACGTGGTCTCTTACTGGGCTTGTAAGCAAGTTTAAGGTCGCTCAACGAGCTATGGATATGCTTGGGGTTTCTTCACGAGCTGATTATCAGAAATGAGGAGATATGTAGAAGCTAAACACGCCGACAGCCCAGTGGATTAGGAAATTGAAGTGCCAGTGGGCCGGGGTCTTAATTATCCCGGAGAAATGATGACCCGTGGGGTCGAAAGGTTCTCGAGTGGAAACCACCGATAGGCAAGCGCAGGAAAGGAGGCCACTGACAAGGTGAACAGGAAACCTGACCAAGATCGCAGGAAGGCGATGTAAGCGTACCGCTTCCAACCGGTCTTTGTGGAGATCATTGGGAGAGGCTATGTCCAGCAGTGTATGTCTTATGGCTGACATGATGACGATATTATTAAGTACCTCAAGAAGACTGACGAATGAGGGTGGCAATATCGGCTATAGGGTTTAGTTTTTCCAGCTACCCGCTCTTGATTTTTAAATCATAAAGGGCTGCCACAGTCTTTAAACAAAAAAACCGGAATTTTACGTCGGGGCATCTCACGGTTAAGCTTTGCTACATTGTCTGTAATACACATAACACATTTAAGTAATAGCATCCTCCTGTTTGCATAGGAGGTTAAGACAATGATGGCTACTGAATTTAAAAGGACGAGCAAAACCTAAACACTGTACAACTGTACTTAATGAACCAGAATAATCTTTAAAGCCGATTCAAACTGTACTTTCGTATTAAAATGAACAATGCCATTAAATATATTAAAATGAAACAACATCATTAACACATTTGGTTCAAGGGTTAAGCCGTTTCCCAATACATTATCGGGTTCCTGAACACATTATAATATTGGATTTACATTTTAAAGAGCCCGTATTACTTAATCCCTTATACATTAGCGCGTTCTCGGTCAATGAGTACAGTGTTGGCCAAAATTTAACTCTACTTATTGCGAGAAAATATAGGAGTACGCAGTAATGGAAACATACTGGCAAGTAAACTCAGTTTTACATCGGTGCCGAATACTTTTATTTTGAATAGTGGTAATAAGTGACCACTATCTCACTTGATGGTCAGTTACGGTGTGATTGGAGATGTACGTGTAGGTGTACATGTTTTGTGACAGTTTTTAAAACTTAAACTTGAGGGTAGTAGCTTGCTAGGCGGGTGCTTAAAATCACACTACCACCATGCGGGGAATTTGATAACGGTGCTCCCTTCATCAGAATTTCAAACCGTTGCCGCGTTGGCGGGGATCGAACGAGCGTCCGTTAGATTGACGTTCCCACCGCTGAGCTATTATCGTTTCAAATTTAATAGACATATAATTTTGGTTTTAACAACCTGTAATAGCATCCCCTCACATGAAGGAACAAATGGAAATGTGTGCAACTTAGCTAATATTGTGTTAATATATTCCTAAGTAAGAACTTCCGTAATCGCATAACCTCATCTCAACAACTTGCATCTGATCTCAAAATCTTGTCAGCATGCACTTAAATCCAAAACTCGGGGCTTGCTACCGGAATTAATGTGGTCTACTTTACTAAGTTACAAGTTTACAAGTTTTGTATAATTGACAGATTTAATATTTACTTTGTCGGGGAAAAACACCAATGAGGTATGGATATGTGTGAGTATGCCGCTGAGTTATATTAATGAACATCAACTAACATATTTTATTTTTCATTTTTGTGTTTTTTTTATACACACAATACATCTGCTGTTACGTCGTAAGTTCTTGGACATGAACTCTTAGTAAAGAATCGATAGAGTTTATCATTTTCCTTGATGTGCGTTTATTTCAATTTATAAGAGACGGTAAGTATTAAAGATAAATTTAATTAATAATTTGGCTGTTAATCATATAAATATAGAGCTTCTTATGTGTTCGAACGAAACCAGGCACTTCCGCTTGTACACAAAGAAATGCTGCATTTATGTACGATAATGAATATTCAATGCTACAGAATAAAATAAAATAAAACTAAAATGAGATCAAAGGAACACGAGATGACTGTGAAATATAACTGATGGATATAGTAACCCCAATGCAGAATAGTGAGCTAATGGTATCATTGCAGCTTATTAGGAAAGGTAGTGACAAAAATAAAGAAAAAAACTATGATCGTTGGGACAAACTGAAAGGATGAAAGAAGATCAACAAAACACTCTTATGAGTCAATCTAGGCAAACGTATACAATAATAATTAAATCGATGAAATATTGGACAAAACACAGGCCAAGTAGCCATAACAGACGAGCGTGCATAAAAACGCCTATAAACATTCATAAGCGAGATAAAGCGAAAAAACCTATTCACAAGTCGTATAAATATTTGTTCTGTCTATTCCTAAGAAAAAGCCACTTGATTATATTTGTGTCAAGTAATCATTGATGAAAAAGTACCACTTCTATGTACACTTTTGAAATTTTACAATCCCTTGTAAACTTGTAAGCTTTGACAATGGACAACGCGCAGAACTTATAGTGAGGGATTCGGACATACATATTCATACCGTACCGGTACCCGTGATCGTTCCGGAACTGCGATTAATTGAACATCACTTCGGGACGAGCGATTCCGGTACTGCTATGTTTGCGGATTTCCGATTTTATGGGAGATACTAAGCAATGAATCAGGCACATCCTCACAACATCCTATACCAACCAATTCCAAAGTTGACATTTCAACATAATAGTCATATATATAGACGAGACTTGTGTGGTTCTTCAGACTTATGTCTTCTTCTAACTTATGTATATTGTGTAAGTAATACAATACTAGCGGCCCGCTCCGGCTTCGCACGGGTATAAAATATATAGCCTATGTCATTAATGGATGTTATTATACATATAAACCTTCCTCTTCAATCACTATCTATAAAAAAACCGCATCAAAATCCGTTGCGTATTTTTAAAGATTTAAGCATTCATTGGGATATAGGGACAGAGAAAGTGACTTTGTTTTATACTATGTAGTGATATATTATATACAACGTCATCACTTAACATCAGGTGAGACAGTTTTTTTTTTTTTACACACGATCCCCCGCACTAGGATTCCCTGTGTCGCGGGAGGCATGGACACACATACTCACAGCACACAAACAGCCAACAGTCGGGACAAACATCTACACTCATCGCGCAAATGTTTTCCCCTGCCGGGATTCGAACCCAGAGTCCCGGAGACACAGAAGTCATGTCACTGACATTGACTACTGCGCCATGACGACCGTCTTCTTCGTTGTAGTGTTTTCTTGCCGTTGTCAAACGCAAGCTAAAAGTAAGTAAAAAAAAATATGGTCAGGGTTTACTCTTGTATAAATCATCAACGCAAGATATATTATTGAGAATCCTTTGTCACTATTGAATTAACCTTTAGAACCTAGTTTGTTATGTTAGCCTGGTACTTCCAATTAAAACAAGCACCAAGTTTGACGCCTTCTCTGAATACCCAGTCTTCATGCAGCTATCCTTGAGTACCTACCGATCGATTTAGCGAGTTTCGAGAGGTGTTAGTTTCGACCACATCGACACTCAAATTATTTTGGTGATTTGCACGTCTGCTGTATATGTCGATAGCCTTACGTGTATAATAAATAAATAATAACATTGCTATACCCTACCAGGGTCATATGTACTCTGGAAAAATGTATTTAAGACCTGCATGTAATGTCATATGAATGCAATAAGCTATTGATATTATTGAAAAAATATATTTACCTTAAAGTCCATGTTACAAGGTTGTTATTGATATAAATATATACATCGTTTATTTGGAAGCTTCAGAACACAACAATAATTACAGCAATAATATAAAATAAAACTATCGGTAAGTGATTACACATACACACTTACACATACATACACGTACTCATACACCCTCACACTCATGCACTCAAACTTGCATGACAAACACAAATGTTAAACTTGTGTGCTACAGTAGCAAAAAGGGCTCGACTCAGCGTCAGGAGTGCGGATGACGAGGCACTGCTACTCCTTCAATTGCTAGGCTTTGTGAGGAACCACACATCACCCCCAGATAGTGCACCGGTACCGGTACCAGATAGTGAGGTTTAGCCCATTACCCACAAAATAAATGAATTCCATAATCATGATATACGTTAAGTAACTTTGGAACCAACGTGGACTTTATTATTTCTAAGTTTATAAGCTAGCGTTTGACCGCTGTCTCACCTGAGTTTAGGAATGATTTAAGTGACGACACGGTCTGAGGTGTAGCACGCAAACTTAGAACCTATTGACACGCGACTTTAATTCTCCGGGGTTGTACTTATCGGGAAACAACAACTCACTGGCAGTATGTATTATAAAAGTGGAAGTAGAACGCTTTGTGCGTAATGGTGGTATATCTACCATGTAGCCGTGGCGCATAGCCGTACCTCTGGTTTACCGATGATAGAATGAAGATGATGAAATTATATTGTGTAATTCCAGTGGACGAAATGAACCCGATAAACAAGCAACTCTACGTACAATATTCGGTAAGGCAGTAATCACACGCCTATTTGTATAATACAAAAAAAAACTACATTTTCAAAATAAAAAACTGCTTCTTTAATCTACGTGAAGCAATAGAAATTCTAGGATAACCGTCAACAGTAGGATCCATCCATTAAAAATATAATAGTCGCCATCAATATGCATCGGGTCGCAGTATAATCGCCGTTTCAATTAAAAGTCGTATATTCAACGTGCTGGTTGAATATTTATTAGTAATCTGATGGCTGGAGGATGCAGGAAAATGCGGGGTAAGGTGGTTGAATTAGAACCTGTAGAATAATTGGATTTGAATCGTCCATTGTTTCTTTAAACTGGAATACAGTGGATGGCTTGGTAACTTGAATTAAATGTGCCGAACGCACCACTATTTAGTGGCACACCATATGGCATGTTCACTTTTTGGTTTGTTATTTTGTGTTTAATTACTTTTTAAATATACATAGATATTTGGTAAATTTTCAACCACAAAGCAAGGCAGTGTATTTTATCAATTTCTATTATCTATGTCCTTAAATGTGGTAGGTAGCCAGGCGGGTATTTGAAAGTACCCTGCCACCATGCTAGGAATTTGATAACGGTGTTACCTTCACCGGAAGCTCAAGCTGTTGTTGGGGATCGAACCAGTGTCCGTCTGTTTGACAGGCGACGCTCCCCCCGCTGAGGTATCATCGCTTCATATGACTCTCATTAGCCCATTCATCTGGTAAGTGATCCCCACGGGAAGACATGGAGGGGGTAAAAATGCCGGTACCACACGGCGCAGTTCTGCTTATATCCTATAATAATTGAATTGAAAATGTTCTCTTTATTCGCATATATCTTGCACTAAAGTACGAAAGCTTAATAAAAGCTTGATAAAATAATTATTATATATATGTGGTATCCGGCTTTACTCACGTTTATAGTCGAAGTTTCGATCTAGGTTTCGAGCATGTCCGCTGCTCATCCTCAGGTGAGTTTACGCTGCCAGATCGCGGCGACCACCGGCTTGATAAAATAATATCTAGACTCAAATACAGAGACAGTACTGAGAGTACCCAGTAAGTTTCACACCAGATGTCACCAGCCGGTGTCTAGACGATGCCTGCAGTCTGCGAAACTTTTGTTCCCTTTTTCGGTTCACACTATTCCGGATTCAATCCAAATTGGACTTATCGAGTATTGTTTTTCGCTTGTAGACAGGTGCATCTGTTGCCTACAAAGTTAGGAGGATCATGCATACGTAAGTTTTGTAGAAAGAAAAGATGTGTTTGGTCAGTTATCTCGCGGCAACCATACTTTTCCCGGGACAAAAATGTAAAATTGGTTTAGTGGTTTAGGTGTGAAAACTTAACAGACAGACAGAGTTACTTTCACATTTATAATATTACTAGTAGCGCCCCGCGGTTACACCCGCGTGGATTACGTTTTTCTCGCTACCTCAATTATCCTACGGGGACTTTACTTTTTCCGGGATAGTTTAGTCTATGTGTTCAGTTAGGACTTAAACTATCCCCACACCAAATTTCATCGAAATCGGTGTAGCCGTTTGAGCGTGAAGAAGTAACAAACATACATACGGTCCTGTGGCGCAGTGGTTTGTGTCATCGACATGAATTCTGTGTCTCCGGGACCCTGGGTTCGAATCCCGGCAGGGGCAAACATTTGTGCAATGAGTGTAGATGTTTGTCTCGGGTCTTGGATGTTTGTGTGCTATGATTGTGCGTGTCCATGCCTCCCGCGAAACAAGGAATCCTAGTGCGAGGGTCTGAGTGTGATGAAAAAAAAATTTTTTTTCTGGATACAAAGTAGAACATTTATGAATTTCATTCAAATCAATGAAGTCGTTCTGACGTGATGCAGTAACACCACATAACACACATTACGTATAAACTTTCGCATTTATAATATTAGGGCGATTATTGTGTTTATAAACATGAAAAGTAGTTGCCGATTTTTGTAATATTCTCACCGGTTTCTACTAGTCAAAATCTGGTCGAATCCGTGGTATGTTATCACGAAGTAACAAAGAGTATATATATATAGTATATAGTATATATCAACCGACTTTCATAAAAAAGAAAGGGCTCTCAATTGACTTTTCTTTTTCTGCGTTATCTCAGATTTTATTTCTAATTGAAAAGATTTTGACGATTCTTTTTGCTATCAGAAAGCTGATGCTTCATCTTGCTCATCTAGATCTAATTAGTAGTTTGTTATTAAATTATTATTTTCTATTGCAACCATCTTTTTTGGCTGGCTTTCACGTCATCTATCTTAGAAGATAATTATGGCCTTCGGAATCCCACTAATATTACAAATGCGAAAGTTTGTGTGTATTGTACATGGATGTATGTTGTTGGATTTTGATGAAATTTGGAACACAGATAGTTTATACCCTTAATTAACACATAGGCTTATTTTCATCATCATCATAATCGCCGTTTATCATCACATGGGGTAAAGTGGATTTGGATAAAGTTTGGTAAGTAGATACTTCAGGTCCCGGAATAACACATAAGCTACTTTTCATCATCATCATCATTCTCATTGTCACCACGACGGATTTGGATAAAATTTGGAACACTGAGAGCTTATACCCTGGATTGAGACATTTGTTTATTTTCATCATCACGCGGGTAAAACGGATTTGGATGAAATTTGGTATGTAGATACTTTAGGTCCAGGAATAACACATGGCCTACTTTTCATCATCATAATCATCACCACGCGAATGAAACCACGGGACGCAGATAATGTATAATAAATTAATAAAAATATCTAAAAAGAGTATGGTACCAAATTATAACTACGTAGAGATTAAAATACCGAACCGTGTCTAAACCCTATTACTGTATTTGTTCCGGGACTTATTCTTTAAACTTGTTTTATAAAGATATGTATAATTTAATTTAAAAAAGGAAAAGGGCATTAAAAGCGGCTTTTTGAAAATCTCACGCTTGGCTGTCCCCTAAAAGCGTGAGTGTACGCGCGTCTCTCAACGCCCTTTTCAGAATTATTAATGTTATAATAAGAAAAAAGGTTGCAGTGCCTTAATGAAAAGCGGTCTTTATAGTTATCAAAGGGAAAAGTGTACACTGCGTTGCATGCAAAAACTTTGAATATACTTATAAAGTGAAAGTGACACATGGATTTTTCTTACAGTGTGTTTCCTACAGTTTTCAGTCTTACACGGTCGTAGGATTGAAAAAGATATTTTTTTTTAAAACGTATTTACCTCTTTAACGAATATTAGCTGTTATAATTATACTAAAAATGACTTCTAAAAAGAGAAGGTTAAAACTTCCATTTTTTATTTTTATGTAGACATATTCACCGATGTCTCCCCCATTTTTGGACCGCTTTCGATGCTGTTGAATTATTGGCTTAATCCACGGGAACAGCATTTTTTTACGAAATGAAAATGTGAAAATGCTTAATGTGTTAACCTAGGGTGTAAGCTATCTTCATCCCAAATTTCATCGAAATCGGTGCCGCCGATTGAGCATGAAGGAGTAACAGACATTTTTTAAATAATCGCTTATCCCACAGGAACAGTTTTTTTTTCGGGTTAAAAGTAGCTTACATGTGTTATTCGAGGGCCTAAACTATCTCCATACCAAATTTTATCGAAATCGGTATAGCCGTATGAGCGTGAAGAAGTAACAAACATTCACACAAACTTTCGCCTTTATAATATTAAGTAGAAGTAATATTAGGTAGAAGGATAATAGGATATGATAAATCAATTACTCTATAGTATTAAAATAAAACACTAATAACTAATTACAATACTGCAGCTACTACAATAACAATTGAGCAATCCACTAACTATTGGTAGACCATAGATAACTCAAATGTTCTAACCCGCTGAGCCAAATATGTGCCAGCATTTTGGTCACGCGTCGCATCGATCAAACGCTCAGTATTTATATTGTTATATTGGCGGTAATCTGTCAAGTGGACGTTTTATCTCATAACAGAATAAATAACGGCATCAAAATACATTTATGGTAAAAAGCCTACTTTAAAAAAAAATCACTGGCATTGACTTGACGTTAATTTTATTAAACCGATTTGTGAACTAAGAACCATCTTAGATATAATAATACAATTTTAAATTTATACCTTCATACTAGTTAATTAGGTTATGGACACTTACCTTACTTTGTACAGGAATCTTTATTAAATTATTAATATAATTATTAAAATTAATATTAATATATTTGCCAGCGACAACCTTTAAACTCGTTTGGTTTCCTTGAGAAATTAATATAATTTGATTACGAAAGTCACCAGTTTAAAATTAATTTTGTCGTTGCTTTCATGCCAAAATTATGTTTTTAATTTGAAGAAATTAAGGCTTCGCCCTATGAGTTAATATTTTGAGATTTAATTAAAAGTGAGCCAAGTATTAATAAGTTAAAATTGTATATGAGAGGTAATAAGCTGAGACAGGATAATTTCCCGAGTGTTTTGAGATGTTTGGAGAAAGGGCTGAAAACTGTATGTGAAGTGTATATTGTATGGAGCATTTTGTGCAGGATTTTATTACTAAATGTATACCTGGAACAAAGCTTATTATTTTAGGCCTTAAGTGCGAGTCGATTTTATTTTTCACTAGTATCGATCGTAGAGTTTTCAGACGTTAGTTATTTTTAGGGTTATGTGCCTCAAACGAAAAACAAAACGGAACCCTTATAGGATCACTTTGTTGTCCGTCTGTTTGTCT
Source organism: Apeira syringaria (assembly GCA_934044485.1). Lineage (NCBI taxonomy): Eukaryota > Metazoa > Arthropoda > Insecta > Lepidoptera > Geometridae > Apeira > Apeira syringaria. The sequence continues at coordinate 5,563,604 of OW203658.1, read as the reverse complement.
GTCTGTCTGTTTGTCTGTCAAAACCCGTTCTCTCAGGAACGCGTGGAAGTATCATCCTGAAATTAATATCAAATACTCAGGTTTATTGGCCCTTACAGCTTGGAAAAAATCAAACTTCTTCATCGTGGCGCATAGCCGTACCTCTGGTTTACCGATGATAGAATGAAGATGATGAAATTATATTGTGTAATTCCAGTGGACGAAATGAACCCGATAAACAAGCAACTCTACGTACAATATTCGGTAAGGCAGTAATCACACGCCTACCTGTATAATACAAAAAAATACTACATTTTCAAACTAAAAAACTGCTTCTTTAATCTACGTGAAGCAATAGAAAAACTAGGATAACCGTCAACAGTAGGATCCATCCATTAAAAATATAATAGTCGCCATCAATATGCATCGGGTCGCAGTATAATCGCCGTTTCAATTAAAAGTCGTATATTCAACGTGCTGGTTGAATATTTATTAGTAATCTGATGGCTGGAGGATGCAGGAAAATGCGGGGTAAGGTGGTTGAATTAGAACCTGTAGAATAATTGGATTTGAATCGTCCAGTGTTTCTTTAAACTGGAATACAGTGGATGGCTTGGTAACTTGAATTAAATGTGCCGAACGCACCACTATTTAGTGGCACACCATATGGCATGTTCACTTTTTGGTTTGTTATTTTGTGTTTAATTACTTTTTAAATATACATAGATATTTGGTAAATTTTCAACCACAAAGCAAGCCAGTGTATTTTATCAATTTCTATTATCTGTGTCCTAAAATGTGGTAGCTAACCAGGCGGGTATTTGAAAGTACCCTGCCACCCACCATGCTAGGAATTTGATAACGGTGTTACCTTCACCGGAAGCTCAAGCTGTTGTTGGGGATCGAACCAGTGTCCGTCTGTTTGACAGGCGACGCTCCCCCCGCTGAGGTATCATCGCTTCATATGACTCTCATTAGCCCATTCTTCTGGTAAGTGATCCCCACGGGAAGACATGGAGGAGGTAAAAATGCCGGTACCACACGGCGCAGTTTTGCTTATATCCTATAATAATTGAATTGAAAATGTTCTCTTTATTCGCATATATCTTGCACTAAAGTACTAAAGCTTAATAAAAGCTTGATAAAATAATTATTATATATATGTGGTATCCGGCTTTACTCACGTTTATAGTCGAAGTTTCGATCTAGGTTTCGAGCATGTCCGATGCTCATCCTCAGGTGAGTTTACGCTGCCAGATCGCGGCGACCACCGGCTTGATAAAATAATATCTAGACTCAAATACAGAGACAGTACTGAGAGTACCCAGTAAGTTTCACACCAGATGTCACCAGCCGGTGTCTAGACGATGCCTGCAGTCTGCGAAACTTTTGTTCCCTTTTTCGGTTCACACTATTCCGGATTCAATCCAAATTGGACTTATCGAGTATTGTTTTTCGCTTGTAGACAGGTGCATCTTTTGTCTACAAAGTTAGGAGGATCATGCATACGTAAGTTTTGTAGTAAGAAAAGATGTGTTTAGTCAGTTATCTCGCGGCAACCATACTTTTCCCGGGACAAAAATTTAAAATTGGTTTAGTGGTTTAGGTGTGAAAACTTAACAGACAGACAGAGTTACTTTCACATTTATAATATTACGAGTAGCGCCCCGCGGTTACACCCGCGTGGATTACGTTTTTCCCGCTACCTCAATTATCCTACGGGAACTTTACTTTTTCCGGGATAGTTTAGTCTATGTGTTCAGTTAGGACTTAAACTATCCCCATACCAAATTTCATCGAAATCGGTGTAGCCGTTTGAGCGTGAAGAAGTAACAAACATACATACATACGGTCCCGTGGTGCAGTGGTTTGTGTGATCGACATGAATTCTGTGTCTCCGGGACCCTGGGTTCGAATCCCGGCAGGGGCAAACATTTGTGCGATGAGTGTAGATGTTTGTCCCGGGTCTTAAATGTTTGTGTGCTATGATTGTGTGTGTCCATGCCTCCCGCGATACAAGGAATCCTAGTGCGAGGGTCTGAGTGTAATGAAAAAAAAAATTTTTTTTTTCCGGGAGTAGAACATTTATGAATTTCATTCAAATCAATGAAGCCGTTCTGACGTGATGTAGTAACACCACATAACACACATTACGCATAAACTTTCGCATTTATAATATTAGGGCGATTATTGTGTTTACATGAAAAGTACTTGCCGATTTTTTTAATATTCTCACCGGTTTCTACTAATCAAAATCTGGTTGAATTCGTGGTATGTTATCACGAAGTAACAAAGACTATTATCAACCGACATCTATAAAAAAGAAAGGGCTCTCAATTGACTTTTATTTTTCTGCGTTATCTCAGATTTTATTTCTAATTGAAACGATTTTGACGATTCTTTTTGTTATCAGAAAGCTGATGCTTCTCGTTTGTTCCCATTTGAATCATTTATTATATTTTATATTTTTATATTTCATCAAGATCTAATTAGTAGTTTTTAAGTTATTAAATTATTATTTTCTATTGCAACCCTCTTTTTTGGCTGGCTTTCACGTCATCTATCTTAGAAGATATGGCCTTCGGAATCCTACTAATATTACAAATGCGAAAGTTTGTGTGTAGTACATGGATGTATGTTGTTGGATTTTGATGAAATTTGGAACACAGATAGTTTATACCCTTGATTAACACATAGGCTTATTTTCATCATCATCATAATCGCCGTTTATCATCACATGGGGTAAAGTGAATTTGGATGAAGTTTGGTAAGTAGATACTTCAGGTCCCGGAATAACACATAAGCTACTTTTCATCATCATCATCATCATTTTCATTGTCACCACGACGGATTTGGATGAAATTTGGAACAATAACAGCTTATACCCAGGATTGAGACATTTGTTTATTTTCATCATCACGCGGGTAAAACGGATTTGGATGAAATTTGGTATGTAGATACTTTAGGTCCGGGAATAACACATGGCCTACTTTTCATCATCATAATCATCACCACGCGTATGAAACCACGGGACGCAGATAATGTATAATAAATTTAAAAATATCTAAAAAGAGTATGGTACCAAATTATAACTACGTAGAGATTAAAATACCGAACCGTGTCTAAACCCTATTACTGTATTTGTTCCGGGACTTATGCTTTAAACTTGTTTTATAAAGATATGTATAATTTAATTTAAAAAAGAAAAAGGGCATGAAAAGCGGCTTTTTAAAAATCTCACGCTTGGCTGTCCCCTAAAGGCGTGAGTGTACGCGCGTCTCTCAACGCCCTTTTCAGAATTATTAATGTTATAATAAGAAAAAAGGTTGCAGTGCCTTAATGAAAAGCGGTCTTTATAGTTATCAAAGGGAAAAGTGTACACTGCGCTGCATGCAAAAACTTTTAATATACTTATAAAGTGAAAGTGACACATGGATTTTACTTACAGTGTGTTTCCTACAGTTTTCAGTCTTACACGGTCGTAGGATTGAAAAAGATATTTTTTTTTAAACGTATTTACCTCTTTAACGAATATTAGCTGTTATAATTATACTAAAAATGACTTCTAAAAAGAGAAGGTTAAAACTTCTATTTTTTATTTTTATGTAGACATATTCACCGATTTCTCCCCCATTTTTGGACCGCTCTCGATGCTTTTGAATTATTGGCTTAACCCACGGGAACAGCAATTTTTTTACGGAATGAAAATGTGAAAATGCTTAATGTGTTAACCTAGGGTGTAAGCTATCTTCATCCCAAATTTCATCGAAATCGGTGCCGCCGATTGAGCATGAAGGAGTAACAGACATTTTTTTAATTAAATGCTTATCCCACAGGAACAGTTTTTTTTTTCGGGTTAAAAGTAGCTTACATATGTTATTCGAGGGCCTAAACTATCTCCATATCAAATTTTATCGAAATCGGCATAGCCGTATGAGCGTGAAGAAGTAACAAACATTCACACAAACCTTCGCCTTTATAATATTAAGTAGAAGTAGGATAATAGGATATGATAAATCAATTACTCTATAGTATTAAAATAAAACACTAATAACTAATTACAATACTGCAGCTACTACAATAACATTTGAGCAATCCACTAACTATTGGTAGCCTATCTTCTTCTTCTTGTCTCAGCTATGTGCGTCCACTGCTGGACATATGCCTCCCTCATATAGGGGGGATTTGCCAATACTCGCCACGCTTGGTAGGCGGGTTGGCGAGCGCAGTATGATTTCCAATCCTCAGAAGGCGCTGCTGCCCACCTCCTGGTACGTGATCCCTTAGCCAACTCTTACGGCACCCGCGGGAAGAGATGGGGGAGTACTATTCTAGACCGGTACCCCACGGCTACAAATGTTCTAACCCGCTGAGCCAAATATGTGCCAGCATTTTGGTCACGCGTCGCATCGATCAAACGCTCAGTATTTATATTGTTATATTGGCGGTAATCTGTCAAGTGGACGTTTTATGTCATAACAGAATACATAACGGCATCAAAATACATTTGTGGTAAAAAAGCTTACTCTAAAAAAAAATCACTGGCATTGACTTGACATTAATTTTATTAAACCGATTTGTGAACTAAGAACATCATAGAAAGAATAATACAATGTACACGTACAGTAATTTTAAATTAATACCTTCATACTAGTTAATTAGGTTATGGATACTTACCTTACTTTGTACAGGAATCTTTATTAAATTATTAATATAATTATTAAAATTTAAATTAATATATTTGCCAGCGACAACCTTTAAACTCGTTTGGTTTCCTTGAGAAATTAATATAATTTGATTACGAAAGTCACCAGTTTAAAATTAATTTTGTCGTTGCTTTCATGCCAAAATTATGTTTTTAATTTGAAGAAATTAAGGCTTCGCCCTATGAGTTAATATTTTGAGATTTAATTAAAAGTGAGCCAAGTATTAATAAGTTAAAATTGTATATGAGAGGTAATAAGCTGAGACAGGATAATTTCCCGAGTGTTTTGAGATGTTTGGAGAAAGGGCTGGAAATTGTATGTGAAGTGTATATTGTATGGAGCATTTTGTGCAGGATTTTATTACTAAATGTATACCTGGAACAAAGCTTATTATTTTAGGCCTTAAGTGCGAGTCGATTTTATTTTTCACTAGTATCGATCGTAGAGTTTTCAGACGTTAGTTATTTTTAGGGTTATGTGCCTCAAACGAAAAATAAAACGGAACCCTTATAGGATCACTTTGTTGTCCGTCTGTTTGTCTGTCTGTTTGTCTGTCAAAACCCGTTCTCTCAGGAACGCGTGGAAGTATCATCCTGAAATTAATATCAAATACTCAGGTTTATTGGCCCTTAAAGCTTGGAAAAAATCAAATTTCTAAGCCAACGCAACCAAAAGATACAGCCGTTTATGTTGCAAATTTTTGACACTCGCAAATAATCGAAATCTTCCCGTGGGGCTACTTCCCGTGAACTCAGAATCATGAAATTTGGTACGAAGCAACGTCTTACCTATAGCACAGATACAGGAAAAATTGCAAAAAGCATACATTTTTAGTTACATCATATAGTAAAAATACATAAAGGACACATTTCGAAAACTGTACGGAGCCCTCGGTGCGCGAGTCCGACTAGCACTTGGCCGGTCTTTTACAATGATAATATCATGTGTAAGATTTAATAGTTTTCTAAAGTACTTTCAGTATATGCATATCTATTTTGGATTGGGCCAGCTACCAATTTTCTGTAACATCTGGGGACCTGGGATCTTTGACAAGATTTCACTGCTGCTCTCAGTGATGCAGCATAAATTCGATAGCAAAGTGACCCTCTACGGCCTGATTAGTCTGCGGGAGGTATTGTAATGAAAAACATTTCACAATAAATATTCCCAAATGCATTGGGAATATATCTTGTGAATAGTTTTTATCAGTAGTTTGTCCAAATATTTTTGTATTCAAAACTCGCCATGTTTATCATTTTTACCAAATATAATATATCGTAAAAATGTCAAAACACATTCGATCGTGCGTTTTTTCACTCTTCATTGTGTTTTCCACCATGAATACTGTGTTTGACAGTTGGATAATTGAAAGCTTTTTAAGTGCCATCGGTCCCTTAGACATAACATACAAACGGTTTCAAGTAAGGAAGTTTACTTATATAATTCAAATAAGAGAAAAAAGGAAGAATGATGACCTTATGTGGCCAAGGAGATAAAATTTTTGCAGCTTACTAAATTTTTCGGGTGTTTCACGAGCGAACCAATAGTCTTCTGTAATATATGTATGAAAGCCCGGATTGACTGTCGAACTGTCTGTACATACATATTTTTTATTGAGGTAGAATTTGACATTTAATAGTTATATTAATAATAGTTAATGTCGGCTGTCTAACTAACGGACGCTAGTTCGATACCTACGAACGGCTTGAGCTTCCGGTGAAGGTAACTCCGTCATTGAACTTTTGAATACCTGCCTGGCAAGCCACCCTTAAAAACACCAAACACGTAGTGTGTTCAAGTAGCAGTCCTTGAGAGCCAGTATAAAAGTATTCCAGTGAGATAGTGGACAGACCTTTACAGTATTTACATAAAAAATATATTGACAATATGCCTACTTCATAATAATAATCACATGTGGCTGAGAACATTCAACCCTTAATATTATATTATATACCACAGGGTGCAGTTTATTTACAATAAAATAAGTTTATAGAAGAATACAGGTTTCGAAACGATACTATTATCTTTTCTATTGGCAGAAGTTACCACTTAACATCCTGTTGACCTAAAATTCTTGTATATAAAAAACATTTCATTATTGTACACCATTTTAAAATAATCCATTACTACTGATCAAAAGATCTTCAATTTGTTCAGTCTATATGATGTAGATGGCGCTAAAATACACCCCCGAGAAGGAGAGAGGTTGAAGGAATACATCATTCGGGCTACTATAGCAATTAGCTTTGGCAAAGACCGATAAATTCTAAAGTTGTGATTTCAATTAGCAGCACTTTTCGTTCCTCCAAAAAATGTGAATGATAGTACCATGAAGCATGTGTCTGTGCAATCACATATCCTTTATCTCATGCCAGTTGTACAGAGTGGAACAAAAAAAACTATGAATATATAAAACACGGGACTTACTGCGTGAGTAGTACATCGCTTTATACATGGACCCAGGGATGTATCCCTGTGTCAAAACCACGTCAGTTTTAGTAGCAATAATATACCTGTTTACGTTATTTGATTGATAGGTGGCCTTTTCGAGTGGCCCCTTCTGTAACTGCTCATACTGTTTATACGAACTGTCCCCAGCCCTCAATCAGGCCCTTTGTGCTGAACAAGCGTTATTTAATTTCAGTCCGGCATTGTGGTGGTAATTTCCAGGCGAGTGTATGGAGGCCAATAATGGAGTTTCAACAGCGGACCGGTTATTGAGTTGTTTTTGAAATGTAGTTACAATTTGGCGGTGATTTTACAAAAATATGGCTGAAATAGAGAGAATATAGTGAAATGTTTTCATTTTTAGAGAATAACGAGTTGGGGTTTTTTCTCTTTATTCGAAACGGTCTTTCGAGATCTTTGGTTTTGTGAATGTTTGGTAAATTATTGAATGATAATATTATAGTTTTCAGTCAATTTGTCTTATTTGATTTTTGTAATTATAATTAGTGTGAGATATTTAGCTTTGCTTCATAGAATACAAACATATAATATTAATAACATAATTTTATTATAAAAAATTGGAATCAATATAGAAGTAGTTTTTTTGCAATTATGATGATTCTATAATGATATCGCAAGCGTACTGTGGTAAAAGTAGGCCATCCGCGCGCTCTACGTGAGTTATATGTACTTACGCAGGCCACGTGACCAAAGCCGCATATAGTTAAATGCTATTCCAATAACTTATACGATCTGTGTGCTTCCTTTCTGTAAAAGCTAGTACACATTAAGCGATTAGCTTTGCCTTTGACGCGCGTTGGTTCATACATCACGGTCTAACGCGTGATTCTCTCGAAGCGCATTTTCATGTGTACGGAAGAATCAGACCATATATAACAATTTTTATTACACGTGTTACCAAAACACGCGCTTTAAAGCGCTTGATGTACCCTCTGACTCTTTCATGTTCTTTTTCTTGACGTTGACTTTTAGATTAAATAACTTATCAGCTGAAGCGCATCAGGGCCTTCCAACTTTTTTGGTTTTTAAATTAAAACCATTAACTTGCGTTTATCTCGGTAATACTTTTTTTAAACAACATTAAACAATGTTTACCCCGATGTCATTCCATCGCGGTTGTGATAAAGCAGGGGTAATAGGCAGGGCCGGAGTTAGGAGTCAAATTACGGTTTATTAGGGTAATAACAAGCATTTAAAGAAAAAGTTGATAAAGTAAAAAGAAAGAGATTATTAATATTTTTTCAGTGCTGATAATCCTGCCATGAAGATGTTTAATTTTAATGTAATCAAAATATAAGTTTGATTAATCTCGACGATTTGACCGAGTTACAATGATCGTCTGTATGCTCACGAGAAAAATGGAATAGTTGGTATCTGCATCTTGAAAGTGGAAGTTTTTCTTAGAATACCCACATTTCATATTTTAAAATTACACACAATACTGCTAGTATCGGCACATATGCCCAATGGTGATAAGCCGCGACGTGAACATCTACTTCATTGTAATTTATACAAATACAAATATGTTTATTGTACCTTAATTTGGTACAAATAAAGAAAGCACACAAAGAAAAAGCTACAACTAAGATATGTCAATTCGCTCACTAGCTCCCACACTAGGATACCATAATGTCGCACCATATTATATTCAAACTTTTCTATTCCTGTATTGATCTGAAATATTTTAAAAGTTAGAAACATCAATATTTTTTCGGAAATACGTTGCATGGTAAATTTACTATGTAGAGAGATGTAAAAAACGAGATTTTTCTAGAAGGAATGGCTAAGTGACATAAACCAAATCCCTTCCTCTGTCTTTGTGACCAAGCGCGATAATTTTAAGACCCCTGAACGGGTACGTAGTATGGACCTTAATTTACTCAATTTGACATGCCCCACTTTAGGGTCTTTATTACCACCCTGTCTATGGGCCTATCATACTAGGGTAGAGGGTAGCAGATTAAAAAGAACACAACAACGCCCTTTGTAGGGGTGCAAAGGGGAGTATTCTGAACAAGCTCTTAATTGTTTCCGGTGTCGTTGAGAATCTTAGACATTTTAGGGTGCGAAACAAAGGAACGGAAAATATTTTTTAAAGATACCTAGTAGGATTTCTTTAAAAAAAAATTAAAATGACGCGATAACTAGATGAAAATTATACTACCTATGAAAATGGATTTTTTTTTCCTATTTATGTGTATGTACTATGCACTCGCCACGGAGTTTAAAGAAAGAAAGAAAGAAAGAAAGAAAGAAACCACATTTATTCAATACACTCACAACACACATTACACAAGAGATACATACAAAAACAATACAGAACAGAATAATAATGATGTTGTGAGTGTCATGAATATGTTTACTACCTTTGACAAGGAACGAGTAGTGATTTGCCGAGTACTCGGCCACCGATTACTAGTCTCATGTCTACTTAATAGTCCAGCAGCCCCCGCCTATTTTTTTTAGTGATTAATAAAAGGCTGAATCTTTCTGAGCTCGTTCGGTTCGACGAGTCTCCCAAGTTTTTCGTATTTGTTTTTCTTCCCTCTCGAGAATTTCCAAAGATGAAAAACTTGGACATCTCGTCGAACTGATGACTAACGAAATTCAGCCTGTTTTAATCACTAAAAAAAATAGGCGGGGGCTACTGGAGTATATGAAATCTACTGGGTTAAGCAATGTATGCAGAGGTCATATCTTAAGGACGGAGTTCACCAATTTAAACATCCGATAATCAATATAACCGTCAGTCAAACAGTTTAACTGTATGGTAAAAACTGTTTGAACGACGGTTAAATTTATAATTGGATGTTTAAATTTTGGTGAACTCCATCCTAAATGGGTAACCGCTAGTGGCGATTGAAAATAAATAATAAAAATCATTAATTTACTAACAATCATACAACATTATGTATTGCTTCCGGGCTGTTTGGCCGCGGTCTATGTGAAACTTTTGTTCCAGATGTTTCGTCGGAGCAGCACAGAAGCAATACATACAACATGCAACGCCGGCCGTGAAAGCCTTAGAGCTTACAATCATACAACAATTCAGTGAAACATGAAGTCGATGTAGGTACAGCAATAAAGCATTTTGTTAAGTTTTAAAACAGTGACACGACGGTGTTCTATAGGCGTGGGTTCAAGTACCACTAGTGGACGAATATTTTTTTCTTCAAATAATTTGAACGTAATCTATTTTTAGAACATGGCTCATAGTCATCTCAATGCAAATACAATACCTTCTTCTTTCTAATAAGGCGAACAGCTCAAAACAGATATGCATACAGAAAAACAATAACTAGGAATATCCCTTGAAACCTACCATTTCACGTCAGCAGTTAAATAAAAAATATCGGAATATGTATAATCAAAAAAAATTATAATGTTTTTGCAGAAGTTTCTAAAAAGTGTAGAATAACTCCCTGAGCTCCATTGCAAGGGGATATTATTGATCAGAGGTGTCAAGGGGTGTATAATAAACGAAAAACTGATTTATATATTGCGGGGTTTAAGTAATTGTCCCTGTCTGAAATTGAAGTGGGAGTTGGCTGGTCATGTAGCCAGAATGCAAAACTCTTGGTGTAAAAGAGTGTTAGAATGGAGACCATAGGACCAGAAAAGACCTCGAGGGCGACCACGGATAATATGGAAGGATGACATCAAAAAGTGGCGGGGAGTAACTGGACCCTAACTGCCCAAGACAGAGGAAAGTGGAGGGAATGAGGCTCACACGAAATATTTGGTCGCTTAAAGGTGAAAAAGAAGAAGAATTGTCCAGATGTTAAACCTGATAGGGAACCATAATTATGACATGCCAACAATATAACTCTTTATTATTAGATATCTAAGAACCGTCTAGGTCTTATAGGAGAGAATATAAAATTCATTGGTGACGAAGTGGTCGAAGATGTAATCAAGCTAAGCCTAGATATTCACTGGCTCATAAGTACTGATGTCTGAGCACACTATGTTTTTGGTGACAGTTTTTCAAACTTAAGGATTGTATCACACGGGTAGGTACTCGAATGTCCCCTACCAACATGTTTGGAATTTGATAACAGTGTCATAAAAACTTTGAAAAAGTCGTATAAAAGTTTGCTCTACCGTTAAACTATAACGTAGGTTAGAGCAACAGATCGAGCCGCCTATAGTTCATACTGGTGGTTCTTGAGCTTTCAAGGTATTTACAGCATTCTTATGAAAGATATTTATATATTTGTAATACAAACCTATTTAATTTATATCATATCATATAATATAGGATATATATATATAGGATAATATCAGATACTTTTTGTTAGCTAACTTCACACCTGCTATTTTAACAGGAAGTTCAAGCCGTTGGTAGAGATCAAACCAGTGTTAGGGTTTTTTTGTTTTTTTTGTCCGGGCGCGCTGAGGCCCGGCCCGCGACTATTGTGGCTGTGCAATAATGCCACATATTTTTCTTCTTTTCATAATTTGACTGAATTTTTTTTTTCCTTTTTCCCCGAACCACTGTTGGGTTATCATTGCTTCAAAGCCTCAATCTACCGAATATTATTTAAGCTTACAATATGTACCTATTATTAGATAATAGTTAGAGGAAAACTTAACTAAGTTAAATCGTAAGTTAACTAGTTTATGTCGACCAATATTGTCTTAACATAGGTACTCGTAGTCTGTGATTTGCATATACCCAGGACGACAACGGAATGTGTTCCGTAGTTGCAGCGAAGTACAGGGTGCTTCAATTTCATATTTAATTTTAAATCAGACATTACTTATAATGCAAACAGAAAAGTTTACTAAGAGATTTAGTTAGTTGTTAGTATTGTAATTTTACTTATTCATATTCTGACATGTTTTGTTTTGTACATTACAATCAATGATTCAGATTATTTATTTATTATTCGTTATTATTTAATGGCATTGATTATGTTGTTAAATGTTCAATGAAACTAACTAAACTTCTTTAAATGAGGTAGTTTTATATGGTTAAGGTAAAGTTCAAATCAGTACGACACGTTTTATAAATAAAGGACAACAATTTGGTGTTTTCAATAATATGCGGGTAGTTTTAGATCGAAAACAAGCCGTCACGTTATATGGAGCTAGCTTAAACTACCCGCATTTAACTAAAACTATTCTAATATTAGAGAACGTGTTATACGAATTTGAACTTCAGCATAAATAGAATGAAAGGTTTTTCATTTAAAATAATATATTTTAGCTAGTTTGAGTGACCATAGCATTAAAAACGAGATTGTTAACCACTTAGCAGATATTGCTTTTGGAAAAAAAGTAGTCGTTGAGAAGTTTTTTTGTGTGTGACGATCAGTATAAATCTACCTATCGGAGTATACATTACACTGTTATTTATATAATGAAGTAGCTTGGTAGACTTACCATTTTGACCTTAAGGCTTTATAATTTGCTAAATAGACAAATTTGTGTCTTTTCAGCTTATTTTATTGAAAAAATGTCTAATAAACTAATAAAAAAAAACTTTGAAAATACTTTATTATGGTTATTTTATGGTAAAAAAATATTTTAGAACGACCATATTTTTCTTTTATAATATTTATTGCGGTAACGACAAAGGCGCTTGAATTATTTCTTACACCAAAAGAGGGGAAATATAACAAGTATAAAAATGTGATTAGTATTTATTTAACCCATCTAGGTGATTTATATAAATCAACACACGTCAGGATATGCCCCGCCCCTTCGGCCTGTAAACACCCGCATGTATCTATCATCAGCACATATCAAAAATCGTTGCTTCCACATAATAGTAGGTTATGAATCTGTATCCTAATAAGGGTTCTTAAAACACGAGTGTAAGTAAAAAAACGACCCGTAGGAAAGTTTTTTATAGCATAACATGAGTGTTTTAAGACCAAATTATGTGCAGTTTCATACACTACTTTATTTAATTTCTTTTTTAAAATAGATGCTAAAATGCACTTAAAATCACAGTATCACGTGGCAATGCTGCTAGCATTCTGGGAACGCTGCCAGCCGGTAGCGGATTAGAACATTTGAGTTATCTATAGGCTACCAATAGCTAGTGGATTGCTCAAATGTGATTGTAGTAGCTGCAGTATTGTAATTAGTTATTAGTGTTTTATTTTAATAAAGGCATTTGCCCCAAGAAAAAAAAACAGTATAATGTTTGCTTTTATATGTGTAAATGTTTAGCGCCAAAATCAATTTGCTGTGCTGGTCGCGCATGCGTGTTGCGCCGCGTCCAAAGACTATAATATGTAGAATAACTGCAATGCAGCCTCCTTGATCCAGCTGAAGCTGTATCTTAATGGTAAAAAAGTTAACATTTCGATACAGTTGTCATAGAAGAGCTGCTGTATCGACATGTTACCTTTTTAAATTTATTTCGATATATGGTCTATAAAGACTGTCATTCAAGTTCTGTTTATGATTTTTTAATCTTTAATATTTCAATATGAGATTAGATAAAATCATTTTTTTAATTAAAATTATTTGTGTTTCACTATTTTATTATTTGATCTGTAGCATCATGTATATACAAGCATCCAAAACGTGACTAAAGCGGTACATCAATATATACCAAATGACAACATGGCGGCATAGTGACGTGGCGCGGCGGTGGCGAAGGAGGTCGAGTGCCATGCATTCCTCTCGACGTGGCTTCACTGTAATTGAGTGAAGCTCGATTAATTTGACTGTGTTAAGTAATCTTGCCAAGATGAACAAAAGTGGTGGATACATAATATCTAAATGAAACAATACAGTTCAATGAAAATACAGTTAGGAAGTGTAATATTTAAAATAATACTTGCTGCGTCCCGCGGTTTCACCCGCATAGATTACGGTATTCCCGCCACCTCAATTATCCGTTGGGAACTATATTTTTTTCTGGGATAAAAAGTAGTTTATGTGTTATTCCAGAGTAAAAGCTATTTTCACTCCAAATTTCACGATAATCTGTTCAGCCGTTTCAGCGTGTAGAAGTAACAAACATACAAACGACAGACAAACTTTCGCTTTTATAATATTTAATTATTGTGATAAAATATGTTAAATTAGAAATATTTAAACAAACATAACTAAATATTTATGTTTGCAATATTTCCAAACTCGTGACATCCTCGCTTTAATTTTTTACGAAGAAAAAACATCGTTTTTATTCCATCCAAACGTCGATAGAGTCAATAATACATTTATTATGTATATAATATTATTATTTGTTTTTATTTTAATTTATAAGTCATTATTTCTGACACCATGTGTACTGGCCTGTATGAAAGCATTTAAGGCATGGTTGGCAGACGTGCGTTATGTCAATATTGGATGTCGAATAACGTCAAATAACAACATGGCGGCGCTGAGAAGACACGAAAAGCGGCAGCGGCGCGATGCTAAACATTCCTCTCATCGTGAACTCACTGTAATTGAGTGATGTGGTGAATTAGACAGAAATAGATTCCATCTTTTAGAACCTTTGAAGATTGAACTATTTTAATAGCTCGAAGCTAATTAGTAAGGTCATGAAAATAATTTTCTTTTTAATTCTGTGGTATTTTATACTTACACAAGTAGCGCCCCGCGGTTTCACTCGCGTGGATTATGGTTTTCCAACCATCTTAATTATCCCACTGGGACTATATTTTTTCGGGATAAAATTTCATCGAAATCTGTATCGCGGTTGAGTGTGAAGGAGTAATAGAAGTTTTTTTAATTATTTGCATATTCCACGGGAACAGCAATTATTTTCGGGATGAATAGTAGCCTATATTATAATCTAGGGTGTAAACTATCTGAGTCTAAGGTATCAAAAAGTAACAAACACACATGCACACAAACTTTCCCTCTTACAATACATATTAGTGTGAATTAGTAGTATTATTTCCTCTTTGGTACATTTATTTATTTAATAATAATAAGAACGCATACATTGCAATTACACTTATTATTAAAATTAAAGTCAGAAAGTATTTACCTACATAAAATAAAATTGTTCATAATATATGTTATTAGTTACAATTCATACTGGCATTCACTTTATCAGAAAAAAGTGATAAACTAACAATATCTTAAGCGATACATTACATAAATTTATAATCGAAACGCGAGATTTCATTCTTTTTCTAAAGGTTACAAAAATACCAGCATAAAAAATACAAATACGGTAAATCATTTTCACGTTGTGTTTATTAATTCTTTTTAACCGACTTCAAAAAAAGGTGGCTGTTTCTCAGACTTTGAAAAGTAATTTTACTCTTTTGAGTGTTAAAAAGAAATTAAAAATAAATTAAAATCATTTATTTATCAAGTAACACTGACTCATAACATTGTCAATATTAGTATAACAGTCACATTTTTCAATTCATAATTAATATAAAATAATATAAAATATTATGCACTTATGTCAATTCAATTCAATTAACATTACTAAATTAAGTTACATGTCAATATTATAGTATTGTATATAGTATATATACAGCAGCGCCTTCTGAGGATCGGAAATCATACTGCGCTCGCCAACCCGCCTGCCAAGCGTGGCGAGTATTGGCAACTTCCCCCTTTATGGGGGAGGCATATGTCCAGCAGTGGACGCACATGGCTGAGAGAAGAAGATATAGTATATTTTTTTTACATATACTACTAATTGTAGTTTGCGTTTGACAACTGTCTATAGTTAAAGTTGGTTCTTTTAAATTATATATTTTAAATATTTTCTTTGGTAGTTTTTTTTTGGGATTAAATTACATGTCAATATTATAGTATTGTATGTAGTATATAGTCAAAGTTGATTCCATTCGTTGGAAAAAATATTTTCTTTGGTAGTTTTTTTTTGGGATTAAATTAATCATTAAAATTAATCGCTTAACATCAGGTAAGACAGTGGTCAAACGGAAGCTTATAATCTTTAAAAAAAAAAAAAAAAAAATGACATGTCAATATTACAGTATTGTATATAGTATATAGTCAAAGTTGGTTCCATTCGTTGGAAAATATATAAAATTTGGTAGTTTTTTTTTTTGGGATTAAATTACATGTCAATATTACAGTATTGTATGTAGTATATAGTTAAAGTTGGTTCCATTCGTTGGAAAAAATATTTTCTTTGGTAGTTTTTTTTTTTGGGATTAAATTACATGTCAATATTACAGTATTGTATGTAGTATATAGTTAAAGTTGGTTCCATTCGTTGGAAAAAATATTTTCTTTGGTAGTTTTTTTTTTTGGGATTAAATTACATGTCAATATTACAGTATTGTATGTAGTATATAGTTAAATTTGGTTGCATTCGTTGGAAAAAATATTTTCGTTGGTAGATTTTTTATGGGATAACATTTTTTTAAAATTTATTTATTTAATTAATTGTAGCCACATACATTTAAACATTGACCTCATTATCTTAAGTATATATTTAACCTAACGAAATGATAGACATCTTACTGGGCTTTCTGCTTCGTGAGATGTCTATCTTTCCAAAGTAATTTTATTTATTGTTACATAAGTCAGTAAGATTGACGACGGGCCCCAATTTAGGCTATGCCTATATATTGGGTAGCCAGAATAGTTTGGCAATGCAGAATAGACGCTACTCGTAGCTTACAACTCAAATACGTATACTACAGTTTACGTTTACTACAAAAAATACATCAATAATTGCATTCTATTAGGATGTGGAATGATTTCTTTTTTGGGATGACAATTATTATCTTTTTTTGTGTGATGGAACACTTAATATTGTGTTATTAATATTACTTTTAAATGAATTATATATTTTTGAAATTAGGTGATGAGGAACTCCGAAAAAAAATGCCTGAAACTATAAACTTTCTTGCTTACACTTCCCGATTTTATTTCTTTCTACTGACTGAATTGATATTCCTACGAAAAAAATATTTTTCTTATGACACTCATGCATGGACATACACAATCACAACACACAAACAACCAAGACCCGGGACAAACATCTACACTTATCGCACAAATGTTTGTCTCTGCCGGGATACGGACCTAGGGTCCCGGAGACACAGTAGTCATGTCACTGACACTAACCACTGCGCCACGGCGACCGAATTAATGAATAAACACGTCATAAACCTGATTTATTGTTTTTATAGCGCTTTTATGTTTAATGCTTGCTTTTGGACTGATCAAATAAGTACAAAACAACACAGATATAATTATAAATGAAAAAGCACTGCCTATCCTTCTACGAAAGAAAAACGATTTAAACGTTTCATATTTAGATAAACTTTGTGTTAACGTAGCGACTATTTTTAAAATTTAAATCAATTTAAATGTCACAAATATAAAATAAACGGTGGAAATCATTTGTGGATTGTGTGTCAATTTTTATTATGCAATTTTATTCTAAACGTCTGATACAGACTTCTACCGAAAATTGTACTTTCGTTTCAAAAATCTCAACCCTCTCCTATGCACAAATGATTTTAAGGTTGCGGTCTAAGTACACAAAACAGATAATCTAAAATTAATTTTTTTTTTTATTGAATCGTTAATACGGGATTAAAATAAGTTTTTTTTTCCAATAACTAGTACACAATAAATTGTTACGTTCGGCAGGTATTTGCTATTGTAATTTTAACGCTTACACTGTTGATAGGTGTATTACGTGCATACCAAAGCACATAATACACCTATTAACAATGTAAAAGTTCACGTCCATACCGGCCACGTAATGAGCCTATATACAATGTTAAAGTTAAAATTACAATGGCAAATACCTGCCAAACGTAACAATTTCAATCCGCGTCAGTAGAATTCAAACAAGTGGTCGAAAAATTGATTGCAAAAATTTTAAGGCAATTCATGAACGCTTACATCAAGTATATAGAAGGTCTAGCGTGATAACATCTTCGACCACATCTTCACTGACCATCAACTGAGATAGTGGTCAAACGCTAGATCTATACAGTTAAAAGTATTTAACGTGGTATTTAATTAATGGACCTTGAATTGCGAAACAGGTATTTAACCTGTTTCATTGGGAACAATGTTTAGCACGACTGGGATACTATACATTTGACGCAAGTTGTTCCTGCTTTAAGCAGTCTGTTACCAGACACGCTTGTTTTCATGTTGCTGTACTTGTCTAGCAGTCACACGGAGCTGGCACAAAGTACAGATTTATCTTTAGCTAAGCTGGGCAGTGGACAGACGACCTGACTAAGATCGCAAGCAAGGGCTGAATGCGGGGCCGCTTCCCATAGGTCCTTGTGGAAATCAATGGGAGAGGCTATGTCCAGCAGTGGACTTCCTATGGCTGAAATGATGATGATGATTATGATGATGACGTATATGTAAATATGTTTGAATATTTGCTTCATACATTTTTAAATGAGCTTATTAAATATAATTTTTGGATGTCTCTTATGACTTACACCTGAAGATAAATGTTCTGTAGCTAAAAAATCCTGTAGCTGACACCTCTAAACAAGAGTTTCCCCCTTTCTTTGTGATTTTTTTTGAGAACTCGTAATAAGTAGGTATTGAAAATATATTTTTTACCCTAAACGAGTATACTTTATAGACAACAAAATATATATATTATTTTATTATATCTATTTATTTTAAATGCGGCTTGAGGAGACCTAAAACTATACTAAGAGCAATGATGTTTCACTAAAGATGACGCATATTCAAACTGCGCGGTGCTCAGATTTTGTTCCTTTACGACATAAGCATGCTTACTGCGACAGATAATACGGTACAAATAATACAGAAAAAGATAGCTATATGTTTAGACTTGCGCTTGAAATACGCGTCATAATGAAAATTACTACAATTGACTTAATTTTGCCGCCTCAGTTTCCGCGCGCTTGTGCGACATCTACCTCATATAAACATATAATATCATTGACTAAGAGAAATTTTTAGTCCCTGTCAGAAACAAAAACTGTTTTGAAAGCTTGTTTATCTAAAATAATAAGCACTTATGAATTACTAGCAGCGCCCCGCGGTATGACCCGCGTGGTGATGAATGATGATGATGATGAAAAGTAGCCTATGTGTTAATCCAGGTTGTAAACTATTTCCATACCAAACTTCATCAAAATTGGTGTGGCCGTTTGAGCGTGAAGAGGTAACAAACTAAATGATGAGGTAAAAAGGTATGTTCGCGGATAACCTCGTCGTTTATAAACTGGTTTAGATGATTCTTTTTTTTAAAATAGAATATACTTCCGAAGTGGTCTCCCGATGGTTTAAATTTCATCAACATAGGTCAAGCAGTTGTGAGCTGCAATAACTGAAAAGTGTTATCTTCGTTCGTCTATCTGGATGACTTCCTCAATAAGGGTGATTGACAATTGATTCCGTGACTAGCAAAGGTCGCTGAAAGGGGTAAAAAACTTTAAAAAAATGTGTTTCTCACTTTTGAGTGATGAAGTCTGTTCCATTTCTTGGTCATTTTTTTAGTGAAGTTATAAAATTAAAATACTCGTTATATAAAACTTATAGATATTTTTATTTCTTAACTAGTCAGAAATGCAAAGAAAATATGTTAAATCAAACGACATAATATTCATTAGTTTATTTCTTCACTCTTTCTTTATTTTCTTGTTTGGCGTTAGCGGTAGGTTTATCTGTACTCTTTGGATCTGGTTTAGTATCCACAAGCGTCTTTTTAGTTTCTTTTGCTTCACCTGAAGCAGGTTTTTCATTCTTTTTAAGATCAGGTTTAGTTTCTACGGATTGGGCTGGTTCATTAGCCGTAGAAACTTTATCTTTCGACTCCAGATTAGACTTAACGGTAGGTTTTTTGTTTTCAGCGTTAGATACTTCTTCCTCATCCTCATCCTCATCATCATCTTTTCGTTTCTTTTCTACGACTTTTTTTTCAAAAATATGTTTCACTTTTGGCCTTCCTTTGTAAGGATCAGGGTTCACAGCTGTGGGAGTCCAGTACTTTGTTTCATAAACTTTGTCCCACAACTGAAATCCTTTTGAGAACGGATCTTTCTTCATTTCTAGTTTGTCACCAATGTCCAAATAGTTGACATTTTTGTTTGTGTATTTTAGCCATTTGATCGTATTTAGTGCAGTTTCGTAGGGAGTTGGGTTTCTGTAAAAAGGTGTTCTAAATTAGTGTTATATTTAGAACTATGGTTTTCAAGTAGCTACTATTGTAATACAATACATAGTAGGCAAATTAACTATTCAACCAAGGGTCTCGTCACTTTGAAGTTAAAATATTACTACAAAAAATGTTGAATAAATAATTTCAATTAACCGTGTCTGTTCTACGGAAAGTTAAACAACAAAAAAACTAAATAGCTACTAACATAACAGCTAACGTTTTATTTACAGGTTTTGAATACTATGAAATGAGAACTAACCACCGGTGCAGTCAACCAGTAGCTCTGTATCTGTAGTCCATGTGACAT
This sequence comes from Apeira syringaria, assembly GCA_934044485.1. NCBI lineage: Eukaryota > Metazoa > Arthropoda > Insecta > Lepidoptera > Geometridae > Apeira > Apeira syringaria. The sequence continues at coordinate 5,543,062 of OW203658.1, read as the reverse complement.
CTTTTATTTAAAAATAATAGTTGTATAAGTATGCTGTGTGGTAACAGGAACATCATGACCAAAAAATTTTCCATGTATTTGGTGTATATAAATAGATATTCATATAAATTCGATATTGTTATAAGAACCACGCACTCGGACATTTGCTAAAGTGTAAAAATATCAACATAACTCTAAAGACATACTATGAACACCGAACTTTTGCCATAATACATATTGCGTGATACTTACTCAAATTTCATAAAATCGGCCCACATTGCAGTCATATGATCTCGCATGTCCAAGTCAGTATAGTTTCTCGTCCAATCATAGAAGTCCAAAACATAAGCAGAAGCATCCCTGTGACTCGCCCCTCTAACTCTATCTGAGTATGCATGTTTTGTATTAAGTTTACCTACGTATGTAAACTCGTATAAAAATATCGGTCGTTTCAAATTTTCAGCATGTAATTTAGCTGACTTAAGTATAGAATACTTGAACATAGAATCCGAAAAGTAGTCGATATAGTTTTGTACAAAGTCAACAGTTATTGTTTTACTATTGAAATAATGTTTCTTTATTTCTTCTATAAATTGTTCTTTTTCTTTAACGTTATCAAAGACTAAGTCAGCAGGCAGGAATCCTTCGAATTTTGTATTCATTAAACCTCTCCATTCATCGAACATGCTAGTACGACTTATGCCCTCCATGTTGGCAAACCCAGTGAGAAGGGCAAAGTCACCGTACTTTCCTTTTTTTAGAGTATCAAGCGGTGACTCAGTTAAAACAGCACCAGGTATCGAAGGGTTTTCAATGCAGGGAGCGAAGCCAAATGTACTGTTCTTTAGGAAGAAGTGTCTACTGTGAGATAAGAGATCATGAATATCAACTTCAAGGAGGAATTCATTTAAATCTTCAATATTGCCCCTGCCTTTATATCCTATACCCTTGACAATATTAATCGCTGTTTCAATCGGGTGCCTGTTCACTGCGAATGGACTAAGAGCCGAGCCGCTGTCTAGAGATAATTTATTGAACAACCCTCGACTTTCTTCGGTTAATGCTACCAACTCAGCTAATGCAGCACCGACACTGAATCCTGCAAGTGTTACGTTATCGGGATCTCCGCCTAAAGTCTTTGCATATTTTTTAATAAACTTTAGAACAGCGATAATGTCCTTTATAGCTGCGTTGCCAGCAATGTCTTCGGTTCCGAGACAAGCAAAGCCTAAAGCACCAACCCTATAGTTAAAGTTTACTACTAGAACATCTTGCCTTGCTAAGTGATAGTATTTAGCCATGTTACCGCTTCCACCAGCAAAGCCACCACTGTGAACATAAACAATTATTGGTACTAGATTCGTTTTGCTGGCTAACTTAGGAATCATGTAACTGGCTGTCAAGCAATCTTCAACACCATAAAGAGCCTCTTCTTCATCATCATCATCTGGGTCGGAGCGGTAAACTTGTTGGCACGTCAGGATAGCTCTCTTTGCTTCCATATCTTCCTCCCAGGCCGTTGGAGGTAGAGGAGCCTGAAAAATACACGAATTTTAAATTTAACATTGGCAAGCATTTTTTCCGTCTCAAAACAGTTTTCTTCAAGATCACGTGTCAATAAACAATATTGTGATAACGAAGTGTGTCTGAATGGCGGAATGACATGTGATGGAATGACACATACAACACACCTACAACATTTAAAAAGTAACCATTGTAGTACTTCAGACATAAAACGTACTACAGGACATAGAGACCCCATAGATTTTCACATGAACCGGTTTAAAGTTGTTAAAATTTGAGACCTGTGCTTGGAGGAGTAGCTCGCGTTACAGTTATCGATCACGTTAGTATAACCACCTGAACAGCGCACGTACTGTCCTTATAAACTATCATTTTCGTGTCACAGTTGTAGTAGATATATATCAAATTTGTTTTTTTTTTTGATGAATGGAATTTACAATAGAAATGAATTTTGTGACATTTTTATTGACAATAACTTACTACACATTACTAAAAAATTCACATACATTTCTTTTTTAGAGGCATAATAACTGCTAAAATAAGTGGCACCTGAATGTATGACAGTAATTTGTTTTTATTAACATCAGAACTAGTATGTTGTTATAACATGAAACTGTATTTCAGATGGCAGAGCCCTTCATTGTTGTGGAAACTTTGTATGGTGCATAGATGTTTAGAATTTATTAAGGTTTCAATATAAACAACAACGAGTATGGACTTAATAGTCCAGACTCGCTACAATGTTAGTTAATGCTGAGTTCGTTTGTTTCACGCTGCGACACCGCTGCGTTACGACTGCGTAAGTGATTACTGCTTTAGCTACTGATCTATAGATACATAGATAGTCCGCCCATTACAAGTATAACATAATGCACTATGATTGCTAATACGGATAGGCGAGTAGGCAAAGGGTAAGTATCTACAATTTCAGAATTTTCAGATCACCCAATAGAGTCACTGACATTAATTTAACAAAATAATTATTTTTAAGGCACCTATAGCTTGAAGAACCGATGGTGGATGGATTTCTGATTCTATAAATAGTTTTGTTGTAAAATAAACATTGGTAAACAATGTTTATGATTAATTGACAAAGTGAAAAGTTATGGAAGTCACACTATTTATTAAATTAAGTATACTTAGATAACTCAAATGGATGAAAATTATATAGTTTAGCAGCGTATTGGTACCGGCGACATGTGTTTAGCTGTATGCGGGAAAGTAAGGTTCAGGTAAAAGACTTGCAAGGAGTGTCACACGTAACTTCAAATTTGCCAAGCCGGACCCTATTTTGCCAAGACCAAAGCCAAAATTCACGTTAGGTTGCTTCGCTTCTAAATTTAAAATAGTTGTTAAATTAACCTTGTATCTGTCCCGTCCTTGAGGTGCAGTTGCGTACGGAACACCGAAAAATTCATAATACTCTCCATCCCAATACTTTTCTCCAATAATATTCCCAAGGCCTTCCAAATGGATTGTTCTTGTCTCAATTTTTTTTTCGGCGTGAGCACTTAATATTATCAAACTTATTATTCCAAATAATATTAGACGCAACATATTTGTTGCTGTTGAAACAATCCTTTTCAAATCAGTTACTTGGACAAATATTCTTTACTTCTGATAATAAATGATTTTGTTCTGTTTATACTGATATAGTTGATAAGGATATCGATTAAATGGTGTTTTATATGATTGTTTGTGGCGTTGCTCGTGGTGAAAGAGCAGCTTAAGGCTTTTGCTGAATAAACAATTTTGAGCTTTTTCAATTTATTTTGTTGAAAGTATTTCATATATCATAAACTTTAAAAGGTACCGCTTATGAGAACAGATCATGAAGGTAAGTAAAGTAAGTAAGTAAGTTTAAGTTTATTTGCTATAAATATGAAAGATAAACATAGTAACAAATGGTAACTATAAAATAAAATAAAACTATACAAGGCGTGTCATTTTGGTACCACGTCACAAAGCAAATATAAAAATAGCAAATTGGCCTCAACTCAGCGTTGTGCTGATCTTACGATCAGCGCTGATCTTCCTTTGAAGCCATTTCGCTGACATCAGCGACGGTTATACAAATTAATTGTTATTCAAATGCCTACAAAAATACAACAATAATAAAAATCACATGACCTTAATACGACTTATAAATTATACTTCTACACTAATAGTAGTACCTACTAAAGTATAGTATATATATAGTAAATAGTACAAATATATATAGTACATTAAAACATTACTGAAACGTCCAAAGAAAACACAGCGAGAGGTGAACGTATACACTTAGAATGTATGAGCAAGTGTGTGAGTTGCGAGGAAGGAGAAGTATGTGGGTGTGTGTTTTTATTTGTATTTGGGGGAGCGTGCGAGTGTGTTGTGTCTGTGTCTATGTTACTTCATAATTTATAGTTGCGGGTACGTTTTGTTTTAAAGTGCACTTGTATCAAGTTTTAGATTTTCCTGCATTTTTTGGTGATTATTTAGAAAATCTTTTATTTTAAATTTAAAAAGGTTATATCATTATATTATAAGTGTCATTGATAAAAACTGATTTGATTTGCTAGTAACAAAATATTATCGGTTGCCATAGTTTTCCTTTATTTAACTCTCGCGGGAACGACATGCACTGATGCTATGGACATGAATCGTGTCTTACACCAGAAGGAAGGAATTTCAAGTGTCAAAAAAATGTGATAAATAATTTTTCTTGGACCACGTAGGTCATCTGTAATATTAATCAGGATTTGTCTCGCCCCATCTGCCTGTAAGCACCCGTGTGCCTCTGTAATGTCATTAACCCTTAATAATTAACCCTCAGACTTCAGTTTGTGAAAGAAAGGGAAACAATATGTCAAAAGGCATACCCACTAATAACGAAATTTAGTCAAAATGTTCATGGGTTTGTATGGTAATGAACCCTCTAAATTCATGTTCAGTTTTCTTTACACGTGATGATCACTGGCGTTGTGGTTAAGGTGGAACCTAGAGTGTTGACAGGCTCTCAGTAGGACACCTGCCACTGGAGACACCTGGAGACACTGTGCGACTACAGTACTGGTTATACTGCTGGGGAATAAACCTTTCTTTTAGAGAGAGAGGAGTATTAAAATATGAAAAAGGCCCAATGTCGGAGTTTTAAGACAGCCACAGGGCCTCCGCAGTTTTCAAATGAAATGAAAAAAAAAGATATAAGTGGAAGCATGAACATAAAACATAAGTGTTTATATTATTTCGATAATAGATGGTAAACAAATTAATTTTAAAAAAAACATAGACTATTAGCCCACTTCTAACCCGCAAACATGATCCAATATTAGGTTTTTAATTTTTTTTATTTATCAAAAGATAGAAAGCAACGCAATAAAAAATAAAGAGGTAAAAGCACCAGTGTGAAGTTAGCAGCCAAAAGTTAGCAGCCAATAATCCGACCAAATTAGGGAGACAATTCTTAAATCGTCATTTTTTAAATCCAGAAGCCTTATAACTTGTAAAAATATCATACCTTTATAAAAGCTGCCAAGCCAAAACATAACCCTAGTCCACAATGAAGATTTTGTCAAAAAATTATGAACTATTATTTTCAGATAAAATAAGCAATAAGTATCCCTTAGACCCCTAGTCTTTACAGTTATTTTAGCTAATAATTTAGGTAATATGATACGTTATCGTATAAACATAGCCAAAATGTGGCTAAACTATGCTTTCACCCTGAAAAATGAATGAGAATCTCAGTTAAACGTTTTTTTGTGAGACTATAATTGGCTGCTGGTAAAAAGCGACCTATTAAACGCCAAAATCTAATAAAATTTGCATACACATAGCATGCCATATGTATAAGCTACCTAACGATTACTAGTAGATAGTGGCTAAACTATCGGTTAACCCTGAAATGGTCATATGAAAATGTGACAAAAATATTTTTTCATCAAACATGTAAATGCGTCTTTGAAGGGATTCAAACGGCAATATATGAATTGTTTGCTACATAAACCGATACAATATTGCCTAATCTTTCAAATCTTGCCCATGAGAAAGCGGCTAAACCAAAACATAAGACTAGTCCACACTGAAGAATCGCTCATATAATTATGAACTTTTATTTTCAGAGTAAATATGCTTTATGTACCCCTCAGACCGCTAGTCTTTAAAGTTATTTTGCTTCATATTTAAGATAATATGACACGTTATCTTAAAAACATAGCCACAATGTGGCTAAACTATGCTTTCACCCTGAAAAATAATTTAGAATCTCAGTTAAACTTTTTTTTTGTGAGACTTTAATTGGCTGCTGGTAAATAGCGACCTGTTAAACGCCAAAATCTAATAAAATTTGCATATACATGGCAGACCAGATGTGAGGGCTACCTAACGATTACTGGTAGATAGTGGCTAAACTATCGGTTAACCCTGAAATGGTCATATGAAAATGTGACAAAAATATTTTTTCATCAAACATGTAAATGCGTCTTTGAAGGGATTCAAACGGCAAAATATGGGTTGTTTGCTACATAAACCGATACAATATTGCCTAATTCTTCAAATGTTGCCCACGAGAAAGCGGCTAAACCGAAACATAAGACTAGTCCACACTGAAGAATCGCTCATATGATAATGAACTTTTATTTTCAGAGTAAATATGCTTTATGTACCCCTCAGACCGCTAGTCTTTAAAGTTATTTTGCTTCATATTATAGATAATATAACACGTTATCTTAAAAACATAGCCACAATGTGGCTAAACTATGCTTTCACCCTGAAAAATAATTTAGAATCTCAGTTAAACTTTTTTTTTGTGAGACTTTAATTGGCTGCTGGTAAATAGCGACCTGTTAAACACCAAAATCTAATAAAATTTGCATACACATAGCAGGCCAGATGTATGAGCTACCTAACGATTACTAGTAGATAGTGGCTAAACTATCGGTTTACCCTGAAATGGTCATATGAAAATGTGACAAAAATATTTTTTCATCGAACATGTAAATGCGTCTTTGAAGGGATTCAAACGGCAAAATATGGGTTGTTTGCTACATAAACCGATACAAAATTGCTTAATTTTTCAAATGTTGCCCATGAGAAAGCGGCTAAACCGAAACATAAGACTAGTCCACACTGAAGAATCGCTCATATGATAATGAACTTTTATTTTCAGAGTAAATATGCTTTATGTACCCCTCAGACCGCTAGTCTTTAAAGTTTTTTTGCTTTATATTTTATACAATATAACACGTTATCTTAAAAACATAGCCACAATGTGGCTAAACTATGCTTTCACCCTGAAAATTAATTTAGAATCTCAGTTAAACTTTTTTTTTGTGAGACTTTAATTGGCTGCTGGTAAATAGCGACCTGTTAAACGCCAAAATCTAATAAAATTTGCATACACATAGCAGGCCAGATGTATGAGCTACCTAACGATTACAAGTAGATAGTGGCTAAACTATCGGTTAACCCTGGAATGGTCATATGAAAATGTGACAAAAATATTTTTTCATCAAACATGTAAATGCGTCTTTGAAGGGATTCAAACGGCAAAATATGGGTTGTTTGCTACATAAACCGATACAATATTACCTAATCTTTCAAATCTTGCCCATGAGAAAGCGGCTAAACCAAAACATAAGACTAGTCCACACTGAAGAATCGCTCATATAATTATGAACTTTTATTTTCAGAGAAAATATGCTTTAGGTACCCCTCAGACCGCTAGTCTTTAAAGTTTTTTTGCTTCATATTTTAGACATTATGACATGTTATCTTAGAAACATAGCCACAATGTGGCTAAACTATGCTTTCACCCTGAAAAATATTTTAGAATCTAAGTTAAACTTTTTTTTTGTGAGACTTTAATTGGCTGCTGGTAAATAGCGACCTGTTAAACGCCAAAATCTAATAAAATTTGCATACACATAGAAGGCCAGATGCCTAAGATGCCAGAAAATTAGGCAATACTGTATCGGTTTTTGTAGCAAACAACTTATATTTTGCCGTTTGAATTCCTTTAAAGTCGCATTTACATGTTTTATCATAAAAAAATTTGTCACATATTCATATGGCCATTTTGAAATTACCTAACCGATGGTTTAGTTACTATCTCTTAGTAATCGTTAGGTAGCTAACACATCTGGCCTGCTATATATATACAATTATTATTAATTTTTGGGGTTTAACAGGTCGCTATTTACCAGCAGCCAATTAAAGTCTCACAAAAAAAAAGTTTAACTGAGATTCTAAATTATTTTTCAGGGTGAAAGCATAGTTTAGCCTTATTGTGAGTATGTTTTTCAGGTAACGTGTCATATCATCTAAAATATGAAACAAAATAACTTTAAAGACTAGCGGTCTGAGGGGTACATAAAGCATATTTACTCTTAAAATAAAAGTTCATTATTATATGAGCGATTCTTCAGTGTGGACTAGTCTTATGTTTCGGTTTAGCCGCTTTCTCATGGGCAAGATTTGAAAGATTAGGCAATATTGTATCGGTTTATGTAGCAAACAACCCATATTTTGCCGTTTGAATCCCTTCAAAGACGCATTTACATATTTGAAGAAAAAATATTTTTGTCACATTTTCATATGACCATTTCAGGGTAACCGATAGTTAAGCCACTATATACCAGTAATCGTTAGGTAGCTTACACATCTGGTCTGCCATGTAAATGCAAATTTTATTGGATTTTGGCGTTTAACAGGTCGCTATTTACCAGCAGCCAATTAAAGTCTCACAAAAAAAAAAGTTTAACTGAGATTCTAAATTATTTTTCAGGGTGAAAGCATAGTTTAGCCACATTGTGGCTTTGTTTTTAAGATAACGTGTCATATTATCTTAAATATGAATTAAAATAACTTTAAAGACTAGCGGTCTCAGGGGTACATAAAGCATATTTACTCTGAAAATAAAAGTTCATAATTATATGAGCGATTCTTCAGTGTGGACTAGTCTTATGTTTTGGTTTAGCCGCTTTTTCATGGGCAAGATTTGAAAGATTAGGCAATATTGTATCGGTTTATGTAGCAAACAACCCATATTTTGCCGTTTGAATCCCTTCAAAGACGCATTTACATGTTTGATGAAAAAATATTTTTGTCACATTTTCATATGAGCATTTCAGGGTTAACCGATAGTTTAGCCACTATTTTTTAGTAATTGTTAGGTAGCTTATACATCTGGCCTACTATGTGTATGCAAATTTTATTAGATTTTGGCGTTTAACAGGTCGCTATTTACCAGCAGCCAATTAAAGTCTCACAAAAAAAAAGTTTAACTAAGATTCTAAATTATTTTTCAGGAAGAAAGCATAGTTTAGCCACATTGTGGCTATGTTTTTAAGATAACGTGTTATATCATCTAAAATATGAAGCAAAATAACTTTAAAGACTAGCGGTCTGAGGGGTACATAAAGCATATTTACTCTGAAAATAAAAGTTCATAATTATATGAGCGATTCTCAGTGTGGACTAGTCTTATGTTTTGGTTTAGCCGCTTTCTCATGGGCAAGATTCGAAAGATTAGGCAATATTGTATCGGTTTATGTAGCAAACAACCCATATTTTGCCGTTTGAATCCCTTCAAAGACGCATTTACATGTTTGATGAAAACATATTTTTGTCACATTTTCATATGACCATTTCAGGGTTAACCGATAGTTTAGCCACTATCTATTAGTAATTGTTAGGTAGCTTATACATCTGGCCTACTATGTGTATGCAAATTTTATTAGATTTTGGCGTTTAACAGGTCGCTATTTACCAGCAGCCAATTAAAGTCTCACAAAAAAAAAAGTTTAACTAAGATTCTAAATTATTTTTCAGGGTGAAAGCATAGTTTAGCCACATTGTGGCTATGTTTTTAAGATAACGTGTCATATCATCTAAAATATGAAGCAAAATTACTTTAAAGACTAGCGGTCTGAGGGGTACATAAAGCATATTTACTCTGAAAATAAAAGTTCATAATTATATGAGCGATTCTCAGTGTGGACTAGTCTTATGTTTTGGTTTAGCCGCTTTCTCATGGGCAAGATTCGAAAGATTAGTTAATATTGTATCGGTTTATGTAGCAAACAACCCATATTTTGCCGTTTGAATCCCTTCAAAGACGCATTTACATGTTTGATGAAAAAATATTTTTGTCACATTTTCATATGACCATTTCAGGGTTAACCGATAGTTTAGCCACTATCTACTAGTAATTGTTAGGTAGCTTACACATCTGGTCTGCCATGTATATGCAAATTTTATTAGATTTTGGCGTTTAACAGGTCGCTATTTACCAGCAGCCAATTAAAGTCTCACAAAAAAAAAAGTTTAACTGAGATTCTAAATTATTTTTCAGAGTGAAAGCATAGTTTAGCCACATTGTGGCTATGTTTTTAAGATAACGTGTCATATTATCTTAAATATGAAGCAAAATAACTTTAAAGACTAGGGGTCTAAGGGATACTTAATGCTTATTTTATCTGAAAATAATAGTTCATAATTTTTTGACAAATTCTTCATTGTGGACTAGGGTTATGTTTTGGCTTGGAGCTTTTATAAAGGTATGATATTTTTACAAGTTATAAGGCTTCTGGATTTAAAAAATTACGATTTAAAAATGGTCTCCCTAATTTGGTCGGATTATTGGCTGCTAACTTTTGGCTGCTAACTTCACACTGGTGGTAAAAGCAAAATTGTGTTTATCTTTTATTACGTATATTATAATTCAAAATGCGTTTATCCTAATCATTAAATAAAATAATATGTTAAGAACCACACATTGATATGGACATATAAACCTGTGAGACTAGTTAATTGAAGCTACCCAAAAAACACCCAACAAACAGACACATTATCTGACAGATATTACATATAGATAAATCATTTTATTTACTCTGCAACTGATTATAAAAGATTATTTGTTATGTAAGTCTCTTTTATATCTAATTGGGTTCGGCCACGTAATTCTAGTAGAAGTGATAAAAAAAATTAATTATCGTCACTGTTTAATCACGCTAATTATGGAAATACAGGTGGGTTCTGACATTCTTGGTTTTGATTGATGTTTTGGTAATATAATTACAACTCACCCTCATTGTTACCTTATACCGTTTCTACGGGTAGGTATAACGTGGCACTTACGAGAAGTCTATATCACGATTGACAATAAAATTGTTTCGGCTTCTTCTGGAAGCCTTCATCAGGATCTTAAGTACAAGATGAACGCACGGCACTTGAGATCCTGATGTTTTGGCCATGATGCTGGCGAATATTTGCCCAACACCGAAAAAAGGACGTTGTTAAGATGACCGTATTGATTTTTAAGTATGTATAACTCATAAGTTTGTAGAAGAGTTTAATTTTTTAACACTATAATGAGGCGTAGTTTGTAGTTAGTAATGGACTTTCAATTTTCTTCCATACTATATAGATCTAGCGTTTGACCACCTGACTTCTCACTTGATGGTGTGGTCGAAGATGTTATCACGCTAGACCTAAAATGCTCACTTGCTCTCAATGACTGCTGCTTGAAAACACTATTTGTTTGTTTGTTTAGTGTTTAGTGACATTTTGAAAAACTGTCACCAAGGTTTTTTCAAGGTGTTCAAACTTATCAAACTTGAGGGTGGTAGCTAGCCAGGTGTGTACTCGAAAATATCCTTCCACCATTCTCGGAATTTGATAACGATGCTAATTGACGGTCGCCGTGGCGCAGTGGTCAGTGTCAGTGACATGACTTCTGTGTCTCCGGGACCCTGGGTACGAATCCCGGCAGGGGCAAACATTTGTGCGATGAGTATAGGTGTTTGTCCCGGGTCTTGGTTGTTTGTGTTGTGATTGTGTGTGTCCATGCCTCCTGCGATACAGGGAATCCTAGTGCGGGGGTCTGAGTGTGATAAAAAAAAACAAAAAATCAACTTCACCGGAAGCTCAAGCCGTTGGTGGGGAACGATCTAGCATCCGTCAGTTAGACAGCCGACGCTCCCACAGCTGAGTTATCATTCATTAGACGGTCGAGGTGGCTCAGTGAATAGTGATACTGACTTTAGAACAACGACCCCGGGTTCAATTCCCGGCTGGGGCAAACATTTCTGTGATGACCATAAATGTTTATTCTTGTGTCTTGGACGTTTGTGTATTGTGATTGTGTGTCCATGCCTACCGCGACACTGGGTACCCTAGTGCGGAAGTGTGAGTGTGAATGCGTTTATAATGTGTTTATATGGAATCAGTTATAACGGATTATAATAAAGTATACCTATAAATTTTAAAGCCCATAGATTTGGTCGTAACAAAGTTGCCACCTAGCAACGACATTCTCTGAATAGCTCCCGACTTTGGTGAGAACGTAAGTGTCTCTCCGAGCATGGCTGCTCCGAATCCGTTTACCAGAAACTGGCTTTGTCCAAGGTGAGTCGGGCTTTGTTTATATGGATACTTTGTTCAGCTTTTAGTATCCTATTTTCATGTTGAGACATATGCTTATTTATACATATGCTATTATCAAATTTAACTTACATACTAAGCTGACATTAGCAATAAAAAAATAAAAAATAAAAATATAGTTTTTAAAACCTCCGTATCGTTCATTTGCGACAATAATGTGATGACTCTAAAACTTCGATTTTTACGGGGACGAGTTTTAAAGTTTTGATCGCTTCTATCTTTTGAAATCTTGTTCAATTATCAATGTTATGTTATAGGGCTGTTTTTGGTTAACTATTTATATAATATGACATGATATGTCAATGATGAGCTTAATCCCTCGTAGTAGGAGCATTACTGGCTGGTTGGGTAGTCTGTGAAGTTGGAGAGCAAGTTCGTAGTCTGTAGAGCGCTAATAATCTTGACTGGCCGGTTGGCGCAGTTGGTGGCACTCTGCCTTCTGAGCCGCTGGTCCCGGGTTCGATTCCCGGACAGGTCAAACATTTGTGTGTATGAACATATCTGTTTGACCTGTGTCTGGGTGTGTATATGTATATAAGTATATATATCAGTCATCAGGTTACCATAGTACAGGCTCTGCCTAGTTTGGGACCTGAAGACCTTGTGTGAATGTTAACACATAAAAAAAAAAAAATTTCTTCAAATTTCCACCGACTTTAAAGAGGATAATTTAACTATATTATTGTAATCTGGCATAAAATATTAACCTATCAATTGATTTTGATAATATTTATACTTATATTAAACTACTTATTATTTGGTAACCATATGGCCATGAGCTTTAGTTAAAACCGCTTTCAACGGCTATTTACGACGATTATTTCAATAGAGAGTAGACAGGGTTATGAAGATCGATAACAAATATGCAAAAGCGACCATGGGCGCCTTACCTTCAGGTGGGCCGTCTGCTTGTTTTACACATATCGTATAATTTTAAAAACTCAATCCAGATTTGTGTAAGTGCCATTTACTCTTTTCTCAGAACAAACAAAATATTTATTTTAAAGATTTTAGAGTATATTCTTAACATAATATTATCTTAATACATTAGATTGTAATAAGATATAATCACGCAATAACTAGAATGTATACTTGCTCTCAACGATTACTGCCTAAACGCACTATGTGTTTGGTGACAGTTTTTCAAATTTGAAGAAACTAGGCTCAAAAGTACCATAACAGCACGCTGGGAGTTTTGATGACGATGTTACCTTTACGGAAACTCAAGCTGGGGATTTATATCAGCATCCGTCAGTTTGACAGCCAACGCTGCCAATACTAAGCTATCATCGCCTTTATTCAATACTTACATAATAATACGTGTATTCTAAGATTAAACATAATATAACAGATATACCTAGAGAGCATCAACGTCAGTCGGCAACGATGCGTAATAATTTTATCATGAGCCAGTTGCCATCATAAACACGTAGGCGCTAAAGCTGAAATTTCACATTTCATGTAAATATATCAAGCAAAATAATATTACCTATTAAACCTGTCTTATATCACATCATAAAACGTCTCAAATACCTTCCAAAAAGGTAATAAAAGCAATGTGAGAGGCTTTTACGTCCCATTGTCTGTCTGGTAAGAATTTGAATAAATTATTAAGTGCTGAAACGTTGCATGGAATAGGTTTTTAAACTGTCAAGGTTACTAACACAAGAATTAATATTATCAGGATATTTGCCATTTGTTTGGACAGGGATCAGTGGACCCAAACAATATGCATTGCTTCATAGTGATTCTCTTTCTTAACCGTTGAATACTTGTTCTCGTTGTTAATATCAACAATAGTTAAACGATAATTTAAAGGTGAGATTAGGAACGTTATTCAGAATGTGAATAACTAATATATATTGCTATATTAAGAAAGAACAGCAGCGCCTGTGGGATATGACAATCAAGCTAAGGCCATGTTTCCAATTCTGATAAATAATGTCACGAATAACTTACTAAAACTACAACGACAGGATCTTCGTACACTGGTAGGACTTGTCTCGGGTCACTGCGACCTTAACTACCATCTACGCAAGACGGGAGCTATAGACAGTCCCCTATGTCGGGGATGTATGCAGGAAGACCAGACTGTGGAACACGTGCTACTGCACTGTGAGGCCACAGAAAGTATAAGAATCACAACCGGACTGCGCAGGGCTGACTCGTCATTGTCTCACGAACAACCGACAGTACCACTGGAGCAGCTATACCAGCGACCCAGGGCCATGCTCCGCGATATTAAGAAGCTAGGATGGCTTGGGTAATGGCTGGCGGGGGAATAGGAGCACCCCCAAATCGAAAAAGAATAAGAATAATAACTAATAGATACGCTGCCCTGTGACTAACGCAAAATAAATGCGTAAAGGTGTTTTCCAATTAATATTTAAAAAATGTTTTATTGATGGCTTTCGTAGAAAGTACCTACGTCAGATTTGAACTGATTAAAATTTATTTAATGTGCTGCTAAGTATAAGGTGACTTCATAAACCTATATTTTTATGTCACTTCTTATTCTCTATTTAGGTTCTTCTGTTTGTAGTGCCTAAGAATACGTTTGGTACAATACTTATGTGGTCATTCATCATGGGATCATTGCTTCGGTTTTCGGCGTAAAATCAACATTCTATTAATATACTAGTATCCCTAGACAAAGTGACATTCTACAAGCGTTAACGCTAAGAGAAAACATAAAAACAATTGAACTTCGAAGCGATATATCACACGAACAACGAGAACGAACATTCAACGGTTAGAGAAAGTGAGTCGCTATGAAGCGACCTATCTTGTCTACGCCCACAGGGACGGACGGACGGACGGACTTTGATGTCGGAGGCCAAGATCCATTTCGGGCTTACAGTGCCATTGTAGTAAGTAAGGTACGTACTTACTTAAAATAGGTAGATATGAATAAAATATATAATAGTATTAGAATAAAATTTCAAAATAACCGAAAAGTTCTTTAAATCTAAGTGGACAACTGACAAACGCCTCACAAGCGCCTCATAAAAGCTAACAAAGCAATGTCAGCCCGTCTCTCTCAAGAGACGCAAATGAATGATAACAGGAATTAAATCCAAATAGGTAGCAGTTACGGCATATAATTAAAAAATATACCCGAGTGTTGGCGAATTTATCTGCGCCGTTTCTAATTGGGCGAATCTGTAATTTCCCGGAGGATATAGGGGACGCGAGTCGTAAACTGTTGGAGACCAAAACGACGCTCTTGGTGGAAATAATTGATGTTATTACGGTTTAAACAAAGAACGTCGACTGCGTTTTCTCCTGTAAAAAATATTTTACTTACGTTCAAATTTTTGAGGGGAAAAGAATCGGCAACTATTGAGATTTAAAATTGATTTATTTAATAGGTTGAATTATTGATTAGTTGGTTTACTTAAATTAATTCTTACATAAGTAAATATATTACAAACGAATGGCTAGTGGAGTGCTACTAAAGATTAACTGGTAAAGAGAGAGGATGGTATTCTGTAGTCATGGGTTTAAATGTATATTTAATTTTATATATATCTTAATATATATAAATCTCGTGTCAAAATGTTTGTCCTCAATGGACTCCTAAACCACTTAACCGATTATAATAAAATTCGCACACCATGTGCAGTTCGATCCAACTTGAGAGATAGGATAGTTTAAATCTCAAATTATAGTCGCAATTTTGATTTATTGCTAATTATTTGTCTGTTATTATTTGACAGGTACAATTATCTGTTAACTCCAAATAATTCTAACAGATGTCGATACCTTTCGACTGGGTTGAGTAAGTAATCAATAGATGGCGCTGCTATGGTAAGTTGTCTGTTATTATTTGACAGTCACAATTATCTGTTAACTCCAAATGATTCTAACAGATGTCGATACCTTTCGACTGGGTTGAGTAAGTAATCAATAGATGGCGCCACATGGCCACAGCAACGCGTGGCCGGGTCAGCTAGTATATATATATTATATATATTTTCGATATTGCATTGTATTTTCCACTTATATTAATTATATTATTTGCTGTGCTATCAAGTGTTATATTATTTATCATCAAAGATCTCCACACTATAAAAACTTAAAATGGCTCCATTTTACCATTTAACTTAAACTAGCACTCCACTAGCCATCCGTTTGTAATTTATTTACATGTGTAAGAATTAATTTAGGTAAAGTAACTAATCAATAATTGAACCTATTAAGCATATCAATAATTCAAAAATTGTAAATTGTTGTTAAGCGCCAGCTGTCCTTAAAAGCTGACCTTAAAGGTAAGTTTGATGACAGTTTTTCGAACTTGAGGGAAGCGGTTACCGGAAATAACGAAGTCATGTGAGTTTTAAAATATTAATCTCTCACATCAAAACGGTTAAACAACAAATCGTTTATGACTTGCACTTCAGATTAGAAAATCTAACCTGATGATAATAATTCTCTGGATTCGCTAATGAGTGCCGGCAACGGGGTTCCTTTTGATTACGCGCAACCATTTCTTGTTGTAATTGCTTCTAAAACCTTATAGCATTTTGATGGATTAGGAAGATTTGTCAGGATTTGTATCGTCTTTCATACCTATAATTAAGATCTTAGCTCGTTTTTTAATTCAATTTGTTAGTTTTAATTAAGATTCAATTTATTTTGGAGCTTAGACGATTGTGAAACTGAAATGATATTTATTAAGAACAGCTTTTTTTTTATATATGTCAAAAGGATGAACTTGTTACTTGTTTCTGTTACGTCAATTTTTATAACAATTAGTTGTGTAATCCACTTTTTCTTTTCTTTCTTTTTTTGTATACTTATTCTCGGATACCATCTAACCGAGCGGGGTTATACTGAAAAACAGCGCAGCGTGCACTTGTCAATGCGAACGCTGCACATGCTGAGCATAATCTTATTGCCTGGAAATTATATTTATGTAAATTTGTACTCAGGCTGTGTGTTATGTATTTTATATTATGGCAAAAAAGTGTTTTTTTTTTTTTTTTTAAATGTCATTTTTAGTGTCTGTGCCTCTAGTGATACAGGGTCAGTCGAAGTAGTAAGGGGGTGAAAGCGCGAGCGTTTATTTGTATTTTTTCATTTATAACGTTTGATTGATATCGTTTTGATTATCGAATTTAGTTATAAAGTTATCTCTGGAAAAGCGAGTAAACACATTTCTCTATCAAAATTCAATACGCGCGTGCAGAAGCTTGACTGTGCGACGACGGTCGCCGTGGCTCAGTGGTCAATGACATGACTTCTGGTCTCTGGGGCCCTGGGTTCAAATTCCGGCATGGGCAAAATTTTTTGCGATGAGTGTGGATGTTTGTTCCGGGTCTTGTATGTGTCCATGCCTCCTGCGTAAATTAAAGACCAGTGCGGAGATGTGAGTGTAAGAAAAAAACATTCAAATACAGCAATTGGAGACACTATAAAAATAATCAATACTTGAGTGCAATATTTAATTCAAAAGATTTCAATTATATATTGAAATTGGATAATATTGAATTAACAATCGCTGGTCTTAACACATTTTCCGGTCTTCAGATCCCTGATATTTGGTGGGTTGCAGAAGCAGTCAGGGATGTCACAGGCGCCCGGTCTTGTCATTGGGTGGACTGTAGGGTTGTCACATGACGGTTCATCCATCCGTGGGCAATATAGAACTGAGTGCTCACCAGGTGGACATTTTTCTGAAAATAAAGAACATTCTGTAAATAAAACCTCATTTTCGCAGCCCAAATCAACACCCCATGTCTTACACGACCAGTGAGTTTTTAAATGATAATTAAACACCGTCATATTAATGGGTTTTATTTATACTGTATAGATATAGCGTTTGACCACTATCTCACTTAATGGTCAATGACGATGTGGTCGAAGATGTTATCACGCTAGACCTAGAATGCTCACTGGCTCTTCATCACAATTCAACTCAATTCACACGAATCTTACATATTAATTTACTTTGATATCTTTTATATAACAATGGTAGTGATTATCCTATTCAACTAAACTAGCCAAAAATTCTGGAAAATTAAATAAGTAACATATGTAATAATGTAATAATAATAATAATATGGGACAACATTCACACAAGGTCTTCAGGTCCCAAACTAGGCAGAGCCTGTACTATGGTAACCAGATGACTGATATATATATACTTATATACATATACACACCCAGACACAGGTCAAACAGACATGTTCATACACACAAATGTTTGACCTGTCCGGGAATCAAACCCGGGACCAGTGGCTCAGAAGGCAGAGTGCCACCAACTGCGCCAACCGGGCAGTCAAAAAAGTCAAAGTCAAGTCAAAAAGTTCTTATATGGTTAAGTCCAAAGAAGGAAAGGAAACTCCAAATTGTAGAACGCAATTGGTTTAGTTACCTATCGAAGAGTTCTGAATCGAGCGGTTGGGAGAAATTAACTATTTTTCATTAGTTAATTTCTCCCAACCGCTCGATTCGGATAATCAGATAATTCGATAATTAGAATAATATTATGCTGTTTCATTCTCACAGCAAAAGCTTTATTAGTCAGCCGGTCCACTGCACGATAACACTAAAATCCTTAATTCGATAAATATTCCATAAGTGTGGGGATTAGATTTT
Source organism: Apeira syringaria (assembly GCA_934044485.1). NCBI lineage: Eukaryota > Metazoa > Arthropoda > Insecta > Lepidoptera > Geometridae > Apeira > Apeira syringaria. The sequence goes on along the minus strand of OW203658.1, from coordinate 5,524,531 downwards.
TTTAATTGTGATGAATGATGAAAAGATTGTCGATTAGGCCATGTTTTTTGTTTTTTGAATTTTTATTTATTAACATTCACACAAGGTCTTCAGGTCCCAAACTAGGCAGAGCCTGTACTATGGGTAACCTGATGACTGATATATATACTTATATACATATACACACCCAGACACAGGTCAAACAGACATGTTAACGACGAAGTGAGATAATTATGATAAAAAGACATCGGGCTGAGACTCGACACCGAGGGTTCCATACAAATTTGTAGGTACATATTATAATGACAAAAAAGTTGTGGGTACCCACATATTATCAAAAATAGTTTTTTTATTTACTTTAAATTAAAGGTTTATTTTTCATTTTTCATCAGAAATAGTACTCCTTGACACGGCGCGTATTGTCCGGAGGTTTTCACTCTGCAGCCCTTACCATCGGTAGCTTGAGTCCTGCTCAGCCACCGGCGGCAATCAAGGTTTAATTGAATTGAATTTTTTTTTTTTTAAGCTTTTTATAATATATCTATTTATTATTGTTATTTATATCTGCATTCTAAAAGCTAGACCCAAAGAAATAAACAAACGTAAAATTATAAATTAAACTCACTTGTAGGAATGCCTTGACCTTGGACTGAATTCACAGCCAATAATAAAAATGCAAATAATACAACACACTTCATGGTTTTAATACGTTGCTAATATAAACTGATCTGCTCCGTCTTAAGTTGGAAATAATTATAAATTATAATAAACTAGTACCAACCTTTTATACTGAGATGTCAATCGCATTGATGCTACAGTGAATCCCCCACACAAAGCATTGCAAGTCTTTGTGTATGTCTGTCATAAGTTTGTTTCTGATGAGGAAAACCAAGAAGTAATTAAAAAATGACGAAGAAATTACTATTGTTATTTCATTAGCATATTTTAGTTATAATACGATACGTGCCCTTGCATTCGCGACAAAGGGAATTCTAGTGCGGGGGTGTAAGAATGAATATATTCTTAGTTTCTTTATATTATGAAACACTTAGTATTATATTGATAACAATATTTATCATACTATGTATCAGTTGAGGGTTGCGGCTTCACTCGCGTGGCATACAAGTATTGTTATGTATACATAATCGAGAGATGAATTCGAAGAACGATAAAATAAGTATAGTTTTTTTAGCTGTATGCTGCATTTCAGTGAGTCTGCTTTCCATGTAGTCCCAATTGAGTTTCATCAAAATCAGTGAAGCGGTTTTTGAGTTATACAATACAAAAATACAAATACAAAATATTTTATTGACATAAATATTACATTCTATTTTTAAATCCATAGGCTCCTGAACTAGAATGACTGTGTTTCAAGAGCCAGTGGCTTCTCCCATTAAATTGTCGTTATATTATGCCTAAAGAGCTAAAAGTTAATACATACTTATATCAATATAAATCGATATGACAGCAAATTGTCTGCGCAAATCTATGGATGGTGCGTTGTATCGTGTGTGTGTGTGTTGTGTGTGTGTGTGTGTGTGTGTGTGTGCGTGTGTGTGTGTATGGCTGTGCGTGCGTAAGGGATTGTGTTAGTCCGTTGTGATAGCTTTTAAGTTACACTGTAACAACTGAAAAGTGTTACGTCTATTTGGACTTCCTCATTGAGGGTGAAGAAATCGGTGAAAATACACAATGACAATTGATCCCGTGAGTAGCAAAGGTCACTGAAAAGGGTGAAAAAAATGTTTACCAAAAAATGGTACGGAACACTCAAAAGTGTGAAATAACTGATCAAAGTCGGAACCATGAGTGCAATATTTTGATAATAGTTACTTTGAACTTTTATGGTACTGACTTCATCAAGTTTTCACTTTTGAGCGTTGAAGACGATTCCATTTTTTGGTAAAAAAATTTTACTTTACTTGTAAGAAGTATAGTGTTGGCATAGGTACTAATGGCATATGAAAGTATACAGTTTTAAGAAATCGTTTTCTGGGAAAAAATATTTGCCTGGGTCTAAAGCTTTATACTTCGTTACTCCCATTTTCTGACGCTTATTTTTTTTCGACCGGTGAAATAAACTGATACCGAACCGAAGATCACCGAATCACCGAAGATCAGTCGTTCTGTATAAATATTCCTTCATCGTTTTTAAAAAAACTTTTACTTGACCTAATAATTAACAATAGCTTAATCGTGCCTACAAAAATAGACAATATTTCGTAATATTAGCATATATAAATAAATAGCTAACTAGCATTTACTATAGCATTTCAACGTGGCAACGATGCTAGCATTCTGGGCACGCTGCCAAGTGGATTAGAGCATTTGAGTTATCTGTAGGCTAGTGGATGGCTCAAATGTTTTTGCAGTAGCTGCAGTATTGTAAATGACGAAATCAAGTAATATAGGAAATTATGTACTACAGAATCCATTCGAACGTTGAATTGAACTTTTGAACGTAAGTTCCGCCCTGCATGTTGTTTATACAATAAACCAAAAAACTGTTATATCTAAAGCAGATCAAACACTGCAAGCGTGACGGAAAAACGGTGGGCATGACGAAATCATGTAATATAGGAAATCATGTACTATAGAATCCATTTGACACGTGCAGCCATAATAAATTCACGATTTTCCTCCTCGCGGAAAAGGGAATTCACTCAATTCCATTAAAATGAATAAGTGTATGGACTCGCTTTGACAGTCATATTATACAATTTCTACATACAAAGTACACATTGATGTCACACTGCGTCTATCTGTTTTTACACGAACAGTGCCGGATTTTCCTTCAGCCTGAGTGGGCCGGAGCCTAGGACGGTAGAATTAATGGGGTGGCCAATTTATCGTGACTATTTTATTTCTCATACGGCTATAAATAAAAAGCATTATCATGTTCCTAAATGTTATTAGGTCAACTTACACAATTGTATCAACGCGTAATATGCATCACTATTTTGATATATATGTACTATGTATGTGGTACATACGTATTTGCGTCGTGTATTAGGTGCGGCATGGGAATAATTGACAGGGGCTGGGCGGAAAGCGAAGTGAAATCCTGTTTAGGCATACCCTGCGTGGAAGATTTCTTATATTCTTTTATGTAATTTCACTGCAAAGGTTGTACAAAATTTAAACATTTACGTCTATAATATAAATCAAAATTAAATAATTAAATGACAGAAGTACCTACTTAGTTCCCAAGTTTCATTCGCACTTATTGTAAACCCAGCCTTACCTGACCTAAATTCTCCGTATTCACAGCTCACTCACACAGCCACGCATTGTATTAGTAGCATTGTATTGTAATTGTATTCTGTGTATTTTTAATTTCTTTCTTTTTTGTGATATAATATGTTAATTTAACACTAAAATTAAGTTAGTTATTACTTTTTAGTTACTTATTACCTAACATTTCTTATATTTATAGTTCATGGAAGAGACTAGCCACCCACAACACAGGGTATCCTAGTGTGGGGGCTAGAGTGACTTGCTTGACACCTACCTAAACCTTTTTATTTCTTTAATTTGTGTATATATGTGAATGTCATACGCAACATTATAGTCATAGTTTATAAGTCTAAGTAGTTAAGCATGTAAAAAGTGCACCATTTAAGAAATAAATGTATTTGTATTTGTATTTGTAAGCACTGAGTTCGAGAGCAAGAGAGATAGTTATAGAGCGGCGATATAAAAGAAGAAGTACCGTCCCGAATTTACTTCAAAAACACAAGAAAAGGCAAGAATTGCTTCCTACGTAGTTAATAGCGAGCATATTTTCTAACCCTTGCCCTCCAACCATCTTTGTCCAGTCAAAATATAGTTATATATGTATATGTATAAGTAACTAACAGCGTAGGGGCGGCAAAATTTCAATCATTTTCGGGCGGCAAACGAATAAATCCGCCACTGCTTCGCCATCAGTGGAATATTTTTTCAAAGAAAGCATAATTAATTTAAAGAACAAGTATAATAAATATAATAAAATAAAACTGAATTATATTCTCATGTAAATACTTAGAGCAATATATTTTTGTTGCACCCAAGTTGCTGAAACATAAATTTACATAGGCCGTAGCCAACTTAATTTCTCTGTCGTGTAACCATGGTTACCAAAAATAACAAACGTTAAGTTATTTTGCTATTTACAGCGACGTTTGGTGTAATTTTCAATTTTTAAATCCAATATCTACGAGGGCCGGGGCAGGTCGCGCGCTATCTGTAGGTATATATTGATTTGTATAAAAGGCTTATAAATGTTTTAAGATGCGCATTACGTTTTATGAAGCATTAAAAGTACACGCGTGATTAATCAAATAGGATCAAAATTATACAAAACAAAATGAAACTGTTAATTATTTTTGTGGCTGTTTCGGTGACAGTAAGCTTGGTGGGAGGCCAAGGTTTTCCTATGGGTAAGCAATAATATAAAACTTCTCTTCTTTCTAGAATATTTAAGAAAATATGGTGTAAATAATAATGATGCCCGATCTATTACTAAATTATAGTAGTTGAAATTTTATATAATCCAAAAACTTTTCTAGAGATTGTATAATTTTTTACATAGACACATATATAAATATACTGGGCATTTTCATTTCACATTTCAAGAGGTCAAGAGATGCCTATGCCATTACAGAGGCTCGCGGGTGTTTACAGGCAGAGAGGGCGGGACAAATACTGATGCGTGTTTATTCAAAATATTACTAAAATGTACTTTACAGATTACCAACGCGATCAAAAAAATGACATCACATTTTTATTACTTAATATTTTAATTTCTTCTCGTATAGTCGATATCGCGAGAATTTTTGATACAGGAAAAATATGATCGCTTGAAAATATTTTGTCACTAATAGATTAGCAAATTAAATCAAATTTAGTTCAGAATTAACCTTGATTAATATGTACTTATAAAAGGTGTTTTTTAAGCCTTACCTATACAATTATTTTTATTTTAATGGTACAAGAGCCCGTGACACTCTGATTTTCGTAATTTTATAAATTCTGGAAGTTTCTCTGCGTTTTCAAAGTTTTGAATAGTTCAATAGAAAGCAAGCAATACAGAAAATAATACAACTATATCAATGCGGCTATCAAAAAGTTCTAAGTCAGGTCAGTCACATGTCATATATAAAGAGTTCTGTTCTATTTCATTCTATTCTATTCTTCCACTGTTTTGTATACTTGATTTGCCTTGTATACGTCACCGTGGGTCAGAGGTGAAAAAATTAAATTGCATTTTCACATTTGTCTTATTTCTCAGTGAAATTAACAAAAAGGGTATATTTTTTTTCAATGAAACGTCAGGGAGCCGCTTGAAATCTTCTAACTCAGGAACGGCCAATTGTAACTTAATAATATTTTAATGTTAAGTTGAATATTATATCCGGTACTATGAACAGAAAGTTTTACTTTCATAAAACGTTTGGAAGTCGAGTGATACAGCATACCACTTTAATTATTTTTTTAATAGGACATTAAAGATATCGAAGCCTATAAATTTTATCATATAAAACAAATATTTCTCTTTTTTGTGAGTTAAATATGGGAATGTTCATTTACGGCTAAGTGCGAGTTGAAAAATAACGATAACGCATGGAGGACTGTTTATTTTAACTTGTATTGCTATAAGCCTCAGAAGAACGAAACTGCGAGCGGGTCAGCTAGTAATAATAGTGAATGCCGTGGAGCTGGGAGAGTTATAAATAAACCATTAACAAAAACTTATAAATAAACCATTTTAATTTTCTTTATTACATGATACATCACAAACTAGATCATATACCCATCCATACAGTTGAAATTATGACAGCCCTTAAACGGGAAGGCCCTGTACCCTGTTCTCAAACACAGTTCTCAACTAGTACTGGGACAGGAGCTCGTTATTCGAGAAGTGGTAACTTAATTTAATTTAAGTTAAATTAAACATAATAAGATCTTTAGATCATAAGAGGTCACAAATATTATTATTAACAATAAGTGTCACTGAGTTTTGTGAATAAATAAAATGTATCATTATTTATCATTTTAGTTACGATATAATATGTATGATGTAACCTTAGAACCATATCGATGCATCACTATTGACCTTAACGCTCAAACAAATTGACTCCAGACTCCAATATTGCCGTAAATAAACAGATATCTTTAAGTATCATTGGACAAACAAGGTCTTGTGCATTATCAGTTTACGACTGCACTTGATGCCATGCCGACGACATGAGTCATTCCCACGGTCCAATTATCGATTTCCGAGAAATCATTTGTCACTGACTGAACAAGGATAAAGTAAGAGTAGTTATAGTCCTTTAAGCTAATATATATTAGTATGATAAATTTTATTTTCCTCACACTCAAACCCCGGACTAAGGTTGTCTGTGTCGCGGGAGGCAAACATCCAAGACCCGGGACAAACACCTACACTTATCGCATAAATGTTTGCCCCTGCCGGAATTCAAACCTAGGGTCCCGGAGACCCAGAAATCATGTAACTGACAATGGAAGACGGTCAATGTGATTAAAAAATAATTAAAGAAATATTAAAAATATATTTTATATAAAACATTAAAAGAATAAATTTTTAGTCTGTCTGTTAATCAGCTGAAACCAAGTCACAGAAAAATAAATTTACATAGATCGTAGCCATCGCGAATTCTCTGTCGAGTATCCATGGTTCCCAGAATAAATAAATAGGTATAATTGATAAGATAATTTTAATGGTCCGATGCCTTTATTTAAAAAAAAATAATAATATAGGTACAATACTACAGCTATTACAAAAATATTTGAGTAATCCACTAGCTATTGTCAGTCTATAGATAACTCAAATTTCATTCATTCATTCATATCAGCCATGTGACGTCCACTGTTGGACATATGCCTCTTCTATAGAGGGGGGATTTGCCAATACTCGCCACGCTTGGCAGGCGGGTTGGAGAGCGCAGTATGATTTCCGATCCTCAGAAGGCGCTGCTGCTCACCTTCTGGTACGTGCTCCTTAGCCGACTCTTACGCCACCCACGGGAAGAGATGGGGGATTACTATTCTAAGCCGGTACCACCGCGACACGATAACTCAAATACTCTAACAATAATAATTCATGTAATTACAGTTATATTATAAAGGCGAAAATTTGTGTGTCACTTCTTCACGCTCCAACGGCTACACCGATTTCAATTAAATTTGGTATGAAGACAGTTTAGGCTCTGGATTAGGCTATAACTTCTCATCATCATTATCACCATCAATAATTACCACGCGGGTAAAACCGCGAGGCGCAGCTAATCACGCATAATTTTCAGTGCGACTCTAAACGCTTTTGATAATTAAGGACTTAGTACAGTTTTACTTTTTTATTTATATTTTTTAAACTCTGCTACCCAGGGGAAGGTCGCTAGTTTGTTGATATTTTTGTAATTACAGCTAATATTTATATATTATTTATTACAGCTAACTGTCCTGCCGGTGAACACTCAGTGTTGTACTGTCCTCAAAAAGCGGAGCCATCATGTGGCAACCCTACTGTCCATGATCTACCCAAAGACACGCCGGCAGCGTGTGGCATCCCTGACTGCTTTTGCAACACGCCTACTGTAAGAGATATGAAAACTGGGAAATGTATCAATATAAGCGAATGTAAACAATAGAATTATACTTATAATTTTAGTGCATGATAAGTAATTTGTAAAGGATAGGGAAATGTTAAGGTATAAACAAAGATTGTAATGAGCTCTCGTCCCGAATATAAAGTTGCGGTATTGTCACAGATTATTGTGTATATCTTTTACTTTTTTTTCATGGGGCAAATGATTTTATTAAAATAAAACACTAATAACTAATTACAATACTGTAACTACTACTATAACATTTGAGCAATCCACTAGCTATTGGTAGCCTATAGATAACTCAAATGTTCTAACCCGCTACCGGCTGGCAGCGTGCCCGGGATGCTAGCAGCATTGCCACGTTGAATTGCAATGCTGATTCGTTGAGCCAAATATGTGTCGTATATATATCTTTTTGATATGGATTTCCGCAAAGTAACGACTAAATAACAACGCCTGAATAAAACACCTGAACTTTCGAAAGGTAGATTGACTAAGCAGGCATACATAGGTAAAGTTAATTGATTAATATGATATTTTATTTTGCACGCACGAGTATCATAAATACTCGTGCGTTCGTGATGCCAGTCGATGAGTTCCTAATGAAAAACAGCGCGAAGGTTATCACATCCTCGCATATGCCGAGTAGGGACTCATTTCTGGCATCGCGCATTTGATTCTGTGCTTATTTTTTATATCTGTATGTAATATTAGGTTTAAGTGTTGTCTATGTTTGTGTATTGTAGTGTTGCATATCTCCAAAATAAATACGCTTTCTTTCTTTATTTTTTCTTAGTAGTAGTGCTGGAAGAAGAAGCAAACGCGATCGTTTCGAAATCAGATTCTAAGTAACAGTTCTAAGAAAGGCAAGGTCAAGAGAGAACTCTAAACTGACGCTCTTTTATGAAAGGTGTCTTGTATAAAGTGTGTCAAAATTGCAGATATTGGAAGGCGGTAGTCCCTGCCTACCCTTACTGGAAAGATGCTTGAATTCATGCATGTATTATAAGATTCTATTGTCGGCACGTTATTCTGTTACTTAATCCGATGTAAGCACATATTTTATGGATTTGTATGTATGACCATGAATCCTCGGTGTTCTGTTTTCAAATTGAGGACATTTAAAATACGTTTTGTGATGAAAAATACGTAAAATAAAATACAGTCAAACAAGTAATATTTATTTTTCTCTTATTAAATATGTAATATATAAATAAAATTAAAAAAGCAACACACAGTTAAAAGGTTTGTAGAAAAACTGATATGTTTCGATGTGTACAAAATAATTATATTAATTGCTGAATGAAAACTGATTAATTAATGTATCTAAAATTTTCTAGGATTTGATTTGGTGACTGGCCGATTGGCGCAGTTGGTAGCACTCTGCCTTCTGAGCCGCTGGTCCCGGGTTCGATTCCCGGACAGGTGAAACATTTGTGTGTATGAACATGTCTGTTTGACCTGTGTCTGGGTGTGTATATGTATAAAAAAAAGTATATATATAAGTATGTATATAAGTATACATATCAGTCATCAGGTTACCATAGTACAGGCTTTGCCTAGTTTGGGACCTGAAGACCTTGTGTGACTGTTGTCCCATATTATTATTATTATATTTATCGTTTCAATGTAGTCTTGTGTATTTTGTCCTTAAATAATTACCTACTTAATTCGATTTAAACATTTATATATGTATTTTGGAATTTAAACCTTAAGGAATCAATGGTAAGGCCGGTGTAAGACAATCAGCGCTCCGGCATTTTGTTATAATACTCGCTAAAAAAATTAAAATTTTATTCCCTGCTATTTTGGTTGCAAATATTCATAGGCAACGTGACTTTACAGAACAGATCTTAACCGCTAACCATAAAAAAAATACACTACGATTCACGTTTCCTACGTTTAGGTTTTTCTACAAGCATTTTTATATTCAGGAGGGTAAGGACAAAAGGTAGGTATTAACTTTATGTGCGCTCGTAAACATAGAATGGTAAATAAACGAGATAAGAACCAACTCTTTGTGCCGGAGTTTTTGTTACGGCAATTCTAAGGTGGAGAGTGTAGGGTAAATTGAAAGTAGCAGGGCTTTATTTTTTATTTTTTATGGACGCTGGTGGCCTGCGTCTTTTTAACCGACTTCAAAAAAGAAGGAGGTTCTCAATTTGACCCGTATGTATTTTTTTTATCACACTCAGACTCAGACTTTTTTTCTATGTTTGTTACTGCAGAACTTTCGACTGGGTGAACCGATTTTAATGATTCTTTCTTTAATTGAAAGCTGGTGTCATCCCATTTCATCAAAATCGATCATGCGGTATTTGAGTTACACTCCAATAACTGAAAAGTGTGACATCTACTTGGATGACTTCCTGATTGAGAGTGAAGAAATCGGTGAACACACACAATGACAATTGATCCCGTGAGTAGCAAGGTCTCTAGAAGTGTTACAACATTTTTTAAACAAAAAATGGAACCGATTTCTACGCTCAAAAGTGTGAAATAACTGGTCAGTTCCATTATTTGGTAATTTTTCTTTTTCAATGTTTAAGCTTGCTTTTAATGACCTAAATCGATTTAAAATGAATATAAGCATCTGTGCCAGTCTTGGCTTCACGAGAGATAATATCAGCGCCTGTAGCATGAAACCTTGCAACAGAAAATTCGTGTCGCTATCGTATAAAACAATTGAATATCACACCTATTGTTCTTATTAACTTTAAATTATCTGTGTCACAGTCGCACATACTGGGTGTACGCGCACGCAGATGAATGGCAGTTAGCACTGATTCCAATTGTTTTACATTACAATACGACGAGTCTTCGATTGCTATACCTACGTTTTTATGCTCCAGCCATAGTCCATTACGTTTTTTTATACCTCAGAGATCTAGCGTTTGATCACTATCTCCGTTCATGGTCTGTAACGATGTGTTCAAAGGTGTAATTGTGTAAGGTGTATAAAGCGGGTGCTGAAAAGCACCCTACTTTGCTTTGCAATTGATAATTACTTACACACAAAGGTCAAGGCCAGGGATCGAACCAGGTACAGTTATTGTTTTTTTTTTTTTTTTTGTTATACACAACTGTGGCTGTTTTATTGCCACAACTTTTTCATCTTTTTTTTTATTTGAAATATGTTTTTTTCTTTTCCCAGTCATTTTTTTTTTTTTCTTAAAACTTATGCTTACATACACATACATACATCTTAAAGCTAAACTTATGGAGTCACATCATTTTCTGACTCCTACGTATAGGTGGTCTATACGTAGCCGACCCTCCTATTATACAGTTTGCAACCAGGTACCGTTAGCGTGATCTTTGAAACTCACAACTTATATGCACTGGAAAATATAAGCACACCACCGTCCAAAATGCAGTATACGTTTCCGCTTGGTCACAGCATTCTTCTTAGAGCGTATGAGTCACGATTTATTGGGTGGACCAAAGCACGTTGGAGAACTAGCCCAATATCATAGTAAAAATAATAATAATAATAGTCTTTTTTTTACTGTTTATTTATTAAAAAGAGTTTGATCAATCATGATCATGCCACTCCCATAGTATACAAACACTAGGACTAATCACGGCGTCTTATAGCTATGTTAACAAGATGGTACAGCCGTCTCGCCCCATCTGATAAAGAAAAGGCGAGAATGCTGTTACATATACCAAGATGCTTAACATCTATATTATGGAGTATCATTAGTGCCCTTCTCTCGGCTTCGTTCCGGACACATTCCACGATGACATGGTATACATCCTCAATCACTCCGCACTCCGCACAACTTGGTGAATCTACTTTTTTCATAAGGTATGCAAACGAATTTAGTGGAACGTGCCCAGATCTAACTCTTCAAAGTAGCCATAACGCCTTTAACGTATAATAAAGATTGCCAAAAACTATAGGGACTGACAGCTGCGTTTAGCATTCAGTGACAACATATTTCCCGAAGTTGGAAGCGTTACGTTGAAAATTCACACTATCCGCCGAACTTTATCAGCCGTCCGTCGGTTGTGACCTGGAAGTTGCTGAACCATGGTGTATTTATTTCAAATAGATAGGTTGCGCCATGAGAACTACATGCAATATGATCACAAAAATGTAAATTAAGAAAACAAACAAACGCATTCACACTCACACTTCACCTCCCGTGACGTGAGTATACCCCGTGTCACGGGAGGTATGGACACACACAAATCACAATACACATACATCCAACACCCGAGAACAAACATCTATGCTCATTAAATAAATATTTATCCCGGCCGGGATTCGAACCCTTGGGTTCCAAAGTCAGTGTCACTGACCGATCACTGAGCCACGACAATGATATAGGACAGTAACAAATCGATAAGACAGTAAATAAACTATATTTTCAGATTTTATGCGAGTTATAAATGCACGCGCTACAGAGAACTAATAACAAACTACAGTTAATATAAAACCAACTTTAGTCGTATTTATAGTGAGACCGTATTAATAAGTACAAGTTGCGCGATATTAAATCCAATAAGTGCCGCGCGGCCTGGGCGCCAATTAGACAAGTTTGGCCAGTTGTGAACTACCGCAATTTCTGATATAGTTTACCATAGTTGATGATTTTGTATTTGACACTCACTACACTAGCTTTGTATCCAACGTCCCCAATAAACCTCATCAGATGATGTCAAGTAGTTTATTAGTTACATAATTTGAAGAGTTTTATGGCTTAAACATGTTAGGCGGAACTTACGGAACAAATTATTTGAAGGAAAAAATAGAAATCGACTAATACTGGGATATTAACCGATTGTTTCCTTTTAAATAATTTGAACAAAGTTTTATTCTTTTTTTTTAAGTTATTTTAGTAATTATCTGTCAAATTTGTTGTTGGATTCGCTAGCATTCTGAGCACGCTGCCAACTGGTAGCGGGCTAGAGCATTTGAGTTATTTGACAATAGCAAATAATAATAACTAATTACAATACTACAAAAACATTTGAGCAATCCACTAGGATTGCTCAAATGTTTTTGTAGTATTGTAATTAGTTATTATTATTTTATTTTAATAAAGGTATCGGCCCATTTTTTATTGTGTAGTGTTATTTGAATGTTCTTTTTATGTATTACCTGTACCGTTCTGATTTTAGTGTTTTGTCTATTATATGTTATAAAGATAAAAATAAATTAACATCAATTTTCTTCTTCTTTCATCGTTTCATAAAATAAATTTGCAGGTTAAATTAAAAAAAATGATTGCATTAAAACAAAAAATGATCAAATAATTGTTATTTCAAACGTTCAAATCTCTTCTCATTTGAATAATTACAAAAATGTAATTAAAAAAAGCGTGAGGACGATGCATGTAACTTGAAAAAAACATTGATGATAGTCAAAATTATATTTTTATTACTAAATTTGCTTGATAAAACCTGATTATAAAATTTAAACATGAATTATTGTAATTAAATCAAACGGGGCTTAATCGCGAGAAAAACATTTAGTAATTTATTTACCTCGACGTTTCGACCAAGTTGCATTGGTCGTGGTCACGAGAAGACTCTTCACGTGTCTTCTCGTGACCACGATCAATTAAAACATGAATTATCACTCGTAACTAGTATTTTTCTTTTATTTACGACATCCAGGCGTTTGAACACTATTTCACCTGACATAATCTATGTAATATCGCCTTCCTAGAAAGTACTATTATACTTCAAACGGTATAAATTAATAGCATTATTAATCTTACCACTCAGAGTTATTCTTTCCCATCTAAGAGTCCTGAGGTATAAATAAAAACCGACAAGATTGACAGACGACCTAACTAAGATCGCAGGTAAGAGATGAATGCGGGCCGTTTCAAGCCGGTCCTTGTGGAAATAAATGACAGAGGCTTATGTCCAGGTGTGGACATAAATTCTGGGTCTGTAAATCCTGAAGTAGTTTTGAACTTACAGTAGTTTATGAAATTCGGTAACAAATACCTCTTCATCAATAAGAAGTACCATGACCCTAGGGGAAATCCCGCGCCTAACGTACGTACAACACGAACTTCGGACACGCAGGTGCAACCCTAGCACCATTAAACATTATTAATTGTATGAATTATTAATTAAGTTTATATAGGTAACATTGGCAGTAAATGTATTGTTCAATCAAACTGTGGCTAGTTTGATTAAATAATTACATCAGACATTTCCTATCAAATTACGATATTACTAAAATTATACATTTTTATTTTATTACGGGTACTTTTGTGTGTTATAAGTCAGTATGTTTATAAATGCTTAAACTACCCACAGTAAATTAAACTGCTCTAATTCTAAGAATAAAAAAATTATAGACTTCTACTAGATATAAGACTTCAGTGTGTCTGTATGACAGAAGTGTTTTTTTCGCGTTCGAGGTACAATGTTCCAGCGCATTCCAAACTAAGAGAAAGCTTGTGTGTCACAGAAACATTCAAGACCCGGGACATGCACCTGCACTCATTACACAAATGTTCGCCCATGCCGGAATTCGAACCCACAGCCCCGGAAACTCAGAAGTTATGTCACTGACCACTGAGCCACAGCGACCGTCAAATAAACTAGTTAGTACATTATAGTGCATAAAATCTTTTATTTAAATAAACGATTTTTTCAATCTTCGAACATGAGGGTAAGTTAAGGTCAAGGTCACAAGGAAGTTGTGTCCATACTCTCATCAATTATTCCGTGGCGTCAAGGTCGGGATGCTGTCAACAAATTACCAAGTCTCTGTGCTTAATAAACTTTATGCCTACAAGCTTGGCCTTAATTAAAGTGTACTAAATTAATAACTTACGAAATTAATTATGTAAACGATGGCAGTAGAGTCGTGATAAAAAGGAGCTCTGTAAGAGGCTGTGTAATGTTATCCCTTCCCACTAATAATAAAAGATGATATAAAATGTGATAAATAATGATATAAAAGATGATATGACAAACATACACGTTTGTCACTTCTTCACGCTCGAAAGGCTGCACCGAATTCGATAAAAAACTGACCAAAAGATGAGATAGTTTAGACCCTACATTAACACATAGGCTAATTTTAATTCCGGAAATTATTGCTGTTCCCGTGGGATAAGCAAATAGTTAATAAAACTTCTGTTACTCGTTCACGCTCAAACGGATGTAAGAAAAGAAACAGAGATAGAATGGCGTGGAGTGATCAAGGAAGCGTTCATAAGAAATCTGGGTACACTCAAGTCGCAGAGTTTGGCATCGCATTCTGCTATTACATTGTATCCATACCTTAAAGTTTTGGAAGTGAGTATTTAATATACATTTATCATTGTTATTTTCTTTTTTTTTTTTTTTTTTTTATGGGACAACATTCACACAAGGTCTTCAGGTCCCAAACTAGGCAGAGCCTGTACTATGGTAACCTGATGACCGATATATATACTTAAATACATACTTATATACATATAAACACCCAGACACAGGTCAAACAGACATGTTCATACACACAAATGTTTGACCTGTCCGGGAATCGAACCCGGGACCAGCGGCTCAGAAGGCAGAGTGCTACCAACTGCGCCAACCGGCCAGTCGATGTATCGATTTCGATGAGTTTTTATATGGATATAGGTTAGGCATTGACACATAGACATATTTTTATTTCGGAAGAGTATCGTTCCCGTGGGATAATTGAGGTAGCAGGTAAACCGTGATCCATGCGGGTGAAACCGCGGGGCACTATTATTCAATAATGATAGTTAGCTGTCATATTTCATACAAAACGTTCCATTAAATAAGAAGGCACTTATCATAACAAACAAAAGAAGTGTCAAGTAGGTATTTCAAAACAAGGCAGGCACAAAGCGAGCTTCGTTATTTCCCTAAGGGTCTGAGAGCTATCACGTCAAAGAGATCGGCTGCATCGCAATCGAGACCGTCAGAATGGAGATAAATAATAAGAAGCCGCGTTGAATTCTAATTTTTACAAGAAAAAAAAACACCAAGTCATTCCTCCATTACATCCATATAGGCCCAAAAAGGCATAGGCCCATTAAAAAAAAAGTAGATTTCATTTATAGTACACCTTTTTTTTTCATTTATCTGTTTTTTATTTCAACTTTAAATTAGGGAAGATGTTTTGTCGCATCCCGTATAATTGCTACTAAAATTATATTTGTTTATTTGTTAATAACCAATAAACGAGCCCTGTTCAAGTCCTAGCGATTCTTGCGAACGGCGTGATCGAGTTTAACGTATGAATAATCCGGCTGTATCTAGTTACAATCGTAGGCCCAGCAGAGGCCATGAGCTCAAGTTCAAACCAGCCTCAGAGGGTTTATGAAATAATTTAAACTTGTACTCAACCGATAGTTATGATTAAACTAGCTTCGCCCTGCGGTTCGATGTTCGAATCATAATAAAAAGTAGCCTATGTGTTGATCCAGTGTCTAAACTATATCCATACTAAATTTCATTGAAATCGGTGTAGCCGTTTGAGTGTGAAGAAGTAAAAAACATACACACAAACGTTCGCCTTTATAATATTAGTATGATACTGCATGTATATTGTCAAGTCTAACAAAATTATACAGGGTACTCTCATTGAGAAAAACTAGTTTTTGAGGTAATAAATCGACACAATCTTCACAAGCAAAACCTCAGAAAATATATTAGTGATGACATATCTCATGTATGAATGATATATCTAATGGTTGTCTGGAAGAGATTGCTTTAAGCGATAAGGCTGCCAATTGTCCTTTGGTTAGCTATATGTTTTATTTTTATTATTGTTTTTTGTGACCGGTGTGCAATAAAGTGTTAGTGGGTGTAAGTGTATTGTATTGTGTATGTAGTCATAATAATAATTCATAAATTATTTTTAATTAGTTTGCTTCCTTTCTTATGAGCACATCATCTCACCTTTTCCTTCAAAGAAATCTGAGAAGTCGAACCTTCTTTCCCATTGCCGAACATACAATAGTTGATGAAAAAAGCCTCTTTGGAAAACCAACAAAAACAGGGTTCCGTCAAGTCGTCGGGAAGAATCAAACCGTTTAGCGGGTCCCGTAGTACAAATAGTGCGGGGTTATCGACAGCTCGGTGCCGACAAAGGATGCAATTTGTCAAATCAAACAGCACTCTTAATGTTATACGGGGTGATATTTCAGACCTCACCGCAACAATCGGAGCATAAATACTTCAGGTAACCATTTTTTTTTCATCACAATTACTGCTATGAATCGCCAGTTTTACTAATCGATTTATGAGAGGAAAATTCTATTTTATTTACAAGTGAGATTAATTTAAAATTCGAGACCGCACCTGAGATAGCTAATGTCAACTCACCGATCCTTTAAAGAAGAGTACACTTGAAAGCAGACTGTGAAAACTGTCAAAGAATCCTTTAAATAAATTCTTTCCACCGAGTGTTGAATCTCTGTTATTACAGTTTTAATATAAGTGTATTATAAAAATATAAAATAAGTAAGATTTCTCACGTTAAAGTAAGCAATAGCTATCTGTATGTTTTCATCAGATCTAAATTGGTGTGCCATCGTCGACGCTTGAGAAGTCGATGGTTAGTAAGGAGTCGGGAGTATTTATAGTGCGAACAAATCAATTGGAGATCGAATAACTTGTCAACCTAGTCTACGAAAAAATTAGTATAATAATAAAACTATTCACAACAACACTCAAAAGTTTATTCTTTTCTTTATTCTTCATTCAAGGAAATATACTAACACTGTGTAATGATTTAAACACAACTGAAATAAACTACAATTTAATTAATTTAATGTTTAACTAGATACATTTAGTTAGTTTTGTGAATGGTTGATTTGGGTAGTGGGTTCCAAACTAGTCGCAGCCAGTATCTTGGTAACCCTTGAATGTATGGTAAGAGTTACAAAATGATTTTTGTAGTTCTATTTTAAGAGGTTTGTTTTACATGCTATGTGCGTGTAAGGGAGTGAATATGATAGGATACAATGGTATCATAATAACGATCATAGTTTTAATTGCTAATCTAGTTGTCAATACTAGTAATTAAGATAAGACTTACATCTTCAACCTAGGATTCCCTGTGTTATGGAGGTCAGTTTTTTAATTTGAGTCTGAAAATTAAAGTTTTTTTAATGTAATAAGTGGGAAAAAAAATAATTGGCGTCTGATGGTAAGCGATCACCTTCGTTGTAATATAAAACCATGCAATAAAAAGAAGGTTAGTCATGTTACAAGCAATGTCTTAACATAATGAGTATCTTGTACAGTCTGTATCGAGAGAAGTACATAGAATAATAAAGTACATAGTATAAATAATATTTTATTTAACAAAAGGCATCGGCCCCACAAAAATAATTAATAATTCGTTGAAAGTTCCGTAAGTTCACCATCATTAAGCTTATAAGCTACGCGGTTTAACTTACGAGTTGAGTGGGTATCCGGTCCGGTTCGAGCCAAATATTAATGCCGATTTTGTTGTTAAATAAATGGTTAAAATTAAACAATTATTCTTATTCCTTGACTCTAAGGTCGCATTTAGAATAGCTCGCATAGTTCCCAACATCTTAAGCAAAACTAAATATCGGTTTGCTTTTGCAAGAAAACTGTTCTAGAATTTAATTACATTCTGCTCGTAAATATCTCACAGTCAGAGCCGTAAGTTAAAGTTAACTTCAGGTGCGTTAAGTCGCGATCCGGGTTAAAATTTATTCGATCCTCGGCTAAGTCCAGAAATGGGTAGATTTGTTCTTGTTTCTTGAGAAAGTACTAAATTGTTCTTGGATTGTAATAAAATAAAGATCATAGAAAATAAGAAACAAGAGGGTTTCTTATTTTTCTGGATCTCATTTCGTAGAAGGTAAATTGTAAATTTTCACCGTCTACTTCTTTAAGTAGGTCATGTCCATAGCTGAGTAAGGTATTAGATAATATAGTATACTATGGTTACTCATTTTGCAAAGATAAAAAATAAAGAAAATAAATTGATAAGCTTTCTCGCTGAGAATGTTCGCTGGGACCGGGTATTTCACCAACTCAACTATTCATCAACTAACCTCTTACTGGCCCAAATTGAATATCACCCGTTACCTCTCCCTACTTAGTTAACGAATCTTCAAACGAACTAGCAAAACCTACTGTAAATCCATTCCATGTGTCAGTAATATTTTTGGAATGTGGAATGTAATTATGTAAATAAATGTATTTAGGTATGTATATAAAATTGTCTTCTGTTTCATAAATTTAAAAGTGAATAAATTAAGTTCATTGTTATAAAATGGTACTGACCCTGGAATTTAATTTAGTATATTTAATTAATTATTTAATCGAATCGCGTCGTCACTTAACATCAAGTGAGACAGCGGTAAAGCGTAAGCATACCTTTTTAAAAAAAATCTGTGGAGTGTAATGTTCTTAATAAATTAAAATATCTCTGCAAATCTAGTGGATGAAGATCAGTCTTCTATAAACTCGTATGTGTTATATAGCCAACAGTCTTGACAGTCGTTCCTTCTAGTCCGGTGTTCTCGCATTAAAGATGCCGTGAGTGTGCGACTGGTAGTAGCAGCCCGAGATTCTAGACCTCTTTTTTCGTGAGGATGTGAGGATGGGCATTTATACTGCCCGAACATCGGTCGGGAAGGTAACAACTGTCAAAGCGGCTTCCCACGATCCGCGATATCGCAGACGTACGCGGACCAGCTCGCGCCGATGCACCTTGAGAATGGTCTCGTCCGTGGTAGCACAGGCACGTCTTTGGCGATGCGCCGTTAGAAACCGTGATTATCAGCTTACCATTGAAGTATGAATCATCATACAGTAGTTTTTATAACAATCACATTTAGTGTATACGATAATTGTTTATAATAACAATGAGAATAGAAAAGTTATTTTTTTGTTTATTCCGCCACTAAAATGGAGCTCATGGTACATACTTAGGTACGTGATTTATTTTCAGGTATTTTTAAAACAAAAACACTATTAATATCATTCAACAGTGTACTTAATAATTAAACGGACAAGTGAACTCGTAAACAAACAACAGCGCAACAAGAATTTTCTAGAAAGCTCGATAATTTATTTACCCACTGAAAGCGAATAAATAATGTGGAATACATTTGTTCATTGAAATCGCTCAACCGGAAGCACACTCCTTTTTCATACATTTGTGTGGCTTGATATATTTAATATTTTACTTTAATATAACATTTTTTTCTGCATTCACATCTTATTAATATTACAAATGGAAAAGTTGTAACGATAGATGATAACGACTGAATGGATTAGAATGATGTTTGCTGTGCAGATGTATTGCAGTCTGGAACACCAAATAGGTTACTTTTCATCTTGAAAAAAAAATTGTTCCGGTGGGATAATTCTACAAACGGGAAAAACGTAATAAAAAAAATAAAAAATAATAATAAAAAAATAATAATAATATATAATAAAAATAGTAATAATCCACTTGGGTAAAATCACCAGGCCCAGAGGAGGAGGTTGTCGATTCGACCCGTATGTTTTTTTTGCTTTTTATTAACGTTTCTTACCCCAGGACTTACGACTGGGTGAACGGATTACGATAGTTTTTTTTTTTTGAAAGCTGGTGCTACCCATGTGGTCCCAATTTCATTAAAATCGAGTTACTCTAATAACTTACGCATACGTAGATGACATTATAGTTGTGGGTAGAGAAATCGGTGCACATACAAAATGACAATTGATCCCATGAGTTGCAATGGTGAAAAAAAACCAAAACGCCAAAACGTCACAGATCCGGGATGAATACTAGATGAAGATAATATGTTGGTTGCCTTTAAGCAATAAATATTATTTTACTTTGACCATTTGAAGGCTTCTAACATGGCATTACGACTGTATGTCCTTTATTTACCAAGGGCAATGGGTTAAAGTAGAATTTAATTCACTTTATCATCAATTGAAGATGCTACTAGCAGTTTCTCATCATCCATCCATGTTGTTGCACGGGTAGAGATGAAAATCTCTGTTTTGTTACTCGAAGTAGAATAAAGAAGGCGGTATTGGTTAAGGAATATCTCTATATTCTTAAAAAAAATAACATTTTACCCTGTTTTAAGTAGTGGAAGCATTTTGTTGCCATCGGAAAGCCTTTGTTGTCAATAAAGCAGAATTAGACCGACTTCTCACAGGTTTTCAAACTTATTTACACTGAGTCTCCTTTATAATTTTCCACATTGAAGGATTTTGTGTGGGATGTAAGAAGACTGATAGATGTGGCAAAACTCATCGATTTTTTTTAATTTATGTGATATTTTCTGCATTGCATGGATACATCCTCTAATTGTTCTATATCTATTTAATTGTAAATAACAAACATTGTTTTACATTTATTTGCAATTTAAATGTCATACAAACTACAATTTGTACTTATTGTTCTTGACTGATGATAACTTTTTGTGACCTATAAACTTATTTTAATATTTCCTTCAAAGAAAAAATGATGGTCATTTTTCCTTTCAAGGAAATATTAAAATAAATACGGGTATTTATATGAATCAGAAGATAATTCTCTAGTTTATTTCTAATTGATACAAACATAATATAAAAATAATTTAGAATAACAATAAAATAATCTAACTTAAAATAAAAACCTTAAACATTTAATAAAAACTAAATTAAATCTAAAACGGGCCTGGTTGACGTCTCAGGAGACCGAAGAGCTGGCAGCTTCCTCGCTCAACGTATTAGCCTAGCAATACAAAGAGGAAACGCTGCCAGCATCTTGGGTACAATGCCGCAGGGGCCCGTTTTAGATTTAATTTAGTTTTTATTAAATGTTTAAGGTTTTTATTTTAAGTTAGATTATTTTATTGTTATTCTAAATTATTTTTATATTATGTTTGTATCAATTAGAAATAAATTATATCATTCTCTAGTTTAATTTACATTTTATCCCAATTTAATTACGAAATCGACATCAAAATCGTTTTTTTTTGTAATATTATAAACTTACGTTTCACCACTATCTCACCTGATGTTAAGTGTCGACGCGGTCTAAGACCGAGCACGCAAGACTAGAAGGTAATAAATGTATGTGTATTATAAAATATCATTATTAATAATTATTCACTCGTGACTCGATACAGATCGAATTAGAAATATATACCGATAAAGATAAAGTCCATTGTCACTTTTAAACAGTCAGTAAAATCATTTTTTTAACTATTTACAATTAATATTGATCAAGTTGTATTTATGTGTATGTATGTTCAAGTTTTTAGTTATGCCAATAAGCTTATTATATAATATCATATTTCAGACATTGTATGTATCCATTTTTATATACTTGTTCACTGTCCATACAAAGGTTGCCTACAATAAATTGCTTAAACCAATAAGGCCGCCAATTGTTCTACCAGTGTTTTTATATTGTGTATTTTTTATGTTCAATAAATAGGTTTTGATTGATTGATTCGGTTCCATTTTTTGATAATAATTTTTGATCAAGTTGTATTTATGTGTATGTATGCTTAAGTTTGTAGTTATGCCAATAAGTTTATTATATAATATTATATTTCAGATATTGTATGTATCCATTTTTATAAACTTGTTCACTGTCCATACAAAGGTTGCCTACAATAAATTGCTTAAACCGATAAGGCCGCCAATTGTTCTACCAGTGTTTTTATATTGTGTATTTTTTTGTGTTCAATAAATAGTTTTTGATTGATTGATTCGGTTCCATTTTTTGATAATAATTTTTGATCAAGTTGTATTTATGTGTAATTATGTATGTTTAAGTATGTAGTTATGCCAATAAGTTTATTATATAATATTATATTTCAGACATTGTATGTATCCATTTTTATATACTACAATTCCTGTCCATACAAAGGTTGCCTACAATAAATTGCTTAAACCGATAAGGCCGCCAATTGTTCTACCAGTGTTTTTATATTGTGTATTTTTTGTGTTCAATAAATAGTTTTTGATTGATTGATTCGGTTCCATTTTTTGATAATAATTTTTGATCAAGTTGTATTTATGTGTATGTTTAGTTATGCTAATAAGTTTATTATATAATATTATAATTCAGACATTGTATGTATCCATTTTTATATACTACAATTCCTGTCCATACAAAGGTTGCCTACAATAAATTGCTTAAAGCGATAAGGCTGCCAATTGTTCTACCAGTGTTTTTATATTGTGTATTTTCTTGTGTTCAATAAATAGTTTTTGATTGATTGATTCGTTTCCATTTTTTGATAATAATTTTTTGTTTACATTATTTTAAAATAAATAATATATAAATTTTAGAATTGTCAATGCCACATCCATTATTATGAGACGTATTTCCTGATTTTGTTCTCCATCCACGCAGTTCACGCCCAATTTGACTGACTACGACTGAGAGGGTACGCAACAAAAAGTTTAATGCTTTTAACGTATGCCAACCGTTTACTTAACTCGATTCTTTGGAAAGCTCTTCACAGCGATTTCGAGGTGGGTTCACGGGACGTATTTGATGGGGTGAAGAAATGGGTGTTATTTCGTTTATTCTTTTGGAGTGTAGGCGTGCTTACTTTGGTTTGATTTTTTCTTTTTTGTTTTTTGTATGATTACTGTTTACTTGTTACTTTTTAATTGACTTCAAAAAAGGGGGTTCTCAATTCGATCCGTATTTGTTTTGTACAATCAATTAACAACAATTTACTTCAAATTGATCGATATCTGACTAACACTTTTTGAGTTATAATTAATAATGCGTATTCATTTGATTGAACTACTTTGACGATGTTTTTATTTATTTATACTTTAGCACTAAAGCACTAAATAAACGAAAATAGAAAGTAGTGTTGAAAACATGTGGCGATTATTAATATATAATAATAAAATATATAAATATATACTTTTATTATAAATAAAAAGACATAATAAATAAATAAATAAATACATATATTTATAGATGTATAAAAACAACTAATATATATAAGCATGTAGATGAATGCATAGGAAAACATTGAACATATTTTTACTACTTTATCTTTATCTATTTACTGCATAGATCTAGCGTTTGATCACTTTCTTACTTGAGGGTCAGTGACGATGTTTTTTTATACTTTATAGATCTAGCGTTTAACCACTATCTCATTTGATGGTCCGTGACGATGTGGTCGAAGATGTTATCACGCTAGATCTAGAATGATCACTGGCTCTCAAGGACTGCTGCCTGAACACACTATGTGTTTTGGTGACAGTTTTTCAAACTTGAGGGTGGTAGCTGGCCAGGCAGGTATTGGCGACGCTCCCTCCGCTGAGCTATCATCGCTTCAAAAATGTGATCACAGATGTTAACACGCTAGATGTAGAATGCTTACTGGCTCTCAAAGGGTGCAGCCTGAACTCACTATGTGTTTGGTGAAAGTTTTTCAAACTTGAGAGTGGCAGCTAGCCAGGCGGGTACTCGAAAGCCATGCTGGGTATTTGATAACGGTGCTACCTTCACCGTAAGGTTAAACCATTAGTGGGGATTGAATCAGTGTCTATCAGTTTGACAACCCACCGCTAAGCTGTCATCGTTTCAATAGCGTTTCAACTACATAATGATCATTCAATATCGCAATTCACCTCTAACCTGTAACTTCTTAGGGCACATATTTCGGAAAACTGATGGTTGATGGGGTTCAAATGTTCCCAAAAGAAGACAACGGGCCTGATGGACACCACCCGACATAACGCAAAGTGGGCCGCGAACTGTCGGCCTGGTCTGACTATTGAATATTGATCTGACTATGGGACTTCTGAACAGGCTCAGAGTCGCACAACGAGCTATGGAGAGGGCTATGCTCGGGGTTTCTCTATGTGATCGAATCAGAAATGAGGAGATCCGTAGAAGAACGCAAGTCACCGATATAGCCCAGCGGATTAGCAAAGTGGCAGTGGGCAGGGCATATAGCTCGACGAACTGATGGCCGTTGGAGCCGAACGTTCTCGAATGGAGACCACAGACTGGCAAGCGCAGCATAGAACGGCCACCGACCAGGTGGACAGACGACCTGACTAAGATCGCAGGCAAGGGCTGGATGCGGACCGCTTCCAACAGGTCCTTGTGGAAATCAATGGGGGAGGACTATGTCCAGCAGTGGACGTCCTATGGCTGAGATGATGATGATGATGACTGTCGGCCTGGTTGCTGAAAAGAGCTCGTCCACCAAATACTAAGAAGGCAACGGACAGCGTAGCGTAGAATGTAAGGTGTACAGACCATCTGTCTAAGATTTCAGAAAAAGGTTGAATGTGTGAAATTTCCTCATCCCTTGTATTATTTTGTCACTTCAATGGTAATTATAGGTTAGGTATTATATTAGGTATTATACTGGTAGGTAAATAAACAATATTTGATTTGATTTGATTTGAATTAAGAGCCCATTGTTAACGCTACAGATTGATTAATTTCTAATTAATTAGGTCTAACATGATTTTGATTGCAGTTATAATTTAAACTGTCGTGGGACAGACGGTAAATTTTCTTACCGTTTACTTTGTTCCCATGGGGGACAGTTCATAGGAACAGACGGGAATCATGCGTTTGCTGGCAGCATGTTGTTAAATTGTGTTGTAATTTATTCTACGTAGATATTTAAGGACTGTATAGTTCGCAATTGCAAAAACGTACATAAATTATAAATTTTGAATTAGGTTGATTTAGTACCTGTCTACGACACAGCTAGTGCCTGCGGGGTGCGGGGGAACTGATCAGGGTCGACGGCCCCGCCGCCGCTCCGCCCGCCATTTTCACACTCCAAATCGTCGCCAGTGCGGCCGGACGTATAGCTACTTGTTATAATATATATATATACAATATAGTATTTGTTTATTGTTACTTGTCGCGTTTGTTTTCACGTAAACCAACGAAATACAGTCCGCACCTTAACGTCAGTCAGGCCTAAACAGTACTCGCAATATTTCATTTTTTAATTATTTACAAGTACAATATATAAGCATCGATTTTTATCACAAGGAGTTATTTTTAGGTAGATGTTGCAAAGAAGAACACCCCGGTAAGATCTTACATTTAAAGTGTAAATTTAGACTGCTACTCAAGTGCTACAAAGCTTAGTTGGTAAAGCGACAGGACTGTATTCTGTAATTGAGAGTTTAAGTCTTACATGTAGCCACAAATTACTTGCTTTTATTTTATTCACTTTGAACGTGAGTTCTTAGATATTTTTCCGTAAAACCTTTAAGGTATCTCTAAATTATTTTCTACTACTACTTTTGGATTCTCGAAAAGAACTAAAAAATCCATGCTTTCATTGCGGCAAAAAAACAATAAGCAATGATAAATCGGTATCCTTAGTATTAAAAAAAAGCGTGTCTTTTACTTAAATTGTGTTACCAACAGAAAAAAATTGAACCACTAAAATACATAATTATGTGTAATTATGAACCGCTGTTATAATACAAGTACAGTTACTAACCTTGTTGATAATAGAAAGGGATTGTGGTTTTACTTTATTTACACTAACTTTATGACAAAAAAACATATTCCAACAAAAGCTCGTAATGAGGGCACCAATATTCACAAATCAGAATACTCATTACAACGGCACTCAATTTAAAAAAAGAAACGCCTTTTCGAAAATCAAATCAGCCAATCATGGAAGCTCTCGCAAATACGTCATCAATCATGACTCAGGTTTGGGGGCATGGAATAAAATTGCTCTAGACGAGCAAATGTAGCAACGTTTTCTCACACACCCATTTAATAAAATTATCTATACCGCGAGGCATAGATAATAATAGACACACAATAATGCTGTACAAACACTTAAGACATAAGGCTAAAATTCAAATCTAGGACCCCTGGGTCAGAAGTAAGGTGACTGTTCCACGGCGACCGCAAAGTATATGACCAGATAAATTTTACTCTTTTTAGCTTATGTATAATAAAAACTGCCTGCAGTGGTTACATAAAGGGGTTAGTTTTTAAAACAGGAAAAAATATTGATGACAGTCTACCACGCTAGCTTGTAAAGTCAGCCTTCTTCCAGTTTTGGAAGGGAAAAGAAGAAAGTGTCTACGGAGATACTAAAAAATAGAATTTGCAAATTTTTGAGAGGTTCTCCATCATTATTATACAAGAACCGGCTAGGACTCACGTGATATTTTTTGGAAAATTAATCTCCTACCTCTACTTAAACAATTGCAAATCAGCAAGGTTACACTTGATACTCGATTCCGATCGTAAATTCTGATTTCGATCGACTTCACGCAGATTGGTACTTTTGAACGCAACACTTGCGCACGATTGGAATCCAGTTCGATGGAATGTTTTAGAACTAAATGAAATCAACGCCAATCGTTTTTTTAGTTCTCTTAACGTGATTTTGACATTTTGGAGTGTATTAGATCGAAGTTTCACAGATTTGGAGAAATAACTTTGTATTCGAGTGTGACGTTAATGACGTTGAATGAGATTGGATTTGATTCGGATTATTGATTTCGGATTGAGAATGAAACTGAGTTCAAGAGCAAGCGAACTCTTCAAAACTGATTGAGAGTATACTTACAGAAATTATCATGTGAGTGAATGAATCTCAGATAATAATTAATAAATGTTGTCCGAAGATAATAACTGAAACCGAGGACGAAGCGTGCCCCCTAAACTACAGATGTTGACAATGTTATTCTATATTTAAAAAAAACATTTCATAAAATATATACTATATTCTATTCTATAAACAGCGCAGTCTATTTTCACCTGGTGAATCTAAATTCTGCACATGCCTAGCATAGCCCTGTTGCCTTAATTTGTACTGTTTCAGTCATGTCTCTGTAAAAAACCCTATGGTACTATTACTACTAACTAGTACTATACGTGCTAATATTGAAGGCAATAAATGAAATTTTATCTTTATCTTTATTAGCGGTCTATTTAATGTGTGATTGGGAAGAATGCTGGAAATATTATTACCAAGTTGAATGACAACACTCTATCTGCTCTCGACCTTTACGAAACATAGCACATAATATTTTTTATATTTACTGTAAAATAATATACGTCTCTGTTACAAAAACTGTGTTTTAATGATATCAGACCTCTGTTGATTTCTTCATCTGTGTATTGAGAGCAAACGTAGTAAAAAAATATTCGTAAGAGAAAGATTCTATCGGTCGACCTCCTTTGAATTTGAATGGGCTCTGGTAAATGTGATAAAAGCTTTGCTACAGTTGATTTATTTTCTAAATTGTCTGCTTATTTCTTTACAAGGTGCCTTTTTCAAAAGAAAATTTTGTATTGGAATAACTATTGAAGACATTCATTTTTTGACATTCCTAAAAATGGAAAAGAATAAAAAATTGGTGTGAGGGTAAGGGCTGAAAAATACTTAACGACCTATTCACAGAGAATATTCAGAATATACACTAAAACTAAACTAAAAATTGGTATATCCGTTTCGAAGGAGTTTGTGTACAAGCACTGTGACTTGAGAATGCACTAAGAAACTATTTTCAAATTTGCTGCCGAGAATAGAATTCAAATAGAAAGGTCAAAGAAATAAATCCACAATTCCGCGAAACCAAGACGCAACGCCACGCCACAACACGACATGTAAACACAGCCAATAGGAAGAAACTTATGAGTCCTGCCCTCTAGGGAAATAACGTGGAACTTTCTAGTGGAACGCTTATAAAAGATGTTTTGTGTTTGAAAGTTTACTGAGGTGTGTTTATTAAAAGTAACAGTATAACAAATTGCGATCGTTATTTGTTAATGTACATTGATAGTTTGCTGTAGTCATTTTGAAACTTAAGTTTTATTCTTATCTTGACTTTTACACAAAGTTTCAGTGGCCGTGGTCACTAGAAAACATCAAAGATGTTGCAGTAGTTTTTGTTGCAAAATTTTTATCAAAAAGCAGATCCGACGAGTGTGAAGTAACTTGTTGAACATGATAGTACAAAAAGAACTATTATCACAATATTGTGAGCATGGTACCGACTTTGACAGCTTATTTCACACTTTTGAGGGTTGAAGTCAGTTCCATTTTTTGGTAATAATTTTTTGTACACCCTTTTAACCTTTGTGCGGGGTCAATTTTCATTCACCCTCAATAAAGAAGTCATCCAGACAAACACGTTTCAGTTGTTAGAGTGTAACTCAATAACCGATTTCGATGAAATTTAGATGCAACCACTTCAGAAGTATATTCTATCAAACACAAAAAGAATAATTAAAATCGGTTCATAAACGAAGAATTTTGTTGCGAACACATACAAATATTTATATTATTTATACGGTCGAATTGAATAACCTCCTTTTTTTTGAAATCGAAAGTTACTTTTGAACTATCATGGTCCCGACTTCAACAAGTTATTTCACACTTTTGAGTATTGAAGTTGGTTCCATGTTTTGGTAATTTTTTTTTACAAATACGTCAGCATATATTTTCACTATCGCTGATATCAATCCTTCCACAATTTATTGTTCTGCCGGAGAAGTACCCTTCTATTACGGAATAAGTTCTGTCACCAAGTGTCTAAGGCTTGAGTTATAGAGGTGTTTCCGATTAAATAGGGTGTTGAGAAGTGATTTACACGTAGGTACCGTGGTCTCAACCGACATCACATAAGAGGGTTTTCAATTCAGTCGTATATATATTTTTATATGACGGTTTGACTTTAGAACCCTAGCCCCCGGTTCAAATCCAGGCTTCGAACGTTTCTATAATTAGCATAGATTTTCATACTTTATATACTATACTAGCTGCGCCCCGCGGTTTCACCCGCGTGCACTACGTTTTTCCCGCTGACTCAGTTATCCCACGGGAACCATACTTCTTCCAGGACAAAAAGTAGCCTATGTCCTTCTCCAAAGTCCCATGTATCTTTATACCAAATTTTATCTAAATCGGTCAAGCCGTTTTCATGTTATGTCGTGACAACGGAAAACGGGTTTCATTTTTATATATATAGATTTGTGTCATGTGATTGTGTTTGTATACCATACACTTCTCCAACTTTTTAATTTTGTCATCTAAATAACTTGTTTTATTAGTAAGTAAGTAAGTAAGTTTAAGTTTATTTGCTATAAATATGAAAGATAAACATAGTAATAAATGGTAACTATAAAATAAAATAAAACTATACAAGGCGTGTCATTTTGGTAGCACGTTACAAAGCAAATATAAAAATAGCAAATTGGCCTCAACTCAGCGTTGTGCTGATCTTACGATCAGCGCTGATCTTCCTTTGAAGCCGTTTCGCTGACATCATGTCAACAAAGTTCTTGTTGATAAGAATAGTTAATGTAAAATAGTGTTTAAACAAAAGGTTTAAACACTATTTTACATTAACTATTATTTGAATTATTTATGAACACTTGAGGAATAAAGGAATACAAAACGAGTTTAGTAAGAATGTCAAGTACCGCATCTACCAGCGACTTGTTTAATATTTATGGTGCAATATTCTAGAGTGGACTGCGTTACTGAAATATATCTGCGCAGTCACTTTCGAATCTTGTGAATGCAATAAAACATGCAGTTGTACTAAAAATATATCTTGCACACAATATTATATTGACGGTCACCGTGGCGCAGTGGTCAATGTCAGTGACATGACATCTGTGTCTCCAGGACCCTGGGTGCGATTAAAAACGTTGTTGTACGTATTGATTCCGGGCTGTTTGACCGTGGTCCGAGTGAAACTTGTGTTTCAGACGTTTCGTCGCGCGGCGACAATAGCGTAGAACTCTCCTTCGCGGCAGTAAGAAGACGCCGCGAAGGAGAGTTCTACGCTCTTGTCGCCGCTCGAACCTGAACCACTGAAGATGTCGACCGCAGTGATCGACGAAATGTCTGGAATACAAGTTTCACTTAGACCACGGCCAAACAGCCCGGAAGCAATACGTACAACAACGTTTTTAATCGTTAAGGAAGGTTATTTTATAGTAGACAATTTACATGAAATAGATATTTTATATGTCTATCATGTAGAGATCCCATTTTCCTTTTCTTTTGCTGTCCTCAGTAACTTGGTGAAGGGTCCTATAAGTTTGGAAGGTCTTACCATGTTGAACCTCATAATAACGAACTAAATCGAATATAAATACGCCATCGAATATAATTTCACGGTGGGATAACTAGTCAGAGATAATACCAGTGAGATATTCATGGTACAATGAAATAACTGTATTTCATATTATTTCAATGTGAGTTAGCATCGACACAGTTACTCGAATAGTGATTTCTTGAATTAGGCAGAGAATTAAATGTAACAATTATTCATATACATATTGAGTAGGTGAGTATGTGTATTAAAAAGGTCAGCAAATAAATTGTAAGTACCTCGCATTAGTATGAGATACGGGGCTTAAATATTTTTTTATCCTTTTTAGTTTACTATTATAAGCTTGCATTTTGACCCCTTTTTTTTTTTTTTTTTTTTTTAACCTGGGCGAAATGCATTTACGCACTTCCGCCTACCGGGAAAGTAGGCGGGGTGTGTCGGGCTCGCTCGAGCATCACCGCTCCCTGGGGGGCCTCATGGCCCCCAACCCTAACTGCACCCACAGCAGCCAGGGTCCACTACCGACTAAAACCCACGGTGTCCATCCTGCCGCTATAACGGAGGGAGCGCGGGGTACATTTGCGTACCGCGCCCCCACCACGGCCGTCCGTTTCCGGACCCCTCCAGGGGGGAGGATGACCCTCCCCCTCGCGACCGTGCCGGGACCAAGAGCACGGCCGCACCACCCCGGGGACCACACAGTGCAAGGAACGCCAGACTTCCCACATCCGACGCTCGTGGTCCCCTACGATGGGTCAGATGTAGCAGCCCCATCGCCAGCCGCTTCGGCCGCCACCCTCCGACGGCGGCCATATCGGCGCCACAGCAGGAGACGAAACGAATCACTCCCGCCGCAGCGCCTCCTCAGCTGCAGCACCGTCCAACACGGCGCCGCTGCCCCCCTCAGTTGCAGTGCCTTGCAGCAGCACCGCAACCTACCGTCAAGTGGACCGCTCCTCGTCGGCTTGGCGAGCAAAGCCTATCGGGAGCAGTCCCGGCCTGAATATAATAAACATACATAAATAAATGGATATAAATAAACTTACATAGATATGAGACACGCGAGGCGCCGGACGATGTCTAGTTACGTCTAATTCAGAGGAATTAGACCAAGAACAGGCAGCACCGCGAGAAGGTAATCGCCAGACTTGCCTTGAGGATCATCACGACCTGCGCTTCCCCCAAGACCGTAACCTCCCTACCCATCACGGGATGAGTAAAGAAGCCCTGGACTTAACCAAAACAAGCAGCGTGAACGCCGCAAGCATAGGCATAGCAACTATTTAATGGATAAACCCAGACCCGCCCTGCATTTTGACCCCTGTCTCAACTGATGTTTAAACTATATATAACTATGACGTAAGTAATATAGAAATCGCCATTGTTTGCTGTAGCCACGTGTAAGCTGATCTTAAAATATGTATTATATTTCAAATGAAAATAACTTCGGGATAACTTCGGGATAATTTCTGGTCATTGAAAGGATTTTACCATATGTTACCCTTTTATAAGTAGAAATAAAAATAAACTAAAATATAATTTAACTGATCAAATATTTAAATTATGAATCAAAATATACAAAGAAAAAATACTATTAATGGGCCAATATCAAAATAACATTTGTGCATGGAGTACAAACATTATTTTTCCAGGACTTTACATAAATATAAAAAATATTAAGAGTTTCGAATAAAAGTGCAAAATGAAAACACGTTACTCGAGCTAGTAACTGGATCATCTACAACGAGCATTATATTACGTTTTTTGCTGCTATCACTGGAATGATAGTCGTATAATCCGTATCCTGTTTAATTTATCGGAAAATTGTGTTCGAGTACAATTGCAGCAGTTTTTATAGAAAATTGACGATATTATTTTCAAATCCATTCAATGATTCAATAAAGGTTATTGTGATATTAACCGTTCAAGATATATTTTATCGTGCACAGTTATGTTAGTGCTGATTTGAATGTATGTTATATGTAGAGATTTGCGTACGGCATAAGAAGACTCAAAGACTTTACAAAGTATATGCGTGGTGAGACCTTGAAAAACGATGAGAAAAAAAATATTCGCACCGGCCGTGTTTTATCTAACTAAACATAGGTGATCTCTGGTATTGGGCAGGCCAAGCAAAGTTGGATGAGGGCCGTTTCTATCCTGTCCTTGTGTAAATCAATGGGGGAGGCATATGTTGAGCAGTGGACGTCCTATGGCTGAGATGACGATGATGAACCAAAGCCTATACTTGCATTGGCCAGCGTGCTGGATTATGACAAAGACGCCTTCTGTGTGAGGAAATCACCGTGGCTAGCGAACCGCAAGAACGTGTTGGGCTGATTTTGCATAGATACAAATTTAAACTTAGAACGTAAAAGTGTAATACGAGCGAAATTTTGAGATTTAACGAATTAGTAATTATAGGATAAGTACGCAAAGGAAACCTAATTAACTTAAAAGTTTTCTCGTTGTGGAGGAAAAGTTCCACCTCTCACGGATAAATAATTAACTTGTTCTTACCTAAATAGATGAAATAGCGGGAGCATGAAGTTAATTAATACTTCCGATGACTAATTAATCTTATTATAATTACTTTGAAACTATATATGACAAGTTTATTTTAGCAGTGATGTCGTGATATTGAATTTATGTTTTTATTGCATTTGAGGTAGAAAATTACTCTTGAATGTTTTTTATTTATAATACTATAGTGAAAAATTAAAACTTGGAACTGTTTCTTCTGTGTTTTTAGTTTTATGTTACTACCGTCACGGTTTTAGAGATTTACATTTAAGAGCTATAAATCCTTTATAAATCAGAATCGGAACTACTAATATTGAATATTATATATTATTATTATCTATTTGTTAATATTCACACAAGGTCTTCAAGTCCCTGTACTATGGTAACCTGATGACTGATATATATACTAAAATAAAACACTAGTAACTAATTACAATACTGCAGCTACTACAATAACATTTGAGCAATCCACTAGCTGTTGGTAGCCTATAGATACTTATATACATATACACACCCAGTAGGTGACGAGTTTGTCTGTTCGTTCGTTTGAACGTGCTAATCTCAGGAACTTCTTCTTCTTCTCTCTAATTTAGTAGTATTTGTTTATATAAATCTGAAAAAAAAAGCACGTAAAATTAAATTAATTAAATTTAATTTAATTAATAAAATTAATTAAATTAAATATTTAAAATTAAATTAAATTAATTAATTATTAAATTAAATTATTAAATTAAATTACAATTTAGCCTCAGCACGTAACTGTAATATAATAGATTATCAAATTATTTCATTTTGACTGATTGTAAAAAAACTTGAAGGCCATAATATTGGCTGCCCTGGATCTCAAAAACAGGCAAAATTGAATCCGCGTGTCACGACATGCAGTATTGCCACCTTGGAGGTTTTGTCAGTAGATCTTCTTTTTTTTTTCAGAGCTCATAGAGACATTTTGTGATCGTTTCATAATCATCGCAGCCATAAGAGGTCCACTGCTGGACATATGCCTCCCCATACAGGGGATCTACCAATACTCGCCACGCTTGGCAGGCGGGTTTAGTTGTCATTATTTATTATTTAGTGATTTTTAGCGATTGTTTGATATTTGGAATCCGGTAGTACTTCTTTGGGTAGAAAATCCCTTAGGCCAACTTGCGCCAGCCATATTATCCGTAATTTTTACCTATGTCTCGGAACTCGTCACAACTTTTCATGCAAAAACTGCGATTAGGAAACATCTTAGATAATTTGATTGGTGCAGGACGGACTTAGTCTATTATCAGGGAATCCCAAACGCATACAAGAGCAATATACCAAGGTACTTGATGAAAGGGACGATGCTATACGAAATATGAGAATGAAGAGGGTCAGAAGCTCGAAGCACTGTTGATTTTCTCACGTAATCATAGCTTTATTACGTAAATTACTTAAAATTAAATACTATTGTCGATTTTGTTTTCAAATAGCTTTTCCTCGCCACTGTTATTTTCCCCGCATTTTCGAGTGATTTTTAAACATGTGGCAGCACTGATTTCTTTGCTACCAACATTACTAAGGGAATTCAAGACAAACACACTTCTTGAGATAGTTTATTTAACAAAAATATAAAAAAAACATAAAGTGTATTTGTTCTTCCATTTTTGTCTTACTATAACGGTTCATCCGACTTAACTATCAGTTGTTATTTTGTTTGTTTTTAACTTTATAGATTAGCGTTTGACTATCTTACTTGAACACTGAAGGTCGGGTCAATAATGTAATCGCGATAGACCTAGATTGCTTAGTAGCTCTAAGCGACCGCTGCCTGAGCACACTGTGTACTTAGAGAAAGTTTTTCAAACTGGAGGATGGTAGCTAGTCAGGCCGGTATGGAAAGTTCACGACCGCCATGCTGTGAACTTGAAAACTATTTTGCCTTTACAATGAAGAAATATGCTGAAAACGAGTGGCCGTCCTATGCTACGCTTGCCACTGCCGTAGTTTTCATTCGAGAACCTTTCAACCCCAACGGCCAATAATTTTTCGAGCCATGTGCCCTGCCCACTGCCACTTCAACTTGCTAATCCGCTGGACTATATCGGTTGCTTTTGTTCTTCTTATTTTTGATTTTTTGATACCAGCTATCAGAAACAAGAAGTTAAAGTTGAGAAACCCCGAGCATAGCCCTCTCCAAATCTCGTTATGTTTGAACATGTTTAATTAATAAAAGTATATTGTGCACGGGTACTAAGAAAAACTGTCACCTCACACACAGTGCGTTCAAGCAGTTTTGCTTGAGGGCCAGTAAATATGTTAGATGTAGCGTGATTACATCTCGATCTTCTCAGCTCCGGTACTCACCCCCCGCCGCCGTACACAGATTAAAAAAAAATAATTCACCCACATCGTTACTGATCATAAAGTGAGATTGTGAAACGCTAGATCACTCAAATATAAAAAAGACCATATATACATATATGAATAGGAATATGCTTTTCACAGAATATAGCCACAGCACATTACCAGTTACAATATTTTTCTCTAAACTTCCATGTTAGATGTCGTTCAATGGCATGCAGTTTTGCATAATTCTGTATCTGCTCTGCCCTGTAACTCTGAATATTAATGCTACATCCGGTATTATGCACGTCCCGGTATTTTGAAATTCCGATATTATGCAAATGTCAATTTAATTATACGTGCGCATTTTAAATTATCCATTATTGGGAAATGCCTTTAAATGCCACGTTTCAGTATTATCATTAACATATTGAGTTATCTATAGGCTGAGAACAGCTAGTAGATTGCTCAAATGTTACCGTAGCTGTGGTATTGTAATTAGTATTTTATCTACTTACAGGAATTGGCATGTTAATGTAGGCATATCGGTGTTCAACTACTTTTTATTTTTAGTTATTTTTCAACCATTAAACCATTTTTTTAACCATATCAACCTCAATAAAACGATAAGTAATTGCAAAACGATTACTTATATCATAATGTTGATCGACTTGTATGCAAGTTTAAATATACATAATAAAGTACTGTTAAATACCTGGTCAGTTTACCTCACCACCGTATGATTATGTTTTTTACCTTTTGACCTGGACCATTGACTGAGACCCAACCCACAAAAACCATTTTTGTTTTACAATTCGACTCCACTAAATGTATTGTGGCCGACAATACATTTCAATGCATAAGGGTGCAAGGCCTTAGTTCCATACCAATACCATAATGACTCTGTTTATTGCATAATTATTTACATTATTATGTTTTATTATTATATGACTAATAAATTCCACTCCACCATTTCCATGGGGCACAATGGATAGGTACGCCAATGTTTTCTAAATGCGGCATAGATTTTTAATATATTTGGTGTATGATATTGTAAAAGTTAACGGGCTAGCTCTTTATTTAAGTATTATTTATAACAAATAGCATGACTGATTTAACAACATATAAGATTTCCTTCAAAAATATATCTTTCTTCCTTCAAAAATTTAAACGTTATTTCCGCCTAGCATGATGTTAATGCAACAAATAATAAGCATATATAAGAAATGTTCACACATTCACATGTATGAAACTATCTCGCAAATGCCAATGCCCTTCTCAAAAGTAACTTCTTCTTCTCTCAGCCATGTGTGTCCACTGCTGGACATATGCCTCCCCCATATAGGGGGATTTGTCAATACTCGCCACGCTTGGCAGGCGGGTTGGCGAGCGCAGTATGATTTCCAATCCTCAGAAGGCGCTGCTGCCCACCTCCTGGTACGTGGTCCTTTAGCCGACTCTTACGGTACCCACGGGAAGAGATGGGGGAGTACTATTCTAGGCCGGTACCACCACGGCCTGTGGCCCTCAAAAGTAACACAGTTCTTTATTCTAATTAAAGTAAAACATACCAACGAGAGAGAGCAAAGTTTTGGCTAAAAGGACGTACGTCCCTTAACATCAACTTATTTTACAAAACTGACGTGTATTAACAGATTCATTAAAACAAACACCTCAAGAAACACCCCTTCGTCAAATGCAAGAAAGTTACTAAGTGGCTCCCTATTCGAATAATGGCATTGCAACTCGAAACTTCCTCCCAGTTGTCATATCACGACGACAGCCGGTGGCGGAAACTTTGCACCCCCTTGTTTTAACCTACAGAAGTGTAGCAGTCTTTAGCCACAATGTAATGAAAGACAGTTGTTTAACTTCGCATATTATGACATGCTATATTATATACGATGACAAGTCGTGAAGGAAACTCTGTGCTCTTGTTATTTTGTGTAGAAGTGTCTCTTAAGCCTCAATGCAAGAGAAGACCGGTAACTTCCTACTAATATTATAAACGTGAAAGTTTGTTAATTAACGCAGTTAATTATCCATAAAAGACTTACCAAAAATTGTTTATACTCGTAGATGGATCAAAGTCGATAAGTGCTATGATTATTCTTACTCTAGTTGAGGGTGAAAAGTCCTGCACTGACATTGTTCCATAGAGGCAGCTGATTCTTGAATAAATTCAATTCCAATAAAATGGCAAAATGCATAGATAATAATGGAACATACTTTGATCAACTAATCTGGCTATAATTTATTATTATATATGATTATATATTATTATTTATATGACTATAATTATTTTATGAATAAAACGTGCTCTTTCCATAAAAAACGCTAATTTCATATAATAAGTAAACATGTAAAATCCATCTTCGATCTTACGTACGAATGATTAAAAAGCCAATTACTAACTGATTACTCAACAAACAAAAAAAATATGAGAGAGAAGTGGTAGTATAATCCTACTTCCTACTAATATAGATAATGGGAAAGTTTGTGTGTATGTGTGTATGTTTGTTATTTCTTCACGCTCTAACGGC
Source organism: Apeira syringaria (assembly GCA_934044485.1). Classification (NCBI taxonomy): domain Eukaryota; kingdom Metazoa; phylum Arthropoda; class Insecta; order Lepidoptera; family Geometridae; genus Apeira; species Apeira syringaria. The sequence goes on along the minus strand of OW203658.1, from coordinate 5,486,532 downwards.
TACACCGATGTCGATGAAATTTGGTATGGAGATAGTTTAAACCCTGGATTAGTGATTAGTGCGTAGGCTACTTTTATGCTGGAAAAAGTATAGTTCCCATAGGATAATTGTGGTAGCGAGAAAACCGTATTCCACGCGGGTGAAAACGCGGAGCGCTGCTAGTCCAATATAAAATGTACATGTCAATACATTCAATTTAATAATTTATAATACAGTGGATGCGATTCTTCTAATTGGCCTTGTGAAGAACAAAAGGGAAGGCCTATGTCCAGCAGTGGGCGTCTTATAGCTGCCATGATGATGATGACCAGTCAATGTAATAAAATATTCAAGATTCTGATGTTATATGAGTCAATTCGGTTAACGGGATGGTGATATTATTTATTTTATTATTAATTAATCTTACTACGATATAAAAGTTGCCAAATACACTTAAGTGACGTGTCAGTTATCTGATACTTAAAATGTCATTTTATTGCTTCCCAATTTTAAAATACAGCCTTTAATCGGTACGCGTTTAATTAGTTCCAGACAAACTAATAGTTTTGGTGTAGATTGAAATGTATCCAATAATTTGTATTTAAACTGTGACAGGCTGTGACGAAAACTTTGTTACCCTTTGAGAGAAACCTGTAGAGGTTTCACCATCTTTGATATCAACGTAAACAAAGACAGTGACGTACCTTTGAACAAATAACAGTTTATTTGTTGCATTTAAAATAAAACACTAATAACTAATTACAATACTGCAGCTACTACAATAACATTTGAGCAATCCACTAGCTATTGGTAGCCTATAGATAACTCAAATGTTCTTACCCGCTACCGGCTGGCAGTGTGCCCAGAATGCTAGGAGCTCTTCGCTCGGACGCTTGAACGACTGTACATGTTTGTGTATCGCTCCGTCTAAATAAATTCAAATCCAGGCAAAAAGTGTGTTAATCGTGTTGAAAGTTATACTACCTCGAATGCGGGACTCCAAGTAATAAGGTACGCTAAGCCATCGCATCTAAATTATTTGGATATAACAGAAATCATCGTTAAATAAAGCTACGATATTGCAAGTTTTAAACAGCTGTTATTGACACGTAACCTGTGAGCGAAAGGGTAGCCGACCAACTTGCGTTGCATATTTGCGCTGCGACGATACATACGTTTGTCCTGCTCACTCCCGTGTGGACGAGACGTATCACGCTACGATACTCTCCACTACTGGCTGCTTATTATTTATCGTTACCACTTACTGCGATTATTCTTTGTTACACTCGTGGAGCAAGGCAATATTGACAATACTTTAGCATGGATACTAAATGCGCGGCCTGCCAACAGGCAATCACTTCGTCACGGCTGCTTAAATGTACTTATTGTAAGGTGCCCTTCCACCCTATATGTGTTAATGCGGCTACTACGGATCCTAGCAAATTAATCAACTGGCAGTGCCCGTCATGTAAAGCTAAGGAACCGAAAAATAGCAATTTGAACTCGCCAGTTCAACATTCTGACCGGACTGACGTTTCGAATGCTAAGGCAATGACGCGTGCGCAAAAACGAATGGCTCTAAGTTCTCCGACTCAAACTAAAGAAGACATCGCTGAACAGGAGCATGACCCTGTCGCTTCTGAACTGCGTTTGCTGAGACTGGAAATGGCAGAGATAACATCGTGTTTTAAGCTACTAACAGAATCTTTAGCCAAATGTAACCTCCGACTTGATAAGTTTGAACCTAGAATGAAAACACTGGAGGAAAAGGATCAAATTATAGCATCGCTAGTAGATAGTGTTCAACAAATGCAAGACCAGATAAACCTACAGTCGCAAGCGGCGCTTAAAAATGAAATTGAGATAATAGGGATAAATGAAACAACTAATGAAAACCTTGAACATATTGTTCTTGTCACAGCGACAAAATTTGGAGTAAATCTATCGGAGAGCGAAATTGACTGGGTGGTGCGTGCTGGGCCCAAACATATGAAAAATGGTAATAAAGAGTCAAGCTTACCGCGCCCAATTATAGTTCGACTGTCAAAAAAAGCCAAGCGAGATGAAATATTAAAAGCTGCCATAGTAAGGCGCCACTCCGTCATAACCTCTGCTGACTTGGACTTGCAAGGCCCGCCCCGCAACATATACCTCAACGAACACCTGACTAAAGCTAATAGGTTATTATTTCGTGATGCCAGATCTCGCGCTAAAGAACATGGCTTTAGGTACTGCTGGGTCTCAAACGGCAAAATTCACGTGCGACGAGATGAAGGGAAACCAGCGATACCTATCAAATCTTCTGCTGATCTTGACCGTGTTCTTCCAGTGGGGCTTCATGGAGCGTCTACCCCTATACCATCGCGTGTGTAAAAGCATTTCTATAAATTGTCTTTTTCAACTTATGTACTTAATTTTCAGGCCCACTTTATTGTTCTCATTGTGTATAAAAGGAAGGTTTTACTCATTGTCTGCAATTGTAATCAGCTATCCTACTCCAAACACACTTCAACTATTTCAGTACGCATTCTTCACGCATGTAAACACACAAGACCGATTTCTAGGTATGGAAATGGTTATGAGTATAAATCATTATTTAAATAAGTATAAAATTAATTTACTCAGATGGATAATATTCCTTGGACATGTGCTTTTCGGTGGGATAACATATTTCTACATCAGAATTATTAAATTTTATCTACAATACAGGATTTGGAATATGTTGTTAGTTTTCCTCAGAATAATAACACACTGGCGACACTTTTTACAATCAGAGCTCATTGACGAAAAACAATTATTTAATTTAAATAATGGGTAGTTTAGACATTTTCAATGAAATAGACGAAACCCTTAAAATAAAGTGTCGCACTATCGATAAGCCTGAATTTTGCAAAGCGTTCATGACTTCATATGATTTCAAAGTCCTCTCATTCAATATTAGAAGTATTCAAGCAAATTTTCTGGGTCTTCTTACAATACTAAAGCGTTGCGATATAGACTTTGACATTTTAGTTTTAACAGAATGTTGGTTAAATGAATCATCCCTTATTCCCCAGTTACATGGATACAATGTCTTTTGTACTAATAAAATTATAAATAAATGTGGTGGGGTCACTGTATACGTAAGAAACTCCTGGTCTGTTAGCACCGAAGAACCAGCGTTTATAGATGGTAATTGTCTCATTGTCACCTTACAGAATTCTTTTAAAATTATAGCTATCTACAGGTCTCCTGCAGTACACAAATTAGAAAAATTTCTTCGTTCTCTAGGAGCAATCTTGGAAACCATAAAAGATCACACATCAGTGTTAGTTACAGGTGACATGAATATTAACTTACTTGAGGAGGAACCTTCTGATGATAACACCTTATATCAATGCCTTATGGCAGAAGAAGGGTTTCTCCCAGCTATCACCAAACCGACCAGAAAAAAGGCATGCCTGGACCATGCATACGTTAAAACTAAAGACATGGCTCTTGGAATTATCTGCAATACCTCTGTAACAGATCATGCGGTCTTAATCCTGGGTATGTGTCTAAAAGAGGAGAAAAGCAAAAGTAAATCTAGAGTGACGACTGCGACAAATTATCACAGCGTAGCTAAAGATCTCAGAACTGTAGATTGGTACTCAGTCCTCAACAAAGATAATGTCAATGAGGCAGTCGAAGAGTTTAACAAAATATTGACGAACAGTATAAAAGCAAATACTATCACACGGAAAGTAAGCCGTTCTAAACATAATCTCAAGCCTTGGATCTCGCCTGGTTTGATAAGGTGTATGAACCATCGCGATAGTCTCCACCTCAAACTTAGAAAAGATCCTAAAAATGAAATGCTTAAAATCACTTATACTCGCTACAAGAACTTCTGTAATAATCTCCTACACAAACTTAAGTCTGAATACGATAACGCTCAGTTGATGAAAAACCGGGGCAACCCAAAAGAGTTATGGAAAACCATAAAAAATATTTGTCATATTGCTCGGCCTACTTCAGACATTAATGAACTTCTTAACATGTCTCAAAACCCCCAGCAATCGGTTGATGAATGTAATGAATACTTTGTGACAGTAGGATCCAAGCTGGCTTTGAAAATCCTGAACAAAACTAGTACCACACATGAATCAGTCTGCAATCATCATACACTCGAAAGCCTGTCTGCCAACTCATTCTTCCTTGCACCGACTGACCCACAAGAAATATCAAATATTATACAAGATATTAAATCTTACAGTGCACCTGGTAGAGATGGCATTACACCACTTTTACTCAAGTATGCCAAGGACGCAATAACGGAACCTTTAGCTTACATATGTAACATTAGCATGGAATCTGGCATCTTTCCAGACTACTGGCAAACTGCTGTAGTTGTACCAATACATAAAGGTGGACCTAAATGTGTTCCAGATAACTACAGACCAATCTCTCTACTCAGTGTATTGTCAAAAGTTTTGGAAAAACTAGTCAATAAGAGACTGGTTGACTTTCTACAAAAATTTAAACTCTTATCAGACCGCCAATTTGGTTTTCAACGCGGTAAGTCAACAGAAGACGCGATTCAACTACTAACAGAAATAGTGTCTAGTCATCTGGATGGTGGACGGAGATGCATTGGAGTGTTCCTCGACCTCGCCAAAGCTTTCGACACAGTGTCAGTCCCAATTTTGCTCAAGAAGCTCGAATGCTTAGGCGTCAGAGGTAGCGCCCTTTCTTGGTTCAGAAGTTACCTGTCGAACAGACACCAGCTTGTCAGAGTGGGGGATCATACTAGCAACGAGATGCACATTGCTTTCGGAGTCCCGCAGGGCAGCATTCTTGGACCTACTCTGTTCACCGTGTACATGAACGACATTTTTAGGCTAAGCTCGCCTAACTCTGATCACATATGTTACGCTGATGATACAGTGGTCATTTTTCACGGAAGTGACTGGACATCCACCGTAAAAGCCGCTGAGGAAGGTTTGTTGGCTCTCACCCGATGGTTTGATTCAAACATACTTACTTTGAATATTAATAAAAGTAACTTTATTGCCTTTCACATCACACGTGCTACTACGCCTGATTTGCATAGAATCAAAATTCACGACATAAATTGCTCGCATCATAATAAAGATACCGAACATCATGCTATCTGCTCTTGTGCCCATATACAACGAGTTCAATGCACAAAATACTTGGGACTTATTATTGACGAAAATATTACTTTTAAAAACCATATAACATTTATCTCCAAAAAAGTACGTAAATTAATATATTTGATGAAAATCCTAAGGCCTGCTGCCAATATAGATACGAGAAAGCTTGTATACTTCTCACTTTGTCAGTCTCTTATCCAATACTGCATTGGAGTTTGGGGAGGGTCTGCAAAAACGTCTATGTTGCAGCTGGAACGAGTCCAGAGAGCGGTTTTGAAAGTAATGCTTGGTAAGCCACGCCGTCATTCTACCAATGAACTTTACAATGAAGCATCGCTCTTAACAGTGCGGCAACTTTTCATACAGCGTGCAATAGAAAACCGACATATTTATTTCTCTTCCAGTGAACTACCTAAAAGGCGTAAGCGTCCTATTAGACAGCAGCTACCTAAAATAAGGACAGTGTTTGCATCTCGTCTTCCCAAGTATGTTCATATATTTACCTACAACGCTATCTGTAGAATGGTGGATATTAAGAATCTACATGTGGTTGACGCAAATAAAAAAATCAAGAAATGGTTGCTGACTCTGTCGTATACAGAAACAGAGAGACTTGTGATGTCAAATGATTCGTAGACTCGCTACACGATTTATCCATATAGATCGTGTGGTGAATCTATGAATCATCAGAGATTTCAAAGGCACCTTGATGCAGTCCGCAGTTGCACCCCCGTGCATACTAAGTTCGCTCGGATGCACGAGTTTGAAGTTATTTTTGTTTATTTAATTTGTGACTATGTTAAAGTTCTAATAGCTATCAGAATTTCATATTTTATCCCAATCAGTCTCAGTAGTTTACAAGTGTTTAATGGTTCAGTCAGTCACGATTCCCTTTTCTTTGTACAATTAAAATTAATACTGTGTCCCTGGTAATTATTATATCAAAAATTTCCAGCAAATGAATTAAATTTTAAATACCTATGACCTATACTAGTTTCTGGGCTAATCAACGTACACGTACCTCGTCACACTCCCCAACTCACATGACAAATACACAATATTTACACTAATTATATACAAAGTACCACAGATACCACAGCTGGTAGGAATTTCAATTAAAATCGAACCTGTCACTGTAAATAATAATACACGATTTTCGATGTCTGTAGATGAAATGTTATTGTATCGATTTGGAGTAGCGATTAGTGAATATGTACAGTGTCACGCAACAAATTATAAGTAAAGCTGTAGGTTTGGGCGCCCAAGATACAGGCTATGCCTAGTTTGGGGCCCGTTGCATAATAATTAAATTTATTAGGTTACTTTAATTTTATAGAATATGTTTCTGTTATTTGTATATTTTGTGTTTCTGGGAATAAATGATTACTTACTTACTTACATTTGAGCAATCCACTAGCTATTGGTAGCCTATAGATAACTCAAATGTTCTTACCCGCTACCGGCTGGCAGTGTGCCCAGAATGCTAGGAGCATTGCCACGTTGAATGGCAATGCTGATTCGTTGAGCCAAATATATGCCAGCATTTTGGTCACGCGTCGCATTGAAAAATTTAAAATTGATTAACAAAACCAAGAGAAAGGGACATCCAGAATAAACTTATTCAGAATAAATAATGTATATCCAGAATAAATATTCTGGATACGTCATTTCGGCTGAAATACATGTGCAGGGTCGAGTGCCTTGGTAGTACCGGCCTTGAATAGTCCATACTCCTCTATCTCTTCCCGCGAGTGCCATAAGAGTCGGCTAAGGGATCACGTACCAGAAGGTGGGCAGCAGTGCCTTCTGAGGATCGGAAATCATATTGCGCTCGCCAAACTAGATAATAAATAATATCCAGAATAAACTGTCTGGATACACATAACACTACATATAAATAACAAAAACAAATCAAATAAAAAATAATATCGCTAATTACAATATAAACAATACATAAAAAGCAAGAAAATTATACAAAGATGCATAGGTTTGATTATTAATTCGTTTCAATTCTCACTTAATATTTAAGCTACGCTAGGATGTCGGCGGGGAGCCCTCCGCGTAATCGGAGTTTGTCACCTCTACGTCACGCCTTCGAACGCAATTCTTTTGTTTTTTAACAAGTTTATTAGATATGATCCTTTATTAAAGAAAGAAAGAAGAAAGAAAGAAAGATATACGTTTATTCGTGACATAAGCAACACCACAACAGTAAAAAAATATAAAAACACACAGTAATACTATAAACATATAAATACATACAAGTAATAACATATAGCATATAACATATAGCTTTAACTAAATCTCCGTTGTAGTGTTGCGCGATGGAAGGGAATGGGTTCCCACTCAGCATTATGCTAAGGTTGGATCACCGTCGCGCTGATTTTCATTAGGAACTCAGACTGGCATCACGAACGTACATGTTACTAATAGTTTATTTACCATTAGGTGATTATATCGACTACGAGCGCATAATGTATGTACGAGTAAAAGTTAATTTATGTATAAAAGCACTGGTTTTTAAATACAAGCCCCTCTAAAGTGGAATGCGCAGATTGTGCTACATGGGAATAAAAAAATAATTAAAAAATGAACAACAAATAAAAAGCATCAAATATTAAATAAAGGCAACCTAGTAAGGGCTTGCTAAAACGCAGCATTGCTGCTATAATATCTATGGTCACCCTGGCGCCACTAATACTATAAATAATTTTAATTTCAAAGACTACAACGGGTGGCGAAATTATTGTTACAGTGTAAGAAAGATATTGGACAGCCTCAGGTGTCGATAGGTACAATGTAGAAGGAAATAGTGATGTTACTTTGTGAAAGTAACATCACTGACGTATCTTTTTGGCTAAATTGTGATTGAAGCTTTTCTTATACTCGCTCCATTTTGCAACAATGTTACGTAATCTTGCACATTGCATTTTCTTGTTGTGTACCGATATGTTGCTGGCAAAGAATTGAAATAAAAATGGTAGCTTGTGAACGAAATAATATTTTAAGCATATAACTGGAAATAGGAGGAAAAATACTAATAAAATATGACACGGAGCAAGGTATTTGTATAATGTATGTGCAGTTTTATTTATAATAATATATACGCTGCTGCCGTAAGTATTTCGGGTAATACAAAATAATAGAATTCTGCGTCTAAACGTACGTAAGTAGGCCATAAAAATCTTTACAGTTTGACCAGACTCAAGTATTTATCGAATCCACGTCAAGCAGTCAAGAGACGTACTCAAATTAAAAATCGAGTAGTCTGTGTATGTGAATGACCACTGACACTTGAAGGTAAGTGATTTTGTGGTCGAAGGAATTGGACTTATTTACTTTTTTTTATAGACTCCTTTTTTATTTTTAGACTTATTGACTTATAGACCTGGAATGTTTACTAGCTAACAAGGGCTGCTACCTGAGACCTCTGTGTGTTTGGTGGCAGTTTTTCAAAGTTGAGGGAGGTAGCCATTTAGATAAGTACTAGAAAGTACCCCCTACCACCAAACTGTACATTTGATAATAGTGTTGCTTTCGCCAGAAGCTCAAGGCGTTGATAAAAGCAGCTGTAGCCGTCAAACTAACGAGCGATACGCTACGCTATGCTACAGTACGCTACTCTATGCTACGGTACGCTACGCAGTGCTACAGTACGCTACGCTATGCTACAGTTCGATACTCTATGCTACGGTACGCTACGCTATGCTACGGTACGCTACGCTGTGCTATGCTATGCTATAATTTTTGCCATCGTTTTATTATGAGATTACTCTTTAATTAAAATGTTAATGTGCTGCCGTAAGAACTACGGCAACACATTAACGTAACTTATAATGTAAATTAAAATGTTGTAATGCAACTAAGGCAGGCTGGAGGTTTGCTTAAATTCAATTTTTCTAAATATATTGACCAGTATGTTACAATACTCTCCTTCAATAATGTGTTGTGTCAACTCCATAGATCAGGCTATACTTTGTGCATGCTTATTGTGTGCATAATTATGCTGTGCATAATTACGCTGTGCATAATTATGCTGTGCATAATTACGCTGTGCATAATTACGCACTCCAGATGAGAATTTGCGGAAGGCATCACTTTACTGACTATTACAGCAGAAATAAGTGATCTTTCATCTTTAAGACGGTCGCCATGGCTCAGTGAAATGACATTTTGTGCGGGGCCTTGGGTTTGATTCCCTGTAGGGGCAAACATTTATGAGTAACGTTTATAAACATTGATGAGCATTCTGTTTGTCTCGGGACTTGGTTGTTTGTGTGCTGTGAGCCCAAATTCATGTATGCCGCTAAAAATTTCATACAAACTGCTGTATAATTCATATATTAACGAAAACGCAGCACACAGAATATCCAAATGCAAGAAAGCAGTAAAATGAACTCGTATTTCCAACTTTGTAATACGATAATGCATCCTAGTTTAAGAGCCCATCGTGAAATCGGTTATATGATCCAGGTTTAAATGTTTAAGCCATTTTAAAAGTTTCGCAGGTAAGGTTTGGTTGGTTTAGGAATATTAAATAGCTGCGGGAAACAATTGAAACTTAATTGGCCTACATTGTTATTAAATCAAACGGGGCTTAATCACGAGAAAAACATTTAGTAATTTATTTACCTCGACGTTTCGACCAAGTTGCATTGGTCGTGGTCACGAGAAGAATGTGTTCGAATCGCGAAAGTCTCAAAATTTTAATTGGACTATTCTGTCACATTATAAAGTGACTAAAAGCACAGTCACTTTAGGTGCAACGTTACTAAACTGTTTTATTGTTCCTGAGATTTCTACTTAGTTTTGAACGGGACATGAATTAGCAAAGTTCTAATGTAGGTTTGTATAACCGCAAAATATATAATATTTAGAGGCTAGAAGATCCGTAAAAGAACAAAAGTGACTATAATAGTCCCATAGCATGCTTGGCTCACAATGGCTGATATTGACAGCTTTGCTAGTCCGATATTTATACTTCGTCCGTAATAAATCAATCTTGATACAAATCTAGATTCAGTAACGCGGCACGCAATTCGTAACAGACTTAATAAAAGAGGAGATTCTCAATTCGACCCAGTGTTTATATTTTATTTTTTATGTTTGTTAGTTCAGAACTTTCGACTGGATGAACCGATTTTTTTTAATGCTGGTGCTTCCGTTTGGTCCCCTTCATATCCCAACTTCACTAAAATCAGTCAAGCGGTATTTTTAGTTACAAGGCCAATAACTGAAAAGTTTAACGTCTACTTGAGCGGCTTCCTAATTGATGATGAAGAAATCGGTGATGTGTCAAATAACTTGTCAAAGTCGGTACCATGCGTACGACGGTCGCCGTGGCGCAGTGTACAGTGTCAGTAATATGACTTCTGTGTCTCCGAGACCCTGGGTTCGAATCCTGGTAGGGGCAAAGATTTGTGCGATGAGTCTACACTCGTCTACACACATCAACATCTACATGTTTGTCCCGGGTCTTGGGTGTTTGTGTGTGTCCATGCCTCCCACGACACAGGGAGGGGAGGGGGGCTTGAGTGTAATAAACAAATAAAATATTTTTATGATAGTCGGGTCCATTAATTGGAAAAAAAAAATTACCAAGTAATCCTTTTTTTGGCGTCGATTAAAAAGGTCTTTCAATCTCAAATGTTTTAAAAATGATTGATGATCGCAAATATTTCCGACACTTTTTGGCAGATGGTTATATACTAATGGAGCCATACAAAGTAAACTTTATAATGAGCCTAGTTTTCTAGTTTTATTTTAATTCATCGAAATCATTAAGCATATATATATCCTACTAATATTAAAAATGCGAAAGTATGTGCCTATGTGTGTATGTTTGTTACCTCTTCACGCTCAAACGGCTGCACTGATTTCAATGAAATTTTTTATGGAGATAGCTTATATCCTGCATTAACACATAGGCTTATTTTCAACATCACCATCATCACCGTTTTCATCACCACGCGGGTACAACCGCGGGGCGCAACTTGTATATGTATACCACCTGATTGGCCCCGGGCCCTGTGTTATGTTTGCTCACATAGTTTGTTAGCAACAAACGCTGGAGAATACGATATCAGCGTTGCTGACATTAAATTATTGCTCGTTTTGTATGTTCATTGGTCTGTTTATTTGTACAAAAAAGATGGCTGAAGCGGAATTTATATCTATCAGACGTTCTGATGTTATTGTTTTTTTGAATAATTTTATATCTGTTGCGTTCGTTACGATATGGTCGAAGATGTTATCATACCAAGACCTAATACGTTTAGCAGCACTGCTACTCTCAAGAACTGCTGCCTGAGCACGCTATGTGTTTAATGGAAGTTTTCAAAGTTGAGGTTGATAAAGACAGGTGGGTACTTGAAGTACCTTATCACTATGCTGGGAACATGATAATGGTGGTAACCTTCAGCGGAAGATCAAGCTGTATATGGCGATCAAACCAGGACGTCAGTGTAACAATCAAAGCTCCCACCGCTCTGAGCCATCATCGCGATGGTGAAACTAAGGACTGGAAATATGGTCTTTAACTATCTATGGGCCTCATCGGAAGCCAACCTCAAGGTCGCACAACAAGTTATGGACGAAGCTATAATTGGCTTAGGCTTAGCTATGGTTTTTTTACGATATCGAATCAGAATTGAGAAGACCCGTAGAAGAACGAAAGCCACCGACATAGCTCAGCGGATTAGCAAGTTGAAGTGGCAGTGGCACATAACTCGAAGAACTGATAGCCAACAATAGGTCGAAGTGTTTTCATATTCTTTGTGAACATTTTTAGTGCACTAGAATATTCTCTATTTAAGTATAAATCTGTATATGTCATTGCCTTACAACTTTTTTGCTGAGCCATAAATCTTTGAAGCATTTATAGTTCAGCGGTGAGAGTGTAGGCTGTAAAACTGACAGTCACTAGTTCGATCCCAACCAACGGCTTGTGCTGCAGGTGAAGGTAACACCGTTATCAGATTCCCAGCATTATGGCAGGCTACATTCGAATACCCGCCTGGCTAGCTACCACCCTCAAGCTTGGAAAACTGTCACCAAAAACATAGTGTGTTCAGGCAGCACTCCTTGAGAGCCAGTAAGCATTCTAAATCTAGCATGATAACATCTTCGACCACATCGTCACTGAGCATCAAGTAAGATATTAGTCAAATGCTAGATAGACTGACTGCTGCAACACAGCTAACGCTAAAGCAGCAGGCAGGGCCACCTATGCTATTATGTACGAAGTTTTATAACAATAAAGAATTTTGTATTTGTATTTGTATTGGATCTATAGTATATAAAAAAATCCTCCCGATGTTTGATATAGAAGGCGACAGACAAGCATAGCCGCGGATTCGACTATAGTTTCGCTAATGAAGCTGGCCTAGATGCCGTTGTTTGTTGCCAGTATTTGGCTGTCTGAATGCTAATGATACAATGCATCGCTAGGGAATTGTCGATGAGAGTATTTATTTGCTAGGAATAATTAGATTGATTTGGCTTCAGGCCTTTTCTTGTTGATCAAAATTGCTTACACAGTTAAGAGTAGATAATTTTTTTTTTATTTCAATACTGTGCGATTTAACCGATCGTTTTTGCTATACACCTATAAAATATGGAACAACCTTACTTCCTCGGTATTCCTGAGTTACTACAATGGGGTTTCTTCGAAATGAGAGTTATCAGTCTTAAAAAGGATTGGCTACGTATCGTAATGCCCCGAATTACGGATGATAGACGATGATGATCTTTTACCGTCAGGCGGCTCAGCTTTCTAGTATGCTAGTTTAAAAAAAAACAGTATTTGCTTGCAAAATGTTGGAAAACCTTTAATAGAGAAAATTAAAAGTTAAACTTATTCCTTCACAGCTCAGTGTCCTATACAGTCTATTGGATTTTAAAATAAAATAAAAATACTGTATAATAAGTTCATCCAAATTCCAACCTTGCATACCAGTAGGTTCCCTAGGGATAGGGGTTGTACACAATAGAAGCACTTGGCAGCCCTTGTGCTAGTAATGATCACATTTGTTCTTTAGTAAGGGGTCATGTACTTTAGTTAGGGTGCTTTGGAATGGGTTTAATTTCTCATGTATTGATTTAATGGCACGTACAGAGATGAAAATAGACGATTACAGTTAAAGTGTAGTTTCTTGTATTCGGATCGCTGTTGGTGAAAATCCTTCCTACTAATACTATTAATGCAAAAGTTTGTGTGTATGTGTATGTGTGTATCGGTATATATACACGATGACATTTGGTATGGAAATGTTTAAACCCTGAATTAACACATAGGCTACAGCTTCTATCCCAAAAAAAGTATAGTTCCCGTGAGATAATTGAGGTTGCGGAAAAACAGTAATCTACGCGGTTGAAGCCGCAGGGCGCTACTAGTGTGTAATAACGACGAAATATCGTTGAGAATGCGTACTATTGTGTGGCCTTATAGATTTGTTTTAAAAAAAACAACTTTTCACACACACCAGTAATAAGCAGTTTCCACTGCAGCGGAATTTCTCTAACACATACGTCGTTCCTAAAGCTCTGGACCCCAGTTTTTTGAACCTATAAAACACCGATTCAGTTTTCGCGTCTAATTTCAGAGGCCATTATGCTCTCCCCAGATCCACCGAACGGCAGAATTTATGATAATGTTCTATTCAATGGTATTCAGTAAAGAAAAGCGGTTTGTATGTCTGTGTGTATTTTTTTTAACAAGAATGGATAATAAGGTGATAATGAGTATATCAAAGAAAGCTTGAAAGTAGCACCAGTGAATGGTAAGTTCATGTTCAAAGACCTGTATATTTAGTATTAAAAAAATAGGACTGAGGACGAGTCGATGATTTTTTAAGCTATTGCATAGCTTCTATCGCGGGCCTTGAGCGTGGAGACCGAATGCCGAAATTCCGTAACGAAAATAACCTAACACTCCCCACTCCGACCGGCACAGCGGTGATACTTTTTAGTTTTGCCATCTATCGATGAATAGCAGAACTTTTAATGACTTTTTTGAAATATCACGCTTGTCTGTTTAGTTCAGCAACTCGCCTCTCGGTGGCATTGGTTGTATCGGCTTTACTTTATAAGTTATTAATATATTAATTGCATAAGTTGATGAAAATGCTATGCAATTTACCGCGGCAGTCCCCGAGTGTCACACGTCTTTTTCTTTTAAAAAATTCCACTACTAACAAGCGTAACTTATATACGTACTATCGTTTCCTTACAAAGTTTAACTTTTAGAACACCGCAAGCAAAAACAGACATAGAAAAAATACTCAAATATCCATTGACACGCTCACGCCCATCGGTTTGTAATAGTTCGAGACAAAAATGTTCTCTTTCTGGCAACAAGTTCCAGAAAGCAAACCCTAGTATCTCATAACATTAAACCAAACCGGCTTCCCGGCTAAGTTGACACCACGATTCAGGACTCCTTATCGAGTATGGCTTGATGAGAGTTACGAGGCTCGATTCCATGGTTGAACTGTTATAGGCAAATGGGCAAATTACAAATGTTAGCGACTGATTGTTAACTGGGGAACTAGCACTTTTAAAATGTTTAATTTAGTTACAATTTAATAAAATGTATCTTGTGTTCTTTTACATTTAGGTATGTATTTGTTATTTTTTATCGACGCCTATAATAAGTGAACCACTTTTATGATTTTGTGTTTTGTAACATAATTACATAGTTTTAGAAATCAAATCAAAGCAAACCCCATATTGACACTATTTAAATTGATTCTGAAAACTATCGCGAGTTCTTCTATAATTGTAATCTAAGTCCAACCGACTAGGACTCACGTGGTAAATACTAAAAAATTAGTCCAGATGAACTGAAAATAGGTTCAAAACTGGTCGGAGAGTAATTTTCCAGTATTAACCACGTGAGTCCTAGTCGGCTTGTTAGATTACAACTATTTAAATTTTGACAATTGTGTGTGTGTTGCACGGTAAACTATAATTGATACCAAAATGCATTTTTGCAGTATATATTTAAAATCTCAAATGGCTAAGCCAGCCTTCGTAATATTGTAATATATTATAAGCATCTGCACGCCCCTATTTCCTCATTTTTGATGTATCAGTTAGTTTTATTTACATGATAAGATGGTTAAATTTTTATTTTCATGAATTACAACTTTAATAATTCAATTTATTATAATCTAATAGCGCCAAGTCTGCTTCAAACAAGGTTGCTAAATTTAATCTAAAACCACAATACTATTATTAACTACAGTTCAAGGAAAAGATTACTACCTCCATACCTCATAGCAAACAATCATTGTATCGTATTTAAATGCACCATGGGCACTATTGCGAGTCGCCAAATCTAACAGATAATTTCAAGGTACAACGAATGGGTTCGAAATCAGTCATTAGTAGGTCTATTGTCGCTTTCTTTTCGACGTCCTTTCATAATTATTATTTATGTACAAGGTATGTAACCTAGATACGATTAGTGAAATTGTTCGAAAACAGTCACAAACAACTTCGTAGTAAATTGCCCTGTTAACAGAGTCGACTCAGAATCACATTATACCCGCCTCGGGTCTGTCACCTGACTTTCATTTTGAGTGTTGCTAGCTCTTTGCTCAGAATGAAAACTCGGGAGATTTTACAGTTACTCTAACTAAAGTGTAAAATCTCCCGTACCATTACACTTTACTTTATAGGTATTTATTTAAGAGGTCCTTTCGTTTTAACATTTTGCTGATGGTGATAAAAATCATTGTTAAACCATTATAAACAAACAAGCTAGTTGGTTACCTGGCAAGCGCAGGAATTGCAATTTGCACCTATCTATGGGTATTACGTAATTAACCTACGTGTACATTTTTAGATCAGCCATAATTAAACCATTTCATCACCAAATACAATCAACGTTTTTAGATCAGCAAAGAGAAGTTTTTTAAATTGATGTTTTTTTTAATTGGATTAATAATTAAACCATTTCATCACCAAATACACATAAATTTAAAAAACTTTGTGCGAATATGTCGACAACAAACTTGAAAATCTCTGTTATAAAGCATTGTCCTGTCTTATGTGGCAAAGCAAGAAAATTCTTTAAAATTCTATATACGTACTATAAATAATAACAAGTGTTAAATACTTTTGGCCATATCATACCTTGTATAGATTCGTCAACCTTTCGATCTCTTCAACCTCGAGTATCCCAATTTACTTGATAGTCGGAGACGGTGTGGTCGAGGTAGTTGAAGAATCGTGCTTAACACACAGTTAGATATTTTTTGTATCCTACCGCAGTAAACAAAAAGAACAAATGACTGAATGCATAAACATATCTTTCTTCTTCATCTTCAATTTATGCTATTGCTTTTAAACGCTATCTAGCGTTTTTCTGCCACTGTCAAATTATGGCCATATGAACAAATGCCTGGTATAAGAAAATAAAACTATAACTGTTATATTAAATGACTTAGATAGATATACAGAATATAATAATTTAAATTATTATATCTACAAACCAACATTATTAGACTTAATAAAATTACACAAAATATAAACAAATGGAATAAAAATTAAAGACAGTAGATATTTGAAATTAACAGAGCGAGGGATTTCAAGACTTAAAACAAGATCTTTTTATATTGATTATAATAGCTTAAAACCATCTCGATTACGTCACGTTTGTTGTTTGATAGCTCTACCAAAAAACCGCATCAAAATCGGTCCATTCGTTTAAGAGCTACGATGCCAAGGACAGACACAAAGCTTATAACACGCAACTTTTTGCATCGGGGGTTATAATCAATCATCCCTCTAAAAAAGTAATAAAGTAAAAAAAAACTAATGAGTAATGAGTTCAATGACTATTTTCTACATAAAACCTACTTTCTTTACTTTTCAAAACATCTCTTATTTTCATAATATTTTCAATTTTAACCGACAACGAAAGTGGTGCTTTCGAAGGTGAACATAAACCCTTACCTAGCAACATTAACACACCTGGGGAGGTACTAGGAGGGCAATAAATATGCTAATTTTACCATTCTCTTCGCCTCTTAAGCAAAAAATACTACTTCAATATCGAACTTTATGATTTTCGGTTATACGATCTAGGAAATTATTACACCATAGCAGCTTGCTATGATGCGAATAATTTTTTTTGTACAATATTATTATGTTTAAAGTACAGTTCACAATTATACTCGAAAGTTCATGTAACTTGTGTCCTTTTGGAACAGAATACGAAAACGGAGTAATGCAATCTTGAAGTCGTTATAAAAAAATCTTTGTTGCCCGATTTTGAGATTTTGGGCTCCAATTCACCAGAATTGAAATCACAAATGACTTGTTTTATATCAATTTTAATTTTATTTATTTTTTGTATATATAACTAATGCACTTTTATTAGCTTTAGTTTGTTAATTTTAACCATTAGTCAATAATGCATGGGTTCTTTCGATTACAGTACAAGTATTTATTTTTTTAGTTAAAGAAGAAGAATGAATTTATATATATATTATATTTTATATTCTTGAATTATAATCTGGCATAAAAATGTTAACAAATTAATTATTTTATTTTGAATAATTGAATAGTTTAATGAAACAATGTGTATCTTGATTTATTTGTTTGTGTTCACTTTAGAACTTTAGAACTACTGGGCCCTAAGTTCTCTGACATTGAACTTAACATTGAAACTAGGCA
Organism: Apeira syringaria; assembly: GCA_934044485.1. Taxonomy (NCBI): domain Eukaryota; kingdom Metazoa; phylum Arthropoda; class Insecta; order Lepidoptera; family Geometridae; genus Apeira; species Apeira syringaria. The sequence continues at coordinate 5,468,734 of OW203658.1, read as the reverse complement.
TTCCTCATAATATATATTATATAGCTACGCACCGTGGTTTCAGCCGCATGGACTACGTTCTACCATAAGTATCCCACGGGAACCGTACATTTTCCGGAGATAAAGAGTATCCTATGTGTTATTTCAGACATCTTCAGTCCAAATTTCTTGCAACGCCATTTCTGCTTGAAAGAGTAACAAACATACAAACGACAGACAAACTTTTGCATATATAGTATTAGTATGATATAGCATAATAAAATGATAAATTAAATTTAAAAATGCGAGTAAATTTTTCTTGTGTTTTATTATCTCTGAAATTTCTAGAGCTAAACCTGTTACATCACGGCAAAGCGCTCTTAAATTAATTTTCTCTGCGAATTTAAAATCCTCTGGCTTTGCTAATTACTTTAGACCGAGTGCATAACGTTGCGTTATTATTGCGTTAGCTTATTATTTACTTTAAAATAAGTGTTTTTATTCAGGCTTGGATTTTCTTTTTAAATTTAGCTGTCAAACAAACACTTGATGGTTAGTGACAATGCGGTCGTAGATGGAATCACGATAGAATCAAATAAATTAAATCTTAAGGGAGACACAACAAAAATGCCAAAAAACGTTGTAATAATTCTTCTGGCATACTCTTGAACTCGAGAACTTGAGTTTTATTCTTAATCCGAAATAAATAATCCGAATCAATTCCAATCTCATTCAACGTCACACTCAAATACAAAGTTAGTTCCCCAAATATGTGTAATCTCGATCCAACGTACGATTTTAAAATGTCAATGAGTCTTCAAGTTACGAGTGAATTCATGAGAACCTTATAGGTTTGCGTGCTCCATCTTAGACCGCATCAATATTTAAGAACAAGTGAGACAGTTGTCAAACGCACCACAAAAAAAAACGACAGTATTCAGAGGGTTCCAAAGTCTTACTGCTGTCAACCCTTCGAGAATGCTCTAAGCGTCAGTCATGATACCTGTACAATTGCCCTCACGATCCTCAGCATAGACGTCAGTGTAACGCCAAGAAGCTCTCCAGTTGGTGAACGGAATGCGAAAATCACGGAAAGTAATAATAATAAATAAAATAAATAAAATAGCATAGTTTTTTTTTTTTTTTTTTTTACTAGAAATATATATATTTATAACCTCGTTTAAATTAATCGGGCGTCCATGAAAGGATATAGGCCTCCTCCATGTTGGTCCAGGTCTTTCGGTCTCTAGTTGATCTCGGCCATGCTATTCCTGCGATCTCGACTATATCGTCTCGCCATCTTTTTCTTTGTCGACCTCTTGATCGTGTACCGTCCCTGGGATACCAGTGCAGGATTCTTTCGCTCCATCTGGTGTCCGTGCTCCGGGCGATATGTCCTGCCCACTTCCATTTTAGTCTGCAGAGGGTCGTTACAGCGTCTATGAGCTTAGTTTTGCGTCTTATGTCTACGTTTCTAACTCTGTTCATAAGTGTGATCCCCAACATAGAACGCTCTGCTGCTCTCTGGAATTTGGCTATTTTTGACACAAGGTTTTTGGTTAATGCCCAAGTTTGACAACCATAGAGTAGAGTCGGCAAGACAGTGTTATCCATTAATCGTTTTTTGAGGTATAATGGGATCCGACTCTTAAATACGTCTTTATTAGCCCAGTATTTTCTCCATGCCATAGCTATCCTCCGGTCTACTTCTTTGGCTGTAGAGTCATGGAACGATATAAGTTGACCTAGATATACATATTCATTTACATACTCTATGATGATATTATCCAGTTTTATTGGTGTCTGAATCCCGTTTGTCATAATCTTTGTTTTGCTCAGGTTCATGTTAAGGCCTATTTTTCTGCTCTCTATGTCTAGTGCATTAAGCATGCGTTCCAACTCTTTGTGCCCTTCAGCTAGGATTACGATATCATCCGCGAAGCGTAGGTGTGTAAGTCGTTCTCCATTGATGTTTATACCACACGTTGACCAGTCGATTTTTCGGAACATTGTCTCTAGGATAGCTGTAAACAATTTTGGCGATATAGGGTCTCCTTGTTTTATTCCTTTTTTGAGCTCAAACGGGGGACCCATAGTTTCGGTTTTTATTTTAGCATAGCAAATACTATAAATGAAAATGGAAAGTAAGGGTAAGTTCAATTTAACTCCGTTTTGCAGTGAACGGACACGCTTCTGTCTTAGTGGTTCTGACCTTGACTAGATTTGCATGGCCCCATCCGGAGACTTCTTTCAGAGCAAAGTTGAATTAATATTTTTTTATTTATTTAACTCAAACCCCGCACTAGGATTCCTCCGTGAGGCATGGAGACACACAATCAAAACACACAAACAACCAAGACCCAGGAAAAACACATACACTCATCGCAATGTTTGCCCTTGTTGGGATTTGAACCCAGGACCCAGACAGACCAGAGACGGCCACGACAACCGTAAAACAGTCAACCATGAGACGTTGCCCTCGCGTGTAATTTATCAGGTCGCTTTGTACGTAAGACAAAAAATTGGTGATTATTACAGCTGAAACACCCATACAGTACCTTCGGCAGACACAGGCTATCATTCGTATTTCGGAGACTGAATCTATCAGTTAAACTACCGTGAGACAAGAAAGAGAAGAAGAAGAAGAAAAAAAAAAGAAAAAAAAAAAAGACACTGAAATTTAAAATAACTTGTCTGTTTCTGTTACCAGCACACCCAACGTTAAGTTATTTATTACGTCACGAAAGAGCTAGCTCGTCGAAAAATCATACTATTCGGTAGACGAACTAATAAATAAAGAAACGTTAACAGTAGTAAGTTTAAGATGTATTGCTATTTCTATAAACGTGATTATACTAGCGGTCCGCCCCGGCTTCGCACGGTACCATAATAGAAGTGTTAGTAGTGACGCCTTTTTGTTTCTTGCCTAAAAATAAATAAATAAATAATAGCCTATCTTACTCAGCGATAAGGTAAAAATATACTGGTAAAGAATTTTTATAATCGGTTTAGTAGTTTTTGAGTTTATATAAACATAAAAATCTTTATAATATTAGTGTAGATGTTACAATAATAAGATTACCTAATTTGTCTCATACATTTCTAATGTAATATTAAGATTTCAATTTTTAATATTATTTCATTCCTATTAATTAAATTGACATTGATTATACTTTCAATAATGTATTTACTATATTTATTGAATTGTTCATTATATAATTATGAATAAAAACGTTTATCTGTTTACACGCATCTTTTTAAAAAAAAGATTATTGGATGTGCTCCAGGGGAAACATTTAATTGTTAATACAAACTTAATACGACTACTTTGATGCAAATATATTGGGCTACAAGCAAAAGTTCTTTGTTTTGTACGTAATTGTGAACAATTGCGGAACCCTAACAACGGCAAGGCATATTCAGGAGGCAGCGACGCGGAAAGATAAAATTTGCATATACATTAACAAACTTTATTTCAATTAAACAGAGTATCTTTTAGCAAAAATCAATACCTTTTAACCAAATGGCATTCAATTTGCGTACAAACGATGTTTGTATTATAGCAAAGTTAAACTCATGCGGAAGGAAGTGAGTGTTATCTTGAACTAATTTGTGCTGTTGGGTACATTGTTTCTCCTATGAAAGATAAGGAGAAATATAAGTAGTAGAATAATAAATAATAATAATATTCATGACACTCACAACATCATTATTATATATTCTGTATTGTTTTTGTATGTATCTCTTGTGTAATGTGTGTTGTGAGTGTCTTGAATAAATGTGGTTTCTTTCTTTCTTTCTTTCTTTAATAAGTTCATTATCAAAAATACTATAATCTTTATTTTTTTAATTATTACTTTGAGTCTTTATCTTGAACAAAGATGTTACAAATAAATTATAAATTAATTAATTATTAACGTTGGGCCCATGGAGACCGGGAGCTCATCGGATTTTTCAAAACTTACCAGAGGGTTTGTTCGATGCGACGCGTGATTAAAATGCTGGCACATATTTGGCTCAACGGATCAGCATTGCAATTCAACGTAGCAATGCTGCTAGCATTCTGGGCATGCTGCCAACTGATAGCGGGCTAGGGTATTTGAGTTATCCATAGGCTGACAGTAGCTAGTGGATTGCTCAAATCTTATTGTAGTTTTTTTTTTATATATATTATCATTCACACAAGGTCTTCAGGTCCTAAACTAGGCAGAGCCTGTACTATGGTAACCTGATGACTGATATATATACTTATATACATTGCTATTAAGTTGCTGCAGTATTGTAATTAGTTATTAGTATTTTATTTTAATACAGGCATCGGCCCCTTTACATAGATTATAATATGTAATATATTACTATGTCATACATTTGCTATTCAATGTGGTAAGACTAGTAGTATTTTGGATACTTTGCCCACCGGTAGCGGTAAAATAAACTAGTTTAGTATTTCGTTATTAAGACTGACGTGGTTTTGACACATTATAAATGTATAAAACACGGGAGTTACTCACGTAATAAGTCCGACTATAGTTTCGACCACATTCAGTGTTTTATTTAGCCGTTATTTAGTTAAAAGTTAACCACTAATCGATAGAAATGATCTTTAACGCTCCTGTATAAGTTACGTGAAAATATTTTCTTTGCTTAGGGCACACGGCGTATTATGAAAGCGGTAACACGCTAGAATTTAAAAAAAAACCTTTGTCCGTAAAAGCTCATTTGTAACACAAATCTTTCACGAGATTCCTAACCAGTAGTTAAATGGACTAATCGAGTAAGAACTAGTTATGCTGACTTCACTACAGATTTTATAAAAGAAAAAAACGAAAAATAAGTGAGGCATTTGAATTGATGTAAACGCAATCTGCTTTTTAGTCATCTACAGTGCTTTAAGCGTGCGTCATCAGCGCCTTAAGAATACGACGTCTGTCCTTACACATTTTGCGTACACAGTTTTAATGTAGTTAGCTTTTTCAGTTCCCGGATATAATATACTAGCTGGCTCGACATACTTTGTCAAGTCTTAACAAACTATCAAACAACTAACAGTTATGTCGACCCCATAAGGTAACATTAAAAAAGTTTATTTTGTTAAAAGCAATAAGAAAGTTAATATGGCCATTTGGTTTTTTTTATCTACGAAATTTGCGCGCAACGTGCTTATCTTTTTTTTTTCATAAGAATCTTCGCCTGAAAATAACAAACACAACCAAAAGAGAATTAGCGAAATTGGTACAGCCGGTCGTGCGCGATGTCGTGACCAAGTGAAATAGGGATTCATTTATATACATTTATATATGACGTATCCTACTAGCTTAATCAGCCGTTTAATTAACAGCCTAACCTCTTTACTAAACAGCACCTTTCAACTAACAGCCTGAATGATATTTAGCCATTTGATTAAGCAGTTAGGCAAATGGCTTGGATCGATGACGTTTCATTTCTTGCCTAGCCCTATAAATAAAGCCCTAAAACGATAAACTAAAAGCTCAGGTGGTCATGAGTTCTGGACAGCGAAGGACAGTATTTTAAAAATTAAATAATCTTCATTTGCAGTTGTCATAATAACATATTTGCTCATCCAGTTATAATCCGTAACAGTAATATGTTACATTTGAAATTTAATATATTTCCATAAAGAATTTCTTATGACAGATGTTATATATTTTTATTTCTGTCACATGGTCACCTTTTTTGCAAATAGCCAGCCAACTTGTTAAATGTTGTAACAAACGTTACGGCTGATTATCATTCAGGCCGTTAGTTGAACGGCGTTGTACACAGGCTAGGCTGTTAATTAAATGGCTGATTAAGCTAGTTGGCTGCGATATAATTATTATATTATTATACAGATGTCAAACTGATTCCTTCATCATATCCGGAGTTTATAACAATGAACAAAGTGATAAGTGCCATTCGAGACATTCCCTCAAGTTTGTTGAAGATCTCTTGTATTGTAAGTAGAGTGTTTGGAAACTCGGCGGTACTTGGGATTGTTCTCGCTAATTCACAAGAGCACAGTGAGTTGTTTAATGTTAAAGTGTAGAGGAGTGAACTCTGGAGTGATACGTACGATATTTGAATTTCGACTTATACTAACTATAGTATAAGTCGAAATTCAAATATAGTAGACATAAAAATTAAACAACTTGAAGCGGTTCTAATCAGGTAAAATTATACTTGAAACTCAGAAGCGATGAGAGCTCAGCGGTGAGAGCGTTGCCTGTTAAGCTGACAGACGCTGGTTCATTTCCCACCAACAGCTTCAGTTTTCAGTTAAAGCAACACATCAAATTCCAGGGTATTACAGGGTACTTTTGAGTACCTGGCCTGTTCAAGTACCACCTTCAAGTTTGAAAGCGGTCACACGATGTGTTTGGGTAGCAGCCGAGAGCTTGTCATCAAGTGAGTTAGTGCTCAAACGCAATATCTATAAAAGTACTTATATTTAAAAACATCATCACTGAAACGTGTTTGTAACGTTAGGATCAAAATTTTAAATATGTTGTCGTAATATATATTTTTGGAGAAATATTCCCGTCTATCCCCATGATCATGTCCCCACATGGGGACTAACGGTAAAAAAATACCGTCTCTCCCCCAACGATCGATTGGGGGACAGACGGTACATGGTGAAATAAGTTGCTCAATAAACAAAGAACTGCTGATTAGATCTGAGTGACATTTTGCATAAAGATAGATTATTATAGTACATATGCTACATTACCTATTTCCGACAAAGTTAAGAGATACCTTCAGGAAAACCTAGTCCACGCGGATAAAAACGTAACAGAAAAGCAGTGCTACTGTTACTTTTATAATATTGTTAGGTTTTTGTTGTACCCCAGAAGAATGATAATTTTTTTGGAAATAAAAATGAGTCTTTATGTTAATCCAGGTAGAAATAAAGACATTTAATAAAAATGATTTATTTCGTAACAGTCATGCAATAATAAAGTGAAACACGGAGTCAATGTAGATACATTAAAACATTTCTAAGTAAACACACACACAAACATATACATAAACACAAACTTTCGCATTTATAATATTAATGTGATTTAAGTATGCCCTTAATGTATGCAACATCCGTTACTGTGAAATGCAAATGAACACCACACACGTACAAGTTTATAAAGTGATGTCTTGTAAATTAGTGAAACAATGCCAAAGTTTCCGTGGAAGGAAACTCTGTACGTACATCAACTGAGTCGACACACTTGGCGACGCGATGTACTCAACTCCGGTAAAAGTACGTAAGTAATGGCCCATGCACACGGCGTATTTTTACCTGTTCCTCTCTAATCTACTCAACAAATCCATTGGTGGATTTATTTTTATATTTATTCCACATTTTGTTCCATCTGAATCCATCGATGTACTTGATTCCAATTTTTGTTCCATGTGAATCCATCGATTTATTTGATTCTACTTTTTGTTTCATGTGAATCCATCGATGTTTTTAATTCCACATTTTGTTTCATATGAATCCATCGATGTATTTGATGCCAAATTTTGTTCCATGTGAATCCATCGATTTATTTGATTCTACTTTTTGTTTTATGTGAATCCATCGATGTTTTTAATTCCACATTTTGTTCCATATGAATCCATCGATATATTCGATTCCAAATTTTGATCCAATTGAATCCTTAATTGGAGTTGATCCGTCGTACTGCGATTCCAACCACATTGACTAAATTTTATTGTTATCTTCTGAGAACATTGCATTACGCCTTTTTACAGTAGTTTTTTATATCAGTCTGAATACAGTTTAATTTTTTACAAACTTATTTAGCAGCTGGTGTAACGCTAATATAACACAAAACAGAAATCATCAGTCCATAATACCCCATTGCGTTAACGTTTTATTTCTGTACGTCTGTCTGTTAAATAAAATATAATAGGTAACTAGGTTTATAAGTAGTTGCACTTAAGTGAGAGTTGACCCAGGCAAGTACTGCCATCGCCGTCGGAGGGTGGCGGCCGAAGCGGCTGGCGATGGGGCTGCTCCATCTGGCCCATCGCAGGGGACTACGAGCGTCGGATGTGGGAAGTCTGGCGTTCCTTGCACTGTGTGGTCCCCGGGTTGGTGCGGCCGTGCTCTTGGTCCCGGCACGGTCGCGAGGGGGAGGGTCATCCTCCCCCCCTGGAGGGGTCCGGAAACGGACGGCCGTGGTGGGGGCGCGGTATGCAAATGTACCCCGCGCTCCCTCCGTTCTAGCGGCAGGATGGACACCGTGGGTTTTAGTCGGTAGTGGACCCTGGCTGCTGTGGGTGCAGTTAGGGTTGGGGGCCATGAGGCCCCCCAGGGAGCGGTGATGCTCGAGCGAGCCCGACACACCCCGCCTACTTTCCTGGTAGGCGGAAGTGCGTAAATGCATTTTCCCCACGTAAAAAAAAAAAAAAAAAAAAAAAAAAAAGGCAAGTACTGCTACCAGCAGTAGTGTTCATATTAACGTGTTCCGGTGTAAAGGGTACGGTTTCCGGTGAAATTACACAATTAAATAGTAAACATCAGTTTGTATATCCTATAGTTTTGAATGACCCAATTATTTACACGCTATTTATGTACAATTCACTTTATTTTTTCTACAAAACTCTAATAATACCAACATGCTTTAACACACTAAGTAAAAAAAAAGTAAAAATATATTTAATGCAGTAAAAGTTTCACACACACTAATCAAATAAAACAAGCACGCTGGCTCGTAACAAAGCACTACGTTTGTTCTTCACACACATCTGCGGTGTTGCACCTGGTTTTCTTTGTACAACAAATAAGACTACAAAAATAGTGGAAAGACATGAGCTAAGAGAGTTTTGTATTTTAATAGTAGTTTATGAAACTGTATGTCATAATAAGGGTTCTTAAAACACAAGTGTAAGTTAAAAAATCTAGCCGTAGGCTAGTTTGTTAGTTAGTTCGCAGTGCGAAAGAGGGCTAGACGGAAAAAAATGGGACGAAAAGTTGTAACGACCCTTTGACGGAACGGCAACATCGCGTGGCATCCGTCGCTGCGTCGCGTCGGTGCGGCAAGAGCCCTAGCGCTGCCTTTTTTTGAAAGGAGCTACGTTCCATACGGGTGTCCCTTGACACCTCTCAAGTTTTTGTAGCGTCACACGAGTGTATATGAGTACGCTGTGCCAAAACAAATGGGTAACTTACAAGATAAGGTACATTTAATTCAGCGACTCACAATACGTCTCAGGTACGGGGTCGACAAAGAAAATGCCATACCAGTTTTGAAAAAAGTTTCTTTGTAGTCACAACAACGATATCGTTTAACTTAGTTACTAACAAATTACTTGTTCGTAGGGTCATTTAAATCTTACAATGAAAGAAATGCACAGGAAAAAAGCCTTTTTGTTTTATTGAACTTAAGATGAAGGCTTTCCATTTATACATATATAATTGGTCTGCATAAAGTTGTATGTACTAAAAATGTACATATGATAATTTACAGTTACTTCAGGATATGATCGATAAAGTAGGTATCATGTTTGTGAAAACCTTACCAAAAACAAAACTAGCCAGTACAATAGCCCAACTTTCAAAGCCTTCATTGCAGCAATACCACGGACTGCATTGTTGCTGCCCCAGAGGGCTACAAGTTTGAATACGAAATGTTTACGGTAACATTTGAAATTGTATTCCCCCAAGGAGGTCATGCTGTTTGTCTGTTGTTTGTTTTGGACATAGTTCCTTTGAAAAGGTTTGCTTCAGTTTAAATAGTTTGCTTAAACATTTAATACACAAGTTGATAGTCCTATTTGATGGACTCGAAATCGAATCCAGAGAAATATTTTTCTCATTAGAGTTTGTGCGAAAGGGAGGTCGTGGCGTAAAATGGAACTAACATTATACATTTTATTTACCAAGGTATGGTATAAAAATATGTATTGCAAAATAAATTTCACAAAGTTACTAGCATTTAAACAGTATCAAGATTTTACAATTGCACAATAAAGCCGTACAGTGTTGTCAACATGACATTTACAGTGAATTACACTCACCCTCTCTTTCTTCACCCTCTAGTACAAATCTTTTTCTACGAACTGTTACGATTCTGTCGTTTGCAAGCACACGAAGAGAAGAGTTTTTCACAACGCCTTGGAGGATAATAGTGGAGGTTTTCAACCGAGTAATAATTTTCTAAATAATACTCAAACTTTTTACTTTATAAATAGACCTTTTTGTTTAATAAACGATTTTCCAAAACTCATCAGAGGCGTTTGATCGATGCGACTCGTAACCAAAATGCTGGCACATATTTAGCTCACAAAATCAGCATTGCAATTCAACGTAGCTATATTTTTTTCGAAGAATCTCATATTCTAGCCACTCGGAAATACCGAGTAAGGAAAGTCGCTCCAAATTTTGGAGGTATATAGCAACAACGACTGGGTGAATCGAACAGTATAATTATGACGCCTTCTGTCAATTGTATTTGGATAAGCGTCCGAACTTTTAGTTCAAAACTAGGTAGCTTTTACGTCGTATACAGTACAAATACACAGATATTCAATGTCTTTGCGTATATTGACTGATTCTACAACTTCGGTATCTATATAACAAAAACTTAAATGGATGGTTCTAAAACAGACTGTATCTTTTATGACATAACTCGCCGCTTGCATGCGCTACCTAATAATGGTACCTAACATCATTTCGTTGCGCTGTTATATGAAGTCCAGTGAAATAACCAGGGGTCCACGAACTCACTAAGAAATAAATTACCAACCGAAATAAAATTTATATATTAATAATAAACATTTTTTGGTAAAACTTATTTTAGTACTCTTAGGAACTTCATAATATAAGAAATTATGCAGTTTGGTGAACACAAGTTTAGTTTTATATAAAAGACCATTTCATGTAAAACGTTTATATTTATGTACATTATATTTTATAAATTTCTGTTACCGATACCCCTATCACGTATCGCGAAGTAATTAGTAATAACCTTGTATATCTTCATACGTCTATATTCGCGGTTTTTCGGAAAATGACATAAAATGATGTATGAAAGGGTTATGCATACAATGATTGTCTATTTCATTTTTTGTTTAATAAACTCCGGGTGAAGCTAGATCGTCTAGCTACTAGTTGATGAAAAACGTAATTACATGAAAGTTTTTATTTTATTTTCTACTTCGGGTGAAAAAAAGATAACAACGTAAACAAAGATAAGGTTAATGGCAATAGAAGAACAAGTGATTAATATTCATCTACAATTTATTCACTATATTAAAACTGTTGAAAGATAACTCGAATCCTCACCATCGTAGGGGGCAAAACGAGTAAGAACGATGAGTTTTATTGCCAACTTTAATTCAAGTTAACGTACTAACGGGCAACGGCCGCGTTGCTCGTGCAGTATTGTTTGGTACAGTCCGGTGAAACAGCCAGGGGCGTTGTAATTTTCCAATGTACTTTCATACTGGGGTGTTGTAAACGCTTCAATGGTGTTATCATGTACTTAACCTCTTAAATGACCGTAAAAAATGATACAAAAGACAGCAATGATAGTCTAGCGTTGAGAGCGTTAACTGTCTAAAAGGCGTTTGCTTAATCATGACCAAAAGCTTGAGTGAAGAAAAAAATCAGTTTAAAATCCGCAGAATCGCAGTAGGGTAACTTCCAGTACTACCGTAAAATTTTAAAAATTGGCACAAAACATAGTTACATTGTTTGCTCGGCTCTAGCGTGATTCCATCTTCAACCACGGTTATTACTAACCATCAATAAAATAATGGTCAAACTCTAGATGAAAAGGTATATAAACAAAATATTTATCACATTGGCAAATTCTTCGGATCGGAGCTAAATCATTCGTCGCAAAGCTTGCCTATTCTATCTTTACAGATCATCTAAGTTAAACTACACTTGCGTGCAGTCAATAGATGCTAGTGACCTTTTGAAGTATCATCATTTCATCCAATCGTCTCTTATTTGGAAGTACAATTAGGTTTAAAGCTGATATTGAAATATACTTTGCTTTAAATTATACTAGCTGCGCCCGATTGCTGTACCCGCGTGCTGATGAAAAACGATGATTAATCCAGGGTATAAGTTATCTCCATACCAAATTTCATCGAAATCGATGTTGCCGTTTAAGCGTGAAGAGGTAACAAACATACACATAGACACACATACACAAACTTTTGCATATATATTATTAGTAGGATTGTCCTATCTTATACAACTAAAAATTGTTTGCAATTGCGAATAATATATTTATTTTATTTCATGTCATTGTAAATTTTATGCAGGTTTAGGATTTTTTAATTAAGTAGATAATTATTGGTCCCTATTGTAGTCGTAAAAATCAGACAGTTTTAAACTCGTATAACAGTGAACTATTAAAATTCGAAAATATACATACATACTTTCCGCATTGTGGAATTTGAGTATAGGAAAAACGTTGTAGAGGTATGTTATTAAGCTGCGCTTCGTAAGCCCGGCGGTATATAACCGCTACTACAATAAAAAAAATACCAAAAAATCGAACCGACTTCATCACTCAAAAGTGTGGAATAACTTGTTGAAGTCGGTACCATGATAGTTCAAAAGTAACTACTATCAAAGTATTGTGCTCATGGTAGTGCACTTGAAGTCGGTTTCATTTTTTGGTAACAATATTTTTTTTAAACTCTTTTTAGTGACCTTTGTTACACATGGGATCAATTGTCATTGTTGTGTAGGTCACCGAAGTCTTAACCCGCTACTATAATATCGTCTATAGGTTTAAGCACGCACTTTTCATTTATTTGAGTGTAACTCAAAAACCCCTGTCCTATTTTGATGAAATTTAAAGGAGATCCCACGGAAAGCACCTGCTTTCAAATAAAAAAACCAAGAGAACGATCAAAATCGGATCACCCAGTCGGACGTTATGCAGTAACAAATATAAAAAAAATACATACGTTGTGAATTTAGAACCTCCTCCTTTTTTTGAAGTCGGTTGAAAAGTGTCATACAGTTTCATTAAGTCTAAAAACAAAACATGCAGCTTATGGGCTTGTGCCTATCTTGTACAGTTGCTTGTAGAAATTAGAAAAGCATCCGCTTTAATTTTCTAAGTGTGAAATCGCAGTTACTACTGGTAATAAATTCACTCTCAAGTGGTGTGAAGTTATAAGTTTTTTATACTTATCTAAGAAAATATGAGACAAACACACACGCGCACCCACATAGAGAGAGAAAGAGTGAGAGTTAGAGAGAGAGAGAAGAAATACATTCATTCATGTCATATTATTACCATAAAAAAAAACGTTTTCTAGCGTTTATCATAATAATAATGTAAGTTTTTATAGACATAATTATGTTTTGTTATAATGATCCTTACTAATACTAAAATGTATTCAAGATTTTGGAGATCGACAAGTCCTGTTTGCCTAACTTTGATAAAGGCCTCCTCCATTCCTATGCAATCTTTTCTGTAATTTGCTATCCTGGTCCAGTTCACCCTGCAGCTGTTTAAATTAAAACAACTATTATTTCTAACGTTTTAACTCTTCAACAGCTGGATACAGTTGGTGTTAGTATTATGTATCGAAAAAATAGCTTAGCAAAATTTTTGGCCCTACACGGTGAAACCCATTGAGACATAAGATTGCCAAAGAAAACTAAAATCTGAAAGGCACCTTTTGTATAGCTAAATCATGATAGAAAATTGGCAGTATCAGATATCAAAAGAGCCCCTACGTAATGCTTCAGAGAAATCCCTCGCCCACGATTTGCTTTCTCCTTTCCTCTCCATATTTGAGCGGAATCAATTCGGAAACGCGCTCCTTTGTGAATTCGTCTAGCCTTTACTATTTTAGATTGCACAAAATGTGAGAACTTTAATTTTCAACAAATTTATGTAAAACTTCATTGAATTTTCACTTTTATAAAAGTAATTTTATTAAAAATTGTACAATTTTTAAATAAAATTGGTGTTAATAATAAAATAGTTATTTGTTTTACATGTGGGTTACATTGATTTTTGGCGCAAGTAGGTACTTGGATTAAGCCGTAGCGTAGCGAAGGCTTCAGAACACAAAATGCTGAAATATTTTACCCATGACAAAACACAATCATTTTCGCCATACTAGCACTAACTAGCGAGGAACTTGCAAGGAGTGCAGCGGCAAGAATTCTTTAATAAGATTCTTTCAAGTGCACTCTTCTCTGATTGGTCAGGGAGTTTATATTAACAGTTACAGGTGCGTTATCTAAATTTAAAAACATTTTAGAATAAATCATAATTTTAGAAAATAAATCTAGGAGTAAAATTAACAATTGACAGCTAGTGTGGCGTGAAATAAATCATTTCTAACCACATTATTACGAACAGTAAATTTCTGCTTAAGATGACTGTTCACTTGTGACCTAGGTAATCCCACATTATATCCATGCTACGAGGAAAATGAATTGAGTTCGTTGTATCTATGACATAGACTCAAGCAATAAATTCCACTCGTTAGCTGTGAGCACTATGGATGTGAAACCAAAATGCTTTGTGCGACAAGTGGTGCTTGAGTGGAACTTGGCTAAGCATTGACGCTCCAAAGCACTCTCCTCGAAATGTATCCGATACCGAACCGATAAACTCGTGACTCTGCGTCATTGCTGTCGGCTTTAAAGTCTTTACTAAAAGGTCAACAAGAGAGAGATCAGCCATTTTGTAATTTTACATATCAATATTGTTGCTAAGAAACGTTTACGTTCTCTGCATTTTATTGCATTGTGATTTGACGACGGACGTAAGTATCGAAAAACTCACTTGACGCGTGACGTCACAATTCTCCCACCCCATTATATTGCAAGGTCACATTTTGTAAACACCACTTTTTCTTTCGTTTGTTTATATTGTATATAAAATGTATGGCTCTTCTAAGAAAAAGTTTCCTAAAATTGTATAAATTAAGATATTTTTATTGAAAGACAGAAATAGCTACCACTATAAACTCAAATCACTATTGTCGTCGTAGAAAAATGGTCTTGTCTCCAAAGTTTTCGTGTTCCGCCACCATTATACTACAAGGTGTTCAAAAAGCGCGTTAGCGTGTCACTAACGACCTTCTTTTGAAGCACCCCACTGTTCGCGCCTCTAATCCGTTAGCTGACAACCCTGCTAGTTAGGGTTGCATTATGTAAGGCTTTGGACGAAATTTGATCAGGTAAAGATTTACTCAATACTTTTTCATTTTTTTTTCTAAAAACGGACTCAATACAATCAAACTAAAATAATAGGCAGGTACAGGTAACTACATGATTGCAGGCTGTGATGGTGCTTACGAAGACGTATTTTTGTCCGATAGGCAGGCTGATATCTAGGACATTATATGGACTTTTCCATGGGAAATAAACATGCAAATTTGTCATCATTACTTCTATATTTCATTTATTTTCACATTCTTTGAATGCAATTTCTATGTTCTACACTTTCAAAGTCATTAAAAAGCTAATGTTCGACTATTCGTACACCTAGTACTAATAGAATAATTATAAGCCATAGAAAATTCTAATTTTAGAAAATAAAAAGAAATTGCTTTCTCGACAGCACACGTCCCCGGCATAAACTCCTATTTGCAATTCTCACTTATATTATTCATATGAAGGCGTTTATCAGCAAGTGCATTTGTTTCTTCTACTTTCACTACCTAGCTGAACTGATAATTACAAAATTTTTCGTAAATTACGTTAAGGTTTCGGGAAATTACAGAATTTATGAAGAAAAAATAGGTACTGTTTCCGGAAAGAATAATTTAAAAATCTAAATTAGTATGATTGCTCAATCAAGACTATCGCGAAAAAAAAAATTAACATCGATGCCTCCTCGTGACTAAAGCAAATGCAACTTGGTATAAATCTATAAGATTACTTCTTTTTCCACTTGATAACAATGTTGTTAAAAATCAATAGATCCATCAATAGAGATCATCAATAGACTTTAGTCCCGATCTATTGATTTGTTGAAAATTACAATAAATAAACATTAGTCTAGAGTCAATGGCAATGGTTAATTTAAATCCTAACTATAAATGAGAAAGTGAATTAGTTATACGCCTATTAAATGAATGAACCAGTTTTTTAGATTAATTTTAATACAGCAATAGACGGGACCATGGAAACAGATAGAGCCTAATACTTGTTGCGGAAATAAAATTAGAAATGAGGTGAAATAGGAGATATTTGAATTTTTTTAATATATAATTATATATCACATTTTTAGTGTATTTTAACGTGAGTAAAGCCACGAGAAAATGCTATGAAACTCCACTAAAGAGAAAGTAAAGAGGCACTGCCGTATAAATTATCTGTGTGTACCCGTGAATTATAAAGATTAATAATTTAGGGAGGAACCCTTCGTTAATAAGCGGGCAGCCCTACTAGTTAGGGTTGCATAATGTAGGGATGCTGACTAAGAAGATTGAAGTTGGTTTACATTTGGCTTCTAATGAATGTAAGTAGTCAAAATTGTTCATCATGTAAATTTTGGAAATGAATTGGATCAATTTATGCAAGAGAAAAATACACTAACAAGTTCAGTTCAGTTTATTTATTTATTTATTTAACGTAGGTACGAAAATGCACTAATGACTGAAAATTTACAATTTGAAAATAATCAAACTATTACTTAATTTAGTAGATAATAAAAATATTATAAATTTATTTACTTATAGTAAGGTAAGCTTTTATCTTCTAATAAATCGTCAACTAAGTAATATGCCTTTTGTATTAATAGTTCTTTGAGAAATTTCTTAAACATTGCATTATTTAGATTTTTTAACCATTCAGTAAATAAGGTAATTCTTAAATCATAAATTGAAAGGAATCAGAAAGATTAATTAATTAATCGAATGTTTCGAATAGTCCAAGACACTCGCTGGGTTAGAAACAGAAAATTGCTAATGAAAATCGATTCCCTTTCTAACCATTTTTTTTAAAGGTTATAGGCTTACGTTTGACCACTGTCTCACCTGATGTTAAGCGTCGACCCGGTCTAAGTTAGAATCTAATTTGCCTTCATATCAAACAGAACTGTCAAAAATATTCAGACTTCAAATGTATCATCTTCTGAATCATACGTATCCTTTACCCCCAGTCCCATCTACCCCTTGTCCCCTTTCACCCCTGGGCCTGCAGGCACAAGTTATATGCGAAACGGGAAGGTCTGCATCAGATTTACCATAATTCTCACATTTCTATGCCCGTTCGATACAGACAGATACGCTGGTTTGTATGTACATATAGATTGTCACAAATGTTGGCAAATGTTATGATATTAGAGTAATCCTTATTCTACTGAATGAATAAGGTACGTTATTTTACTGGTAACCCTGAAAGAAGGGTACCCCCAGAGGTTGTGCTTTCTGATTAGCCAGAAATTGCCATGTACGTATGTATCTATCTTTTTTTCACACACTCACACCCCCGCGCACTAGAATACCCTGTGTCGCGGGAGGCATAAACGCACACAATCACAATACACAAACATCCAAGAACCGAGAACAAAGATCTTTGCTCATCAAAGAAATGTTTGTCCCGGCCGGGATTCGAACCCGGGCTCGCGGTTCCAAAGTCAGTGTCCTTGATCACTAAGCCACGATGACCGTCATATCTGTACGGAAATGAAGTACTTTGTACAAGGCACACCCATTTCCAGGGACTTCATCTGGAATCCAGCTAGGTAATTATGTGCATAAAAAGATCACATATCTGAATCTAAATCTAAAATAAATTTATAAAAAATTATAAAAGGTTAAAAATAAAATGCAATAAGTCGATAAAAGATATTCTTCTTTCTTCTTCGCATGAGACTAAATGCTATGATGAAAGAGTGTTTTTATAATATTATTTTTTTAGTAGTAGTACTTTCATGTAAATTATTAATACAAATTACTAATACATGTTTGTTATTTCTGCCAAAACTATATTTTCTCTTTAAAAATATGACTTTTACAAGAGGTACAATGCGGCCTATTTGAAGACCTTTAAAATGTGGCGATATTCATATCGAAATATGTATACATTATAGTATGTCAATAATAAATTACTCACGAATTAGGGATACCAAAAAATATATTGCCATGCTTTACCATATTTTGTGACATCTTTAATTCTCGTGTCTGGGACACGAGAATTTTTGTCTGTATATATAAAAATGAGTCCCTAATCCCCTTCGTCACGACATCACACGTGAACGGCTGGGCCATTTTATATAATTCTCTTTTTGTTGTGTTTGTTATTTATTTATTTATATTTATATAGTACATACAATAATTATGTTACATTCTAACTTATGACTATGTACAATGCATGCTATTCTATATATTATATATAGAATATAATATATTCTATGCATGCTACTATATATAATATAGTAGCATGCATTTTTAAATTAAGTTAGTCTATTTGAGCTCTAGCTCTCACGGTAGGATACCCTGAGTCTGTGAGGGCTAGCTTACTTCCGAATGGTTCTATTTTTTATCAGGATAAGGGTCTTATGTAAGAAACTAATAAGGAAAAGCTGGGCAGAAAGTTACAGTATTTAAGAAAGCTTAAGTCCTATATTAAATAATATAATTTAACCTTTTGATGTATAGTTTAGACAGAACAATGTCTGTCGGGTCGGCTAGTATATACATACGAGTATATAGTTAGGCATGACAATGCTATCAACTTTTTTCACCCTTCTACCCCCACCCTCCATTAAATGGCAGAATAATGTTTGCCAGATCAGCTATATTGCGACATTTTCAAAATTTTAGGGATCAAATTTGAATATACTAAATATTATTTACACAAAGCAAATAACTCATGTTCTACTGAACACCTGAACAATTGACTTGGTTTTTACCAGCAAATCAAATATTTAGAAGAATAGCGATAATAGCTGAGTGGTGGGAGCGTCGGCTGTCAATCTGACGGACGCTGGTTCGATCCCCACCAACGGCTAGGGCTTTCAGTGATAAAAACATCGTTATTATGCATGGTGAGGGTGTACTTTACGTACTCGCCTAGCTACCACCCTCAAGGTAGAGAAACTGTCACTATTGTGTCTTCAGGCAGCAGTCCTTGAACATTCTAGGCTAGCGTATCTTTGATTACATCATCACTGACCATCAAGTGAGATAGTGCTCAATTACAAGATCTATACAGTTTGAAAATAGAAGCTTACATGTCAAAACAATGACTTGCATATAACATAACGGACGGCAATGCGACATCCATACATCGTAGACGTTCCAACTTGTCGCACGAAGCGTTTTGCTTCCACATTCATAGTACGTACAGCTAACGAATAGAACTCATTGCCTAAATCTGTATTTCCGCAAAAATACAACCTGGGTATCTTCAAGTCACGAGTAAATAGGTTCTAGGCAGGCGTGTTCCAGCGTAGACCGCATCATCGCTTAACATCAGGTGAGATAGTGGTCAAACGCCTGCCTATTCTCAATAAAAAAAAATACAGATGAAAGTTGGTAAAAGTATGACTATTTACGGGAAACAAGTATATATATAAAGTATATAAGGTATATATAAAGTTATGATCAATTTTGTCTACATATATCAAGAAGTAAAATTAAGTTACTTCAGAATTTTCTTTTTTCTATCACACTAACATCTTTGCACCGGAATGCCATGTGTCGCTGTAGAATGATATTTATTTAGCTTATTTTCAGGTCTATCTAAAAACTTTTACGCTTTTCATATAATATAATCAGATTGTAACTACGATAGTGTTCTCAATGTGCCATTCACACACAACCCGCAGTCTTCCAATTTTCTATCTCTATTTCTTTATGTCTTATAAACACAAAATGACATTGCACAATCATGCAAACATCAAAGACCCGGTACAAAATTGCATGATCATTACATAAATGTTGCCCCTGCCGGGATTCGAACCCAGGGATATGAAGTTATGACCACTGGGACTTGGCAAGTGTCTAAACAGAACGTTAGTTTTAACTAAACCAACTAAAGTAAAATGAAAGCTTTTACAAAAAATTATAATAACAATGCGCGACAGCAGCACCACGCCTGTATGATTATTTTCTTAATTTTCTATTAAAACGGCTCCGTATTCCAATTAGGATAAAGCCCAATTCACGCGTGAGATAAATCACAATGAAATTACCATTTCAAATACTCCGAAATACACTCGCAAACGTAAAAGTGTACATGTATAACATAAAACCAAACATACTTTAGATTCAGCTTTTGAACGACAAAAGGGGCGAAAATTGGTCTGTTCGTTTCACCGAATGTCGTATAACTTATTTGTCTTTTGCATTGGAAAATACGTCTGAGAAATATGTTTGTCGGTGTTGTGAAAAGACTTATATTTTTGGTAGTCACTTTTGCGTTGTCATGTTTCGTTTGATTTTGCTTTTGGATTTTTGTTTTGGTATCTGAACGTATACATTTTTTTTTACCAAAAAATGGAACAGAACTGCAACACTTAAAATTGTGATACAACTATCATCACAATAATGTACGCATGGTACAGACTTCGACAAGTTATTTCACACTTTTGACAGTTGAAGACGGTCCATTTTATAGTTTAAAAAAATTGTTTAAACCACTCAGTGACCTGTGCTACTCACGGGATCAATTTGTCATTGTGTATGTTCTCTGATGTCTTCAACAGCAACTATAATATCGTCGAGGTATGCGTAGCACTTTTCAGTTATTGGAGTGTAACTCAATAACCGCTTATCCGATTTTAGAAACAGCTGAAATCAGCTGCTTTTAAGCTCCAACGCACTCCTGGCGATGATCGCTGATAGATTGGACTGCCATGCGGCACTGCTGCAACAGGCATGTTTCAGCAGTGCCGTTTGTCAGGGGCTATTGAATTGAATTGAATTGAATTGAGTTGAGTTGAATTGTGTTGAATTGTATTGAATTGAATTTACGTGACTAATTAATTTTAATTCTATTTAATTTAGCTCTATTTTAGTTTAATTTAATACTTATTTAATTTTATTTTATCCAATTGGTTAACTTATGTGTATGGGTCATAGTAACCTGAAATAAATGAATTTTATTTTATTATTTATTATTTAATAACATTTAAATAGAACCACTACGGAAGTATATTCTATCAAATAAAAAATCAGAATCATCAAAATCGGTTCATAAACGACGAAGTTATGCGCGAACACACATAAAAATATATATTACGGTCGAGTGAGTAATCTCCTTTTTTGAGGTCGGTTAAAAATAAATCTTGACAAATTGGTTTATTAACACACAGCTTCACTTATTGAGTTAATTGGGCAGAAAATTGGACTCGCAGTTATTATGACGTAGGTAGGAATACAATGTTAAGAACAGATCTTCCTACTGTTAACTTCTTAAATACTATTGACTATTCAATGGGAAATCAAGGTTCATGTGGGGCAAAATCAAAATTGGTTTGAAGGGGGAGGGGAAAGCTGGTTATCGCTTATTTACATCAAAAGAGCCGCATGAGGCTAGCGAGCCGCAGATTTCTGACCCCTGAACTAGATAAACAACAATTAGTACTGAATTAAATTGTTTAACGCTGCGAAAAGGCTTCGCCGCGACTGCGGTAATGATTCCTGCCTCAGTTATAGATTCTGCTGCAGTGAAGAAATGAATTCGGATTGCTAGTGGAGTGCTAGTACAGCTTTGTTGGAAAAGCGATAGGAAGGCATAATGTAGTCGTGGATTCAAGTCCCACTAGTACCCGAATGTTTGCCTTCAATAATTTGTATGTAGAATTAAATAGTTTGCTTATTAGTACCCTAGAGCTTTTCAGGGCTTGTGCCTTTGAGGTGCATAATTTAATTCATTAGATCTACGAATTCCAAATCAAAGATTCATGAGAAATTCAAACATAAGGGGTACCGTCATTTCGCAACAAACGTTTTGCTTCCATATTCATAATGTGTTCCCCAATGGAGAACATATTATGAATTATGTACCTACAATTATACTTCCTATATACTAATATATTATACCTACAATTTAGGCATGTCACGATCACGATCATCATTTAAGTCACGAGTGAATAATATGTAAGAAAATATCATCATAGATAGCATCATCAATTCATCACTTTGAAGCGATGATAGCAGTAGGAGCGTCGGCTGTCAAACTGATGGACACTGGTTCGATCCCCAATAACAGCTTGAGCTTCCGGTGTAGGTAACTCCAGCATGGTGGTAGGGTTCTGCCGAGTACGTCTGGCTAGCTACCACCCACAAGTTTGAAAAACTGTCACCAAACACATACATAGTGTGTTCACGCAGTCCTTGAGAGCCAGTGAGCATTCTCTGTCACCATCAAGTGAGGTAGTGGTCAAACGCTAGATCTTAACCAGTATAAAAAAACGAAATAATTGCACTAACTGACTGCATATTCAAAACGTTTTAATTATAATAAAAATTATTGAATATATAATACCTTGGACTCCTAGATGGTATGTCAGAGCGACCATTTTATTCAAAACCCGCGTAGAGTATGGTTTCCTTGCTACCTCAATTAGGCATATGTCAAATGTGAATTTTTTGTTAAAATTTATGTGTTTTTGTTACTGTCTCAAATAAATATATTTTCTTTCTTTGTCTTCTTCTTCTTTCAATTATCCCGCGGAAACTGTTTTTCCGGGATAAAAGTAGTTTATGTGTTATTTTAGGGTCTAACCTATCTCCATACCAAATTTCATTGAAGTCGGTTAAGCCGTTAGAGCGTGAATACGTTGAAGAAGTTTTTGAATCAATTGTTTATCCCACGGGAACAGCTACCATTTCCGGGATGAAAAGAAGCCTATGGGCTGTTCCAGAATATAACCTATCTATGTGTTAAATTTCACCTACATCCGTTCAGTAGTTTTTGCGTGAAAGAGTAATAAACATCCATTCATCCATCTATCCATTTATCAAAACTTTCACATTAAATAATACTAGTAGCATCCCGCGGTATCACCCGCGTATAATCACATTATATAATACTACTATTATATAATCCAATTAATTAATCCAATGTATCCATTCTACTCACACCACACATCCATCTCAATATTCGCATCTCTGCTACATAGATTGAAAGCTCTGATGCATTACTATAAAATAACGTTGAAGCATAAATCCTTAAATAATAGACCGTAAGCGGCTTACGACAAAGGACCTCAGGTGCACTGCAGAGAAATTGCTAAAATAAACTTATGGACATTTTACAAATATAAAACGCAAGAGGATTTTGTGTCAATAAAGTGAATCTTACGAAAAATCGACTGGAAAAGTACTTTCGCTTACAATGGCAATCAAGGTGTTAGATCAACCTTTGAGTGAAATGAATAGCCGGTGTTTTTTTACATCCTAAAAATGTCTTAAAGGTTCCTTTTCTTATATGCCATATTTCTTTAGAAGGTGAAATTAGCAAAAAATAAAATGCCTACTTCGACACTGGAAAAGTACTTTCGCTTAAAATTGCAATCAAAGTGTTGCATCAATCTTAGCTGACTGAAATGATTAGCCGGTGTTTTTGTACATCCTCAAAACGTCTTCAAGGTTCATTGTCTTATTTGCCATATTTCTTGACATCACAAAGTGAAACTAGCAAAGAAATATGCCTATTCTGGCACTGGAAACGTGCTTTTGCTTACAATTGCAATCAAAGTGTTGGCATCAACCTTTGACTGAAATGACTAAGCTGGTGTTTTTTTTTACATCAACAACAAAGTTCCTTTTTTTATTTGAAATTTTACTCTACATTTTACATTAGCCAAAAATTATACCTACTTCGATTGCTACCCTTAACCACTGTCAAAATTGAGTGTATGAAAATAGGCTCCAGACGAACATATTAAATTTGTATTAAAATAAACGCCGAGTCATTGCAAATATCACCGAGCTCTTGCCTCGAGACGCCTACGAACAAATATCGAGCAGTTGTTCCCCACGGAGACATTACGTGCAGGGGTGTGCTATCTGTGTTTGTACAGACACACAATGGCACAAATTATTGTGTATTTAGAACAATAAAACCATTACCCGCTGAAGCGAGCACTGTTTGACTATTATTTGGAATAAATTTACTGAATAATGATTCATTTGTGAATTCTGTTTAACTGTTTTGCATTAGATAATTAACCTCGTGATTGGAATTACGGTTTATATTTAGATTAATAAGTAAATGGTTGGGCAAATAAGTTCTATATTATACTAGGAGTGTCAGCTCACAGATTGCTGTGCTCACAAACGTGCATATTTGGTAGATGTTTATGGATGCTACCAGTCATTATTCTCAGTTCCTTAAATAGTGGTTTCGGTATTGTATCCCACTCGATACCCATAATAGCGCGAACCCCAAGGTTTTGGAAAACCAACACTCATTTGGTCTCTGCTGCTACTCCCCACAGTTCAGTTCCATATGTTATTAGAGAGTGAACTGTGGCGTAGTAGCAGCTAATCACCGCCTCTCTGGCCAGGCGACTCAAAGCAAAACAAGCTTGACCGAGACGGTTGCAAATGTAATCGACGTGGGCGTCCCACTTTAATGCACAATTTATCTGAAAGCCTGGAAGTTTTGAGGACTGAACGGTAATACAACAATTACCGTATCATGCACTTTCACTACCAGCGGTTCTTGTGGTCTGTTTGCAAGATTGAAGTGGAGGAGACACGTTTTTTTCTAAATTCAACTAGAAACCGTTAAAAGTAAACCATGTTTGCAACTGCTGTGCAACTTGGAACAACATGCTCTTCGACATTTAAAAAAATTTATGGAAATGTCACGAATCATGTTTTATTTTTGCTATTCGAAACATAAAATATATTTAAATGATTTTTTTTTTCACCGTGTCTACCTGCCAAATTTGGCGGTTGTTGTGATGGATCAAAATATATCTCCTCTTTTTGATTTTTAATAAAACGAACAATTTTTGTTATTAGATTATTTTAAACATTGGTACCTACCTCAAAATGATGACTCAATGATTCGTTATTAAAAGTCTATGATGAATCGTGTTAATGCATCACTTAAAAAAATGTAAATAAATATAAAAATAGATGAGATATTTAAAGCCACAAGAACATAATTTTCGGCCAAAGAACTAAATCCAATCTCATGACGCCGATTTGTAGATGTATGAAGATTAATTAAAGATATCTGCTATATTTTCAACTACAATACGCTAAGTGTTTTTAGAATGAATTGTTCCAATAAGTAGGCCAATATGAAAATTATCAAAGTGAATGAGGCATTATTCTCAAACTCCAGTAAATAAGCGTCAAGTGAGTGACAAATTAACGCCGCGTGGCCCATAATGGCGTTGGATACGGCAGGACAGCGCGCTAAAAACTTGATTGTCTCTCGAACGTTCTAGAGAGATGTGAGAAATTAGGTAGATAAGTTATTTTTTTTTAAAGAGAAAATTTACAATGAATATAAAAATGTTCGGAACTTCCGCCTGGCATGATGTTAATGCAATAAACCATAAACTCTAAGAATTCGGGTATAGTCCTTTCGCTTGATACGATATCTACTGCAATGTTGGTCTATCAGTCTTATTAAAAGTTCACACAATGAAAAGTAGATGGCGCTAAGAAAATTTTCCCCTCAGATGAATAAGAGAGGAATAAATCGGGCGGCTAGTGGAGTGTTACTATAGCTTAGATGGCAAAGCGACAGTAGTCTTGGGTTCAAATCCCACTACTAGCCGAATTATTTCCAATTTCCAGAGACCAATTTCCCTATTATGTAACTTGCGTAGATATCCATAGTGCTAGGACAAATAGGTACTATTTGATAGCCGTAAAATAAATGAAATACGAGTAACAATTATTTTTTCTCAATCTATTCCTATTCACTATTCCGTATTTTTATAATCTATTTTATATATCTAATTCGATGAGATCTTGTTATGATAATGAAATCTTAACGTGTGTATTGCCACATCCACCTGCTTCTTTCTTAACGTCATACGTCACTAAGGATCTATCGGTCTGCTCTGACGGCTTTTACTGAAATTATGATGGCGCCCACAAAGTTTTCAGTCAAACCCACTTTGCGACCCCTTAAGGTTTGAAAGGCTTACAGCCTTTAGTGATTCAATTGATGTCAGGTGTCCATAAAGATGCTACATAAGAAATGCTAAAGTGTGAACGCCTTCGTGAAACACAGTTTATTTACAGACAATAAGTATACTTTATTGATAGCGTTAAGCTCTACCACTTATGCCTAGCGTTTGACCAATGTCTCGATTGATGGTGAGTGATGAAGTTATCTAGTCGAGTAGATCTAGAATCAATGATGTTTTACTAAAGATGACGTATATTCATACTGCGCGGTGCTCAGATTTTGTTCCTTTACGACATAAACATGCTTACTGCGACAGGTAATACGGTACAAATAATATAGAAAAAGATAGCTATATGTTTAGACGTTCGCTTGAAATACGCGTCGCAATGAAAATTAAATTGGCTTAATTTTTCCGCCTCAGTTTCCGCGCGCTTGTGTGACATCTACCTCATATAAACATATAATATCATTGTCTAGAATGCTAAGTCCCAAAGATAGCTGCCAAACGCCTCAAATTTTAAGGTGGTAAGTTAGAGGCAATAAATGAGTATACCTAACCTACGTATTGTAGATATATGTATGTTGCCTTTACTGGAAGCTCAAGCCATTGATGCCGACTGGTTTTTTACTTACTTAGAGGCCATTAGGCCGCTATTATTTACTAGCCGGTTGGCGCAGTTGGTAGCACTCTGCCTTCTGAGCCGCTGGTCCCGGGTGCGATTCCCGGACAGGTCAAACATTTGTGTGTACGAACATGTCTGTTTGACCTGTGTTTGGGTGTGTATATGTATATAAGTATATATATAAGTATGTATGTAAGTTAAAACCAGTCATCAGGTTACCATAGTACTGGCACTGCCTAGTTTGGGACCTGAAGACCTTGTGTGAATGTTGACCCATATTAATAATAATAATATTTTATATATTTATTCTTCGGCCTCTAATACAAATAGATTGCCTAACAAAACTTGTTAAAATGCAATGTACACAGCGTAACCCGGAGTTTTCAAGCAATATTCTGAAACTTTAGAAAAACTTTAAATAAATACTGAAAACTTTGACCATTGTCTTGAACCACCAGGTGTCGTTAGGATCAATATTGGAACCAACTTCGAAATGGACTCTGTTATAAAACATTTATGCAGTTTCTGCAGTATATTTTTAGAGAACTTGGTTTGGTGGTAATGGGTGGTTTCAGAAAGTCTTGGAATTATTCCTAGTGCAGGTTTTAAAATTGAAAGTTTTACCCGCGCTGTATCATTATTGTTCTTGTCGTAAAGCTGTCATATTTTTTTTTGTTAAAATTAAAGCGGCGCAATTAATGTGTTTATATGGAAAAGTGATTTACTCACATGCAGATGTTCTGTAGTCCCAGAACCTCATCCCATACTTAATGGCCATAAAATATTCAACAAATTACCTGACAAAATTAAAGAAGAAAAAGCGTCGAAATTCATCACACATTTAAAACATTTGCTTTTAACGAAATGCTATTACAGCTTGAATGAGTTTTTCTATGATAAATTTGAAAACTAATAAATAAATCGGTCGCTCCACATTCCTATACCCTACCAGGGTCATATGTACGCTGGAAAAAAATGTATTTAAGACCTGCATGTAACGCCATATGAATGCAATAAACTATTGAGTAATAAATTCTCTATGCCCCATTTGCCGCTCTGTCAGAAGTGAAACGATTAAGAAGAAGATTAGGGTACCAATTTTCTTATTAAGACAAACAATTCATAAACAATGCAATAGTAATATAAACTTAAATATAAATAAAATTGATATTCCGTTAAAATAACAATTGCATCTTACATCTTCATTTCTACCTGCAATGCAGGTAGAAATCTCCGCATCGATCAAACGCT
The DNA here is from genome assembly GCA_934044485.1 of Apeira syringaria. Classification (NCBI taxonomy): domain Eukaryota; kingdom Metazoa; phylum Arthropoda; class Insecta; order Lepidoptera; family Geometridae; genus Apeira; species Apeira syringaria. The sequence goes on along the minus strand of OW203658.1, from coordinate 5,440,849 downwards.
CTGATAAGTTTAGGAAAATGAGCTCCCGATCTGGCTTTCAATCTCTCGACCCCAAACGGTTCAAATATGTAACCACTACCTAGGTTAGCATATTTTTGCCGCTTCAATTGCTCCGCCGAATAAGCCGCGGCCCCAGCCCTAACATGTGTCTCGGAAAGATGTGACTACGCGAAAGTGTCAACGCATGTAGCGTCCCACACTGAAGGCACCCTGATACCCTGATTTATAGGTTTTACGTTACCATCTTCCAACCCGACGATTCCAAATCACATTTCTCCACAAAGACTTGCAAATCGTAAGTTTCCTTAAGTTGAACATCACTTAAGCTCCATGGGAAATTGAATAAACGCTACACCTGGTCGCGGTTCAAATTATTAAACGAATTCAATTACAGCAGTTTCATTAAGGTGAACTTAAGCAGATTACTTTGAGTGTCTTTGAGTTTTCGCTGGTGCTTTTGATGGGTATTATTTCTGGTTCGTGAATTGATATTGTATGAATAGATTTGTTCAATAAAACTGATAAGAAACGGTAGTTTTTATGTTTGACTATATGTGAGGGTAGGAACACCATAGCCTAGACATCCATAGAGTCCGATCCAAAATTTTATTTGGGTAGTTTGAAAGATACTCTAAAAATATTATACCAAAAAATTTTATTTCCCAAAATGGAACTGACTTTAACATTCAAACGTGTAAAATAGCTTGTTGAAGTTGGTACCATGATAGTTCAAAAGTAACTATTATCCAAATATTGTACTCATGGTACCGACTTCGACAAGTTATTTCAAACTTTTGAGTGTTGAAATAGGTTCCATTTTTTACCCGACTTCAAAAAGTAGGATATTTATATATTTCACTATATTATTTTTATTAATCGATTTCTCCTCCATTTTTGGACCGAAACTCATAATTATTTATTAAATAATTGTTGTTTGATAGAGCATACCTCCGAAATGGTCCCATTTATTCATCAAAATCGGCAAACGGTGCTTGAGCAAAAAAAATTTTTACAAAATTCATAGGAAAATTATGATTAAAAATCAAGATAAATCGAGTATTTCCTAAATTGTCGATTTTTCTTTAAATTTAATATGCATCTGGTCTGATTGCAAATTTGATCGTCTACTGAACAATATTTTTATTTCTATACAAAACGAATGAGCCAGACACATGTAAACCAGTCTCATTTTAAACTCCCTTGTTTGACAATATCTAAGCACAAGTATTGGGGTTCAGCAATTAATTTGGACCCACACTGCGGTTGACTGCAGACGCGGTTCCGTAGGTTCGTTCCATTTGAGACTAGATCGATTATTGTTGGTTTCTTCCTGTATTTATTTAATTTGACAACTGGTAACAGTGCTCATAGATTGCAGATTCCTATCCCAGATACTTATTGATAATAATAAAATAAATAATAATAATACATCACCATCCCGCATGACGAGAACCTCGTAAAGGCTGAGAAGGACAAACTCAGCAAGTACCTTGACTTAGCTCATGAGGTAACCGCCATGTGGGATGTTGACTCGACGATCATTGTCCCGATAGTCGTTTCGACGAACGGCTTAATAGCGAAGAGCCTCGATCAACATCTTAAGAGGCTCTCGCTAGACGGTTAGATCAAGGGTCAGATGCAGAAGGCGGTACTCCTTGAAACGGCGCGTATTGTCCGGAGGTTCCTCACTCTGCGGCCCTAACCACCGGTAGCTTGGGCCCTGCCCCGCTGCTGGCGGAACTCTAGGTTTAGGTTTTTTATAATATCTTTATTAATTTTTGTTTTTGATATTTATACTGTAAAAAAACTAAACCTAAGATAGAAAGAAAATAAAGAGAAAATAAATAATAAAAAGTTTATTCAGATATAATTGCGCACTTAAATCAGCTTAAATAGGTTGAGTTTTGCACATATTCAATTTTGATATCAGCACTTTGCGGATCATTTAGGAAGCAGTTCATAAATGGTTGAATTGAATGCAGGTGTTATGTGTGACTTTTTTATATTTTTATTAAATTATGTAATCATTGAATTATTCTAATACTTGTTTTTAATAAAAAACCTAATACGATGTATTTAATTATTTTCCTTATTACTTCACAGTTTGTAATTTAAATTAATATTAGTCTGCCAAAATGGGGAATAAAGTTTAATACAATCAAGTAACGAGCACGATTGAGTCTAGTTTTGCCCGGCAGTTTCAAAAAATAATGCCTCTTCTTCCTCAAAAACCCACACCAAACTTTCTTTTCTTATTAAATCTTGGGTTTCTTTTTAAATTTGTGGAGCAATCTCATATTGAAAAATCTTATCCATAATAAATAAATAAATATATAAAATGGATTCAAGTATGCCTGTTATTATAAATTAACGCCAGTGTCTGTATTAAAAATATTCTCTATAAAAGACAGCCTGTACGTAGGTACTCGTATAATATATAGAAATAAAACTTCACAATGCAAGTAAAAATTAATTGTCAAATTCGAATAAATATTATAGTCGTTATATATTCCATAAGATCAATAAGGCACTAATACAGTGAATCATTCATGGCAATGTATAATTTAAAAACCTTGTTTAAAAAAATAAATCAATTAAGATCCAAGTGAAGCACGGCTCAAGGCACCAAGCTCAGGAGACACAAATGTGTAGCTCCAATACAAATGGCGAATCGACCGCAGCAATCAATTATAAAACAGAATTGGGTTCCTTCCATACAGAACACTTCCTTTGTCTAATAACGTATTGCCGCAATAATTTAATTTGGCATCGAGCTATTGTTTCTTTTGGATTAGATTCATTAGAATTATTTGTAGCAAGACCTGAGTATCAATTCTATGAAACACATCGCTCATAGATTATTTATGTATTGTCGGTTTTTCTATTCTACTCAGTGTATAATTATACCCCAAGTAGAATAGAAAAACCGACAATACATAATAAAGTTAATCTATGAGCGATGTGTTTAATAGAATTGATAGAAATTACCAACAATATGATCTAAGCGAAATACCAAGTTTATTTATGATTATATTTGAATTAATATAGCATTGTTTTTGAATTCATTGTCATATTAATAAAATTAGCACCATCTTATATTGGAATATTATATAACCATAAATAATTTTGACCCTGGGTTCGAATCCCGGCAGGGGCAAACATTTGTGCGATGAGTATAGATGTTTGTCCCGGGTCTTGGATGTTTGTGTGCTGTGATTGTGTGTGTCCATGCCTCCCGCGGTACAGGACATCCTAGTGCGGAGGTCTGAGTGTGATAAGAAAAATAAAAAATATATTAGAGTTTCAATTGGTGGCTCTAGAGGCTCTGGAACTATACTTTTTTTGGAAAAATGGAAATGGAATACCACTACGTGGTATTTCAGGATTTAATCTATCTTTATAACAATTTTCAATAAAATCGGTGCAGCTCTTTGAACGTGAAGGAGTAAAACCTCATACACACACAAACTTTCGTCCTTTTAATATTAGTTGGGTATACATATTTATGAATGTAGAAATAGTCACGAAAATGTTCAATCTTACCATATATGGTGCATGTCGAGTCTTCGTTATGTAATATAATAAACTTATACCTACTTTGAACCATAAGTACTAAAGCAAAATCAGTATAAATTACCTATGCAAGATACCAATGTCTACTGAAACTCTATGTATTGCTGTGGTAGAAGCTGTTACCAAATGAGTCTTATGACTGATGTGTTAGTCACTTATTTTGAACAACTGCTTAACGGGTTTTCCAAAATCATGAAATCACTCAGTTGACTTGTGTCTGGCTTTCTGGTTGACAATAACTAGATTTAAACTCTTACAGTTACGGGATGCGAGTATAATTTGACCATGTACCCGGTCGAAGTCAGGGTGGGCTGCTAGTAAAGTAATATTTTTATTTTCAAGCATTTATTTACAATCTATTACAGTGATGACTTACGGAACCGAAACGTGGTCTCTGACTATGGGCCTTCTGAGCAGGCTCAGAGTCGCACAACGAGCTATGGAGAGGGCTATGCTCGAGGTTTCTCTACGTGATCGAATCAGAAATGAGGAGATCCGTAGAAGAACGCAAGTCACCGATATAGCCCAGCGGATTATCAAGTTGAAGTGGCAGTGGGCAGGGCACATAGCTCGAAGAACTGATGGCCATTGGGGCCGAAAAGTTCTAGAATGGAGACCACGGACTGGTAAGCGCAGCATAGGACAGCCACCGACCAGGTGGACAGACGACCTGACTAAGATCGCAGGCAAGGGCTGGATGCGGGCCACTTCCAACAGGTCCTTGTGAAATCAATGCGGGAGGCCTATGTCCAGCAGTGGACGTCCTATGGCTGAGATGGTGATGATTTACAATCTAAACAATGATAGTATTTGACGTTTATGGATTGATATTGATGAATGGTACTGAATCATATTATTTCAGCAAATATGAAACATGTGACAAGATAAAAAGTCCTTTAAATGCAAACGAATATGGCAACAGTGAAACCTATTTTGTACGCAAAATTCGTTTATGGAGGAAAATGCGGATTGATCGGAGTACTGTGTTGCTAGTAAAAAAGTTGGATTAAGTCTACACATTTTAAATTCCCTTTGCTAGATAGTGATTCTGTTAGTCAATCAAACAATAAGATATTTTATACGATACGATAGAGTCCAAATAATCGTTATAGTCTAAGATCCGACCGCGTGATTTATACGTTCATATGTTTGATTAATAAAATATAATTTTTATCGATATTTATAACTAAACCAATGCAGATCCGCAAAGGTGGCCATCCAAATTTGGCCGCAATTAATTTTAATTAAAATGTAATTAATTATTTATTTTTGAACAATTACGTTCACTTGTAATTGTTAAAAAATATATTTCATTAGAAAGAAATATACCTGAGATACCGAGAAAGTTCAAGGTGCCATCCCTCACTTGGCCGCAACCTAATGTCAGCCAGGTGTAAACAGGTATAATTTCGTTAAATATATACGTTCATAATGTATTATCATGTTATACATACCAAATTGAAGATTAATTCTTTCCCTACATGATGAGATATAGGTGCCTATGCAAAAATGCCCGCAAATAGTGACTGCCAACGATTAAAGATAAATAAAAGCGAGAGAAACTTAAGATAAACACCCCATGTCGAATAAAGATAGAGCATCCCAGCTGCTTGTCGTTTTTATGCTACTGCGCATGCGTCCATAGATAAGGTGCTCAACTAGTAGCTCGCGTATTTGCTTGGAGTTTAAAATACTCCAAAAATTGAGCAGTAAAAATAATATGTCATAATAATTAATCTACCAAACTAGTGTTTTCAATATTTTTTTAATTATATTCAACTAAAACAATATTTTTTAACTGTGAAACGTCATTTTAAATATAAAATTTATCTTTTAAATAAATTTTGTTTTATTACAATTTTTAACAATATTAAGTTTCGTTTATTTTCGGTCTTCATAAAAAATTTCATAAAAATTACTATCCAAACCAGTGTTTTTAATTTTTTTTTTAATTATATCCAACTCAAACAATAACTTTGAACTGTAAGACGTTAATTTGAATCTATATTAAAATTTATCTTTATACACAAATGTTTTTTTTATTTTTATTTTCATCAATATAAAGTTTCGTTTATTTTCCTTGAATCCTTGATTAAAGAACTGAATTAAAAACAATGGTAACAGAATTAAACAGAATTGATTTTTTAATTCTGTTGAATTCTGTTTCCATTGCTTTTAATTCGGTTCTTTAATCAGGGATCTGATTAATATAAATTTTTCAGTTTTATTTTTTGAAAACAAAAAATGTTGGAATCATTTATTTAACAATTATTATTTGTTTAAAAAAATTATTTGTTAATTATATATTTTAAAAGAAAAATGCACAAACCTTTTTTTCATTTGATAGGGATAGTGACAACAAAAAGTGAATTATTTATTTTTGATTTAAAATGCAACTTTTTTTTTATTATAAAAAATGATAAAAAATACAAACACTTCTTTATTAAAAAAAAATGATAAAAATTACAAAAATGATAAAAAAGATTTTACAGTTAGATAATTATCAATACATATCGGAGTACTTGTAACGAAAAAATTTTCTGGCTGGTCTGGCTACCTGAGTTCGTTCTTTAAAGGTTTGCCTACCTGAGTTCGTGGAGAAATAAGTATCATTGGAATAATTTTCAATTTTAGTATTAGATGAAAAACTAGGTAGTTGAAAATTTCTGTATATATCGCTGTATTAAACATTATTTTGTACATTATTAAATATAAAAAGATAGTCTACTATTATACAAGTTTTATTAGATTAAAAACATCGTACTATTAAACCTACACTCAACGCAATAATATTTATATTTAGTAGCTATAAAATTATTCATTTGTCCTGTGTGATTAAAAATTGTACTTACATTTTGGGTTTTACAAAATTCTTCAAATTCTTCCTTGTATTTACTTTTTACAGTAATAACTTTTTTTAAACAATTCATGTGATAACCAAATTCATTTGTTGATTCCACATTAAGTTTTAGGTTATGATACATAAAATTTTTGTGACGTCGAAACAATATCATTAAAAAACACTTTTTAAATGATACATCACTAAAGTTAAGCACTTCTTGCTTTTCATTACACAACAAAAAACACTTCTTCATTTTATTCTTACGTTTTAATAACGTTAAGAATGAAATATATCAATATTAATATTAACAAAGTTTTATAATTTTGGACTTGAAAAAAAACAACGTGGCGCATAAGACTGTCAAAAACATATGATTGCAATATTCAGTACGGTATTTAGTTGAGCACCTTATCTATGGACGCATGCGCAGTAGCATAAAAACGACAAGCAGCTGGGATGCTCTATCTTTATTCGACATGGGGTGTTTATCTTAAGTTTCTCTCGCTTTTATTTATCTTTAATCGTTGGCAGTCACTATTTGCGGGCATTTTTGCATAGGCACCTATATCTCATCATGTAGGGAAAGAATTAATCTTCAATTTGGTATGTATAACATGATAATACATTATGAACGTATATATTTAACGAAATTATACCTGTTTACACCTGGCTGACATTAGGTTGCGGCCAAGTGAGGGATGGCACCTTGAACTTTCTCGGTATCTCAGGTATATTTCTTTCTAATGAAATATATTTTTTAACAATTACAAGTGAACGTAATAGTTCAAAAATAAATAATTAATTACATTTTAATTAAAATTAATTGCGGCCAAATTTGGATGGCCACCTTTGCGGATCTGCATTGGTTTAGTTATAAATATCGATAAAAATTATATTTTATTAATCAAACATATGAACGTATAAATCACGCGGTCGGATCTCGTACTATTATACTAATGGATGACACATACTATATCTTTTTTTATAAAATGCAGGTACTTTATAAAAATTAAGTCGTAACTTTATTTGGTGCCTACTCAAATTACCCGCACTTGAATTAAATCCGTGAAATATTAGAGTTCACCTCGTAATTAGTTATACACATTTGATTTTTACGTAAATAGAAAAAATACTAAAAAAAACATATCAGAGAATTTAGCTACTTGAAGTGAATAACAAAAAGTAAGGTAGTAAATAACTTTCTCGCTATAAAATCACCCATTTAGTGGAAAATTTAGATACTACCGCCTGGCAACACTAAAACACGTGATCATAAAACCGTATCCTAGATACACATCATAAAAGTAAAATATGATTTCACAAACACTACGATGCTTTCAATCGGATTTATTCCATTCAAAGCGACATTTTATTCAAAAATAGATATTCTCTGCCTTTTTATTTGTATATTTGCTTATTTCGTACATGCATTTTGATGCTAGGTATATTAAAAATTTTATTGCTATATCTCGATATATTTTATTAACACCATGAGAGAAGACTAAAACTTAATTATTGTTTAAAAATTTGGTTTTAATTCCCTCTCATAGTGTTTAAGACACATCATCATCATCATCATCTCAGCTATAGGATGTCCACAACTGAACATAGGCCTCTCGGACTGATTTTCACAAGGACTGGTTGGTAGCGGCTTAAGACACAACTAAGGGGAAAAGTAACTTAGACTATTTTTTTATCTCTCCTTCTGCCACCAATCATCCAGGAAATCTTTTATTTGAAATGGACCACGGGTACTTTTACGAGCAGTAAAACTAATTAATGCTTAAAAACTAGTTTTATACCTTATGGCTTAGCGTTTCACGACTATCTCATTTAATCACCTGTGGTCTATGGTGTAATCATGCAACACCTATAATCTTTTACTAGCTGTCAAAGGCTGCTGCTCAAACATGCTAGTGACATGTATTCGAACTTGAGGGTGATAGCTACCTAGGCAGGTACTGGATAGTATTCAAATGCCATGTTAATAACGGTATTTGCATTCGTCAGAACCTCAAGCACTTTTTAGAGATCTTTTTTTGACAGGGTGGAATGCATTTACACATTCGACCGCCTGCCCAGGGGAGGGCAGACGGGATATGTCGAAATCTGTTTAATGGAAGGACCAATCCCGGGAAGTCCAGGGCCACTACCGACTAAACCAGCCAGGTAAGCAGACGAAGCCGGGGAGAGATGGGGTCGCGTTGACCAGCGTCGCTCAGGTTGATAGATGCAGCCCAAACCACGTATATAGCCATAGGCTATCAACACTTCACAACACAGATATTCTAATTTAATTAACACTTAATAAAACATTAAAAAAAAATAAAGTCGTTAAATTTCATGAATTAAATATGGTTACGTGTTGCAAGTTCTTACTGGTGACAATCACCAAAACAATACCGAATAAGAAAGAAAGAAAATGAAGGCTTGACCATTTAAACTAGATAGGCCTTTTAAGTCTTTTCAACTTATTTTGTTGCAAGTCCTATATATCTAATAAACCTATAAAAACTACTCTTAACTATTTTAAAAAAAAGATATTTTGAAAAAAGTTCATGAAGGCTAATTCTGGTATAACAAAGTTTGATTTTATTTTCTAATATATTTGTGAAAAAATATTTCCAAGTGACCATAAAATATCTTTCCTTTATGGTTAAGGCAACAAAAATTTTGGTAAATTCTCGCGGTATCGACATATGTGCTTGAACTGACATCGTCGGTCGTCGTGGCTCAGTGATAATCGACACTGACTTTGGAACCGCGACGCCGGGTTCGAATCCCGGCCTTGGCAAACATTTCTGTGATGAGCAAAGATGTTTGTTCTCGGGTCTAAGATGTTTGTGTATTGTGATTGTGTGTCTATGCCTCTCGCGACACAGGGTAACCTAGTGCGGAATGTGTGTGAAAAAAAAAAACTGTGTCTTACACCAGTAGAAATTAAATTGAAGTTTAAAAATTTAATTGTTAATTATTATGAGTCCGTTGCTCATCTATAAAGTAACGGTTTGAGCTTTCAGTGAAGGTTACTTATATACTAGGATACTTCCTACCCGCCTAGATAGCCATCACCTTCAAGTTTGAAAAACTGTCACCAAACGCAAAGTGTATTCAGGCAGCAGTCCTTGAGAGCCAGTAAGTATTCTAGGTCTAGCGTGATAAGATCTTCGAGCACATCGTCAATGAATGACCAGTAAGTGAGAACATGGTCAAATACTAGAATTAGATAGTATATAAAAAAGTACAAATTTTCTATATTTTAAGTCGCATCAGAATTTGTCCCGACCTATCTGGCTATAAACACTCGCGAGCCTCTGTGATCTCATCATCGCAACTGTGAAATAGAAATAATGCCAATATTGCTTTAGAATAAAGTGCACTGTTTCTCCAAGCCATTGGACAAGTTCAAATGTCAATATCTCCCGGAAGACCCTTAACATAAACCATTGAACATAAAACAGGTCAATTCGGATTCTCAACAAAACACAAGCCCACTGCGTACGGCTAAAACAGCTAATGCAATATGCCAGGGGACATTTTATTTTTATTTTATTGCGCGAAATCTCCTTGAACAGACAATGTAATTTGATATCAGAGCAGAAACTTCATAGATTTTGCTATCCCTGGAAATCTATTGTTTAAAATAGAAATTATTTTTTATTTGCCTAAAATCTAGGTCACATTACAGATCGATAAATGCAAATAGACCCACCTCCGAACTAGAGTCTTTTGTGAGCGTTTTTTGATAACTCAGGGATTGACATTGACATTGACAGCACATGTGAATAAAATTATACACAAATATTGAAAAATAATATTATTTTTCTTTATTTCTTTCATTACGGAAGTTTCATCCTCGTTTAAAGGCGATATAACAGATATTGAAACATAATAAGATATAGATAAATAATAGTCAAAATAACCGTCGTATTTGACAGACGGTGTAAATGAAGTTTTGTGTTGTTTTATTTGAAAAAAATAGTTTTTGCCAATAATGCCACTTTCCCATATTAAACGATTGTTCAACTGGAAACTGCCTCAAACACCAATTGTCTCTCTCGAACATAACAATTTAGTATTACTAATAAATTATATTACTATGCCAAAATTACATCAAGTCTTAATCTCTTACGAACCGATATTAATTGTTATAATATCATTAAAAATATATAATTTTAGATTGGTAGTGAACAGAAATTACAAAATTGATTAATATTTTTGGTTTATTTCCAGGAAAATTATGTAATTGTTCCACTTAAATAATGCGATGCCATTGTGTGTGTCCATGCCACACAGGGAAACCTAGTGCGTGAGCGTGAGCGTGATAAGCAAAAAAAAAATTAGTCAAAAAAAACAAAACAAAACAAATCAATTTTTAAAGATTTTAAACCGCATTATAATGAGCATCACACAATTCTCTAGTATATCATTTGATATGAATAAAATACTGACCGTTCTGAAGTAGCTAACATAAAAAAACAGCCGAGGATACAATTAAAAAACCTTAACGTTTCGAAGTAAACATTTTTTTTTTGTATTAAAACAATGTTTTGACGGTCGCGTGGCTCAGTGATCACTGATCAGTGAAACTGACTTCAGAACTGCGACCCCGTGTTCCAATCTCGATTGGGGCAAAAAATAATTATGTGTGATGAGCATTGTTTTTGGGTCTTTGACGTTTGTGTAAGTGTCATAGTGTCATTTGTTTTTTTTTTGTTTCCCTATTTCCATGTTTTAACTTATAACTACAGGCAAAAGTGTAACATAAGCGACTGTCATTAAATCTATATCACTGCTCTGTGTCGAAAGCATGGCTTGACGCCTTCCAGTTTGTTCAGCCCGTGTTTATTTTTATTTTCTAGCGGCCATTGTATTTTTATCGTTTGAGATGTTTGGGGAATAGTTACGGCGTGTGAAGTTCAGTTTACGCTGTAGGTGTATAAGCTTATGTGTTTTGTTGAATTGAAGTAAGGATTTTCTTTTTGCTTTACGTTACTGTCTTGTTTAGTTATTCATGTATTATACGTCAAAGATATATGTCAAAGCCAATACATTCAACTTTGGCATACCAGATGTCTATTTTATATAGAACTAGTAGCGCCGGAAGGAACAAGCATATGGCCCACAGGATGTTAAGTTGTAACCTCTGCCTATAAACAAATACAATTCGTAAAGAACAGCACTGCGCCCGTCACCCTGAGACATAAAGTTGGTTAGTTTCATGTTGATTTTTTTTAAAAATTCACTCTTTAGGATGCATTGTACCGAAAGAGGCATGGAAACACACAAAATTCAAGAAACATAAATGTTTGCCTCTGCCAGGATTCAAACCCAAGGCCCCAGACTTGATGTCAGGTCACTGACCACGGAGCCACAAACACCATCTGAACATGTGGAGAAAAACAAAATAGTTATGATTTGGTATTTAAGCAATTACACATCATTAAATATCATGTTATTATTATAAATATACAATCTACATTTTTTGACATTAATATTCGAAGAAACATTTATTTTGGAAAATAAAATATAACTTATATCTCCTAGTCAATGTTTCCCGCCAAACCCTTAAAAATTATAATTCTCATTGCATACATACTAATGACCATAGATTTCACATAGTCTGTATCTAATCGGATCAGCTGGTACACAGTTTAGTTACTAACAAATTCACCTTTGTCCGTACTTCCCAGACGGCATCGTTTTAGCAAGCGAGTTTTGGAGAGGTTTAAGTTATAGGCTTTGTGCTTTTACTAATTGTACGACGATTGAAAGTCGTCTTGCTTGAAGGCAATTTATGGAGTTGTAATCTACTTCCTTGTGGCCATCGGATTTCTTGCAAGAAGTTACTGATCAGAGAAGGTGCTGAAGGTGGAATGTTGATATTTTTTTATGTTGTAGTGTTTGACCAATATCTCACTTGATGGTTAGCGAACAGGTCAAAGATGTCATCACGCACTGCTGCCTGAACACACTATGTGTTTGATGTCAGCTTTTAAAACTAATTTTGTTAAAGTTGGTATAACAAACCTTACAAACGACATCTGGATCATATATCTTAAATACAATAGGCATTCTTAATCTGCTATGGTATAGAGATTGCATCAACACAAGCTTAGTAAAATGCCAAGTGATAGTCTACATCGGTAATGTTGATGTATACATTATGCTCATGGGATATCCTGATGTTCAATTCTTATATCAAGTTTGGCTAACACAACAAGCTCTTTGAAAAAGCTAATCGCTCATAGCCTGGCCCACCGAAAGAGCAAAGTTCATCAGTCTCGCAGAGTAACGTAGTTATGGAACTCAATCAAGTACCATTGACGGTGACGTCACAACTCGATTATACGTCACATTATCCTCGCCTTCACCCCTTGCCTTATTCCAAAATGATATTCATAGTATCCTTATCTCCATCAGTTTTATAAGGAAACAGCTAAAGGTTCTTATATATAGAGCTTCGCTTTGAAGCGATGATAGCTCAGCGGAGGGAGCGTTGCGTCGGCAAACTGATGGACACTGGTTCGATTACCAACAATAGCTTGAGCTTCTGGCGAAGGTAACACCGTATTCAAACTCCCAGCATATTGGTAGGATACTTTCGAGTACCCTCCTGGCTAGCTACAATCCTCAAGTTTGAAAAACTCTCACCAAACACAAAGTGTCTTCAGGCAGCAGTTCTTGAGAGCCAGTTAAAATTCTAGGTCTAGCGTCATAATATCTTTGACCACATCGTCGCTGACCACCAAGTGAGAAAGGGGTCAAACGCTAGATCTTTAATATAGTACAAAAATGCTTACAAAAAGTCTTACTTAGGAGTGCTATTTATAAATTTTACATCAATTTGAAGTATAGAACAACCATATTCTAGGATAACTTTCATGCTTTATGCAATTTTAGTTCCGTGACAAGGGTACTTAATGATAATGATTTTGTGAAAATACCAGAAAATACTTACAACTACGAAATAATGATAAAACAAAAGAATAACTTACGTTCAAATATTTAAGAAATATATCTAGGCTAATATGACAAAGCGACAGGACGGTATTCTGTAGTCGTGGATTCGAATCCCGCAAGTAGGCGAATTATTTCCTTCAAAAATTTGAACATAATTTCCGCCTAGTATGATGTTAATGATTTTGTATGATGTTTTTAAAAAATACCAAAAAATGGACCCGTTTTCTATACTCAACAGTATGAAATAACTTTACACTGTTTTCTACGGGTATAAAGTGGTACTTACGCGTAGTATGTATATTATATTATCGTAATATCATGATCGACAATTGTTTCGGTTTCTTCCGGAAGCCTTCATCAGGATCTTGAGTGCTATCGACTACGCGTAAGTACCACGTTATACCCGTAGAAAACAGTGTAAAATGAAATAACTTGTTGAAGTTGGTATCATGATCGTGCAAAAGTAACTATTATCAAAATCGGTACTCTCGGTACCATGAGCACAATGCTCATGGTACCGAGTTCGACAAGTTATTTCACACTTTTGAGTGCTGAAGTCGGTTCTATTTTTTTAATAAAAAAATTGTTTTCACCCTTTTCAGTGACCTTTGCTACTAATCAATTGTTATTGTGTATGTGCATCGATGTCTTCACCCGCAACTATAATATCGTCGAGGTATGAGTAGCACTTTCCAGTTATTGGAGTGTAACTCAAAAACATATGTCCGATTTTGATGAAATTTAAATGAGACCACCTCAGAAATGTACTCTATCAAAGAAAAAAAGAATAATCAAAAAATTTCATAAACGGGGAAGGTATATTATTTATAATACACATACGGAATATATATTTATAATACACACATAAAAAATAAATAAAAGAAAAACATAATAATATACGTTCGAATTAAGTAACATCCTTCTTTTTTTGAAATCGGTTAAAAACCATAAAACTTACAGAATAACTATCACTGTGCTTTTAAAATTAAATCACATAACTTTATTCATATTACGAGCAATACTGACATAATACCTATGTCAGTATTGCTCGTAATATGAATAAACTTTATTCATAACTAACTTTGTTCATATTACGAGCAATATTGACATAATACCAATGTCAGTATTGCTCGTAATATGAATAAAGTATGTTTACATGAAGCAATCGAAGGGAAATTTGATTTCTCTCGTGAGTACTCAGATTTGATTTGCGGTTTACCGCCCGACAACTTCATAACCAAACAACATACAAATTAATTTAAGTGAAACTCCCGAAACTCAATTTCCTTCTGACATGCAGTTACCTGCACTTCACCCTTGCTGATGAAGGTAAGGCTAGACAGGGTTACTTCAAACGAAAGGAAAAGTCTCAAAACCAACTTGCGGCATATATTTGTATTTATCAAAAATCAAAATCATTTTATTATCTGACAACTAAGGTCCAGGGGTTAGTTACACGAAAACATAAAATTGTTAGTAATTACATGAAACAAAGAAAATAATAGAATAATAAATTATATACAATAATTATGACGTCATGTACCTAGGCGGCATTTCATGAGACTAACTACCATAAGGGTGAGAATGATTTAATTTATATACCTAACCCTAATTTTATTTTGTGATTTATATCTTTTTTATTTATTTGTTTCGTTTCTGACAATCAGTCGAGATAGTGGTCAAATGCTAGATCTATACAGTATAAAAAGGGTAGCCAGACGGGTAGGTACTCGAAAATACCCTACCACCATGCTGCGAATTTGAAGTCGGTGTTACCTTTACCGGAAGCTCAAGCCGTGGTGATCGAACCAGCGTCCGTCAGTATGACAGCCAACGCTCCCGCCGCTGACCTAACATCAATATATACGGCTATTCGCCATAGCTATATAGTAGATATATGGTAGATACCTATACGTACGAAGCGTTTTGCTTCCAAAGGAATGGAACTCGTTGCCCGAGTCTGTGTTTTCGGATATGTACAATCCTGGAGTTTTCAAGTCGCGAGTGAATAGGTACCTTCTAGGTTTGCGTGCTAAATTCTAGACAAGGTCATCACTTAACATCAGGTGAGACAGTTGTCAAACGCAAACTTATAACAATTTTAAAAAAAAATCATTTAGGTAGATCTATTTATGTAGGTTGGCTCCACACACAAGTGGCCAACTGGTTACGTTATGGTATCCAAGGGATATGGGACATAGGGCAAGAGACGTATTCGTTCTCTTGCACCGTGTGAAAGGAAACGTTCACTAAGAAGATGGGCAGATGATCTTCACCTGACTCTGGGACCGTACTGAACAAGAGTCCCCTGTACTCAAATGAGTATAGTGACTTCTAATGGGTAAGTCTTTTTCGTTCTCCATAAACAATCTACTATAGATTTTCTTCAGTGATTTTTTGAAGCGTAACTAAAATAATTATTTATGAGTGTTTTCCGCGTGAAACTCAAACCAAGAATCAGTTGAGTGGCATAAATTATAAATTAACGCTGAACCCCCAAAGTCCCTTCACACACACAATGTTGACACAATACCGTAGTAATTATGTAACCACATCAATTCAGGGCCTTAATACATGCCATATTGTCAACAACCTGAAATCTTGCGACGACGCGACGCCGCGCCGTTCATAATACATCGACCGTTTTAACATGATCTCCTGTAACCTTTTTACATAAGTCAGATTTGGTGAATAGATCGGAGTAAGAGAGGTCTAAGTAATCTGGATGTCGATGCATTTGATATTCTGACGGTCAATATGCAGACACGGGAATAATTTAGGGACCACTAAATAGAAGGGATCCATAGTTAATATTCAAAGAGAAGGGGACAATATCACACACTGTATGTACAGTATACCAACTCCGCACATAATAAAGTTATATTTTCACTCAACGCGATATAAATCGTTTTTGACAACTTTCTGACTAGTTCATGTACATACTTTCAAATGTTTGAAGGAAACAATCTAGCTGCTAGTGGGATTTCAAAATACTATAGAATACCGTCCTGTTGTTTTTCCATCTAAGCTATAGTAACACTCCACTCCACGCACACATCCGAATATATTCCTTCTATATTTTAGTTATCATATGATCTTCAAAAATTTGAACGAAGTTCCACCTATCATGATGTTATTGCAATGAACCATAAAACATCAAATAAAAATTAAAAATTTTTAGTATGGATTATATATTTGAGTCTGAAAACTATCGCGAGTTTCTTCCATAATTGTAATGTAACAAACCGACTAGGACTCACGTGGTAAACACTGGAAATTTACTCTCCGTTATGAGCGCGAGCCTCAACACGTAACTGTTACGTGCTGAGGCTCGCGCTCGCCGCCTGGCACGATCATAACTCCCAGATGAAGAACTGCAAATAAGTTCGAAACTGGTCGGAGAGTAATTTTCCAGTGTTTACCACGTGAGTCCTACTCGGCTTGTTACATTACAATTATGGATTATATTATATCTTTTTATTTAGAATTCTACTGTACGTGTGTAGGTATGTCACTGAACTCTTAAACGGCTGGACCGATTTGAATGGTTTTTTTTTGTGTGCATTTGGGTGGCACCGTGTATGGTTTAGATTCACAAATCAGCCCGGCAGATGGCGCTGATTTTGATGTTTTTTACCCTGTGCAAATCGGGGCAGCCCCTAGTAGTGTATATTATAATAGTGATGTCCATACTATTTCTATGACAGAGACAATATTTTGGTTACGAATACTAGGTGGATAGCAGATAAAGGGAATGCCCGGATTCGGATTGCTCTAGTGAAGGCGTGCGTGAGGGGTGTGTACCTACTGTTTCGGAATGTTTATCAAAATATTCTAAATATTATGTTTATTCAACAGCAGAATCTCATGAATGGTTGCATAACATTACACGATTGAAATTCTTAGTAGGTATACCACCTACTAAGAATTTCAATTGTGTAATGTTATGTTATGCTGTGCTAACGTTAAGTCAAAATTAAGTAAATGCACTGTGGGAGTGCTACTTAAGCTCAAAAAATGAATAAGGTAAAAATGAAGTACTAAGAAAAAATATTATTCATATTCAGTAAATAATTTATATATATTCTTAATTTGTAATAATGATAATATTAAGTTATATCATGTCATTAATGTTATTTTAAGGTTTAAGTTTTCATATTTTTCATCGGATATTTTTTTTTGAGAAAAGGCTATACAAATATTTTTTTATATTCCAAGCAATAAATTACAAACTTTATGGATGATCACTACTTTCTACTTCACGTTGCGAATAGTTTCACTGAAAAAGTTGAAACTTCTCCCTGAAATGTATTAAAACTGAGCACTAATTAGGCGATTCAATGCCTATGTACCAATAATTTTTCTATCGTTCTTCTATTGGTATGGCTGTTTGATGGCTTATATCTACTCAAACATTTTTGCAACAATGTAAGCCTATGCTTTTGAATGGATTTAATTATCCTAACCTGACTAATTGACATAATATATTTGAGTGTTTCATTTCAGTAGAATTCTATTGGTTAGAGAGGGTTTGATTCAGTAAGATAAGTCACCCCTTTCATTAATGAAGCTACATGTGCAGAATACACAGAGATTGTAGGGATAATCTGACTGTCGTCGTGGCTCAGTGATCAGTGATATTGACTATAAAACAGCGCGACCTCAAGCTTGAGTCCCGACTGGAGCAAGAATTTCCGTAGTGAGCATAGAAAATTTTGTTCACGGGTGTTTGTGTATTGTGACTGTGTGCCTCCCCCTCTACACAGGGTATCCTAGTACGGGGGTGTGACTTGGAACAAAAAAACATGGAGTAAAGGTAGGTAAAAAGAAAGTAGGTAGGTAAATGTTAAATCGATACATTGTGTAAATTTGTCTTAAAAATAAATTGCCTACTATACTATACTATGTTATGCTATGCTATACTATACTATACCAGCTAACCAGGAAAATGTTGTTCTGCTATATAAATTACTAGTTGCGTCCCGCGGTGTCATTGTACGTGGTATTGACAATTTTTGTGTCTTCCCGTCATACCACGGGAACTGTCCACATTTTCGGGATAAAAAGTAGCCTATATGTTATTCCAGGGTATATTGAATCTTTCTGATGATAATTCTAATTCTAAGATTAAAAATTAAAGATTTCCAATGATCTTATACTAAATTTGATGCAAATCCGCTAAGCCGTTTCAGCGTAAAAGACAAACAAACATCCAATCTATACTTACATACAAACTTTTGCTTTTATAAATATTAGTAGGATGAAAATGTCAAAGTGACAACATTTCATTTAAACTACTTCACGTTATGTAACTAAAGGTAAAATTTTTGGGTAATTGTTCATACAAAAATACTAAAAACGCAATAAAAAAAAAATTTGAAATAAAATATAATATATAATTGAGCAACCCACTAGCTTTTGTCAGCCTATAGATCACTCAAATGCCCTAACCCGCTACTAGTTGGTAGCGTGCCCAGAATGCTAGCAGCATTGCCACGTTGAATTGCAATGCTGATCCGTTGAGCCAAATATGTGCCAGCATATTGGGCATTTTGGTCTAGTTGTTGTAAATATGTGTGATGAAAGACAACAGAATGTACACTAACCCATAGAATAATTCCATTACAGGTAAACTAAGTCATAGAATAATTCCATTGCAAAAAAAATTACATGTATTAGCTCTCAGATCATTCTTTGTCCCTAATGAACATTGCTTGCTTGCCCATTGCATGGATTGCTCAAATGTTTTTGTAGTAGCTTTAGTATTGTAATTAGTTATTAGTGTTTTACTTTAATAAACGCATCGGCCATTAGAAAAAATAGTCTCTAATTTAAGTTGAACATTAGTTACACACATGTTGTGTGAAATTTCATTGAAATCAATCTAGTAGTTTCGGAAATTAGCTAGGACAAACATCGTGACACAAGATTATTAAATAATAATATATTATGTAGATATACGACAGTGGCCCTTATTCAGTGAATCACTAGAACTAGCTAAAATTCACTTTTTTTCCAAAATCAACAATTTTAGAGCATTGGTAGAGGGTCCTTCTTAGTGACTATCGATATGGAGTTCAAAAACGACTATTTATGGTTATTGAGCAAAGAAACTTGTATAATACAAAAAAATACGCTTTCTAAAATGGAACGAAATCTTATAACAATTGAAAATACCACTCATTATAGCGGATTTTGAAGCACAAAAATGCAATAAATGGACACGTCATGTGTATTCGATTTCCTATTATATACCTGACTAGCTGCGCCCCGCGGTTGTACCCGCGTGGTGATGAAAATAAGCCTATGTTTTAATCCGGGGTATAAGCTATCTCTATACCATATATTCATTGATATTGGTGTAGCCGTTTGAGCGTGAAGAGGCAACAAACATACACACAAACTTTGCGTTTATAATATTAGTAGGAAAATACAGGATTTAAGTCATCACAAAGTTAAAATATCAGAATGGAGGCCCAGGTTTTTACCTAGTCACATCGATCGGGATTTCTCACCCCTAGATAAAGTAATAGGATGTCATGAAGGGTGTAATTTAGAAAATTTTCCCCTTTATTGTAAGATGATTTTCAAAGAGGGTCCGATTTTTTTGGCTTCCTTGGGGTTGCTTGAATAAGCGGTGTTGTCAGTGAACATGTAATTTATTAAGCTTTTGTAGAGATAGTCTTCATATTTTGAGGTAGATGCAAACAGCTTTAAGAAATATTCTTATAATCGGTATCTGCCGTATTGTATGCATAAGGACCGGTTTTAGAACCATTTAAGATTTCTGAAGTAAGGAAAATTTACCACAGTAATCATTTGATTTTAAAGTCTACTTTTGTCTGATCATTTTGTGTGTTTTCTATGAAAAAAAAACCGCAAATTTGTATGCAAAGTATATCTTCTGTGTAGTTCTGAGATTAACAAGATCCATCTTGCAGACGTCGTACGACGCTCGTTCACTCAGATACTATTGATTTATTCAAAAATAAAATATAACCTCGACAAAAATAGCGTTCAGCCACTGCAACCACTGGAAATTGTTTTTCTTTTTTTCACCCTTTTTTGCTATTGACATGACAGTTCAATAAACAAGTGACAATTTATAGAATGAAAATAAAATTGATGTGGGGATTGTTATTTATAATTACGAAGGTTTCGTAGGTAGGTTTTTTTTGATTAACTATTATAAGTCTGCATAAGAACACTGTCAAGTTTCATTGTACTAACCATTGACAATAAACAAACAAATAATAATATAGTTTTAAACTTATGTCAAGTAAATATTCGGTACTCTTAACCATTTACCAGAATGGAATATTTTATAACATGATTACACCCAATGATATTATATGTTTATATGAGGTAGATGTCGCACAAGCGCGCGGAAACTGAGGCGGTAAAATTAAGTCAATTGTAGTAATTTTCATTGCGACGCGTATTTCAAGCGCAAGTCTAAACATATAGCTATCCTTTTCTATATTATTTGTACTGTATTATCTGTCGCAGTAAGCATGTTTATGTCGTAAAGGAACAAAATCAAAGCACCGCGCAGTACGTATATACCTCATCTGTAGTAAAACATCATTGATTACACCACATTACGCCCACATTCCCACCTTCCGTCATTATATTGTTTGAACGTCTGATGTTTATTAGTTGAATAGGTTTGTAACCTTATACTAGAATTTTTATTTTCTTCTTTCTTAGCTTATTCCGATTCACTTTTCAATGTAGGTATTTTTGTATTGTAATATTTCCACTTCCACACACGAAGGCAAAACTAGCGCATCAAAATGTCTGAACCTCTGAAGAGACTAGTCCACCCACAACACAGAGTATCCTAGTGTGGGGGCTAGTGTACAAATTGTGAAATTATAGTGTACCGTTGATTTTTTTTTTGTGTTTTATTTATGTACCAAATTAAGGAATAATAAAGATATTTGTATTTGTATTTATTACAATCCCTGATCGACGACTTTTGTCATTAGTCACCTAAGCAGGATTCTGAGCCCCAAATAATTTACCTTTATTTACTGATAAAAGAAAAGGGTTTCATATTGGTTAACGGAACCCTAATAAGTACCGGATTACATCACTATTCCACGTTTATTTAACCGACCGCAACGAAGCGGGCAGTCATGTAATTGTTTTCCATTCCCCGGTAATTGACTTGCGGTAAATTCTGATAAATTTTTTTGCTTTTAACTGTGATAACGCTGAAAATTTGAATGACAACTTTTGTACGGCACAACGCGCGCCCTCGTCTTTGTGAATTTTATTTTACAGTAAGCCTCGAAGCGTTAATTTGACGATCAATTACAAAACCATTTTTAAGGGGTCAAGGAGGAAAATGGACCTCAGGGTAAATAAATCACACTTATTACGTATTATTCACATTATTCGCACATACTCTGACCTAAAGTTTTACGCAACAAAAACAAACGAACAAATATTATGAACTATGTCGAGTTACCTTATGAATAGTTTAATTAATTATTGAATATAGCCATAGGACGTCTTCTGTTGGAATTCTTCTTCTTCTTCTTCAATGTATGGCTTTTAAATGCCCTGTAGCGTTTCTCTGTCAGTGTCAAAGTATGGCCAGTAGGGTATATTAAGAAATGCCCAGTATAAGAAATGAAAAATATAAGTACTATAATAATAAATGGCTTAGATTAGAAGCAATAAATTTAGTTATTATCTTATCTACAAACGAATACTATTAGACTTAATAAAATTACACAAAATATAAGCAAATTGAGTAAAATTCTGTTGGAATTAGGCTTCCTTTATTATGTTGTCAAAGGTGGGTGACGTAATGAAATATTGATCGCTAAAGATTTCACGAAATAGAACGCAATTCAAAAATGACCGTACGTCTGTTTTCACTTTTGTGAATAATTTGGCGGCCATTTTGTGTCCGAAATGACGCGCGACACGTCCATTGTGCGGTGTGCGTGCTTGATTGTTTCAACGTCACATTGAATAATGAGATAGGTGGAAGTTTCTCGTTTTATTAAATGGTTTGTTTGTAATTTGATTTCATTCATCGGCTGCTAGCGAATGAATAATCTAGAAAATAACGTTTTATTTAAAGTCAGTAAATTGAACAAACGGATACTTAAAGTGAAGAGGAACTTAGAGCGAATTGGGCATTTTGAAAGGGATTGTACATTAAAAAAATATACATTGCATATAAATACAATGTGCGAAAAATGTATTAAATGATGTCGTTTTAAGACATAACATTCTATTCAACTCTTAAACTACTTATTTTGAGATTAAACTATAATCTTATTAAATCTAAAATAACATATAGAGGTAACGCACAAAATGTACATGTATTTTTTTAAACTATTTTCTAGGTGACAGATAATATATTTCTATTGCTCTTTATAACTGAGTACTAAGAATTAGCAGGTCCTTATATAAAGATTTACTTTTATATACTGTGTTATATATCTGTGTATCTATCTATATTGTGTCTATAAAAAAAGACAACAAAAGTATTGTAAGTCTGAGCCGAAGGCTTTGCCTTAGACTTAAGAATATTTTTGTTGTGATGAAAAGCTTTGTGTGTGCTAAGAAACCCTCTGCGTGCTTTGTATAATCATAAGATGATTATGCAACGGTTAGTTCAGACATTTTGAATTTCTTCAGCTGCTGCTGTTAAGAACCAGTTGACATTATAATTATAACCAGACTAGCTGCGCCCCGCGGTTGTACCCGCGTGGTGATGAAAAACGGTGATGATGGTGAAGACGAAAATAAGCCTATGTGTTAATCCAGGGTATACATAAGCTATCTCCATACCAAATTTCATCGAAATCGGTGTAGTCGTTTGAGCGTGAAGCGGTAACAAACATACATATAAACGCACAAACTTTCGCATATATAATACTAGCTGACCCGGCCACGCGTTGCTGTGGCCATGTGGCGCCATCTATTGATTACTTACTCAACCCAGTCGAAAGGTATCGACATCTGTTAGAATCATTTGGAGTTAACAGATAATTGTGACTGTCAAATAATAACAGACAACTTACCATAGCAGCGCCATCTATTGATTACTTACTCAACCCAGTCGAAACGTATCGACATCTGTTAGAATCATTTGGAGTTAACAGATAATTGTGACTGTCAAATAATAACAGACAAATAATTAGCAATAAATTAAAATTGCGACTATAATTTCAGATTAAAACTATCTTATCTCTCAAGTTGGATCGAACTGCACATGGTGTGCGAATTTTATTATAATCGGTTAAGTGGTTTAGGAGTCCATTGAGGACAAACATTGTGACACGAGATTTATATATATTAGATTAGTGGGATTTCTTATATCGTCGCTAACCATAATAAATATAGTGGTCAAAGCATATATCAAAACCTATATATTTGAATATACCTTTAGTGAACTTTTTCATATTTCTAATTCCTTTCCCACTACGTATCTTCGTCATCGCTTACAGACCTATAGGTACATTATTTAAAAAAAATGAAAGATGTAATATGTTAATTTTACAAAGACAGAGTTAATTACTTTCCTCAAATAATAATGAACTTTTTCAGAGAAAGTGAACTTCTCAAGACCAAGTTCTAACACAAAGTCTCGAAAACTGACCACAGGCAATCTCTATAAAGCAAGCCACAGCCAAGCAGCCAAGCTTTGCTTTTATTTCCTTTCTGGGCTTAAGGTGCCGTCTCAAAGGTGTGCTCATTTTTCAACACCTTGCATTGAATGCTTTCAAAAGGACTGCCTTAGTTTTTTTTTGTAGAACAACTCAAAGGGTGAAAAAGAGCAATGTTTTGTCTGTTTATTTTAGATGTAAGATATTTTTAATTAGAATTTTGAAAAGGAATTGCGATCTCTTTTTAGAGGTGAGAGGCTACGTCTTGATTATAGAACGTTATCTATTTTTAGTAAACGTGCTGTGTCGTTTATTCATGACTAGCTGCACCCGGTTTTACTTGCGTGGTGATGATGATAATGAAATGTAGCCTATGTGTTATTCCGGGACCTGAAGTACCTATCTACATTTCATCGAAATCGATGTTCTTAGCCGCTTAAGCTTGAAGTAGTAATAAACATACACACAAACTTTTCTATTCATAATATTAGTGGGATTACTTGATACTAACTGAGCTTCAACTCACTACTTAATAATAAAATACTAGCTGCGCCCCGAGATTTCACCCGCATGGGATACGGTTTTCTCTCTATATCAGTAATCCTACGGGAACATTTTATTCCAAGACAGAAGTAGTGTACCTTTTCCTGGGTGTCTATATAAATATATTATATTTATATACCAACATTATTCAAAATCGGTTCGGCGGTTTCGCCGTGAAAACGTCACAAATACAGCTACTTTCACATATATTTTCTTGGATAGAAAGTACCTACCTCTTTGTGTTATATTATACATTCCGAATTTCATTCAAATCTCTTAAGCTTTTAGGGCGTGAAAAGGCAACAAACTTTCACATTTTGAAATCAAACTGTCAATACAAATGTCAGATTGCAATATAGGGAACATTTTCAAGACAATGTTTTCTTAGAGAAATAGATACTCAATCGAAAATAAAGTTCAATTCGTATCATAAATGAAACACTTTCATTAATTTAAATCCATTTAAAAAAAATACTGAACCAATTCATGCAAAACTATTAAAGGACCTATCTTTTCACAAATGACGATTTTGTGATAGATTTGTGATCGGATTGAGTTAACAAAATGTAGAACGACGAACTTCATCTCTCAGTGTTCCCGAAGAAGAGCAAAGATTAGACCTAAGTTTTATAATTTATCTATTTATTTTGGTATTTGTACAAAATCCGTTTTACAACAAAACATTGCGGAACCGCAATGCCTGATATATTTTCCAAATGCAACACTAGGATGAATCATAAACACTTGGTATTATTGCACCTTGGCTCTTTTTTCTGCAAAACATACCTAACTATATTAACTGGTCGGAACCTCGTCCAGTTAACTCAATCAGTCGAGCACAAATATTTCTCCGCGTCACACGTGTATAACAACACTTATCAATGGATTTCGATTTCACCGACAAAGTGGTGCTAGTGACGGGCGCGAGCGCTGGAATCGGTGAGACGACCGCCATCTTGTTTGCTAAATATTTCGAAGTTTGAAAAATTGTTCTGTTTGCTTTGTATGTTTTTTTTTTGGGTCACCTCTAACAGTTTTCAAAGCTCAATAGTTAAACTATGAATGTAGCTCTGACTTAGCTATTTGTTTTAACGTTATAAGAGATAATAAAGTAAAACTTCGGAGCTCCCGGGAACTACGGGCCTGCCCCCCGATTCAAAACTTCGATAACTGACCAAATCGATTTGGTAATGCGCAATTACTTGATGACTTTTACAAGAGTTGTGCGCATTAAAAAGTTCCGCAATTAAAAATGAATTAACAATTATGAATCGAATAGATATTGATTGTTATCAAATCAATCAAATCAAGGAGCTGGTCTGTTTATGGTTTACCATTTGGAGGTGGGTTGCCAATATTCGCCATGCTTGGGAGGCGGAATGGCGAGACACAGATTGAAGTTGTGATCCGCAAAAGGCGCTTTTGTCCACTTCCTGTGAAGTGATTCCTTTGCCGGCTCTTACGGCACCCAAGAAAAGACATGGGGGATACAATTCTAAACTGATACCCAGTATGAGATAGCATATTATTGGATACCATGTCAACTATACGTTTACATTTTAAAAATATATGAAAGAAAATGTAAAACTCATATAAGATACGTAAACTACCATCATACTTATTTTTTCGGTAATTTTTGACGCTATTTGAATCACTTGCTTACGTTTCTCGCTTCATTTTATCTCGCAACTCTTTTGGTACTTTTGCCACCGGTCGCAGAGCCATACTTCAGAGTCATAGAGGTTGGCTACGACTATATTAAACTTATTGTAGTTTATACTCAATTTCAAACCCGCACCTATAAACAGGATGCCTGGCAAATGCAGACATGTGACGACATTTTCCCGCGAACAAGGATTAAAAAAATATATCAATTATAGGAACCGCCTTCAACATTCAAAAGTATGAAATAACTTGTTGAAGTCAGAACCATGATAGTTCAAAAGTAACTATAATCAAATATTGTGAGCATGGTATCGACTTCGACAAGATATTTCATACTTTTGTGTGTTCAAGTAGGTTCCATTTTTTTGTGAATTTTTTTTTCACCCCTTTCAGTGACCTTTGCTACTCATGGGATCAATTGTCACTGTGTATGTTCACCGATTTTTGAAGTCGGTTAAAAACAAGATGTGTCAAAGACATTCTGTCGGCGGCTGTACCATACATAGATACACAGACACGAATGAAAATAAATAATAAATGACGTATTGTGAGGACATTAAACCCGAGATAAGTGGGTAAACAGAATATAATTATACAAATGATAAAACATAAAAGCACACTTGATATTATTAATACACACAGATTGAAATGTTATTGTATTATTATTATTATATATATGTATTATTATTTTGTAATAATTACGCCATATATAAATAATTACGAATGAAAGAAGATTTAATAACCAGATGTGCCCATTGTAGACCGCATCGTCTCTTAACATCCGGTGAGATAGTGGTTAAACGGTTACCTATGCAAAATAATAAAAATCTACATGGGTGAATACAATGAATATACAAAGGGCGGCCTTATCGCTTAAAGCTATTTCTTCCAGGCAATCAAAGAGACAGGAATTTTTATAAATTTTAAGGGGTATATATTATAGATATTGTTAATACTATACTAGCTGACTTTCAATACTTATTCGCGCAACTTCCACAACACTTAGCTGGCTTCGTTATGTTAATGTATTATTGTTGGTATCTATAAACAATTTCTTCAACACGTCTTTCAATACTCTGTGTCACAGTTATAGTTTATACTGAAATCAATTGTTTCACTCTGCGATTGCGATCCTGCTCAGCCACTGGAGTAAGAAAAGCGAATGAATGATAAGTCTCGTAGCAAAAAGGTATTGAAACTATGGTACATGGCCTGTGACAGTATATCATGGGCACTTTTTTTCTTTTTGTATATATATTGCACATATACGTATAGATCTATCATTTCACCTTATTTGATGGTTAGTGACGATGTGGTCGAGGATATAATTACGCCAGACCTAGAATGATTACCAGCTCTCAAGGGCTTTTATTTACTATTTGATTGAATTTTAATATTAATTTCAATTTTAACATATGACTGCTGCCTAATACTAACTTGAGGGTGGTAGCTAGCCAGGTAGATACTCGAAAGTACCCTACCACCATGCTGGAAACTTGATTGGCACTGGAAACTTATTCTATATAACTATATCTTCACCGGAAGCTCAATAGGTTGGTGTTGATCAAGCCAGCGTTCTTCAGTTTGACAGCCGACACTCTAAAAGCTGAGCCATCATCGCTTCAAAAAATAAATCGCTTAAATTTCAGATTAGACACCCTTATCAACAATGCGGGAATTACAGCGCGCACGTGCATACAACGCACAGACATGGCAACATTTGACAGCGTTTTTAATATTAACGTGCGAGGAGTATACAACCTGACGAGGCTGCTGGTGCCGGCTCTGCTAGAATCTAAAGGCAGCATCGTCAACGTGTCCAGTATTTCTGCTACTGTCGTTGCTGTTGGCAGCTTGCCATATGGAATGGCTAAGGTGATTGCATCATAATTAGTTTGTGAAAAATATATAGCGCTATTAATTCAATAGATTTAATAATTTCACTTTCAGATTTAGGCCGGGCCGATGCCGATAAGATAACGTCAAAAGTTCAAAGCAGCCTGAATCTATGTTGAATCTATGCTCGGCCTATGTCGATTTACCTAGGATTTACTAATGGTTCATTCATGATGGACGAATTAAAAAAAACATTACCAAAAATTGGAACTGACTTCAACACTCAAAAGTATGAAATAACTTGTTGAAGTCGGTACCATGATAGCTCAAGAGTAACTATTATCAAAATATTGTGCAGAGCATGGTGACAACGACAAGTTATTTCATACTTTTGAGTGTTGAAGTCAGTTCTATGTTTTGGTAAATTTTTTTCACCCTTTTCAGTGACCGTTGCTACTCACGGGATCAAGTCATTGTTTATGTTCATCGATTTCTCCACCCGCAACTATAATATCATCGACGTACGCGTAGCACTTTTTAGTTATTGGAGTGTAACTCAATAACCGCTTGACCGATTTTAATGTAGTTACACGGGAAACACCAGCTTTCAAATAAAAAAAGAACGAACAGTCAACGATCAACATAAAAAAGCATATGGTTTGAATTGAGAAGATCCTTCTCTTTGAAATCGGTTAAAAATGGCGGACTATCAAAGCTGTCAATATCGTAGTTTCGGATCCGATCATATTGTCATATTAAAAAGTAAGTAGACTCCAGTAGGTCCAGTAGGCCCCAGGGCATATTTAGGACTTCCATAGATGTGTATAGGCAATATCTCGTATACATATTCGCATTAAGTTATAAAGATTACCATGAAGATTCATACTTCAGTGGTAAACCGGTACACATTCACGTTTTTGACAGTGGCTCCATACTGCCCAAACCCCGATCGAAGAGTAACGACCGTCAAAAGCGTAAGTGTCTGTCGGTTTACCATTGAACTATTCGCATATAAACTTTGCTCGGGATTTTTTATAGATATTAATATTAAAACTCTTTACTTATAACTATCTTTTTATAGCTCGCAGTAGTTAGTGACGTAATGTATGGTTTATTTATTAACTAGCGGCGTCCTTCGGTTTCTCCTTCTCGAACCACGGTATTTCCTGTACCTTAGATGTCCCACAGGTACCTACCGTAATATTTCCAAGATTACAAGTCACTTAAGCGCTATTACAAACTAATATCTATAATTATAACAAATTTCATTTGGATCCGTTTAGCCTTTATGGCGTTATTCATCAACATATTATTGGCTATAATAATAACAATAACTTCTTAACTAAAATTGGTTTAATCAGTTTTATAACCGTTTTGGTTATAATGACAATTAATAACTAATTAACCACATTATCCTAAACCAATATTCTATATTAGGATAATGTGGTCACTGACAACATTTAGCATAGTAATTAATGTATATTTTTTGCACCATCAGAAAGTAGATAATTCAATAAACAAAAAGCTAACCGACTTTTTTTTAAAAGCAAATATTTTGACAGGACATTTTTTGTCTGAAAATTAGGGTGCTTTTTCGATATTAAGTCAAAATAAGGTGAATAAAAGAAATATTTTTATAAAAAAAATTACGGCGTGTTTGGGACATAAAGTTTTCACAAAATCATTTTGTGAAAGACAAAAAGAAATAAACAAAAACTTAGGTTTTTAAATTTTATACGAAAACTTAGAGGTTATGGAAAGTTTGAATATAAAAGTAGTCAATCTTTTTTTTACCTCTTGCCATTATTATTTTGTCTTTCCAATTTAACTTTTTTCCATTGGACTTGTAGTTTTGTCTAAAATCGAGATAAGCCGTTTTTACCCTTACCCCCCTCCTCCCTTCCATTTCTCGACCTCAGATAATCGTAATTTATTTTTCTTTCATTTCTGTTATACTCTCTTCCTTTCTATTGAAAAAGGAATACAAAAAATAATAGTAGGATGAAAGACTTGGGGGTTTTTTGGTGTTTCATCCTATATACGCTAGAAAAAACACAGAGACCCAATTTCTCTGCGCATACTGAATGGTTCTATGTTTTTGGTGAATTTAGAGACGTTGACAATTCTAATAACTCTACGCTGCAATCCAGAGACCCAAACTGATACTAATAAGATACGAATCTAAAATCAATTTCGAGTAACAGTGGTTCAGTAGAAAATGGCATGACTTCGCGTCCACGGAGCCTTTGGTTCGAATCCTGGCAGCAGAAAATAATGATGTGATAAGCATGTTTGTCGCTGGTCTCAGATATTTGTCTGATGTGATTGTGTGCGTCGATACCTCCTGTGACATAGGGAACTCTAGTGCGGGATAGTGTTAAGTTATGTAACTATGAAATGTTTCACTTTCAGGCAGCCCTCGATCACTTCACCCGGCTTATCTCCCTGGAACTGGCTCCCAAAGGGGTCAGGGTGAACGCAGTTAGTCCTGGTATTACTGTAAGTACCTTTTACAAATGCACTTAAGATAATTTAGCAGCCTTGAAGCGGGTTCTCACAAAGATGCAGCAGTACTTTTGCAGATGGGGCCGCCACCGTAAAATAGCGATGGGCTGCTCAATCTGACACATCGCAGGGGGCTACGAATGTCAAAAGTGGGAAATCTGGTGTTCAGAGTTTTGAAGGAAAAGGATTTCACTAAAATTAAAGAATAAATTCGAACGGAGATGACAAAGAGACAGGACAGTGTTCTTTAGTCGTGGATTCAAGTCACAATAGTAGCCGATTTTTTCTCTTCAAACATTAGATCAGTTACTCTAGTCCTGGAGCCTATAGGTTAATATATTATAATACAATACAATACGATACATCATCATCATCACCATCATCATCATCACCACCACCACCATCATCATCATCAATACGATACGATACGATACTATACTATACAATACAATACAATTTATATTATACTGAATTTGCCATCCCTTACAGTTAACCTTGGGATGGATATAAAAAGATAAATACACGCCGGTATACAACAAGAAACTTAAGTAGTATAAAAAAATATAACATATAACTATGTAAATATATTACGATATTAATTAATTATTAATGTTATTGTAGTAGCTGCAGTATTGTAATTAGTTATTAGTGTTTTATTTTAATAAAGGCATTTGCCCGTTAAAAAAAAAACTTTCATATCATCAATATATTACGTGTCAATGAAAATATTGTATTGTTGACTTTTGTTGTTGTTTTTCAGATATCAACAATAGTTAGCCGGATAATGGGTTACACAGACGAGGAGTACAAGAAATGGCTAGAGCAAGCAGCCAAGCGGGTCCCTATGGGTGAAGTGTGTTCTGGGGATGACATAGCCAAGATGATTATCTTCCTCTCGAGCGATGCCAGTCGTCTGGTCACTGGAACCATCGTGCCTGTGGATGGAGGGCTGAGATACGGGGACGTGGCCACGTTTGCTATTGAACAGATGAAATAAGCGTTAAAGGACAATTCTGTTATTAATATTGGTAGTTAGTTAATAAGTTATATACAATCAACAAAATGCTCATACTTAAACTATTTATACTTTGTTTAAAATACAGTGGGATCTTGATAGCTCGAATGGTAGGGAAATGCAAACAAATCATGTCAATGAGTTCTTGACTTAACATAGAATACAAAAATGATACAGGCGTCCGCTTGTTTGTCACATATTACATAAAGAAAGCCCGATATGATGCTATTCTCCAGGTGCTGTCTTTATAAACCGTTAGCATTGATTCCGTATTGTCTCGTTTTATCGTCACGTCAAGACAATCAATGGAATTTATTGCTTTGTAACAATAGGATTGGACGCGACACGGGTATTGCTATTGTGTTTAGAACTGAATAGTCAAGTGGGTCAATTATATATGGAAGCCACTGAATATGTCATTTAGTGTCTTTCAGTAGCCTATTTTTTATAAAAACTCTTTTGTAAGATTTGCTTGTTTCAGTGTATCGGAATTTTTATTCGATTCCAAAACTTGTGGAGGTTAGGTATATTATGTCAATTGTATGTATTTTTGTTTTAAGTATGTTCACCGATTTCTTTTCCATTTTGGACCTATTGTTAAAATTATTTTTTGATTGATTGTACCTCTGAGGTGGTCACCTTGAAATTTAATTAAAATCTTTCAAGCGGTTTTAGAGTTACATTACAATAACTGAAAAGGTTTAATGTCTATCTAGATAACTTCCTTATTGAAGGTGAAGAAATCAGTGAATATACACAATGACAATAATTGTAATGTAACAAACCGACTAGGACTCACGTGGTAAACACTGGAAAATTACTCTCCGATCAGTTTCGAACTTATTTGCAGTTCTTCATCTGGGAGTTATGGGCGTGCCAGGCGGCGAGTGCGAGCCTCATCACGTAACTGGCGTTGAGACGGCTGCGCTGAATCAGTCAAATTGTCCCGGTGCACACTGTCACTTGAGTCATTGTCACTGAAAGTCTCATTGTCACTGTCACTTTGGTGATGATGATGGTAGGAGTTACATTACAATTATGGAAGAAACTCGCAATAGTTTTTAGGCTCAAATGACAATAATTGATCCCGTTGGTATAAAATGGTACGGACTTCAACACTCAAAATTCTGAAATAACTAGTCAAAGTCCATGCGCACAATATTTTGATAATAGTTACTTTTGAACTATCATGGTATCAACTTCAACAAGTTATTTCACCCTTTTGAGTGTTGAAGTCGGTTCCATTTTTGGTAATTAATTAAAACTTTTGATAGCTTCCCTTGTATCGGTGTATCGAAATCTTTAAACGTGATTTTCTCCCCGTTCACGGCGTTGGATGAATCTAAAACTTTGCACACTTATCGAAGACCTACTGTATAATTAAATATACAAAAGCTTCTGTATCGTCTTCTGTCTTTTTAACTTCTGTATATTATTAGTTGAGTTAATATTATTTATCTACAAAATAAATAAGTAAAAGCTTAAAAGGTTATATTAATTAAAAACTATCATTGTCATCATCATGACATAATGTTCAAAGTTGGACATAGGACTCCCCATTAAAAGCCCCATAGGACCGGTTAGAAGCGGTTTGCATAATGAGTCTTCCTTTCAGCCTTGGTCTGGTCATCTACTCCCTTACTAATAAACGTTGCATAACCTCTGAATAGTTATTCAGTGTTTCGTCTTTGTCGCTTATATGACAGTTTGACGTTGAAAGAGCGGAACAAAACACTGAATTACTATTCGCAGCTTATTCAATGTTTAGGGGGGATATGCACCAGGTCAGGTGGATTACCTGACCTGCGCTAGCCAGTCTTTGGTCTCCAATCAAGAGTCTCTCAATCTCTTCGGCTATCAGCTCTATAATTGATGTAATGCGACACTTTTGCCCACTGCCAAAAGAATATAAATTTCTAAATATGTTCTTAATTGAATGAGTCCTGAATAAGAAAGAACCTAAAATCTGATGGTCGTCCTGGCTCAGTGATCACTGGTGTCAGATTTTCAGCTCTGGGTTCGAGTCCCGGTCGGGGCTACCATTTATAGAGAGACCATAGATTTTTGTCCCAGGACTTGGATGTTTATTTAATGTGATTGTGTGTGTCCATGCTTCAAGTGACACAGGGGATCCTAGTGCGGAATAGAAAGAGATAGGGTAATTTCTCCTTTTCGAAGCCGTATTTCAATATGTTTTTAACTATTCGATATCGATTTATATCTCGATTTTCACCAAATAACAAACTACAGTTACATTCTATATCTTTATCTTCCCTACACATGTGGCTTTCTTGTTACATTCAATTTACACTGCACAGACAAACCTCTGTTAAACACTTTTCGTGCCACAGTCTAGCAAATTTCCATTGTAAAAGTTTACATTCTTCTAAATATTGAACTATAACAAAGGTATCGTTATTAAACTGTGGTTAACAATTTTGTAAGGCTCGTAATGCTAGGGGTTTTAAAATGTTTAATAAGTACCACCCCAGGCACGAGTGGGTACTTAAGGTTTTCGAGCAGTGCTCCCTTTACTGTCTCTTTGCCTTAAATACGGAGACATTGTGTTAAGACTGAAATGAAACCAGGGTTTTGCCGTTACGAAAATGTAGGTGCTTTGTAGAATTTTGTAGGGCTAATTAAATTAAGGAGGTCTCAGTGGAAAAGTTAGTTTTGAAGTGGCTAAGAGAGAAAGATAGATAGGTACAACTCTTTATATCAACACAATACTAAATTATAAATGTATAAAACACGGGAGTCACTCACGTAATAAGTCAGAGGGTTCCGACTATAGTTTCAACCACATTCGGTGGTCTTTTTCAAGGAGAATACGGGGCGCTCGCGGACGCGGTCGCGATTCGCCTAGTACTGTAGTCGCCTAGTACAATACTAAATCTTAAGACAAAATAATATCCTATTGGTAGCACAAAGGTATCTTATCCTATCCTACTAATATTATGAAGGCGAAAGTTTGTGTGTATGTATGTATGTATATTTGTTACTCCTTCCACGTTCAAACGGCTACACCAATTTTGATGAAATTTGATATGGAGAAAGTTTAGACCCTGGATTAACACATAAGCTACTTTTCATCTCGCAAATAATAGCCGTTCCCGTGGGATACCCAAATAATTCAATAACCTCTGTTACTTCTTCAAGCTCAACGGCTGTACCGATTTCGATGAAATTTGGTATGGAGATAGGTTGATACTGAAATAATGCTTAGACTACTTTTACCGCGGAAAAAGTATAGTTCTCGTGGGATAATTAAGATAGCAAGCAAATCGTAGTCCGTGCGGGTGAAACCGCGGGGCGCTACTCGTATATACTATATTCGATTTCAATGACTATGAAACCTGTAATAATCTGTGTTAGAAGGGTTACCATCATTTCTTAAAAATAGAAATAGAGCTTACAGAAACAAAATCGCCGAGTAAACCTCTTATTTGTCTCGAATCCTTGCTTTCGGGGAATCCATACATAGAAAATGTGCCATGGGCACTATCAGGAGTTGCAAAATCAATAAACTAGAAAGCTCACTTGTTTTGTCTTTTTTTTTATTAACTTATTTCAGTACGACGAGCGTATTGTATGTAGGTCGATGTAGAGCAGTTTCAATAACCTCCGAGTTACGTAGCAGCTACTCCTTATTCTGTGTTTCTTGTAACTATGATGTAATATGTGTTGGTTTGAGTGTAATTTCCCTTAGGGCTGCGTGTCTTGTAAGGACAGTGGTTAGAGGATGGTGGTTTGAATTATTAATAATGAGTTACTTGCGAAACGATTTTGCTTTTAATATTCTTTTATATTAACAGGTCACGTGATTTTTAACAAAGGCGTTGTAAATTATAGGTAAAAAATAAATGTAAAAGCAATTTCGTACATATTTTTATTAATAACGAAATACTTCAACCGAACTTGGTAACTACAACAGAATTTGGTAACTATATGTAGCTGTTACACTACGTACCTATTGTTAATTAATTAATTATAATAATTGAATTTGAAGTGATGATAGATCAGCGGTGGGATCGTCGGCTGTCACACTGACGGACGCTGGTATTATCTCCACCAATAGCTTGAGCTTCCGGTGACGGTATCACTGTAATCAAATTCCCAGCATGGTGATAGGATACTCTCGAATACCCACCAAGCTACCACCCTCAAGTCCAAAAACTGTCGCCATACACTGTCATAATGTGTTCAGGCTACAGTCTTTAAGAGCCAGTTAACATCTAGGTCTAGCGCAATAAAATTACATCTTCGACCATACCGTCACTTACCATCAAATGAGATAGTATTTATAGTCAATCTATAAAGTGTAAAAAATAATAATATATGAGCTTGATGATATAAGTCAGATAGTGGTCGATCTATAAAATGTAAAAAATAATAATATATGAGCTTGATTATATATTTTTGGTATAAACATCATTTCGGCTCGCCTCCATTCAATCGCACTTCTCACTAAACAAGCCAATATGTGTTTGTATATTTGATATAAGCTCCATCTATTAGCTTTCTGTTGTAGCTGCTAAGCTGATCATTTTCCCTGTATTGGTTGGATCATGTTGAACACAATACGTTGTAAGCGAGATGCGGCAGATGTCGCTATATACAATAAATTTGAAAGTAAGACACTTCTACTGACATAAAAGTTGATTTAAGGACTAGAATGCAAAATTATAAAGAGGACGCTTCTACTCAGTTTTATACCTAATACTACTACTATTAACTTGAATATTAGTAGCTAAAAGTATCGACTCGTATGCTACCTACTTTTAGACCACGTTATCACTCTTTTATAATCTTAAAAAAACCCATAGTACTTTTATGCTCTTAATATACAAACTTTTGGAATAAGTATATATTAAAATGTCTGTAAAACTTCGAAACATTTCTTTTAATTATAGTTATCTATAGAGTAGGTATTTGTACGCTTTATTTGACGCAAAATTGTTTGATGTTCAGTTGAATATGTAAGGACTAAAACTAAATAACTATACTCACACTCACATTTATTTTATTAGTTAGGACTAGTATTATAATATTGTCAGTCATACTATAAGAATTCCTATAAAAAAATATCTGTAGTACCTACCATACTACACTAGCATATAGGCGAAAGTTTGTCATTTTGTCCTCTGTCGTTTGTATGTTTGTTACAATTTTTCTTATAATATTTTTTTAGACTTATTTGGCTTGTAATAATATAAAAGCTATTATAGTCTTACTGCTATATTTAGTTGTAAACACGCTACATAGCATGTCTATAACTAGTAAAATTTAGTATGCCTTAGTAATAGTATAATTTACATACATTAATAAAATATAATATAATCATAAAAAATCTCTAAAGTTTGTAGGTTGCTGTCAAAAGGCACTAATTACACTGACATCTTAATAGACAACGACAATCAAACGTGGCTATCGTACCTTTCGCTTAATTGAAGTTCGAGTAAAATAATACACCTCACGGGATTATGATTGAAATAACAAATTTATTATAGATAAACAAAAACAACTGTTCCGCAAACAACATCTAATTACAGAACCTTAATCTCAACAACTTTACTCCGTTGACAGGAAACCCTCCACTTAAAGACGGTTCTGCACAAAATTATCGTTATTAAACACAGTGGTAATTTATTTTTAAATAAACAGTAGGTAGTAAAATCACTGGTATCGACTTGTCTTATTTCACCGAGTTGTTTTCCATTTGCAAAAAAGGGAAACGGAGTGCATAATAATTCATGTAGCGTCAGCATGACAATTCATCTTGTTTTTACTTAAATATATTTAATTATTTAGTCATTTTGCATTGGAAAATAAAAACAGAGTTATAACTGAATGAAACTCTTATGTAGTTATTAATTAGGTAGGTACTTATACTTTACTTATTAGATACTTGATAAATATATAGTCTTCATAGTTATGCATGAGATTTTACAACATGTAATGGAGATGGCAGCTAAGTAAGATAAATTATTTATTGATTTCTCATTCTTTTTCCCGCTTTTTTAATTATTTATTTTTCACAAGTTTAAACTTTTTGGTTAATATTTACTTTGCTATTTTCTCTTCAGGTTTGTATCCCTATCTTAAGTTCCATCAATGTAACTTTGATATTTAATTCATAAATAAATAGATAAAATGCGATGCATGTCACTTTAATATTAACAAAGCGGCATTTTGTGCAGAATAGATTACTTGGGACTAACTGTTTCATCGAAAATTAATAATGAATTGAAAACCCATGCTACAGCATTACTGAAAAACTCAATGAAACATTCTTATTTAAACGGTTTTTATTTACGTTCGGTAATTAAATAATGTTCATACTTTTTTTAATGCGTTTACTTTATAAAATGGTTGTTCACATAGTTCGGAGAGTTTGCATAGCTATTATTAAAAACTGCCGTTTTTTCCAACGCTACAGATCACCCACCCAGCTCATAGCGGAATGTAAAAAGCGCCGGAGCCGAGTGGAGCCGGCGATCCGAGGGAATTATCTCAAATGAAGACATTATCCTCTCGCGGCGTGCGCGAGCGCAACGTACGTGATCTTTTTGTAGCTGTACAATGTGGACAGTATACCTAGGTAGGTTTGGTTAAAAGGTCTGACTTTAAAAGTTTTAAAAAAGTTCATAATATTTGTAAGTTCATGACAAAGAATGTAGGTAAAGATCTGAAATCTTAGCAGGCAAAAGTAGAAGTGATTAAAATTAAAAAGTTATGTACTGATGTTTGAAAATGTGCCAGATTAGCTTAGTATCAAAAGCAGAATCAGCACCAAAGAAGTTCACAAAACATTAGTAACTAAATAAAAGCCTTTATGAGACTATAAAGTCCATCCTAAAAGTTTTGCGGTTCTGATTTAACTTTCAAACAACTGCTGACAAAAAATTACCAAAAATACTTTATCTTAGTGTATCGTTCAACCCACAGAGTCATGATTTGACTATCCACTCGTAAACTTTAAATAGTTCATGAAAACAGGATATGATCTTACGAAATCGATAAAACATTCTACACCAGTTGTAGAAATAGTTTATCTACTTACTGTGCAAATTTAAAAAAATAAAATAAAACTGTTGAAACGTTTCCCTGCATAGAATGACTGATCTGCCACTTTGTGTGATGTTTGTTTTGAATGTTAACCAAGAATACAGAATATATCTGACAAGGTGAAACGTCAATGACGGTTCATTAACGCCTCATGGTTTGCAAACATCTATAGGAGCATCCTAGATTTAGCGTGATAACATCTTCGACCACATCGTCACTGACCATCAAGTGAGATAGTGGTCAAACGTTAGATCTATACATGATAAAAAAAAAAACTACCAATTTTCAGCTGGTGTGCCGCCAAACTGCCTGCCTTCATCAGACAATAAAACAAAAGTTATACCAAAATCAGCTAATGAAAGACTTAGGTCACTGTCTTCTACTGTACTACCATGATCATTCGACGCCATCTTGAAAGGGCAAAGTTGAAGGTTGGTTTGGTTTATGATGAGTTGAGTACTTACTTTTTTCTCCTGATGAGGAGAACCTTGTTTTCTTGTGGAGTAGTAAACATTTTATTGGAATATCTGCACGAGGATGATGAAATACTTTATAAGACTTGTTAGGTAAATTTTTATTAGATCTAAAATTGTTTAATGATTACCCTTCTACGTGTTCAAGCATAAAAGTTCTTCTGATCATCATCAGTAACAGAGAAGACGTCGCGAAGGAGAGTTCCACGCTCTGGTCGCCGCTCGGACCTGAACCACTGAATATGTCGACCGCAGTAATCGACGATACGTCTGGAACACAAGTTTCACTTAGACCACGGCCAAACAGCCCGGAAGCAATACATACAACAATTAATTTATTATTGATAAATTAATTATGTAATTGAATTATTCACAATAAATAATTGTTAACTGCGTAACTTTCTTTGGTTCAAAAAGACGAAAAGAAAGTCGAAAACTATAGCAATAGTAAAAGCAGTTTTGTTAGGCGTATGATCCCTTGGTTTTAAGCAATAAAGTGAAGAATTACTGTATGGGCACTGAACAAGTGAATTGGATAATTAGGAAAAAGAAACTATTGTTTCGCAGGGATGAGAGCAACGCAGTAACATCCTTTTAGATCAAAATTGGCTGACACTGAATCTGTCTTGGGTAGGAGTGATGATTATTATCGGATAGTGGTCAAACGCTAGATCTATACAGTATAAACAAAAAAAAGGTGGTATTTCATGAATAAATGTGATTTCTTTCTTTCTTTCCTTATATCATGAAAGGTTATCACACAAAATCACAGATAGGATCTTCTTAGATACATAAAACGATACCAGATACATTACAACGAAACAAAGAACGCTGTATTGTACAGTTATGCCTAAAATGGTCTGGATTTAGCGTATTGCTGTAGGGGAACCTGCAGCGCTGATTTTCAGCGCGAACCTTGGTGACGCATAAGCATAAATGAAATAGATCTTGATCGATCACTTGATGTGCTGTGACAACATGGTCGAAAATGTTATCACGGACCTAGAATGTTTACAGGCACCCAAGGAATACTGCCTGAACTCACTATGTGCTTGGTGACAGTTATTCAAACTGGAATCGCCATGCTGGGAATTTGATAGAGGTGTTGCCTTCATGGGTAGCTAGAATTTACTTAGGATCGAATCAGTATCCGTCAAATTTTCGAAGTAAAATTCGGCTACTAATGGGATTTGAATTCTTTAGTCGTTGGTTCAAATACCAACAGTAGCCTTTTTTCCTTTTCCTTAATTCCTTCTAATTTTTTCCTTAAAAAATTAGAACTTGAGTTCTGCTAAGGGATGTTAAGGTAGTTCGAATTCTATACAAACGTATTTTTCTATAGTGAAAAGAGAGAGCAATTTCACACTGGTTGAAATATGGTTGGTTTTGTTATATTGGTCTTTATTTGCGGCAAACCACATTTAATTAATTAAAGAAAATAGTGGAACAGTAGAAAAAAATACACCAAATTTTAAATTCATTGTTGTAAATTCGGTGTTTTTTTTTGGAGCTAGATGTGGGTCTCTCCCATCCGGTATTATGTCTATGAGGGACCTGAGATGATGAGTTTTATTTCTGTTTGGCTTGCATCATAAATTATTGTTATTTAAGTTGTGAAAATAATGATTTTCCCACTATAATAGATTACCCACCCTCTGTACCTTTTCTGTTCTCATACGTGATTGTTTTCTCACTACAAAAAACTACCCTTTTGCCTATAAAACCATCGTTTAGAAGGATACCATGTTCGCAAAAAGTCTACAATGAGCTATTAACTGTTAGGTCGTTACGAGAAAACAAAGGCGCCGGTCAGCCCCACCTAGATGATATCGAATACTTGGATCGGGGTATTCTGGATAAGAAATTTTTATTCTTTTAATTGCTGCAATATAGAATAAGCATTGCATATGCAATAATCTGAGATAACTTAATCAAACGTAGTCAAAAAATAGACATAAAGAGAGACAAGATAATATATAATATATACAAATACAAAATACAAATTCATTATTAGCATCTCAGCCATAGAAGTCCACTGCTGGACATATGCCTTCTCCCATTGTTTTTTACAAAGACTTTGGAAACGGCCCGTATCCCCTTTCTTGCTATCTAGTCAGATAGTCTATCCACCTTGTCGGTGACCGTCCTGTGCTGCGCTTGCCAGTCCGTTGTTTTCGAGAACCTTTTAACTTGCTTATATGCTGGGCTATATCGGTGACTTTCGATCTTCTACGATCTTCCCATTTCTGATTCGAGCGTGTAAAGAAACCCTGAGCATTCCCTCTCCATAGTTCGTTGTGCGACTTTGAGCCTGCTCACAAGGCCGTGAAGGCGTCAGCAATTATAGCGCTTCGATGAGTTTTTTTTTATAATATATAATTTACGATATATTTTATAAGGAAATATAATGGTCATAATTATAAGTCCTAAGGTGTTAAACAAAGGTTTCAAAAAAATTAAATGTTTTAATAGTTACCGTCATAGATGTACGTTTGACTACTATCTAACTTAAACTAACTCTAACGTCAGTGACGATGTGGTCACTGAAGATGTAATCATGCTAGACTTAAAGTTTTTACTTGCTCTCAAGGACTGCTGCCTGAACACACTAAACTACGCATTCTTGAAAACTAGTTATAACTAGATTCATATAGCATTGCCATATTGTATTGCTCGCCATCATGAGACTGTATTAAATAATGCTTTATAAATAAATGCTATAAGCTATAACCAAAATCCACTAAAGGATGTCCAAGACACTATTTAAGGCGAAGTTTTCCCGAAAGTTTAGGCAAATAGCGCTTAATTTATCTAAAATAAGCTAGGAATGTATGGGAGAGTTTATCGCGCGGAGCAATCAAGCGTAGTTCCGTTGACAGTGGTCACTATCAGAATGGGCAGGTGAAGAACAATTATCGATAGTCATTGCAATAAAAATCCTAACCGTTACGCATAATCGGTACATCACTTTAAAGCTTTATTTAGCCCAATCCAGACGCAACAAATCTAAGTTTGCTAAATAGTAACTCTAATGATGGTCGTAGACGCGTTGTAAATACAGTCGTTAGCATTATTTCACATAATGGTTTTATTATGAACGGCCATCTTCGTGTAATGGCCTACCTACAACCTTATTACAATAGACAGCGACCTCTTTGTAATGCTTTATAGCCCTATGCCACGGCCGCTTCGCCTTAATAATAACAATATGTTGATTTTGTGAGTACAGAAATTATTATCTAAGCTAGGCGGCTAGCACGGCTCTTATATTCCTCCTATAGGAAGTAGCTTAGCAGCCGTAACACAGGTGACCCTAGCACGGCTGCTAAAGGCCTTTTATATTCTATTCACATACGTATGTATTTATCTATCTTTATCCATGTATTCTAGTAATGTATAATGTATTTGTAAGTGTTTTTTGCAAATAAATAAATAAATATTTGCTGAAAAATTATTCTTCGATAATTTTAAAAAAGAAATGTAATAAATGTTAATAAAAAAAATTATACTCATTTCGACTTAAAATTAACCTGATAACGAAACTATAATGTAAGGACTTTAATAAGTCACACTAATAATATTAATGCGAAAGTTTGTGTGTATGTGTGTTTTACATCTTCAGGCCTGATGTATAAGTATTGTATGAAATTCAGATTACTATGATTCAGATGACCTAAAACCTGGATTAACACATCTGTAGGCTACTTTTTATCCTGAAAACAATGATCTGGTTGATTTATTTATCAAACTCAGACCCCCGGATTAGGATTCCCTGTGTCGCGGAAGGTAT
Organism: Apeira syringaria; assembly: GCA_934044485.1. Classification (NCBI taxonomy): domain Eukaryota; kingdom Metazoa; phylum Arthropoda; class Insecta; order Lepidoptera; family Geometridae; genus Apeira; species Apeira syringaria. The sequence goes on along the minus strand of OW203658.1, from coordinate 5,397,942 downwards.
GGACATACACAATCACAGCACATAAATACCCGAGATCCGTGACAAACATCTACATTCATCGCACAAATGTTTGCCCTTGCCGGGATTCTAACCCAGGGTCCCGGAGACACAGAAGTCATGTCACTGACACTGACCATAGTCGCCAAGGCGACCGTTAGCCGATTGATTGTTTTGTTGTAGTTCTATACCGTTATACCGCGGTATAGTTACGAATAAAATAGTTCAGTCAAGTCAAATGCAAAATATTGAAGAAATATCAAGGTGCAATTACCCGAGATCAATATAGATTCACAATGTAGGTAAGCTATCAATTTTTTCATAAATGATTAACAATTCTTTTCGCAAAACATTTTATTTAACAAAGTAACTCAGCTACCTGATTACATGTGTGTTATTTCGCAGGCCTTCCATCAGGATTATGGCTCAATCACTAGGATAAAAAAGTAGAATAATTGCTTTATTCTGACCGATTGGCCGCCAGCTTGGCAGAGTAATGATAGGTTTATATTATTAAGGCGTGTGTACAATAGCTAAACGATTCTTTCTTCATATTTCATGTATTCTTCCACATGCTGCGTAATTTTTTCATTCAGAAATTCATTAACATTTAACCATATTAGATATATTTAAATTACGCTATTATTTGACATTATGTAGTGACGTGAAAAATTCGACAATTTTAATGACTAGTATACGAGTAGAATTACTTATATTAATATTATATATTTTTTGTAAATACTATATTTGTATGCCCTAACAGGCAAAACATGTTTGTTTAACTTTATTTATAAGTCCTGCATGCTTTAATAATTTAAGTATGCAAACACATGTTTTATGCAAATAAATATTTGATTGATTGATTGATTAATTGACTTTATCTCTAAACTGTCACTAATATATTTCATTTTTATTACACATTAAGCCTTCACAAATTTATATTGTATAGGTAACTCTTTTAGAATTATATTGTAAATAACTGATGATTTTAAACAACTAAAGATAGGTTTTTGTGTTGGAATTTGTACTCTTTGGAAATAAATATTGATTTGATTGATTGTTTTTTTATTATTGAAAGAACTCGTAAATTAAATAATATAAACAAAAACAGCGAATGAAATTTCCAGATTATATTTTTGTATTATTATTTATCATTTTTTTTTCTAATCGTATGCATACTATTAAAAGTGAAACTAAAAAGCAAGTATATTATGTATAGGACAAGAATTAACATTAAAATCGGAATATTTATAAATAATTTATTTGTATTTAAATATATCAATGGCAATGATAATTGTTGTGTTAGTGACAATTTCTGTTGAAAAAATTAAACATAAGTATGTATATATATGAGAGCCAACTATTTTTTTTTTCTATTGAGAATATGGAATTCTTCTATGTTTATGAACAACGTTAACCCTTCCAATATATAATTATATATAATATACAATTTTTGCGTAAATAATGCGAGCGATTCTGAAGAATTTTAGTTACTTTTAGTTAGTTAGAGTCAATAACAGAATTGGGGCCACTATCTGTTTAAGTAGAATAACATAAATGTCATTGGTCAGTGTACACTCAGCTTAAAGGAAATTACTTCAGTGTGAGTTCAGTCCATAATTTACGCGAACGATGTTCAATCTTATTAAGCTTCGATGGTGATGTGAGAGTGCTCTCAACGATCTATCAGTTTATTGGTCTATAAAATGAACGAACCAGCAATCGATTTCTAAGCGGTGATAGCTTAGCGGTGGGAGCGTAGGTTGTCAAACTAACGGGCGCTGGTTCGATCCCCACAAATGGCTTAAGTTTCTATTGAAGATGTAATATCTTATATCTAATGTTATCAAATTTTTTGCATTTTAGTAGGGTACTTTTGGGTACCCGCTTGGCTAGCTACCACACTTGAATTTGAAAAACTGTCACCAAACAAATGGTGGCAGTCTTTGAGAGCCATTAAGCATTCAAGGTTATAACAGCTTCGGCCACAACATCACCGACCATTAAGTGAGATAGTGGTCAAACGTATCTACAGTATAAAGAATAAGAAAAAAAATACATATAGTATAAAAATCTCTATAATGCACCAAAATGTCGCGATGAACATTATTTGAATAATTTTTACGACTGCTGGATTTGGGATGATGAAATATGAATTATTAAACCTATATATATTTTTTAAAAACCCTTCATTATTTAAACCATTGTCTAAGGAAAAGGACGTTATATAAATAGTTTTTTTTTTTGGTATATATTACTTGTTACCCGTTGCCATAGGGGTCACTGCATAGTCACTTTCGCAGTCATATTCTAATGAAAACAATTGAAGTCAGTAATGTGTAATAAATACTAATACCAAGTGAGGCTACTCTATTCTTCTCTCTCTCTTCTGCCTTACGTAGTATTGTAATCTCTAACTTCTGTTATACCGCAAAATACAGACAAAGCGGTCCAGAAGTCCAGTCGCTAAATATATGCAAGGGTTGTCACATAAATATTTTGTTTCGAATATAATATTCGTATAATAAACAGGGTGATGTTTGAAATATACATGGATTGGGAAATCTGAGACTATGAGAAACAGACAGTCAAAGAAGTCACGCGACCAGTTTGGAAATTAAACAAGAACTGTATGTACTTTATTTTATAACGGTTCTTAATTATATTTTAATAAATTACGAGACGAGAGAGATATTTGGCTTTTGTTAAACGTCACGGCTGCTCATAAAGTAGCAGTGCAACCTAGAAAGGTTGATACAAAAACCTCCTTCACAAAAGTTAATAGGTTTAAAATCCTGTGTGCAATTGCACTGCGCTCATCATCGCCGAGAAACATTAGATCACAAGTCTCAATTGCCAAATAATTTTACCTTAATTTAATTTTTTCTTTAAACTAGAACAAAATTATGCAAATACGAAGACATCTGAAAAGAGTAGATTGAAAATTCATTACTTAAAATATGAGGGTGATAAGAGAAAATCATAAGTTGCTAAGTAAATATAGGACATCATTCAAACGTCTCAAACTACGTTCAAGTTCGTATTCATTTATTAAGCTTGTAGGCCTAGGTTAGTAGATATTCAAAAGGTACATGTTAGGTTTGGTATCACTAAGCCCTGCTTTGGAAAGCGCACAGGCTATCAATTTTATGACTAACTAGCTGCGCCCCGCGGTTTCACCCGCGTGCACTACGTTTTTCCCGCTGACTCAGGTATCCCACGGGAACCATACTTCTTCCAGGACAAAAAGTAGCCTATGTCCTTCTCCAAAGTCCCATGTATCTTTATACCAAATTTTATCTAAATCGGTCAAGCCGTTTTCATGTTATGTCGTGACAACGGAAAACGGGTTTCATTTTTATATATATAGTCTTGACGATCAGAAGTGTATTCAATTTTTAAACAGAAAATACAAAGCGAACTATCAATATTTTTCATTGAAATTAAATAACGAAACGCGATATCACCAAACACGACAACAATTCACGTAGACTCCTAAGCCACGTCTGATGTCTCCGAATACCCAGGTAGAAGTGTCCAACAGTGGACTAAATTAGGCACGCCCGCTCAGTACGATGTCCCGAAGTAGAATGACTCGTCCAAGCCAGCCGCGCCGGTGACGTAACGTCGGTCGCCCCTTCCACTTGCTACGTCATTGCGTCGACGTCCGATGCCGGCGAGCGCCCGAGTAAAAGTGTGCGCGCTTCGGTTCTGTCTGGCTTATATAGCTAGTCTGCCGCTCGCCCCACTACTACCACTAGGGGCATGTAAGACGGCCTCTCCTGACACCCTGACGTCCCCGTCAGGTTCTTCAGACTTTTTTCGTTAACACAATACACCACAACACATGTTTTGCTGAGAATCGTTCCGTCTGACACAAACTTGGCTTACTGACATCCTTATCCACACGCTGGCCCAGCAAATCACTAGGCATGTAGCCAATAATGCAGATGTTCATATGGTGCGGCTCACAACTCGCGAAGAAGGTTGAACGAAGCACCCGCCAAAGTCCATTCATCGCAGTAGCAGCAGCAGCAGCAGCTGCCAGAGCTCGTGTGCTACGAGACCCCGCCTTCAGCAAACAAGCAAAGAGAAAACACCCAGCGCACATTCGCCGCGCCAAAACAGCATGTGTAGTTTTCTATTCTTTCATTCATCACACAATCACGGCCCTCTATCACCGATACACTCCAAGCTATATCTATGTCAACTAAATCTCTTCAATACATTCATCACACACAGCGTACTGCATCAGACACTTTTCAGACCGATTCTAATATGCATTACGAAGTGCCGTCAAACCCTACATAGCCACAATGTCGGGGCTGCGAGTACCACAATGTCGGGGCACGATATAGCCACAATGTCGGGGCTGCGAGTACCACAATGTCGGGGCACGAAATAGCCACAATGTCGGGGCTGCGAGTACCACAATGTCGGGGCACGAAATAGCCACAATGTCGGGGCTGCGAGTACCATAATGTCGAGGTACGAAAGAGTCACAATGTCGAAGTACGAAAGAGTCACAAAGTCAGTGCTGCGGGTACCACAATGTCGAGGTACGAAATAGTCACAAAGTCGGTGCTGCGGGTACCACAATGTCGAGGTACGAAATAGTCACAAAGTCGGTGCTGCGGGTACCACAATGTCGAGGTACGAAATAGTCACAAAGTCGGTGCTGCGGGTACCACAATGTCGAGGTACGAAATAGTCACAAAGTCGGTGCCTACACCCAATAGGAATGCATCTCCCAGGCCGGAGCTCGCACAACAGGCATTCGTCTGTCAGGCCAGAACCCACACGTATCGAGGATGCGCCAGCTAAGCCAGAGCCCACACGTATCGGGAATTCGTCTGCCAGGCCGAAATTCTGCGAATTATTTCAAACAAATAAACACAAATTGGTTTTTACATCAGTATTGGTAAAACGTCCACCTTCCTAGGACTCGGCCTACCTGACCTTTACTTATAAGCCTTCCGAATTAGCAACTTTGATCGCTTGTAAACACAAAAAAAAACGTTAAAAAATGACTGGCTAAATAATAGTACTCGCTCAATAGAATGTCATACAATTGTCTGCTCTAAAGCAGCATCGGCAGATCTATGCTTTCCAGCTTCAAATGTCAGTAGCCAACAGGACAAACGCACTTATTAAAAATGGCACGAACATATACACCTACTAAACATTTTGAAAAACAATCACAGTTGTAACACTACAAGAGCGTACTATTGCCTTGGTATCAATCTCACATACTAGGTGCTATGTGTAATTTTCACGGGAGCTTAAACCAACTTCATTTAACGGCGGTATAAAACTGTGGGTACTTTGAGAATTTATAAACGGTCAGAAATTGCCCAAATTAATTACGCTGTTATTTCACATAACAATCGCATTTAGACAGACTACGCACTGGCTTCACCTGTAATCACAGGAAGCAATGGAGTGCGACAATAGTGTACTCGACGTGATAGTTCGGCATGCAAAACAATTTAGCAAACAAAAATGAATAATCGACTCGTAGTAATTTTCAAAATTTAAATTCACACAAACCGTGATATTTCCACTGTAAAACACACAAACAACAGAACAAAGAAAGTAATTAACACGTTGTGGTTTGTAATGCGAACAAAAGTTATTCGCAGCTAGAGAGATGGCGAACGATCAAGGTCGCGTGTTTTTAAGCGAATCCCACTTCTGATCTTGACGATCAGAAGTGTATTCAATTTTTAAACAGAAAATACAAAGCGAACTATCAATATTTTTCATTGAAATTAAATAACGAAACGCGATATCACCAAACACGACAACAATTCACGTAGACTCCTAAGCCACGTCTGATGTCTCCGAATACCCAGGTAGAAGTGTCCAACAGTGGACTAAATTAGGCACGCCCGCTCAGTACGATGTCCCGAAGTAGAATGACTCGTCCAAGCCAGCCGCGCCGGTGACGTAACGTCGGTCGCCCCTTCCACTTGCTACGTCATTGCGTCGACGTCCGATGCCGGCGAGCGCCCGAGTAAAAGTGTGCGCGCTTCGGTTCTGTCTGGCTTATATAGCTAGTCTGCCGCTCGCCCCACTACTACCACTAGGGGCATGTAAGAATAGATTATATAATTAGTCTAAAATTGAACGTACGTCATAAATAATTAAATTCAATAGTTGATACAATACAATTATTAAGATTCAATAAATTTGCAAAAAAGGAACAGATCAACTGAATAGTGCTTTAGAAAACAGGAGCTTGTTAAGATGACTAAAAAAACTTTATAATGTTTACCTTTATCTCCCTAATTTAGTCAAAACACCCCATGTAGCAAAATTTAATGGTGGAAATATGATAATGATCTTTGACTATTTAACTAACAACTACAGTTTGAACATAGCTGTTGAGGATGTTCGTGTATACAATGAACACACATCTACTTTCTTTGATATTATTATTATTATAAAGATATTATCTATAAAATTGGAGTGTTTTTCTGCTCGGCGTCTCGAGCCGGAGTGCGTCTGCGTGGAGGGGCGCGGCGCGGCTACGTTCACACCTATTTATCCATTTGACAGGTAGATGCGCTTGCGCTATGCGCTATGAATTGTTTGTGTGAACAATCTCCCTCTCCTCGAAAAATCGCTTTCTTATGCATCTGGCGAGTCCAACAGTGGACAAATCTTGTTCAATGCTCGACGTATAATTCCCTTGCTAGTTTTGATGTCGGCGACTCTGCAAGCTCCATCTGGTCCAGGAAAAACTTCAGTAATCCGGCCCAATGGCCATTGCATTGGAGGTTTCGCTTCATCTTTTATAAGTACCAATTGGCCGGCCCTTATGTCAGGCTTTCTATTTTTCCATTTAGTTTTCTGTTGCAGTCCGGAAATATAATCTCTGGCCCATCTAGACCAAAAATGTTGTCGTGCTTGTTCAATGCGCGCGTATCGATGCAGGCGATGAGGATTGACCTCTTTTAGATCGGGCGCTGGCAGTGATGTGAGAGGTCTCCCAATAAGGAAGTGCCCGGGTGTCAAAGGACACAGATCATTGGGATCAGATGATAGTGGGACAAGTGGTCTCGAGTTTAAAATAGACTCTATTTGGCAAAAAAGGGTGGTGAGCTCTTCGAAAGTGAAATGAGCATTACCGGCGGCTCTCTTTAAGAAATATTTCGCAGATTTCACCGCTGCTTCGTACAATCCCCCAAAATGAGGCGCGGACACAGGAGAAAAATTAAATTTTATGCCTTCATTAACTAGATCTGACACAGAATCTACACAATTTTTAACAAGTGCAGCAATTTCACGACTCGCGCCAACGAAATTCGTGCCATTGTCACAAAATATCTCTCGAGGCTTTCCTCTGCGAGATATGAAACGACGCAAGGCCAATATGAAAGCTTCTGTGGTCAAATCGCTCACTAATTCGAGGTGAACAGCCTTTACCTTAAAACATACGAACACACATAGATAGCATTTTATTAACGTAGCGCCACGGCCTTTCCTATTTAAGATCATAAAAGGGCCCCCATAATCTAAGCCCACAATTTCATACGGAAAACCTGGCGTTATTCTTTGAGAGGGCAAGTTACCCATTATCTGGCTTGCAATTGCTCCTTTCATTCGCTTGCATAGCAAGCAGTTATTATATACGCGTCTAGCTAAAACTCGTCCGCCAACAGGCCAATATTTTTCTCGGAGGACTGAAAGAAGCAATTGCGGCCCAGCATGCATCAATTTCGTATGATAGTATCTCATTAATAATTCTGTAAAATGGTGTTTACTATCTAAAAGAATAGGATGCCTTTTATCATAATTAAATTTAGATTGTTCTATCCTTCCACCTACACGAATCAGTCCAGTTTCTTTCTCAACTATAGGAGTCAAACTCTGTAATGCAGATGATTTATTTAAGTTATTTTCGATACTTGGAAAACTTTCTCTCTGTGACAGTAAAGCTAACTTTGATTCAGAAGTTTCTAACTCATTGGTAGTCAGAGTTCCCGTAAAGTGTTTACCTTTGCAATTATTAATAAATCTATAAATATAGGCTAGTACGCGACGTAACTTCAAAAAACTAGAAAAACGCTTGAAATCAATGACTGATTTATCCGATGTACTAACATTACATACGTGTACGCGAATCTCAGGTAAGCTAGTATGTACTTCACCGTATTGCTGGTCAGGCCAGTCACCTTCTGTACCTTTTAGGAATATAGGCCCATCCCACCACGACGATAAGGTTTGAACCGCTTCTGGATCCACACCGTGCGTTGCTAGATCTGATGGGTTTAAGGACGTTGGTACGTATAAAAATCTACAGTTCGCACACAAATCCATAACCTCAGCCACACGATGTGACACAAATGCACTTAATTTGTGTGGGGGTATTTTTAGCCACCCAAGTACAACCTGTGAGTCGCACCAATAATATCTGTTACTCACTGAACATCTCAAAGATTCTGTGGCCTTTTTTCCCAGTCGGGCCCCTAATACTATCCCACAAAGTTCAAGCCTGGGAATAGTGGATGTTTTGAGTGGCGCCACTTTAGATTTGGCACACAAAAGCCTTACAGTAACATGACCTAACGCATCGCTAGAACGTACATACGTACAAGCAGCGTAAGCTTTTAGAGACGCGTCCGAAAAGGTGTGCAATTCAATCAAAATTGGATTAGCACAAATCGCTTGGCGTGGGATGGACAAGTTTTCAACATTTTTAAAGTTGTTTATAAATTTTATCCAATTTTGTGAAATTTGTTCGGGAACTTGTTCATCCCATCCAATTTTTTGTAACCATAACTCTTGTAATATTATCTTACATGTTATTATGCAAACACTTAATAATCCTAATGGGTCAAATATGCTTGACGAAATAGATAAGATGACACGTTTAGTAACTGTGGTAATATGTTCCTGCATTTTCAATGATTTTGCTACTGCAATAAGTATACAATCAGAGTTAGGATTCCACTCAATTCCCAACGTATTTGTTACGTTTGAAATTTTTAAATTTTCCTGCACGCTATCAGGACCCGATTCATTTGAAATTGAATTTATTAATGCCGGAGAGTTACTTTTGACCTTCTGTAAATTAAAGCATGCCGATTCTAAACAATTAGTGACACCTTTATAAATTTTCACCACGCCAATTTCATCTGACGAACCGGTAATGATATCGTCAATGTAATAGTCATGTAACATTATTTCTTTAAGTACCGGGTCCACGCATTCCATTCCTAGCTGTACCAGACATCGAGTACTCAGAAAAGGTGCAGATGAGCTTCCATATGTGACCGTATTAAGCTGGATATTACATATAGACTCTATCTCACTCCTTCTCCATAATATTGATTGAAGATGTCTTTGACTTGGTTCGACGAGAATTTGTCTGTACATTTTTTCTATATCTCCGGTGAAAATAAATGCATGCTGACGCATTCTAATTAATATAGAGAAAATATCATCCTGTACAGTAGGCCCTACCATCATCAAATCATTTAGAGAAAGGCCGGAAGAGGTCTTACAGCTTCCGTCAAATACTACCCTACACTCGCTAGTGTCCTTTAATACAGGATGATGTGGTAAAAACACAGCATTATCATTTCTCTCAGTTTTTGAACAATGTCCGAGAGCTACGTAATCGTCTAAAAACTTAATATACTGAGATCTTACTTCAGGCTGCCTCTGAAAACGTCGCTCTAACGAATCGAACCTCTTACGGGCAATATAATATGAGTCACCCAATACTTCAGGCTTTATCTTCAAAGGCAGCGTGACGCAAAACCTGCCGTCCTCAAGTCGACGGGTGTGCGTCACAAAGTGTTGCTCACACGCCTCCTCTTCTTGAGACATGACGGGCTTCGTGGGCACTTCTTCAAGCTCCCAAAATTTGTTGAGCTGAGTTCTAATCTCATGACTGAAATTACAAACGAGTTTTCTATTAAATTCAATATTTTGACTACACATGACTGGTCCAGAAACTAGCCAGCCAAACATCGAGTTTTGTAAAATAGGTAAATTATGACCTAGCTTTAATTGTTCTGAGCAAAGGATGTCCCAGAATACGTCAGCACCCAACAAAAGATCTATTTTATCAGGTATATGAAACGACGTATCTGCAAGTGATATATTCTTCGGCATGTTGATTTTGGAAATATCAACTGTACGGCTTGGCAGTGAACTAGTTATTTCTTTTATAACAAATGCATTGACTTGCGTGCTAAATGCACCCACTCGCGACTGTAGTATGATATTACAGCGCTGTAATGCCTCAAACGCCATGTTGTTTATGCCTGTTACACAAACCGAACTCACGAGTTCAGTTTGTAAACCGACTTTATTTTTAAGGTCTTGACTTATGAAGCTACACTGGCTTCCATTATCTAATAGGCAGCGAGCTTCAATATATTTCTGTGAATTAGTACAATAGACCTTTATAATTGCCGTTGATAATAGAACTTGATTAGCAATACATGTTGACAATGAAACTTGACCAGAAACTAATTGTTTATTTTCTGCATTTTGTTTGTCAAAATGTAAGAGTGAATTATGCTTAGCATTACATAGCTTACATGGTTTCAATTTGCACTGTGGTGCTAAATGTCCGCTTCGGAGACAGTTAATACAATGCCTATTCTTAATAATGAGCTTTAATCTGTCTGCCGGTGACAAAGATAAAAATTTTTTACAATAGTAAATCAGATGTTCTTCATTGCATACTAGACACTTAATATTATGTTTATTTTCATAAGAAGTAGCTACAAATGCTTTTTGTTGTTTGTTTATGCGCTTAAATTGCTGCAGCTGCATGTGTTCCTGCGCTTGGTGCGGATCTGAAAAATGGTTACTACTGGAGGCTGATGCCTCTATGACATCGGCTCTTCTACGCAAAAACAAGAAAAATTTTTCTAAATCAGGGTTATCGGATAAAGAGGACTTGTATTCCTCCCACTTATTGCTCGTAATACTATCCAATTTTGATGCAAAAAGATATATTATTAGTGTATCCCAGTTTTCAGTTTTTTCCCCTAAAGTATTTAACGCTCTTAAATGTTTCGCAATATGATCCGCCAGGGACCGCAAAGAATTTCCTTCACTTAAGCATTTAATATCAAATAACGCCTTGAGGTGAGTACATACTAGCTTCCGCTTATCATTGTACCTGTCACACAAGAGTGTCCACGCTATTGTGTAGTTACTACAAGATATTTCCAAGGATTCGATCACAGAAGCGGCCGAGCCGGAAAGCGCACCTTTTAGATACTGAAACTTATTGATATGCTCGATAGACTCATTGTTGTGAATAATAGATGAGAATGTATCATGAAATTCTAACCATTTTGAGGCATCGCCATCAAAGGCGGGAATCCCTAGTTGTGGTAATTTGAAATTTGCCTGCCTGTGCGATCCGCGGGACGATAAAGTTTCTAGTTCCAAATTTTTATTAAATTTATCTTATTTCCTGACCCTCTGCAATACATCGAAAAAATCGATTATCGCTCGATTCTCTTTCGATTTCATTTTCTGGATTTTCCTGCCTGATCTCTATTGTAGTCTGAATAAGGTCATATTCATCAAATATCGATTCGATCTTTTTTATCCGCGACTTCAACTCATTTTTCTGATCTGCACTGAGTGTAGCCTGTGTCTTTAAATCATCTAAATACTTCTCAAAAGTAGTTAATCTACCCTTTAATGATGACCTTTTTCCCTTTAATTCCCTCATATCTTGATAGTTCTTATCATCTGTGCCAGTCATTGTAATGAAAACAAAAAATATGTAGATATAAATACCTCAAGAAATGACCAACTATGTACTCGTATACGAAGCAGCTGTGAGCCCGTGCGAGAACAATAGAATAAGCTGACCGGTACCGGTTATTACCACCGCACTCGAAGAGATAAGAGCGCTGACGGGTAGGTGGCGGCGGCGCGACAGCTCGGACCGCGTCACGCAGTCTCTGGAATTGAGATAGTGACAAAATCAATCGTTTGATTTTAATGCCAGGGCACTGAACAACTTTTGTAAAAACTATTGAGTACGTCGGCGATTCGCTCGCGTGCCGCTCGTTTCAAATCGATACTGACAATATATTATTAAATCGAATAATCCTTTCGAGAACTCTTTTGTTGTGGTGAAATCAAAGGCATTTTCGTTTAGCAGAAGAATAGGCACATACCCCCTACATGTATTTAAATCAGATATGAATAAAAAGAAGTAAGAAGGTAGGTGTGTGCGAAAGATTAAAATGAAAAAAATATCTCTTAATAGATGAAGGCTGCTTATATGAAGCAAAATAGATGTATGTTTATGACAATTTAAATACTCTGATAGAAATAAGATTTGACTTAGCCCAAGAAATTAAGCAATAATTGGCATTTACTTTGAAGTTGCACTTTGAACCTAGCGTAATTTCTTGGACGCTTGAGCAAGCTAGACGAAATTTAGTAACAAAAGAAGTAATGAATGGGCAAACCTCCCTTTTAGAAGCCGTCTCAACTGCAAACCCTTTTGTTTTTCTTCGCCGTTGCCGTTCCAGATACAAATTAGCACAGTCACAATGTCATCCAAAGTAAAAGGTCCGCCATAGTCGATTTTCGTTGTTGCCGTGTTGCGTTGTTTGCAAATTCGTGTATTGCGCCTCCGCACAATAATAATCTTCGGTCGCCAAAATGTTGAGGATGTTCGTGTATACAATGAACACACATCTACTTTCTTTGATATTATTATTATTATAAAGATATTATCTATAAAATTGGAGTGTTTTTCTGCTCGGCGTCTCGAGCCGGAGTGCGTCTGCGTGGAGGGGCGCGGCGCGGCTACGTTCACACCTATTTATCCATTTGACAGGTAGATGCGCTTGCGCTATGCGCTATGAATTGTTTGTGTGAACAATAGCGATAACAAAATAAGCACAATTTTGTAGGCAGTTAAGTGGCAGTCTTCGCTAGTAGCCCCCGGCTATGTTTGAAGCAATTTCCTGGAGGAAAAGCTTCCACTTAAGCAAGCAAGACTTGCATATGTGGGGCCTTAATCGCGGGCTTAAGAAAGTTCCTTATTTGTAGAAGTGTCATTCAAACAAAATATTCAACACCAACTTTCAAGATCTATATAATATTTCGGTCGCCACGGTTAGACGAATACTGAATATTTTATTAACTAAATGTGCCGATCAAATTCCGTATGAATCACTTAATAAATAAGGCTTCTGCTCTTATTGAACAGACAACATTGACTCAATGTAAAAGTTACATTAGTTACAGTTAGTTATACAAATCAATGTTTTTACTATTTTATTTTATTAGTTTTTTACTATTTATAAAAACTTATGTATACTATATTTTCAATAACGTTTTTTTTTGCTTCCGATCCAATTCTCAAAACAATACATACTATACAGTTCTGTTTTTTCGAAAAACTTTAAATGGTAGCCCGTTCTTTTCATTTGCTTTTACAACTGTGTTAAAATTAGCCGTCGTTGCCTGTAGCGTGAAGTAATCTGCGAGCAGAGTGCTAGTCTCCTTATGTTATTCTTCTTATCTTTTTATTGAATAACGTACCAAAGTTTCGAAGTTAGTTTTATTAGTTAAGTCTCAAAGTTATACTAGAGAAATTGCAGAAGTACTGAGTGCAATTGTTTTAAGGGTTTACGAAGTGCCGATGACATTACAGAGCGTCGTGGGTGTTTACAGGCAGAGAGGGCGGAAGAAATCCTGATGCGTGTTGATTTAAATATTACAAAAATATACTATACTACTATACAGATAACCTACGGGCTCAAAAAAATACTTGTCACATTTTTAGTCTCGTTAATTTCCTTCATTCCGGTGTAAGACACAGTTCAATCGCATTTGTCGTTATCGAAGTGGAGTCACCAAAATAAAATGTTTATGTGCAGTAAGAATTGAAGCCACTGTTAAAATTATCCATAACCAGCTGCGCCCGCGGTTTTACCCGCGTGGTGATGATTGATGATGAAAAAGTAGCGTATGTGTTAATCCAGGGTCGAATCTATCTCCATACCAAATTTCATTGAAATCGGTGTAGCCAATTGACCGTGAAGAAGTAACAAACATACACACAAACGTTCGCCTTCATAATATTAGTACAATGTGATGTTTTTTCCACCCAACGAAAATCTTAAGTTACTTTGTGCATTTTCATTATTGTTGACCTATATCTGCATTCCTATGATGGCCTATTGGTGAGTGCGTCAACTTGCAATCTGATCATTCCTGGATCGATCCCCCCAATAACTTGAGCTTAAGGCGAAGCTAACTCAATTTATCAAAACATCGTCGTTGGGTTGCTTTCTAGCGACCGCCTGACTAGCTAGCACCTTTAAGTTTGAAAATCTGTCACGTTTTCGACACGTGATCACTGACTAATGATCTAAAACTAAATACAATAAAATGTATAAAAATTATTTATTTTTCCATGGCTTTTGCCGCTAACAGTTTCGCCGTCACGAATATACGTTTCAAACCAAATCAAATTGTTTGCTCGGAATGCTATAAGTTATATTACATGAAACTTCCAAAATAGCAGAGAATATATATAAAATTGCAATTTCTAGATTATTGTATAACTCATTATATACTTTATTGTTGAGAAACTATGCTGGTGTTCCGTTAGTGTAAGTAATACTTGCTAGCGACGCTACGGACGATAGGATGTTTTATCGAATCATCCTGTATTATAGATGATGGGGTGCTCTAAAAGCAAGGGTCTCAGAGGGTTCTCCATTGTAAGATGTTTTTAAATTGATATCATTCGCAAGTTAGATACTGTATACATATATAAATAGATAACTAGCTGCGCCCCGCGGTTGTACCCGCGATGAAAAATAGTGATGAAAGATGATGAAAATAAGCTTATGTGTTAATCCAGGGTATAAGCTATCTCCATACCAAATTTCATTGCAATCGGTGTAGCTGTTTGAGTGGGAAGTGGTAACTAACATACATACATACACATATACACACAAACTTTCGCGTTTATAATATTAGTAGGATTTGAATATAATATTATTTTATTAATTATACATTGTTAATGATTCTGCTCAAATGCGATATCCTTGGAAAAGCAAAACCGCGTAAGGACCCCCTAATTTTTAGTAAAAGAACTAATAGAAATACTGATAATTATTATCTGTCGCTTGGAAAATAGTTACTTTTTAAAATTACATATTCAAATTGTGAGTTACATTTGTACAAACGTTTTGTTTAAATTTTCAAGTTAAATATCGATATAGTTTAAAAGTTTTTGACGATATGGATGAAGATGTAATCACGCTAGACCTTTATTGCAGGTGACGATGATCGCTCACCATCAGCTGGCCCTTCTACTTGTTTGCCATATTTAACATAAAACAAATAAGTTACAAAATTATTATAGGTGGGTTGCTGCCTGAGCCGCGGGCGGTAGAACTTTTTTTCTAGTAACTTTTTAGCACACGGAAGAGATGTCTCTCTTTCGTGTACTAGCATAATTCAGCCAAGTATGTAATGAACATTTCATACATTTTTCTATTAGGCAATAGTTTGTAATGTTATTACGCACGTGTGTGATATAGCTAGGCTTATGGCTCTAAAACCTATGTAAGAAGGCACACTTTGAAAGCAAGTGTCATGAAACAAAAACCATATTTCAACAATAAACTATTCATAAATTAAAGCAACACGAAACCATATCGTTTAACGCTTTTTCGAACCAATAACTTTCGGATAGATAAATTTAGCAAAAACGTGAAGCGAACCGTGACTGTGTTGATAGCAACCGTTGCCATGGCAACCGCGTTTATTCAATGAACATGTACAGTGTTCAAATATGATAATTTGTGATGTGAGTTTGGGATAACTGCGAAATAAGTATTTAAGGTATTTATTGTTTTTTTTTTACGCACATTATAGAGTATGCACTTGCCTACCACTTTATTTGTGCAAGTATCAGTATGACTGACTTTCTAATTTCAAATTTAATAAGCTTAGATATTGTGTTGTTGTTAATAATTTTATAATCTTTTATAAACATCAGCGTGTTAGGTATTAGCATGTAGGTATATATTATTGAAGTATATACACTGGCGAGCAAAAGTTCTGGGTCACTTCGAAAAACTTCGATTACTCCTAAGTTTTGTAACGTATAGATTTGAAATCGAAGCAAGCTTGCATATACCGCTCTTTAGGGCGTCTGTACACCCTACGCCTTCCATCGTGACTGAAGACGGTAAGCCTGGACTCATTCGTGAACATAACTTTACACCATAATTATAAACCTTCTTTAACGTGTATTAATATTGTATTTTTTATAAGTATAATATTATTTCAGCTCATGATATATCACACATAATAGATGATATATATTAGAAGTTCGAGAAAAAGGTATGGCCAATAAAACGTACAACGACTTGCTACTTGAAACATCAGAGCTCATAGGAGAAGCTACTCAAGAAGATGAAGCTATTTTTGAGGCTGGCTTATCTGAAAGAACGGCGTTACAACCCTTGCTTCTTGAGTTGAGAGTCAGATACACAGTACTTCTTCAAAGGTATGCAATCATTTCACATGTTTCTCGCTATAGGCTACCATTTCTTTTTTGGCTGGCCGGTTGGCGCAGTTGGTAGCACTCTGCCTTCAGAGCCGCTGGTCCCGGGTTCGATTCCCGGACAGGTCAAACATTTGTGTGCATGAACATGTCTGTTTGACCTGAGTCTGGGTGTGCATATGTATTTAAGTATATATACATCAGTCATCAGGTTACCATAGTACAGGCTCTGCCTAGTTTGGGACATGAAGACCTTGTGTGAATGTAAATAAAAAAAAAAATATAAAAAGAAAAAAAAAAAAAAAATTGATGTTCAAATGTTATTGTAGTAGATGCAGTATGATAATTAGTTATAAGTGTTTTATTGTAATAAAGGCAAATGTCAGATATATGAAAGTATTAAAAAAATGAAGAATGATAGATTTCAACCACGTGATGTCAGTGGTACCATAGTCCAAAAATATATATAAAATAAAAATAAATATATATTTTTTAAAATAATATATTTATTATATTCCAACCCCTGCACTGGGAGTCCCTGTGTCATGGACACATTTCATTAATGAATTCCACGTAAAAGATCTTCTCTTTATCGTATGATGGTGACTTGGCAATTTTTTCAGGCTGGACTTAATATATGACCAGTTGCTGCAGCCTCAAAAGCGCTTAATTGTGAGAAGGCTACTAGAAGCATGCTTGGGGAGGTTGGTGGAAATCAAACATGAACTGGTAGAATTTCACCTCACTGACTTCACTTTTGATGACGATGAGGTAAATCTTATCCTTCATTTATTCATTCATCGCAGCCATAGGACGTCCACTGCTGGACATATGCCTCCCCATGTAGGGGGGATTTGCCAATACTCGCCACGCGCAGTATGATTTTAGATCCTCAGAAGTCGCTACTGCCCACCTTCTGATACGTGATCGCTTAACCGACTCTTACGCCACCCGCGGGAAGAGATGGGGGAGTACCATTCTAGGCCGGTACCTACCACACGGCACATACCTTAAGATGAATAGGTTTTCATATATGAATAGTTAAAAATCAAACTTGTATATGCCTATTCTATAGATTCTACAAATGCCGTGAGTAGCAAGGATCACTAAAAAGCGTAATTTTTTTTTTACCAAAAAGTGCAACTTACTTCAACACTCAAAAGTGTGAAATATAATATAAGTATATGTTTTTTACACAATTTTAGTTTAATTTGGTTGAATAAGAGAATCGCTACCACTACATTATCTAAAAAACTAAGCTGTTTTGTAAGAAAAATATGATTTTTGTAATTTGTGAACGAAATCAAACAATATTCATTTATTGTTATTATTTGAAAGGCCCTCAAGAAACTTCAAGTGACTCCATTTGAAGCAGAACCTTGTATTCCTCAGTTCTTTCTAAGAGAACGTGAACAAGAAATTGAAAGCAGACGTAACTTTATCATCGACACTTTGACGAAACTTGGCCACGAACCTATGAAACCTAAGCATATCGTTTTGACAGAGCAACAAGCAGTTCTGATAATACAGAGTCATGAACGAGCTCGACAAGGAAGATTAAGGTATGTACCTAAGAGCAGTAGCCACTCTATGACAGTTCACCCGAGGAAGTACTGCCACCATATCTATTTCTACCACCAGGCAGTAGTGTTCGCATTACTCTGTTCCGGTAAAATTACAGGCACATGAGATTTACAAACTCTATGTCTCGGGGTGACGGGAGCAGTGCAGTTATTTACTTTCATCATCATCATCATCTCAGCCATAAAACGTCCACAGCTGGTCATATGTTGCTTAAAGCAAAGGTTGTGTAAGCAAACTTAACATCCTGTTGGCCTTTTGCATGTAAATGTTAACCCATAAAAAATAAATTGATGTAAAAGAAAGAAAGAAAAACTTTAATTTAAGAAACTTAATAAATATAATAATAAATTAGTAAGTATGTATCATGTTGAGCTACGACCTATTTTTTTTCCATTTACTTGTTTCTTTTATTGTGTACTTTGTGTAAGGTGCATGTAATAGCTGGTTATTTTCTTTCATTATTTCTAATTGCGTGTCCTATGATAAAAACATATTTTATATTAAACGTATACAACTCGCGTGGTAACATATATACTTACCAGTACCCGCATACATCACTCTTAAGTTCTGCAAAATAAAACTGTGTATTTAGGCAGTTGGACTTAAAAGTAACTACACAAAGTTTGAATATAAATCTTTACGAATTATCAAATACGAATAAACGTATAATTTTAAAAAGATCTGAGACGAGATTACCAAAAATAAATATTTAAAATACAGTTGTATTACCTACCGAAAAATTACGTATGTTACTTTTCAGAGGTCAGTTCATGAAAGAAATAAGATTGCTGAAAGAAAAAGGTAGGGATCAAAAAGGTGAGATGTCACCAGCAGCGGCAACAGCTATACAAAAAGTATGGAGAGGTTTCATTGCCAGAAGAGATACTAAGAAGCGGAAAATGGCTGAACAGCTTCTAATTGGTATGGAACTTCCCCCGTACAAGGAATCAGAAGAACTCAAAAAAGCTGAAGAGGTACATCTTACAATTTAAAATACTTTGTCCTTGAATTGTGTTGAGTTGTCTTCATAACATGTGATATATTCAAAATTTGAATAAAATTGATGATCTATTTTAACTCAATCTGTTATTTATATTTGGCATATTTTTAAGGTCAAAGATTATCGCCGAAAACTCCAAAAAGAAAGAGGAGAAGAATTTCAAAAGGCTTTGGTTAGTATAGAAGAGCAACTCAAGTCTCAACATGGAGTGAGGATCAATGAGCAAATAGGAGATGAACTTAGAAGGTGGATAAGTGAATACTTTGAGAGAACAGGAAAGTTTCCCGAAATCCCTTCAGAGGAAGCTGGTGGCAGTAGAGCGATGTACAGTAGGCAAGGTGAAAAACTGAAAATTTTAATAAACACATAATAATATAAAGCATATTTAATTTTTAAGGGATATTATTTTCAAATACTCATTTTGCTGTTAAGCCTATTATGTAACGTATGAACTCAAAATATTGTTATATGATAATTTCAGGAACAGGAGCTGACAGTGAACTAAGCAAATCATCTCCAACTGGTTCTTCTAAGGAATCTAAAAGAAGTAAAGACAGTAAGGATAAGAAAAGCAGCAAAACTGAAGAAAACAAAAAAGAAAAGGATGAAACAGAAGATTTAAACATATACAATTGCAATCAATCTGCGTTTCTAGATGACATTGTTAATTCTAACGAAGAGTAAGGCTGTATACATTTTTTTGCCTATTAGTTCAGAACTCCATAAGTCAATTGATAGATTTAAATAATCATTTTTAGCAATACATTGTACCAACAATGTATGGTGGTACCAATGGTGGTGGCAAAGTAAAACATAAACTAAAATATAAACTTAAATACGTGTTTTTGTGAATTACCCAGCTTTTTGGCCTATTTTTTCTAAAAATTTGTTATAGAACTATCTTCATGGACTAAAGTACAAACCGATGAATTTGATTACAATTTTTGTATGTATACGAAGTATGTTCTTAAACAGTATAATTATATTCAATTAATTCATTTCCAGATTTGAAGACATATGGAAATTCAAAGATGATCCTGACAATCCTCATGAAAGATACTACAAAGATATGATCGAAAGAGAAAAAATGGTCAACCTTGAACAAGAAATACGAAATGTGGTTGATGAAATGATGAGAAGTGAACTTGAACTTTTACAAGCAGCTTTCGATAAGGACAGAGCATTTAAAGGGAAAAAGTCGAAAAAGCCACAAAAAAAAGTAATATGAAGTATTTATTAAATAATGCCATTTTATGTGTTTATAACAATACAAACCTAAAAGTTATTCTATATTCATGAATAGCGTATTAATAGATTATTCGTTTAAGCTGTTCAAATCTGGTTCTGGCTATTATTGTTTTAAAATAATTAGTAGCAACTATTATAGAAACGTTTTCATAGATGCGTTGATGAGTTGTAGTCACATTTACTGCACCAGGAAGTTATGACTACAGATTTTAACAATTACAATCAGATTGGAGCAATCTTAAATTAATTCGGACTGACACAAAATGATACATGATAAAATTATATATGTTTGTATAGGTAAGACGTGGAGGGAAGAAAAATAAAAAGAAGAAAGAGAAGGATCTAACACCAGATAGAACAACTGAATCACTTTTTGAAGAACTTGTGTCCAATGGAATCATCAAACCGTATCCACTTGTAAAAATAGACGATTATATTGGAGAAAAATGTTTTGTTGGATCTGAATTTAGAAACGATGGTCGAGAAGCAGAGCCTTGTCTGGGAGACATAAGACAACTGGTAAAAGAGTACTGTATTCTCCCACTGGGATCAGAGCATGTAAGAAGTAGTGCTCCATTAATTAGATCGGTTCTTATATCGGGTATGTATTTATGCATTAAGCTAAAATATATTTTAAATATTTTATTCGCATACTGACAACATCCACTACTTAATTGCCATATGCTTAATTTACTTTTGTGCTTTTGTATGGTTTTCAAATAAATTGTTGAATCTCCGAGATTGTATTTGATAACTACCTCGAGTTTATTATGTCACGATTTATCATGTTATTACAGGTCCACCAGGAAGTGGTAAGAAGATGTTAGTCCACGCTGTTTGTACAGAACTTGGAGCAATGCTGTTCGATTTGACACCAGCCAACATCGTCGGCAAATACCCTGGAAAAACAGGCCTAATCATGCTTCTACACTTAGTAATGAAAGTTTCTAGACTTTTGCAACCTTCCGTCATTTGGATGGATGAAGCTGACAAACCATTTGTTAAAAAGATTCCGAAAACTGATAAGACAGATCCAAAAAGACTCAAAAAAGATTTAGTAAAAATCATAAAAGGTAAACATGTGACAGCTAGCAATTTTTTTTGGTGGTTGCTTGTTGATTGTTGATTTTATTGATTGGTCACGTGATATATTGCTTTGAAGTGTCTCGGCAATAACCCTTGTAGAATGTTACTTCGACTAGGGCTACATGGCGTCAAGCTTGTTTTATTTCCAATACAATTTATGAGCTGTTCAATTTTCATGACCAAGTACAATTTTTTTTTAGGAATTTGTAATGAAGATCGTGTTATATTCATTGGTACAAGTCGTACTCCTTGGGAAGCAGAACAGAAGCTACTCTTCCAGTGTTATCAAAAGTGCATACAAATTCCTAGACCAGATTATGGGAGCATTTCACTAATGTGGCGTATGAAACTACATAAAGCTGGTGCTATCTCACCAAGGTTGGAGATTTCTTGTCTCTCGAGGGTTTCCGATTCTTATACTATTGGTGAGTCTACATATTATTGCTTTTGTATACTGGTAAACATATATTGTGGAAATTATGAATGTGTGCAATTCATTATATTGTTGATCTGTGGAGTATGCATACTGCCTCGCTTTGATTTTCTTTATGTAATGGGTGGCAAACAAGCAGATGCACCGCCTGATTGTGAGCGATTAGCTTCACCTATGGATATCTATCTAGACTCGACAGGTAATAAGTATTTATTGGTAGAGTTTGACACATCATAGCTTGTATGTACAAATTGAGCATCACACAATTGGTAGCCGCGATCTGACAGCGTGAACTCAACTAAGGATAGTCGTCGGACATGCCCGAAACCTAGGTCGAAATACTTCGACCATAAAATTGGGTAAAACCGGATAATATACATACATGATAAGGTATGACTTAATTTTTGAATTGCA
Organism: Apeira syringaria; assembly: GCA_934044485.1. Taxonomy (NCBI): domain Eukaryota; kingdom Metazoa; phylum Arthropoda; class Insecta; order Lepidoptera; family Geometridae; genus Apeira; species Apeira syringaria. The sequence continues at coordinate 5,375,646 of OW203658.1, read as the reverse complement.
TTTAGTACCCCGTAAAAAACATAGCAAAGTTGTTCATTTTTAATTTGATTTATTATACAATATAATTTTGTTAAGGTACTCTTCTATCCAGCTTGGAGTCCGTACTAACAACGAAAAGACGTCTGCAGTTGAAAGTGCGTGCCCTGACTGCTCAAGAAGTTGCCGTCCAATTAAGCTCAAGGGAACCGGTTTTTGGTGAAAATGTAAGTAGATTATACATTGTGCTTGTTTATCGTCATCTGCTAAGCCATAGGACGTCCACTGCTGGATATATGTCTCATGCCTCTACCAATCGTCTCCACGAAGACCCAGTGGAAAGCGGCCCGCATCCAACCTCTTCCTGTCTTATTCAGATGCTCTGTCCACCTTGTCGATACACGTTCCACGACTGCTACCAGTCTGTGGTCTATACTCGAGAACCTTTTGACCTCATCAGCTGTCAGTTGCTTGCTGTATGCCCGGCACACTGCCACTTCAATTTGCTAGCCCGCTGGGATATGTCGGTGACTTTCGTTCTTCCGCGAATCTCCTCATTTCTGATTTAATTCCGTAGGAAATCCCCGAGTATACCCTCTTCATACCCTCTGGTTTTCAGATGGACATGTAAAAATGGTTGTAACCATCAATCATGTATCGAGAACTGTAGTAAGAATTACATACAAAACAAGCTCACTTATTCAATTTTTTGTCTCATACCACTTACCACGCTTTTCAACAAAAGGATCAAGCAGGGCAAAAGGAGGCGCCTGGTAGGAGGCACTTGTTATCTGGTTATAGCGTATGAAATGTATATAATATATTCAAATAAATAAAATTGTGTTGTAATGTCATAATTATGGTTATATAATTAAATAGGAAAAACATTCAAATACCTACGAGTCAACTAGTATATTAAGCTCGGCCTCGCTAGTTACATGGTAGTGTACGTGGTTTTTACCTTTTCCCCATGACGGATATAATATGTCCATATATATATATATAGAGATGTCGGTAACTGTAATAGTGTCGCGAGATCAATGGTTTTTTTCCCATCTCAAAAGTGCCGTACTCAAAACGTTTTCACTTGAAAAAAAATATTGGCATATTAGCTGTAGTATTGTACCACCATATAAATTCCCGGCTTCTAAATATAGCCTGGCTAGCTAGTTTCGCAAAAACCACAGTGTTTAGGTATACAAAAATATATACAATAATTTTATGATATGATTAACAGGAGCAAGCTGCTGAAGCCTGGTGGTATAAAACACCACTGGAGAAGAGAAGACAAAAAGTATTACAAATGCTTGAAGAGCTACAACAAGAAGCAGAGGAAAAGGCAGCTGCTGGAAATAAATAGACCAAATATGATTTAAGAGGGACTGAGGTTTATTCATAGGAAAACAATTTAGTATAAGTTCTATAGATATTCTTGTATTTGAGACGAATTTGCATTTAGTGACTTATTAATTTTGTGACTCGCAATAAGGCCTTTGATGCATTCTGTCAGATCTTTATTCTTAAAATGGGAAACGAGAAGAGGTTTCAATACAACTTAAGGGGAGTTAAGTTTCAAGCATTTTACTTTCAGTTATCCAAGATGTGTCTGCCTCATCGCTCTTTGCTTCACCTGATAAACTACCATAGTTGCTTATTGAATGAGGCGACTCTGACTACTATTTGTACAAGTTCCCTTTGCACATCTCATCTTGTGCAACAGATGGCGTTCCGTCCATGCTGATGTTAATATGACCAAAAGTGAAATTTGTATTTGACCGACGGTTAAATTAATAATCGGACGTTTCGCCTTAGACTTAAACCGGAACTGGTCAAACTGATGCCAACGCTCACAACACTGAGTCTATTTTCGCTACAAATTCGTATAATAACATCTAACGTTATCAGTAATGAAAAAGGTAACATTAATCAAACTTTAGTTAACTTATGAACATGGCGTATGTCACGGTTCCTAGTTTGGGACCTGAAGACCTTGTGTGAATGTTGATAAATAAAATAAAAATAAATAAATAAATTATAAAACACAAACAAATACAATACCTGTAATAATTATAAAATCAAATTAAAATCATTTTATTTTCAGACAACTAAGGTCCAGGGATAAGTTACACAGATGCATACAAAGTTGTTAGTAATTGCAAGAAAGAATAATAATAATAATGTTGTTTTGTTATTAAAACTGACGTGGATTTGACACAAACATTACGAATGTATAAAACACGGGAATTACTCACGTAATAAGTCAGAGGGTTCCGACTATAGTTTCAACCACATTCGGTGGTCTTTTTCAAGGAGAATACGTACTAGTACTGTTGTTATAATAATGTTGTTAAAAATAAAGAGACATAAAATTATAATATGGGACAGCATTCACACAAGGTCTTCAGGTCCCAAACTAAGCAGAGCCTGTACTATGGTAACCTGATAACTAATACATACTTATATATTTACTTATATACATATACACACCCAGACACAGCTCAAACAGACATGGTCATACACCCAAATATTTGACCTGTCCGGGAATCGAACCCGGGACCAGCAATACAATATAATATAATAATAAATAAATATACAATAATTTATTATGCCGTCATGTACCTGGGCGGCATTTCATGCGGAGGGTGAGAAGTTTCCAAATTCGTCATCATTCGCATGAAATGCATCAATTATGTATCGGTCATAATGGTTTTTTGATAATGTTTGATTATAATTAGTACACTTAGTGCTAATCTTTGAAGTTTATTTACTTCACGTGTAACCAACTAAAGTGCAAAGTTAGACTTTATAAAAGATTTAAAGTTGTATAATTGTTGCAAAACTCAACTTTTATCTTACCCGAAGGAACATTCTTTAATAATTTAAAAGGAGTTTCAACTGAAATATTTTACTGGGAAAAATAAAATACTTTTTCTTGCTAAACTTATAATACTTCGCAGAGAGAATCTTCGGAGATAAAGGGATACTAAAATATGAGTGACAGACGGCCAATTTTGTTTGCAAATATTAAGTATTACTTCATGTGTATTCTGTATGCCAGTAGGTAAGCCTCATAAGGTTTTATTAATGCGGCAACTTACTCGTTGCTCGTCACTTCTATGCTATGTTAAATGCTTTTATGAATAATAGTCCTAAGTTAAAAGAAAACTAAAATATTTTATAATAATCTTAATAATGTACAATTAATTTGATTAATTATTTCTAAAAAAATATCAGTGACTTAACACTATTTTTGTCTTTTATTTATATCCTATTTTTATGGATTTCCGTAAAATAACACCTGAATATATACATTTTTATAAGTATTTCTCTTAAAGACATATATTATATATATTATATTATTATGTATACTTATATTATATATTATATGAAAAAACATACCTTCGATTGTGATACTAACGTGGAAACATACTTTTATTCAATTTTTTTGTTTTATTTATGCACTTATTATGTATTAAGCACAAGGCGGATTGTTCAGTTATTAATATTTAAATGATTTTTTTTATTGGGAATAAGCAAGTGTTTGACCACTATCTCACCTGACGTTAAGTGATGATGCGGTCTATGATGGAGCACACCTGCGTAGAAGATACCTATTCACTCGAGACTTGATCCTATATAAACCAGGTGAGAATCGTAACAATACGTTCGGTATAAAGTTGGTTATATTAGCAGCCCGTGTGTCACTGAGCCTTTAGCAAGAATGTTCACGCTAGCAGCTGCCTTGATTCACATGGATTTTCAGGGGTATTGAAGTAGCTATCGGATTGGCCAACCATGTATTAAATGCGATTTAAAGAATTGGTTTACCTAAACATTTAGAAATACTTGGATATATGTGTTATATTGCATAAAATAACGTTTTGCTATCGTAAAAAGACATAAGTCAAGGGTATATATAAATTTACAAAACAGTTCCACTGTAAATACTTGCAAATATATTGTATACATTCACAATACAATAACATTATAATCAAAAGTTTTAATTCTCGTTCAGTTCTATACGTTACTCTTCATCCTGGTCTTGTCACCAGGACGAGTAACGTAATTAAATTATTTATTGATTGTTATTCCCTAGAGTTAGAGCAACAGACGGTAAAGTTTTATTTTACAAACAAACAAACAACAAATGCACGCTCCCTAGTTCTCCTGCTGCATAATGCTTAGTTTAAATGTTTGATTTGCAATAAGGTACATAACACTCTTCTAAATCGAGAACTAAAATGCAACAATAAAACAACACACCAGCACAAAAATATATTAAAAGCCTTTTGGAACCAATATTCGTGCTAGGAACCCTTCTCCGTATGCACAAAACAAATCACTTCCAGCAAAACTGGTTTTTTTACAAAGGGTAACTTCACAAAGGGTGAAAACACCCTCTGTGACTAAGAAACTGCGCGAAAATCTACGTTAGCTAGTTGTTAGGACGCTTTGTGAATGTTTTTAGAATGTTCAACTTGTAACAGTATCTCATGTTACAACATTTTTTATACTTATATTTTACTTGTGCCCCGTGGTTTTACCCGCGTGGTGATGAAAAACGGTGATGATGGTGATGATAAAAATAAGCCTATGTGTTAATCTAGGGTATAAGTTATCTCCATACCAAATTTCATTGAAATCGGTGTAAGTAGCCCGTTTGAGCATGAACAGGTAACAAACATACACACTTACACACATACACAAAAACTTTAGCATTTATAATATTAGTCGGAAAGTAGAGTTAATGTTGACCATGATATGCATAAACTAGTATTTTTAACACTTTTTGTTCTGAAAACGTACGAAAAAGCGGAGTCGTACGTATAAAACCAATTATTAGTTATCTATTTAGTCTCTTCTACTTTCGATTTAGTAAGAACTAGATTAAAATAACAAATTACTTTAAAAGTTTTAACAGACGGTCCTAGCCTGTAAAACAAATATAATATAATGATAGTTGTAACTTTGTAATTTGACCGTCAATAAAACACAATAGAGCACAAGCACACAATCACCAGGTATATTTCAAATCACAATGAGTAATAATAATTTATCCTATTTTTATTTTCAACTATAACATATATAACTTTACACTTTAAAATACACTACACTTTATTACAATACACTTTACACTATAAACGATATATACAAGTAGAGTGACCGTTCTCTCCAAGTTCTCAATTCCAACTATCCTAACATGCTACTTCAACACGCCACCTCGCCATTTTCCTGTGCAGGCAACTCTAAGGCACTGACCAATGGCGACACAGCTAACTAAGCAGACCTTCCGTTTTAAATACACTGGTAACAATCTGACAACTTACTAAAATAATATACAAGTCAAATCCGTTCTAATAATAAGTATCTACAATGCTAATACAGATGGCGTTGGTATCGAAACTACACCTAATGACTTTCAGTCATGCCTTAGGCTTCCACGAGCACAGGATAGATGGAAGCACTGACAGGCGACAACAACTTAAATTATTAATTGATTGATACTTCTTGATATTTCCTTTGATCACTATCTCACTTGTTGGTCAGTAACGATGCTTTCGAAGTTGATATCATGCTAAACATATAGAATGCTAACTGGTTCTTAAAGACTGCTTGCCGGAACATAATATGTTTTTGGTGACAGTTTTTTAAACTAGAGCGTGGTAGCATTTCGGAGAATGCACACTGGAATTACATAATCTGATTCCACCATTCCCTTTCTATCATCGGTCGACTCGACGTACGGCAATTCGCCATCGCTATATGGTAGTTATACCACCCATACGTACTAAGCGTTTTCACTTTCATAATTCGTAGGCACTGCCAAGGAATGAAACTCGTTGTCCGAGTCTGTGTTTCCCGATATGTACAATCCTGGAGTCCTCAAGTCGCGAGTGAATAGGTACCTTCTAGGTTTGCGTGCTAGATCCTAAAAAAAACAGGCAGGTACTCGAAAACACCCTACCATCACGTTAAGAATATGATACCGGTGTTACTTTAACCGGAAGCATAAGCCGTTGGTGGGAATCGGACCAGCATCCGATAGCTTGACAGCCAACGCTACCACCGCTGATTGTACAAAAACAGAGATATTTCATCAAAATATCTATTTGGATATTAGCCATCTAATACTTACAATAAGGTTTGCATTCGAGCGCGAATTTTAAATCGAGTTACGGAAGTAGACTTACTAAGGCAGTCGACCACGCAAGCTTGGGAAATAGGAACATTTTATAGTTGTCCGTCACGGGACCGTACAGTAACCGGACCTTGACACATTTATTCTGATATCAATTTTAATATTTATATATATTTTATACTTTATAGATTAATTCGTTTGACTACTATCTCACTTGATAGTCAGTGACGATGTGATCAAAGAGTAATCACGCTAGATATAGAATATTTATAGGCTCTCAGAGACTGCTGCTTCAAGCAGTACACTATTTGTTAGGAGTTTTAAACATGATGATGGTTAGCTAGCCAGACAGGTACTCGAAAGTATCCTACTGTTATGGGGAGGAAGGGAGGGGTATGCCAGTACTCGCCACGCTCTTCGCACAATTCTCTAGGCTGGTAACCCTTAGCAACAGTCCAGTAGTGTTATTTATGAATTGATTCGTTAACTAATATCGTAAAGTGTTTAAATAGTTTGTTGTGTGTTTACGTAGTTGGACTTTACATTTATGCAACCTTAAACAAAGTAATTATGGAACTATTATGTACTCAATGTTTCAATTGACACGCATTCAATGGCCGAACAATGATATTATATGTTTATATGTGGTGGATGTCGCGGCAACAAAATTTAGACGATTGTCGTAATTTTGATTACGACGCGTATTTCAAGCGCAAGTCTAAACATATAGCTATGCTTTTCTCTATTATTTGTACCGTATTATCTGTCGCATTTATTGTTGTAACCTATGAATGCGCCAGAGGTAAGTATGTTTAAGTCGTAAAGGAACAAAATCTGAGCACCGCGCAGTATGAATATACGTCATCTTTAGTAAAACATCATTGATGGCCGAATTAAGAAGCATGCTAAAAGGACGTTTTGGCCCTATCTCATTCCGTCACGGATAGGCCTAAACACTGACCTACAGGGTCGGGAGACTGGGCTGCCAAAAGCGGCCGCCCCGGGCGTCTGTTTGCCACATGAATATTCGATGTATTTGACCTACGTTGTTTATGGCAGCACTGCAGCCTAAACGGTCTATTACGGTAGTTTTGTCACTGATTTTGGAATAGATGTTTAGAGATTATGAACGAAAGGAGATTGATTAAGCGGGTATACATGGGTGAACTGAATGGTACTGTTGGAAGAGGAAGACCTAGACGGACGTCCCGAAATCAGATTGAGGAAGTTCTAAGAAAGAGCCAGGTCAAGAGTACTCAAAACCGACGCAGTTGTATGAAAGGTCTGATGAGCGTAGATTAAGCGAAGAGAATGGGGCGTACATTTATGTATTAGAAAGAAAGAAAGAAAGAAAAACTTTATTTGTAACAATTAAATGAAAATAAATGAACGAATACAATATAAAATACAATGTTAAATGTTACAAAACGGACCCAACTCAGCAATGCTGGCTAAAACCAGCGCTATTTTTCCGCTGGGACCGGTTCGTGACGTCACGGAAGAATAATTTGACAACAGTATATTTTAAACTAATGAAATTTTTATGATGACTGTAATTACATAATAATAAATGATATATCCAAACAATACTTGCATCAGCACAAAGAAAAAATTAAAAATAAATAAATAAAAAGATATTGAATATGGCAATGTCGGTCAGATATGTAGCAGTAATGTAATTAACAAGAAATAAGTATGTAGTAAGTACAATATGAGGAGACACAGCGAGTACAAATGAAGCATGTAATAAAAATTATTATGTATGTGAAGTAAAGTATTGAAGGTTCCGTAGCTTGGTTCGAAGCCTGTAACTAATGTTGAACTTGTATTTTGTACGGAATCTGTAGACTGAGAAATAAAGAGAAGAATAAAGAGCATAATAATATTAAATAATTATTTTTTTTTACATCCTCAGCATGTAACTCGTAGTAGGTATATGATAGTGGTAAACTTGCTTAGTATTTATTTCCATTTTACATGAGACAAAGAGATGAAAAATAATTATTGTTTAAGAAGCCTAAAGGTGGAAACGGTATATCGATAGTAAAGTGTTCATATTATTTACAATTCCCTATTCATATTCTACTTGTAGCGCCCCGCGGTTGCACCCGCTTGGATTACGGTTTTCCTGTTACCTCAACTATCCCAAGGGAACTTATACTTTTTCCGGGATAAACGTAGCATATGTGTTAATCCAGGGTTTAGACCTGGAGTAGACACTTTGGTATTCGATGGTTTCGATGAATACCAAATTTCATCGAAACCCGTACAGCCGTTTAAGAGTGATAGAGTTACAGTGGTTTTTGAATTACCTAGTTGCATATCCGACGGGAACAACAATTATTTTCGGGATAAATGTAGCCTGTGTGTTAATCCAGTGTCTACACTATCTCTATACCATATTTCATCGAAATCGGTGTAGCCGTTTGAGCGTGAAGGTGTTACACACCTACACACATACACAAACTTTCACCTTTGTAATATGAGTGGGATAAAATAAGTAGGATTTTTGAAAACATGAGTGTGAGACTAGTGGCAACCAAAATAGGTTTTGCCGTGTTAGGGATACCAGAAATTAAATAGGTGTAGGTACCAAGTTGGCAGAAGCGTAGCATTCTTCTGTATTTTTCAAATTCGCATATTTTTCCGTTTTGCTTCCACACAGTAACTTTTAATTTCTGAAAACTATGAGCCCCTATAATAAAAAAGACTAAAATAATTGAAACTATAATATTTTCCAAAATTTACCATTTTGGAAAATATTAGGTATAGTGAGCGCGGGTGAACCGCCTCTGTACAGCTGGTGAAAAATCATTGCAAGCATTCGCTTTAACAACATCATAAACAATGTTTTACTGTGCAAAAAGTTCAGACAGTCTTCAATAGGTTCTCAAAAGCTCTTTAATCTGTATAAATTGTCAGTAAAAGTGTGACACTTAATACAAACAGAATATTTGTTGATATTAGTATACGTACAGATACATCTGATAAAATCCTCAAATAAAAAAAAGTCCTTTTAACGTATATATTATGGCCCTGGGGCAGTGAAAGACAACGTTATTTCGTGAAGAACGGTACAGCTTGTGCTATAATTTGAAAAATTCTTGGTACCAAAATTTTTAATTTGGCCTCAGTGTTTGAGACAAAGTTTTAGCTCGATACTCGAGCTGTTGTTGTCTGTCTTCACAACACAGCGTATCCTAGTATGGAGATCAGGGTTTTCCTGTTTTAACAATGTTTAAATGTATCCTAAGTTCTTCTTTAAGTGTTATTTTTATTCTTTAATTTAATTTTCATTTTGATTTCATATAGTGCTATCTTAAATTAAGAATATGTAATCGGTTAATTAAGTTTCTCAAAAAAAAAGTAATAATAATAAATAAATTTGAGCTGTTGTGAAAATTGTTTGTTACGTACTGAAGAAAATAACCTTTAGTAATAAAACTTTGTGAAAAAATAAATTTTGTCAATCTTTATATTACCTATTATTTCTTTTAATTTAAATACCAGTATAGCTAACAAGTTACTTTAGTATCAGAATATTTGTTTGGTATGGATGGTAATTGAATTGGTACTATTTTTAGTAATCTAATACATGATAGACGAAAAACATAATATGATCCATTGATGAATTCTTTGTCTTCTATATTAAAAATGAAATGATGAAACAAGAATTTAACATTGAACAACAACAACTCACAAAAACATATTTTTTTTCACATTATGATATTAACGAAAAGTTGACGTTTTGTTTAAGATAAACTTAATTACTTAAATTTCTCTTGTGCTTTGATCTGAATCATGTAAACTAATGAAAGGTAATGCAGAAACTTAGTAAGAAAATATGTTTATTAGTGTAGGTTCTGCTGTCTGCTTAATGATGAGACCAACTTGTAGTAGCTAACAAAGCTGTTGTTAGCTATTACAATAATAACTAATTATTTATTTAGCAACAACATAATATTACGCTTAAGTGTTCGCTTCACGCTTTGATTGTCCTATTCAGAATTACTGGATAGATATTGTCACGAGTAGGACTAAGTAAAACTGTATTTCTCCTACAAAAGTACTAACATAGTTCTAAGAAAATTGTTACTAACAAAATCTATGGATCCTATATTCCGAAATAAACGTTCATTTGTTTATTTATTTATTTCATCATCTTCTAATTTTATTATTAATTTAACATTGGTACATTTTTTTTATTCACGTACAAATTTAAATTGATTGATAATAAATATCATAAAAATTTGCTGCTGCATTAAATAACAATCTAGCAAGCCTAACATTATCATCATCATCATCATCATCTCAGCCATAGGATGTCCACTGCTGGACATAGGCCTCCCCCATTGATTTCCACAAGGACCTGTTGGAAGCGGCCCGCATCCAGGCCTTGCCTGCGATCTTTGTCAGGTCGTCTGTCCACCTTGTCGGTGGCCGTCCTATGGTGCGCTTGCCAGTCCGTGGTCTCCATTCTAGAACTTTTCGGCCCCAACGGCCATCAGTTCTTCGAGCTATGTGCCCCGCCCACTGCCACAAACAATATCAGCTCTTTTTAAATATTAATAGAGAGAAACTTTTTGAATGAAAACAAGTACTGTCTTTAATCCAGTATCGTCTTTAATACAATGATGATTTAAAGTATATAATATTGAATTAGTATCGAAAGTAAGCTATATAAATTAAGGTGTATTTACACTGACTAAAAGGTCGTTTAAATGCATAAATTAAATGAACTAAGACATAAACAAAATTCGATGGTATTATTATTAATTATTATAATTAATGATTATTCATCTTATGTTAACTTTTGGGCAATCCATAGCCAGGGCCCAGCCATTATCAAGCCAGGATCAGGCATGTTGCTTCATGATTGTAAAATATAAAATGCTTCAGACCAAATTAAAGAGAGAAGAGCATTGATACGTCTGGTGAGTAAATATTTCAAATATTCACATACCAAAAATGCTGAAGCTATAGTTAAACCCTGTCCTCATATAAATGCCACTGGTCGGACATAATAATTCGGTATTATGCCCATAATCCACGCGTAGTGGAGTCAGACCTCTATAAATATATCGCGCTTAACTCGGATTTCATATGCTAGCAGGTAGAATATGTCGTAATTTTAAGATTTTAGTTTGAATTAGGATTGGTTGCGAATAATACTTAAATTTTTTACTGGACTGGATACATATCCTACAGGAACTGTTTAGAATTTCAAAATATTTGTTATACATAATTATATTAATCTGCGTTGTAAGTAATCTTCATTCCAATTTCTTTTTATTTTTTATTTATTTATCTATTTATCACACTTAATCCCATGCACTAGGTTTCCCTGTCCCGCTGAAGGCATGGACCCACAAACATAGCACACAAACATCCAAGACCCGGGACAAACACCTACACTCATCACACAAATGTTTTTTTCCTGCCGGGATTCCAATTTTAAATCCACATTCTTTAATATTGTAAAATATTTTTTTTTGTTATATCATCGAGATTTTTTTGCTCCTTTTTTCACTGTGTGTCCAATTATTGAAGTTTTGTTCGAGAGCTCCAATATAGTTTAGTTATAAATATATCCTATATCACTATTATAAAATGTACGAACAGCTTACAATGTTCTTTTAAGGCTTACAACGGACTGAGGAAAAATGAACATTAATTTTATAGGTTGCTGGCTTAGATCCTATAAATAATTATATTAGGCCGATCGAAATCTGACTAAGAAAAAATTGGTTGTCTGTAAAGTCGGTTTACGGACGATAGATTTACGTGATAACGTCATAATCATTTATGACTTCGACTTCGACTTCGACTTCGACTTCGACTTCGACTTCGACTTCGACTTCGACTTCGACTTCGACTTCGACTTCGACTTCGACTTCGACTTCGACTTCGACTTCGACTTCGACTTCGACTTCGACTTCGACTTCGACTTCGACTTCGACTTCGACTTCGACTTCGACTTCGACTTCGACTTCGACTTCGACTTCGACTTCGACTTCGACTTCGACTTCGACTTCGACTTCGACTTCGACTTCGACTTCGACTTCGACTTCGACTTCGACTTCGACTTCGACTTCGACTTCGACTTCGACTTCGACTTCGACTTCGACTTCGACTTCGACTTCCACTTCCACTTCCACTTCGACTTTGATTATTTTATGTAATACAAAACTCAGGTGGAACGTTACGCGGAACATTACTATTTTTCATTTGTGTTGCTGGCGTTCATGAATTTATAAAACGTTATCACGTCGAAAAAGAAGTTGCAGCAATAACAATATTATTAATAAAGTAAAATATAGTTCTGTTAATTTTAGTTTCTTTGTATTCAACTTCAAATTTTTTTTTCTGTTCGTATTTCTTTGGCAAGGTTAAGGTTAAGATAAGTCTAAGCAATGATATTAATTAGGTCCTTTTTATTTAAATCTCTATTTTTATCCAGAGAAGTGTTCTTGAGAAAGTTTTCTTTCCAATTTTGTTTATTAAAATGGTATAGTTAGTATACTTTTGGTGTGAAAAGTGTTCAGTAATATTTGAGTTTATTTATTACTAACATACAAAAATACAAAGCTTTCCTCTTTTTGATATTAATATAGACTGTAGCGACTATCAGCGATTTAGACATACGATTTGAAACAAAAAGTTTACATTAATTAATGAGGGTTGATCCATACTATTGTCTCTTGCAATGCTGTATCTATTTGATACCTTAATTACTATTATTTTATTGGCCAAAGTACGCCAACAACTTGTAATAAGTAGGGACAAATATGTACTCAAATAATATTTAAGATTTTAGTTGTAATAATATTTTTATGCAACGTCTCACGCATTATTTGTAACCTTTGACTTTGAGGCAATAAATTAAATATATTTTTTTTACTTATGTGTTCATAATAAATTCATCTCCGAGCACGAAATCGAACAGGACTTCATTGAAAGCTCTTCTTTTCCACCAGAAGGTTTTAAATTTATAAATAGCATTGAGACTGTTTTCAATGAATCGATAAGTCTCGCCAGGTTAGGCCCCTAAAGCTTTCTTGCGTAAGACTTAGACTGTCTGGACGAGCCAGGGCTTAGAGTAGCGCCATCTGTGACTTTTGAACTACTCTACTTGCATTTTCTCTTAAACTATAGATTATCGAGGAACAATGACAGAAAATAGTTTGTTCCATTATCCTTACCAGGATCCCAAGAATAACGGATTTTCTATTTTTTAGTTTGTCTATCTGCAAGAGCGTGTTTTTAGGTTGTTTTTCTATATATATATATATTTTTTTTTTTTTTTTTAATATGGGACAACATTCACACAAGGTCTTCAGGTCCCAAACTAGGCAGAGCCTGTACTATGGTAACCTGATGACTGATATATATACTTATAAACATATAAACACCCAGACACAGGTCAAACAGACATGTTCATACACACAAATGTTTGACCTGTCCGGGAATCGAACCCGGGACCAGCGGCTCAGAAGGCAGAGTGCTACCAACTGAGCCAACCGGCCAGTCAGTATATCCTTCCGTTCTGAAAATCCCACTAATATTATCAATGCGAAAGTTTGTGTAGGAGTGTATGTGTGTATGTTTGTAAGGAACAAACATACACACATACACTCCTACACAAACTCCTTCACGCTCAAACGGCTACACCGATTTCGATGAAATTTGGAATGGAGATAGTTTAAGCCCTGGACTAAGACATAGGCATAGACATAGAAAAAGTATAGTTCCCGGGGATAATTGAGATACCGGGAAAACCGTAACGCGGGTGAAACCGCGGGGCGCTACTAGTAAAATATAATTTCCAAAAAAGTTCTAGCCTAAGTTAGCCTTTAAATACAAATAGTAATCGAACTGCACTTAGTACGGCACTGATTCTTGCATCATTGCGTTTATTGCTTCCAACTACTTTTACCCATATCTTTTTATAACAGTTTGGATTCCAATTTCCACACAGCATAACACCCTTCACCTCCGAATAGGGTGAGAGGAATGATAAATGACAGTGCCACTGAAACCACCATAGCATGTACTTCGCTCGGCGTGTTACCGCATCCTCTAAGGCCTTGGAAATGACTCCATAGCTTTATAGGATTCCCGAGCTTGCGGTAAATTGACTGGCTGGAACAATGATTTATTAGATTGCAGGTTGACAGGAGAAAAATGTGATAGGATGTTCTGCGGTATATGAGATATACAAGTTAAACCCAAGGGCTTAAATAACATACTCTATTTTTTCTTGAGTTTGTATAATAAATATAAAATGTTGACTCTTGATAATAGTGAATGGTTTATTTATATTCTTAATAATTTGGTGACAGACAACCCGACTAAGATCACAAATAAGGGCTGGATGCGGGACGATTCCAACCGGTCCTTAGGCAAATCAATGAGGAAGGCAAATGTCTTGCTGTGTACGTCCTATGGCTGAGATGGTAATGGTAAATAATATTTTTTATTTTATGACATATTAGTGTGATGTATCATTTTTCAATGAACCGATGCTTTTGTTCAAATAAAATATTAATATCTAATTACAATATTGCAGCTATTACAAAACATTCGAGCAATCCAGTAGCTATTGCCAGCCTATGATAACTCAAATGCTTTAACGCGCTACCATAGTTGGCAGTGTGCTCTGAATGCTAGCAGCATTGCCACGTTGAATTTCAATGCTGATTCGTTGAGCAAATAACATGTATTAAAAAATACAACACAAAAAGAATTACCGAAATTGATCCAGCCGTTCACGCGTGATCCCATGACCAATATAGGAAATAGGAATTAATTTATATAATACAGATAATTTATGTTTCCCCAGCGTTCCAGGGACTTTTCCTTCCGCGATTGGACTTTTAGATTTAGTTTTAGTATTCAATAGTTTTAGGTTTTAGTTTTAATATTTATTGCAACCTTGCATTTGCAAGGTGCAATTGCAGCATTGAAAAAAATTACGGGTAAAATTGTAGAGTGCCAGATTGAAAATGCGGGCCGCTTCCAACCGGTTCTAGTGGAAATCAATGGGGGAGGCTATGTCCAGCAGTGGACGTCCTATGGATGAGATGATGAAGATTGAAGATCAGTATAAGCAAAACCGAACATCTGTTTTTGATTGAATTTTGATTTCGGTGGATCATACAATTTTTCCCATATAGCCTTAAAGGGTGTATCCCTACCAGCTCGGATTTTAGGTACCTACCTCACTTCGTTGATCCAAAACGATGGCACGATGGCAATATTGACAGATCCTTAAAGAAAAGGATAAATGAAGGCTGCATGAAATGAAGACAGGTCTCAGCCGACTAAACTAGTTTTATTAATAGTGATTGATTGTGTAGTAGCATTAATATATTATTAAATGTAATATTTATACATAATTTCACAGGTCACAACGAAAATATATTATTACTTTTGAGCTTATTTTCTATGTACAATTCATTCGTGATATTCAAGATTATGACGTTTTACACATACTGCAGCGTGGACTTATATCAACTTCCTTGGCTTAAACCACAAAATTATGGAATAATAATTTTAAATATTAATAAATTAGCTTTGTTGTTAGCCGAACTAAATAGTGATTCTGGAGATGATAGTGGGGCACTCCTAGTATTACATAAAATATCTATACATGACACATATCAATGTGTTCAAAAGAGATAGATACAAAACAATATACTGGAATTGCCCTTACCACTATTATTCTCGTAGATACTTCAGCAACATATCGTCGTAAAATTAAACAAGCTTCTATGTCCCCAATAAACTTGTCCCCAAAAAACGATATTCACAGAGATGGGACCATAGACAACTAGCCAATTTGTGACTCATTGTTGTAGTCTTAATATGTAAGGTAAGTCTACTATTCAATATGGCAATATGCTTGGCTCACATTTTTTTTTTACTTATATACGTTTGACCACTGTCTCACCTGATGTTAAATGACGACGCGGTCTAAGGTGTGAGGTGTTGCTCGTAAACTTAGAAGGAACCTATTCACTCGCGACTTGAAGACTCCGGGGTTGTACCTATCGGGAAACACAGACTCAGGCAGTGAGTTCTACTCCCTGGCAGTACCCATTATAAACGTGGAAGCAAAACGCTTCGTGCGTAACGGTGGTATATCTACCATGTCGAGTTTGACAGCTTTGGCAGTCTGATATTTTTAATTTGTCCATATTTATGTTTGATTCAACTCTAGATTTGGTGACATAATCATTTTTCGTAGTCTGTTAGCATCTGACTTGTTAATTTTGTAGCTGACGTAGGTTAAATTTTTTGTTAAAAAATTTTTTTCACCATTTTCAGTGACCTTTGCTACTCACTGGATCAATCAATTGTCATTGTGTGTTCTGCGATGTCTTCAACCGCGACAATAATATCACTTGTCACATCATATTACTTGTCAATTTTGTAGTTAACTGACATACGCTTATTACAATTTTTTTTTGCTGTTTCGGCTGCATTTACTTTAAATATTTAATTTAATAACTACTTACCTATCATCCCAAACAGATAGAAATCACCACTAATAAAGTGATTAAATGTGAAATTCTATAAATTGGTGAAATGTGTATTTATTTTTGCCTATTTTAATTTTAATCGACTTCAAAAAAGGAGGTTACTCAATTCAACCATATATATATATTTTTTTCATCAAAAAATTTCATCAACATCGGACAAACGGTTTTTGAGTTATATTCCAATAACTGAAAAGTCTTGATGATATTATTCTCGCGGTTGAAGACAGATCCCGTGAGTAGCAAAGGTCACTGAAAAGGGTGAAAAAAATTTTTTTTAACAAAAAATGCAACCGACTTCGACACACTAAAAGTGGTAAATAACTTGTCGAAGTCGGTACCATGAGCACAATATTGTGATGATAGTTACTTTTGTGTGAACTATCATGGTACCGACTTCAACAAGTTATTAAACACTTTTGAGTGTTAATGTCGGTTGCATTTTTTGTTATAAAATTTTTTTACAACACTAGCACCTCGGTTTATTCCCTAACTGAAAGGCCGCAATACGTTTCACGACATGCATTCTCCGAAGTGTCCCCGCAAGGATCACAAGGGGGAAGTTGATGTATGCTTATGATCTTTATGGGATCTAAAGCTGCGAAGTCAGGAAGAAACTAAACGTATTATAGTTATTATTTTGCCCCCTCAGGCTTAAATATCTATTGACCGGAGGGTAGTATAAAACAAGATTTACCGTTGACGGCTAAGAATATGAGTCGTGATAAACCTTCATGTTACAGATGATTTTCTAGTTAAATCTATAACCCATAAGAATAATGACATAAATATCAAAATGCTTTTAGTGTGATGTCACGTTCATAGATATATCTAAACAATAAAGGTGACTTTAGGCTCAAGGCAAAGTTATCATTTTATTTTATTTATTTATTTCGAAACAGAAACACTCTTTGTAATTTCTACACATAATTATAAGGTATCAAATGGTCATTAAGTGTTGGGCGGTCTGAAAATTTAATGGCATGTCAACATGCCAACAACATCATAGCCAATGCTCTTATCTGTGATAAAAGACCCTTGACCCGTTACTCGGACTTTTAGGCGGAAAAATGTAAGGTGACCAATCCAGTACCTACTTTTTGTCTATGACTATGACTAAATGTGAAAAGCTCCGCCTCTAACTAGTCCAGCTTAGTACAAAGCTTAGCTTAAGTTTATAGTTTATGAAATACCGTATAGGTAAGTATATAGTACGTTATTTATATTAATACTTAATATATCTTAAATTACTGTTGTCTAATTATTTATATTCCTACAATTAAGGTCATATGAACAATTATTGCCATATTATATTCAATCATTAAAATTTATTGACGACTAACGTCATGGTTAACGAGTTTATTTGTATAGGTTTTTTACTAACAAAAATCTCAATGAGTCTGTATTCATGTCTAATACTGCTTGTACATATCCTAATTAAACTACCATTAATTATGCATAATAATGTAATATTTACTGCAACTATAAATTATCTAGATTTTAGAACAGAAATATAAGATTTCACTAAAACACGCTAGTTTGCTTGGAAGTTCAAAATATAATGACAATAGGAATATCAAAAAAACAAACACAAACAAATAAACAAAACAAAACTTACGCTATAAAACAAACACTTGGTGACAATTTGGATAATAGTTGTGTGAGTGTTAGTTATCTAACATTGAGGAGCATTGAGGTCATGTTATAGGTTATCAAGCTAGGCGTAATATAGCCTGTGTTTTGACTTACAGCGCTTCCCCTCGAATGTTGCACTCGACACAGTGTTCACATAGTTAGTACATTTCATCAATACAATACATTATGATCTAAGTTCTATACTTAAGTGGGTAACGTATCGTACATACTAATTCATATATGATATATTAAATGAACACTTAGGTATCTAACTAGCTCTATGAAGTACAAAATCAATCAGCACGCATACGTAGGTATTATGGTAAAAAGTATTCTTGATAAACCGAACAGGGCTATTTTGGGGTAATTTATTTACCTCGACGTTTCGACCAAGTTGCATTGTCGTGGTCACGAGGAGACTAAATGGTTTTTCTCGGGATCAAGCCCGTCCGGTTTATTAACAATATGTAAAAGTCGCGAAAGTCTAAAAATTACAATAAAAATGTACATTTTAAAACAATAAAGTGGTAAAAATAGATAAATTCTATATTAATATTGTTTGTAACAACTTTCCAAATTATGCATTTAGTTTTCCATTCCATTCCAGAAAGCGCAAAACTGTGACTTTATCGGGAACACAAAACTTGGAAAACATTCACAAAACGCCGGTGCCACTTGCGATATGATTTACACGGTGTGTTTCTTGAAATATGTTACGTGCGATAAATCAGGCCAGTCGCAAACTTTGGCGAGATGCGCATTGTCGTAAATAAAGAAATCAAGCTTTTGATGTAAACAAAAGTTATGCGAATACTGAGTTGGAATGTGACTGGAATTTAAAATCATATGAATTGTATAGTATGAGACATGTTTGCATAGTTTCCGTCATTGTAGGCACATTCATATTTATATGTTAAATCACCTGTCACACTAATTTTGGAGAAGGTTTGTTTTGTCTTTTCTATGTTTATTTCTTTATCATTCTTTCACACTGAAACGGGTGACGGTGAATTAAATCGCCAAGAGAGCCAAGTTCAATATTATCATATTATATGTCTTGGTTGTTCACTTCAACGACAAGTGAGATCTAAATAGATGCCAAGTTCAATGGTCAATCCTGAAATGTATTTATAACAACACAAAATCTTAAAATATCATTAACTTAGGATAATATCTTGAAGCCTTTTAAAGTCTGACTTGGCTAAGTCATGGAAGAGCCCTATGTTCGATGGCTAGTTTCTAGTAGTTTCTAGTAGCCCAATTTTCGGAAGAAAAAAATAAGAACTTACAGGTTTAGAACTTTCGAAGGTTATATGATCACAGTCACGTCTTCCCGAGTCACATGTTAGGGCTAGCACCGCGGCTTACTCGGCGGAGCAATTGAAACGGCGAAAATATGTTAACCTAGGTATTGGTTACGTATTTGAACCGTTTGGGGTCAAGACATTGGGCCCGTGGGAACTGGGAGCTTGGATTTTCCAAAGCTTATCAGAGCGTTTCATCGATGCGACGCGTGACCATAATAACCTAAAATTCGAGCTGGTAGGGATACACCCTTTAAGGCTATATGGAAAAAATTGTATGATCCACCGAAATCACAAAACAGATGTTCGGTTTTGCTTCTACTGATCTTCAATCTTCATCATCTCATCCATAGGACGTCCACTGCTGGACATAGCCTCCTCCATTGATTTCCACAAGAACCGGTTGGAAGCAGCCCGCATCTTCAATCTGGCACTCTACAATTTTACCCGTAATTTTTTTCAGCCTGTTCTCGATCTCGGTGGCAATAAATATTAAAACTAAAACCTAAAACTATTGAATACTAAAACTAAATCTAAAAGTCCAATCGTGGAAAGAAAAGTCCCTGGAACGCTGGGGAAACATACATTATCTGTATTATATAAATGAATTCCTATTTCCTATATTGGTCATAGGATCACGCGTGAACGGATGGACCAATTTCGGTAATTCTTTTTGTGTTGTATTTTTATTACCAGGAGAAGTTCTTATAAAAGAACAAATCTCGAAATTGTCGTGGAAAATGGAAAAAAAATACAAAGCTAAAAGACAATATTACGCTTAGTTCTTTTTTTTGACAGTATACATTTATTTAATATCCTTATGGTGTTTGACATAACTGTCAGTTGTTTAACAGTCGGCGCGATTGACAGAATGTCTATAATTATTTTTATGTATTAATTATATGAATTATATTTAAATATGTAGTTATGACAGGACAGCATCCGTCGGTTAGCTATTATACTAACATAATATGATATTTATTAGAAGATACATGATTTGTCGACTTCTGAAAAAAAGATTGTAATATTTCTGTTACAATGTCTCAGTTGTACCGAAATACACGGTTGCAAATTAAATATTCAACCCCTTTGCCATTTGAAGTGGTCGTCAAAGCTAACTGGTCTTCCACCAGTCGGCTTTGATGGTAGATCGTATATCAAAGCACCCCAGTTTTAATCAAAATATCAATAGTTTTAATTAAAACATTGTATTTAAGGGTTATTGCTTTGTTATTTTAGTCCGCGAAACTAGGATTTTATCTGTGGTGTTCTGTAATTAGTCATTACCATGGCAATGACTAATTACATGGGATAATGTACCAGGAGGTGGGCAGCAGAGCCTTCTGAGGATCGGAAATCATACTGCGCTCGCCAACCCGCCTGCCAAGCGTGGCGAGTTTTGGCAAATCCCCCCCTATATGGGGGAGGCATACGTCCAGCAGTGGACGCACATGGCTGAGAAAAAAAAAAGGGCAATGAAACAAAGAGTCAAAAGGAATCTTAGAGATTTGTTATTGGATGTTTTAAGTCTGTTGTCTGATGTGTTAGCATCTTAAACTTATAACATACATGTTTGAGGTCATAGAAAACAAAACAGCATGCAAGGTTTATATAATTATTAGCTTGAAGAGTAGCGCTCGTTAAACGATAAGCGATCAACATTGACCGCATTGTGGAGTAAGAAATGAAAAAGTAGCCAAAATTGTGACTTATCGGGTATTTTTTTGGATAGTTAATTAGATTATAGTAAGCACAACAAAAAAAAATGATTCTTCTGATGATTGATATGTTACTCGTTCAAATAATATGAATTAATTTTGCATGTTGTCGACAATGTTTTAATTAAAACATTGTATTTAAGGGTTATTGCTTTGTTATTTTAGTCCGCGAAACTAGGATTTTATCTGTGGTGTTCTGTAATTAGTCATTACCATGGCATTGAAACAAAGAGTCAAAAGGAAACTTAGAGATTTGTTATTGGATGCTTTAAGTCTGTTGTCTGATGTGTTAGCATCTTAAACTTATAACATACATGTTTGAGGTCATAGAAAAAAAACAGCATGCAAGGTTTTTATAATAATTAGTTTGAAGAGTAGCGCTCGTTAAGCGATAAGTGATCAACATTTACCACATTGTGGAGTACGAAAAAATTAGCCAAAATTGTGATTTATCGGGTATTTTTTTTGTATAGTTAATTAGATTATAGTAAGCACAACAAAAATGATGATGATGATGATGATGAAGCACAACAAAAAAATGATTCTTCTTATGATTGATATGTTACTCGTTCAAATAATATAAATTAATTTTGCATGTTGTCGACACCTTTAACTGCTGTGGCATTTGCCTCTTAATGTGTTAAGCGCAATATTTGTAAATGTATTAGTGTACCCCGTGTTGGTGTTCTAATAAATAAATAAATAGTTTTGTCATTTGTGTTGTTTTATACCTTATAGATCTAGCGTTTGACCAATATCTCACTTAATGGTCAGTGACGATGTGGTCGAAGATGTTAACTAGACCTAGAATGCTCACTGGCTCGCAAGGACTGCTCCCTGAACACATTATGTGTTTGGTGACAGTTTTTCGAAGGTTGTAGCTAGCAAGCACCCTACTACCATCGTTACGCTACGAGAGCTATTTCTATCTGAGTCTAAGTATAACATTTTAAATAGTAAAAAAGTGAAAAATGCAAAAAAAAGAACAATATGGTTGCATCAGGGTATATAGCTCTGCAATCAGTCTTTAAGAGCTAGAAGTGGTTTTAGAAAATCCTAGGGGAGTAAAATCCATATTAACTGTTAGCCATTTTGTTGATTTTATTATATAAAATCAACAAAATAATGGAAGAGACGCAGGAATAATTAAAATATTATATATAGTCATAAAACTAAATTGTTTTAGGGCGTCCAATGTTCTTCAACCGTAAGGTGGTAAACGATACATATTATGTATCGTTTACCACCTTACGGTTGAAGTACATTTGACGCCCTTAAACAATTTAGTTTTATGACTATATATAATATTTTAATTATTCCTGCATCTCTTCCATTATTAGATAAGTGTCGCCTTCTAGCAATTGTAAGTGCAGCAATTTTTTTGTCAAAATTGAGAGACCATATTTTTGTCGCCGTACGTAGGTACTCTGTTTTATCTTATTTGTCTACCATACAAAGTTGATTTTTTACCTGACCAACTTCATTCGCAAAATGATTACTGTCTACCCTTGTTTGCAAAGGTCTCCCATGCAACTCCCCAAGGAGGTGGACCCTACACTTGGCAATGGGAATTCTTTAAGGACCCCATTTTGTACAAGTTCTGTAATGGCTATTCATTTGTTCTACGGAATATAGTGGGGTTTGGGGTAGGGTTGTCATGGGCGGGTCTGGGTTTATCCATTAAATAGTTGCTATGCCTATGCTTGCAGCGTTCGCTCTGCTTGCTTTGGCTAAGCCCAGGTCTTTAGAAAGCATCGAGATGATGCGTTTCTCGAGCACACTCCGCCCACTTTCCCAGAGATAAATAATACAAACAGTAATTTGATTTGAGGATGAGTATAATACTTGCTGCGACTGTTCCCTTGTCAATATAGATAAAACTTTTCTTAAATATTTCTTTGTTGGCGGTAAATAATCCACTCTGATTTAGACAAAATAAATGAGCTTTAGAAGCTAGCTAGAATGTCAGTCCGAGTGCTTTATATTAACCTCTCAAAACGAAATATTTAAGAACTAACACAAAATATTTCGTAATTCGTCAAAAAAAAATTGAAAGTGGTTCATATACAAGAAACGTTGAGAAATAGGACACTAAACTTGATGATCAGAAATCAAAATTAGAACGACCTTTTTTTAAGGCGAAGCGAAAATACTCGGACCATTCGTGCAAAGTAAACACACCTATGAATGTGCTGCCAGCGTCGAGCCTTTGTCTCCAATTAGAACCGGGTGTGTGTCAAAGCTAGTCACAGATTGCAAGCAAAGCCTTTTGTGTGTCAGTGAGAGCTGATACTTACCAGATTAGTTTGTTACCAAACTCTCGGCTTTTCCTTTGAGTTGAGGATTTTTTGCTGTTGAAACTGGCAAAATTGGCTAGAAAGCCACATGTAATCTATATTAATATTATAAAGAGAAAAGATTTGATTGTTTGTTGCAAACAGCATTGAATAGGCTCCGAAGCTACTGAACCGATTTAAAAAATTATTTCACTGTTGGGAAGCTACACTATCCCAGTGTGACATAGGCTATATAATACTTTCAAAAAAATTAGGGATCCGTACTAAAACTCAAATAATGTAACCTAATGTGTGAAAAATTACCTAAAATATTGTTTACATCGCTAAAAATCTGGCTCCGAAACTACTGAACTGATTTGAAAAATTCTTTAATTGTTGGAAATTTACGCTATCTTTGGGTGACATAAACTTTTTTTTTTTTGAATAGAGATTCCTTACTAAAACTCAAATAATGTAACGCAAGGTGTAAAAAAAATACCTAAAATATTCTTTACATCGCTTAGGCTCCGAAACTAGTGAACCAATTTGAAAAATTCTTTGACTGTTGGAAAGCTAAACTATCCCCGGGTAACATAGGCTTAACATATTTATATAATCAAAAAAAATTGGGAGCCTTATAATTATTCAATATTAAATGTTTTATCCGTACGAAGCCGGGGTAGACCGCTAGTTGGAAATAAAACTCCAAGCTTTCTTATCATGCGGCATTATTATATCTGTGTTCATCATCATCATCATCTGTGTAAATAGCAGTACACTGTATTTTTTTGCTCTCCTACAAAAGCCAACACCGAGGAACGAATTATAGTTATACTCTTTCCACATTTCAAGAGTCTCCTCAACAAGAGGAGACTCAAAAGCCTGCAGCATCGACGTAATGTCGCTAGTTTATGGGTTTTTTATCGGATACATTTCGGGGAGTGCGCTCTGGAGTTGCATAATTTGATTCCGCCATCCCCATTCCATCTTAGGACGACCAGACGGACGGTAATGCGACATCCATACATGGTGGACGTTCCAATTTGTCGCACGAAGAGTTTTGCTTCCACATTATTAGTACGTACAGCTAACGATTGGAACTCATTGCCTAAATCTGTATTTCCGAAAAAATACGACCTGGGTATCTTCAAGTCACGAGTGAATAGGTATCTTCTAGGCAGGCGTGCACAATCGTAGACCGCATCGTCACTTAACATCAGGTGAGATAGTAGTCAAACGGTTGCCTATTCCCAATAAGAAAATAATAATAAAAAAATAAATTTGATTGTGTATTGCAAAAGAAATTGGTGAAATCATACAATGTGTACACTGCCTTTGTGACTGAGAAAAAATAATACCAAAAAATGGAACCGACCTTAACACTCAAAAGTGTGAAATAACTTGTTGAAGTCGAAACCATGATGGTTCAAAAGTTACTATTATCAAAATATTGTGCGCACGGTACCAACTTCGACAAGTTATTTCTCACTTTTGAGTGTTGAAGTTGGTTCTATTTACCCGACTGCGAAAGAAGGAGGGTTATGTGTTTTACATGATTTTTTTCACTATTTTCCGTGAAATGAGTAAAAAAACAATTGCCACTCACGGGATGAATTGTCATTGCATAATATGTTCACCGATTTCTTCACCCGCAACTAGTAAGTCGCCCAAGTAGACCTAACACTTTTCAGTTATTGGAGTGTAATTCTAAAACCGCTTGTCCGATTATAATTAAATTTTAATGGGACTACCCGTTAAGCACCACCTTTCAAATAAAAAAAAGAGTCATCACAATCGGTTCACACAGTAAAAGTTATGAGGTAAAACATAAAAAAAAATACTAACTTCCTTTTTCTGAAGTTAAAAAGGAGCAAGATAACTATTAAGTACATTTTGATTACAAAACGAAGGGTGATATAATCCGTATAATCGAACTTGATACATGATACTCTTTATGAAATGTAACGCGCATTTAGGCTACAATAGGGCGGGGGGGGGGGGGGGCTCCGATACTCGACCAGTTAGCTACTGCACTTGGTAATTTGTTTTGAGCGTTGGTTGGCGGTCACCGTGTTTGCGCTTTGTGCTAATTTGATTAGCGCCTAGTGCCTAATGAACTGAGCGGAGTTTACTTTGAGCTAGATTCGTTTGTGAAATTTATGAAATGTAACGCGCATTTAGGCTACAATAGGGCGGGGGGGGCTCCGATACTCGACCAGTTAGCTACTGCACTTGGTAATTTGTTTTGAGCGTTGGTTGGCGGTCACCGTGTTTGCGCTTTGTGCTAATTTGATTATCGCCTAGTGCCTAATGAACTGAGCGGAGTTTACTTTGAGCTAGATTCGTTTGTGAAATTTAAGCTATTGTTTTGATAGATTCCATTATGTACACGATTGAATCAGTACCTTCTACGTAGACGTAAGCCATCCTAGATCTCACACTTCAGGTGATAAATTGGGCAAAAACTTGCTTGCCTTAGAATAAAAATAGATTATTCGTGTCGATCGACACATTAACAAAATAATTGGGAATAGTTTTGGAAACATGATTTTTCATAGCTCGGGGAAATGAGTAATAATGTATAAAAAAAATTAGTCAGGTAAATGAATTTTTATGACAACTTTATCATCATTATCATCTCAGCCATAGGACGTCCACTGCTTGACATAGGCAGCCTTCATTGTTCTCCACAAGAACCAATTACAAGCGGCTCAAACATACTTAAAATGACGAATATACCTTTATATGTACAACTAGATAAAAATAGTAGCTTATGTGTTATTCCAGTGTATAAAGCTATCTTCATTCCAAATTTCATGCAAATCCTTTTAGCAGTTTCAGCGTGAAGGAGTCACAAACATACAAATTCCAGACAGCATTAACAGACATTAACAGACAAATGACATACAAACTTTCATGATACTAGTGACAGCGACGAGTACTTTTTATAAAACTAACTACGCCATTTTTTAATGTATCTTTAAGCTGTTGATTTTAATGTTTACACGTGTATATAGTAATGTTTTGTGTGAATGAACATGTCTGTTTCGCCTGTATTTGGGTGTGTATGTGTATATAAGTATGTATATCAATCATCAGGTTACCATAGTACAGGCTCTGCCTAGTTTAGGACCTGAAGACCTTGTGTGAATATTGTTAAATGAAAAAAGAAAAAATAATATATACTTATTGATTATTATTCTCCGGTACAGGAGAGATAATGTCTACTAGACGTAACATCTTCAAGTTTGCGGTCCCATATGCCACTTCATATAGACCCCGGATCAGTTTGGAAACATAGGGCGGTATGTCAACCTCTGCCAAAACGTCTTATAACTTTTGCCATCCAACACACTCAAAAGCCTTCGGGTAATCCACAAAGCTCATTACAACGGGGGTTTTATATTCGCAACACTTTTCTCTAAGTAGTGTCAGATTCAAGATGTGTTCCCTAAAGAACCTCTGCCCTTGACCCTTTTCTTGCGGAATCTGTCAATCTAGTATTGTTTTAAAGTCTAGCATTGTCTCTCCCTGTGATCATGGTGCGTGGAACCGCGCAGAAATATCGGGAACTCAATCAAAATCTAAATCATGGTGCGCGTCCCGTGTTAATCATCATATTTATATTCTGTCAATCTAGATATGATCTAGGGCGAAATATTATTCTTAGATTTTCTAAATGGTCATGACATTTACAGTGAGCGCTTGAGGCTAATATGTCATAAAAAAAATATATATTAAAGGTTAGAAATTGTAATCGACGAAACGACTAGGACTTATGCCAGCTAGCGGGCGCGTGCTGAGGCTCGCACCCGCCGCCAGGCACGATCATAACTCCCAGATGAAGAACTGCAAATGAGTACTAAACTGGACAGAGAGTAATTTGCCAGTGACCACGTGAGTCCTAGTAGGTTCGTAGACTACAATCATGGAAAAAAACTCGCGTAAGTTTTTAGACTCAACTAGCTTAGAAATTAATTCATGTTTTATATTTTTAAAACATGATAATACTCTCAAGACGTCTCATTCAATAAATCATCTTGAAATTCAAATATTAATTCAAATAGCCCGATTCATCACGGTCCCTCGATGCTAATTTAGAGAGGCTCGGAGGTTTTTCATTTCACTACTAAAATAAATTTTCCAGCCTAATGGGCCCGCCTAATTGCACTGGAGGTAGTAAATCAGTTACAATACTCTGCCATTATTTATGGTTTTGTTCAAATTACGCGGGGATTGGCGAGATGAGTCTTGTGACAATAGTGTCTGTGGCAGGAACAGTTTCCGTAGATAGTAGTACTTCATCATCGTGGAAACAAATGAATATCATAATTATAATGCATAATGTAACAAGGTTGCAGCACGAATAACTTTCGTCAAACGCACCTATTACTGGCAAGGACTTTCGATTCTCTGGGTCAGGCATTATATTATATACTAACTACGATGGCGCGATGACCCCAAAGTGGATCTTAGCCGCCGACAACAAAGAACGCCACTGATCCCTTTGTAGCTCGGTTTGTTTCCAATCAGTCAGTTAAGTGCAGTTTATTATATTATACAGCAATTATATGCAGCCATAATATATAATCATTATGACAGTCACTACTATGTTCAATTGTTTTACGCTTTGATGACAGATGAGCGCTATGATTGAGATAATATTCTGTGCTAGGAGCACTGACTTTCATTTATCTGTGTCAGCGTTGTAATAAAATAGAATATGGTGAATGCAATCCTCGCTTCAATAATTTCCTTCGCAATCTTCAAAAAGTTTACTGTAGCTATTGAAGTTTTCGTATACTAATTCAAATGGTAAAGGAGAGGGGGCTTTGAACTACGTTCAAAGTTTATGTTCACAACTTTAATATATAATATTTAGCATACACTTGTGAAATCTACTAGAATGTCCAATGGAGATAAAAAGAACAAAATCAATCATCATTTACCTTCAGGTACAATCACAAACCATTACCAAACAATTTTTTATTACTATTACTCTATTCTGTAGGTAACATTAACACAGTAAACTGTGAAAACTAAAATACTTCATATTAAGCGGCCAAGCTACGACTAAGAGACAAAAAACCAAACTTACAATAAAATACATAAACATACGTTTACATAAACAGGCAGCTGGGTTATATATATATATATAAAAATACTTTTACAATTTTTCTTTAAAGTGTGTAATATTTATGATATACATAGAAACCCCGATATGTAAATAGCTATTATATATTTGCGGTTGAAAACATGTAAAAATGTGGTTGGTAAAAAGTACAGGCTACAATAAAAAAAATCCGCAAATTAAACCCAAAAATACTTATGCAACGAAAATAAAAAACCTCAATACAGAGTAACTACTTCTCCAGAAAACTTCCAGAGTTATTTGACAAAAGATGTCAATAAAAGACGCGTAGTTGCTTTCGAAAATAAAAACGTCGAAATCATGGAGTGACAAAAAAGATTTCCCACAATCAAACTTTTTCCATTTTCGCTCGAAATAGAGCTTTGGGCGTCAAGGTTTGGACAAAGATTAATTCTCAGAACAGACAAGAATATAAGATTGTCACGTACTATTCATTTCAAATACGTACGCAATATTGCCCATTATATAGGCATGTGTAAGAATTTAAGTTTAGTTGTATTTTATGTATGTGGGGGGTACTATCTGTAGCAAATAAAATATACATAACATTTTAGATTAAATTTTTTAAATAACTTATTCCACTAATATTATAAATGTGAAAGTTTGGATGGATGGATGGATGTTCTCAGAACGGCTGGACAGATTTGGATGAAATTTGGTATGTAGATACTTCAAGTTTCAGAATAACACATAGCCTACTTTTCATTATCATCAATCATCACCACGCGGGTAAGACCGCGGGGTGCAGCTAGTTATATTATTAAAAAAACCCTACCTACCTTCCGTTTCATACTGTAAGGCATGCCTTACAGTATTGTACGGCGCTAATATCAGTGTTTACGTCATCCTTACTTCCTCGACAAAGCACGGGGCGCATTGAGTACTTACAACCAAGATATTCTCCAAGTCCTAATAAAAATTATCATGTTTCTACAAAACCAACCTGGGACATGAATTACAATTCTTTCATTAAACTTTATAACTTAACCTAAAAGGTTGTAAGTATAGATTAAATTGGCTGTTGTACAATACAGCTATTTTAAAATTTATCTAAAATATCTCTATTAAAAAATATCTAAATATAAACAGAATAACGCAAAAAAACTGTAGACTTCAGATTTAAGAGATATTTATTTAGGTATTAGGTACTAGCAGCGCCCCGCGGTTTTACTCGCGTGGTGATGATTGATGATGATGACGAAATGTAGCTTATATGTTATTCCGGGGCCTTTTTTCTTTTTTATTTCGTCCAAATCCGTTCAGCCGTTCTGGCGTGATTGAGAAACAAAAATCCATCCATCCAAACTTTTTATAAGTAGGATGGGATGTAGGTAATTTCAAAATGACATCAAAGATGTGTCCTTTCCATGTTGTATATTTTAGACATTCTTGTTGAAAATACCTCAAAAGTTTTGAGCGATGACGCTCAACATATTTCCCTTTTATGAAGTTGCCTCCGCTGAGAGTTTCAAATACTTATGTTTTTGGGGTGAGTGCACAGTCATCGCTTTTAGATGAGTTATAAAATTGTTGAATTTTATGATGGCTACTTAAGGGTAATAATGCTGACGGCTCTGAAATTCCCTCGTTTGTTTTACACTTTCACTTTATACAAGTGTTTTTCTTTTTTAAGAGAACGACATAAAAATTGTAAACTCTAGGCTTTTACGGCTGGCGTTGCATGTTGTATGTATTGCTTCCGGGCTGTTTGGCTGTGGTCTAAGTGAAACTTGTGTTCCAGACGTTTCGTAGATCACTGCGGTCGACATCTTCAGTGGTTCAGGTCCGAGCGGCGACAAGAGCGTAGAACTCTCCTTCGCGGCGTCTTCTCTATTACTGACTCAGTAACCATGGCCAAACAGCCCGGAAACAATACATACAACAGACATAAAAATTGTCTTGTTGCCGAAAATGTTGATGTTGGATGTTGCTACTCAAGGAGAGTTTATTAGTGGTAGACGTAGAAAAATGTGTTTTGGCTCCTACGTATTGGTTATACATGCTTTTAAATGAAGAATTTTCTTGCTAGTAGTTGTAAATCAGACTACTTTTATCTTGGAAAACATAGGTCCTGCGGGATAATTGAGGTAGTGGAAAAATCTTAATCCATGCCGGTGAAACCGCGGAGCACTACTAGTATTATAAATGCGAAAGTTTGTATTGATGTAAGGATGCTTGTTAAAAAAAACTACTGAACAGATTTGCATCAAATTTAGTACGTAAATACTGCATATCCCAGAATGACATATAAGCATATGACATGGGAAGGTTTTTCTTATGACAACATAAGAAATACAGTTCTGTCTATAATCATACTGAAATTTTAAACGCAAAAGTTTGTATGGATGTATTGATATTTGTTACTCAATCTATGCGATGAAATTAGGATGAGTATGTAGGTACTTCAGATCCCGGAAAGACAGATAGGCTACTTTTCATCATCATCAATATTGATTACGTGGGTAAAAGCGCGGGGCGTAGCTAGTATTTAGGATGATAAGGATTGCCAACGAATCGCAATGTCCCTAGTATTACAGATATCCATAGGAAACGATGATCGCTTACCATCAGGTCCATCTGCTTGTTTGACACCTATTACATTTTAATAACGCACTAAAACAGTTCATTAACGCTTTTATCATCTGCATACACGCATACGATAGCTTGTCCTGAGTTCAATTGTTTTACTCTGCTATTTTTCCGTAATTTGCGCTCACTAGTTGAATCAGGTGTCATTGCCGCTGTCGTAGCGTAGCCGTACCGCGGCATACAACAGTTCAACTCAGTACCGACTGTCATTTATCTGGAACAACTGTGACACAGAGAAATGACAGTACACGTTACGTGCGTTATTCACCTGTTTATACCTACGACTGCGATATATGATTGTGACGCAAATAGTTCCTGCTTTAGGTACAGGTTGGAGAAGTTTATCCATCTGTCTCATCTCATATCGCAAATTCAAAGGCCCTTCTAATTTAAATAGCTCTTGACATAAACACAACTCATACAGACCTCATCATCCTCTCAGCTGGACACAACTCCTGTATTCAACTCAGAAATGAGCAAACAAAGTATTACAGCGGACAGCAGAAAAGTGGCTACCGACTTGTCTGGACAAATCCCTTACCATAGTCTCCTAAGTAGCCCAATATAGTTTTAATCATTTACAAGAATGGAAAACAATTGTTTGCAGCAGTAAGTAACATTCATAACAAGTAATGAGAAAGGAATTTGTGAGGAATGTGCTAAATCGACGCAATTCTATGAAAGATCTGATGAGCGTGGATGAAGCGAATGAAATGAGTTGGGATCGTAGCAACTGGAAGGCTGTGATTTCTGCCTATCCCTACGGGAAAGAGGCATAAAAATATATATGTATGTACAGGGCTTTTCGTTAAGAGGGCTCGAAATTTGAAATCGAAGAAAAACAGCGTATTGAAGTGATGATATTCCAATTTGTATTATATTTTCAAATATATTTGATGATATAATGTAAAAAAATCTGCCAAGTGACTGCCGAGACTCTGCTGTAGATTTGGTGGTATTCTTGTGAACAAATTTTGGTTTCGTATAAATATAATATATACTATCATAATGATAACTGATGCGGATAGCTGGATGCACCTCCAAGGTGCTAGGCTGATCTGGAAACTACAAAATCCAATTACTGTTGTCCTAAAGGCAACAATCAGAAGCAATGGCTTCACATTCTTCGAAGTCTTTTAGCGCACTATTAATGGTCAACCATTTATGTTATGACTGTGCATTAAGTTGCGGAACCTAGCTGTATATTCAATTTAATGATACATTAGCAATATCTTACATTAATTGTATTAAGTGCGGGGCCTTGTAAATCCCTCTCAAATTTATAAGAAGTGCTACAATCTTTGCCTATTGCAAAGAAAAACTTCGTTGGAAGGCCACGATTCTACTCTTGAAACAATATTCAAACGAAAAATCATTGAAAACCGTAGTAGGGGCTATAAAAGCTACATTCAAGCCGCTGCTGTTTGGAAAATGGTTCAGGATTTCCATTCGTCTACAGCACAGTAGATATGTGGACAGTTAAGAACTGTCTATTAAATAGGAAAAAAAACAGTCGGGTCAGTGACCCGTCCCGCAAATACTGTTGCCGTGTGCAAACGCAACATTTTTCTTATCTTTCTCTTTTTTAAATTTTTTATGGTATCACAAGTTTTTTTATAATTATTCTTATTTTATCATTTGCGTTAAGAAATTTTAAAAAATGCTAACGAATATTTTTAAAAAAATCAAGCATCATTAAACAACATAAAAAGTATATACCAACGTTAGTATCTGTATATCACATAGGTATTTTTATTTTCGTAACATTTACATTCGTAACACTCACTTATCTTGTAGGTAGATTCATTACCATTCCACTCTAAGAATCACTTGATTACATTTATGAGAACGTCTTTAGGAATTGGAAAACGTCTGTTTAATTAAAATAATATTAAACTATTATTATTTGGTGGTGATGTTGAAACTAGATACGAATCAAAATAATACGATTTCATTCAACTTTTGTTACACTAAGTATTGTGATATGGAATAAATTCTTCAACCTAAAAATAAGGAGTAAAATTCTGTTAAAAAGATTTAAGTTATAGCATAAAAGAAGGAGCCTATTATTTCGGTTGTTCTTTTAAATATATATTATATATATATATTATATTATATATTATTTACTATACATTATTAGTATATATTATGTCGGAAAAGAAAACGCCAAATCTACAGTCAAATTCATATTTTAACTTTTCCATAGCTGACTAAGATCGCAGGCAAGGGCTGGTAGGGGGCCGCTTCCAACAGGTCCTTGTGGAAATCAATGGGGAAGGTATATGTCCAGCTGTGGACTTCCTATGGCTGAGATGATAATGATGATTTTACATATCTTTTACATATAGATTCTGCACGTCAATATTTAAGTGGAATATGTTTACTTTTTTCTTTAATAAATTGAATTGAATTGAATCTAACACGCTGCGACATGTAATTTTTTAGTGTATGTTTGGGCATAGCACCGTCTTGATAACCATTTTTTTTAAATATTTTCTTTCGATTGGAGGACTTTTAACACAGTTTCATCAAAAAAAATCATTAAAATACTTTCAGTATTACTGTACGCTTTCATGAAAATGTTGATAAAATTTCACGGATGAACGCATTCACACTCACAACCCCGCACTAGGATACCCAATGTCGCGGGAGGCACGGACACAAGACACAAATATCCATGACCTGAGAATAAACATCTATCCTCATTACAAAAATGTTTGCGCTAACTGGGATTCGAACCCGAGGTCGCGATTCCAAAGTCAGTATCTCTGAACACTGAGCCACGACGACTTTGACAGTCGTAAGTACCTAATGGAAGTAGGTTTTTTAAAGTTTTAATTATATGTATCTATGTAATCGTGTTATTAACGCATGACCTGTGCCACTGTTTTGTACCGTTTTCTTTAGGCTTCTAGTTTCGTTTGTGGGGAACATTTTAAAGGAATACTGAATGCTTTGAGCACTCTATTTTGAATATTGAAAACAAGATTTGAGTAGCTGGTTGTTGAAGTGGTCAACGCAGTATAAAGTCAAAACTTTATCAATAGGATAAAAACTCGTTTGCAATACAGTAATCTTTGTCATCATCATCACCATCTCAGCCATAGAACGTCCACTGCTGAACATAGACCTCCCCAATTGATTTCCACAAGGACCGGTTGGTAGAGGCCCGCATCCAGCCCTTGTCTGCGATCTTAGTCAGGTCGTCTGTTCTCGTACATACAGTAATAATGATTTAATATTGGCGATTGCAGTATCGAATTGCGGCAGGCCTATTGCAAATTTACGAAATAAATGTCCCCCCGTGCAAAGTCGGGTTTGACTTTTTAATGTTTGTTGAAATGATGATTTTTCACCCATAGTTTACTATGTATAATTCGTCATACTGAAGGACGCTCGTGGCTTTATTCAATGAAGTAAATTTAGGAAATATATTGGCGTAAGTCATTTCATTAAGCTTATATGCTTATAAGCTTATAAGAATAAATTTAAAATATTCCAATAATTTGAGTGCTAAGATTACATTCGAAGACATAAACGACCAAAAAATTCAATTGAGACTTGGCCCATTCAAACTATTAAAAAAAAGACTATCTTCAAGCTAAGTATCTGTAATATAAATCGCATAAGATCCCCAATTTTCTACAAACAGCCTAATAAAAATGTTGGTAATGTCTCTGGAAATATTGGTGCATTTTGTTGTTCTTCAAAAGAACAGTAAGGGCATTTATAACTGATTGAAATTATGAGCTCTCGAAGAAAATTTTCCTTGGATTATTGCACTAGAATAAAAAACTGGGTAATTTTAGTTTTCTCCTCCGTGGCAGTCCGGTACATATAGAGGCTTGCATCTATGAAAGAGAATCATAATTGGCAAAATTGGTGTATCTTCCGTCACGCTAATTTATATTTACAAAAGTCAGAAAATTGTCTCAAAACTTATTATTTTACTATATTATTTATACTCAACACAATACGTTTGTACTGCTGGGTTTTTGGCCATAACCTGACTAATCTGGGTTGATGGATAGGCTAGTTGCCAGCCCAAAGTCTACACTCGCATAGATGCAATGGGGCGTTTTCTTAAAAAAAAAAAAAAGTTTAATTATTTAGTATTGTGACTATTAAGTCACAGAAATTTACCTGAGAGAAAAATTTACTAAATGAAAACAGTTGAGTAAAATAAGAGTATTTCAGATTTAAAACTAAAACAAAACTGTAATGAAAAATAAACACCTGAGTCACAGATTAGTAAGTGGGAACATTTGTCATTGAATTCATTGGAATCTTGACAGTGATAAAACGATTTTTCAAGCTACATAGTGCCATTTATTGGGTACTTTACGTTACTACTAGTTTTTTCTTTTTTAGAAAACGCCTCATTATTTCATGACCCTGGCAAATAATTTTTGATGCAGTAAACTCATTACTTGACCTCGTCTCATCACGCGGTGCAATAAAATAGTTCTGCCCTTACTGCTGTGATAGTATTATGATTATAGGCACTTCAAAACATATGTCGTCATATATGGAACATTTTGTACTGAGAGCGTGATTGCAACGTGATGTATGTTTGAATCGTGCCTCAATATATTATATATATTTTCTATAGTTCGAATGTTCATAAGTAATGACATATCACTGAGTTACTTTAGTGCTTGAATTTGGATGGACTTACAATAGTGCTGCTACAGGTTTATTTTATATTATAGGTACCATCCACGAAATCATTTGTTTAGTAAGTTGAAGTGGATGTGGGCAGAGGGCATAGCTCAAAGAACTGATGGCTGTTGGGGTCGAAAGAGTAGAAACAATAAACAGGCAAGCGCAGGATAGAAAATCCATTGATAAAGTGAAGAGACGACCTGACCAAGATCGCAGGAAGAGGCCTGTTACAGGCCGCTTGTTTTGTTTTATAACCGGTCTCTGTGGAGATTGATCATCATCATCATCATCATCTCAGCCATAGGACGTCCACTGCTGGACAAAGGCCTCCCCCATTGATTTCCACAAGGACCGGTTGGAAGCGGCCCGCATCCAGCCCTTGCCTGCGATCTTAGTCAGGTCGTCTGTCCACCTAGTCGGTGGCCGTCCTATGCTGCTGGAGATTGATAGGGGAGGGCTATATCAAGCAGTAGAAGTCCTATGGCTGAGATAATGAATTTACCTTTACTTAATCTTGCTTTACGGACGCCATGACGGTCGCCGTGGCGCAGTGGTTAGTGTCATTGACATGATTTCTGTGTCCCCGGGACCCTGGGTTCGAATCCCGGCAGGGGCAAACATTTGTGCGATGAGTGTAGATGTTTGTCCCGGGTCTTGGATGTTAGTGTGCTGTGATTGTGTGTGTCCATGCCTCCCGCGATACAGGGAATCCTAGTGCGGGGGTCTGAGTGTAAGAAAAAAAAAAAAAAAATAGATGAATTTGTGCTCGGTGCTTAGTCTACCTACATGTACCAAGTCTGTGAAACAATGTAAGAAACACGATCAGGTAATCTAAGCTACATGGAAGAACGTGTGGAAATGCGGTCTGCAGGGATTTGTCTGGAAAATTCTATATACATAATCTAGGTACAGTTGCACTTTGTTAAGATAAGTAAGCAGTGAAAATGCTTGTCATACACGATTTTTATAACATTATGTTTGACCACTCTCCATCTGATATTGAGTGAAGTACGTTTTTAGATGTTGAGTTTGAACTTAGTGAAAATGTCATTGTTGATTGGTTCTCAAGGATGCCTGGACATATGTATTGTTCACACAAAACAATTCATAGCATAGTATAGATCTACCTGTCAATGTACGATATGAGTGAACATAGCCGCGCCGCGCCGCGCCCCTCCACGCAAGCTCACTTCAGCCAGAGACGCCGAGCAGCAAAATACTCCGAATATTATTTTTATTGTTGATTGTTATTTTTATAATTCATTAAATTATCTTCAAGCAACATCCGTCATATGTTCATTTGTCAACACGAACATCCTCAACATGTATGTTTGGTGTCTATTTTTCCTAATTAAGAATTATAGTTAGTCACAAAATCCTTATACTGTGTAGTCTAAATTGATATAACACTTACCCAAATATGTAAAACTGTTTGTGTGCAGAATTACATTGTTTAAAGTTGTAGGATTTTTATTGTTGCGATGAAATAATATTTATGATTTTAGAGAATTTCAGTTAAATTTTGTATAAAATAGTAACTATATAGTTTCGTGTCATTTTTGACCAACATTAACTTCTATTTTATTGCACACTAAATCTTCTCGGAAACTAATAATTTAAAATGTTTTTATGTGAGCCCGACACACTTGTATCGGGATCGTAGCAATTTTTAGGCTGTTATCTCTGCCTACCCCTACGGGAAAGAGACGCTAATATATATATATGTATATATGTGTAACCATATATGCAGCTTACGGAGAATTGAAAGTAAAGCGCATAAATACTTCATGCTTTAGTATCTATAGAAAACTCATACATATTTTTGAAACATAGAACAGCTTGTTTGAATATTCTCGGCATTCGTAATGAACTTTTTTATTTTTGCCACACTCAACACCACTCAGAAAATACCGACAAACGCCCAATAAAAATAAAAATATGCTAACGTGATTCAGCGTATTTTTCACGAAAATAACAATATAGGGTTCAAATCTCTCTCAGGGGTGTGAAATCCAAATTACAATACATTTCTACCCCTCCTACGTCGATTTAAAAAATATGTCCGGAAGTTATTTCGTGTTTTGGGGCTGTACAATTTATTGTTCGCTTTTAGGACGTGACTGTGAAGCTAAATTGGTTAGAAATCATTGTTAGTAATATTTTTTTATAAAAAATCATAATAATATCTTCATTTAGCGCATTTTGTTGAAATCAATAATAGTGAAATGCAACTGAAAAATGTTTAGAAAATAAATTAGGTCGTAGTAGTTTTGTTATTTACTCAAATTAAGTCTAATATTATCTAAAATACAATAACTCTTAAACTGAGCTTATATATATAAACCGTACTGTTTTTACCGAGACAGCGGTCAATCGTAAGCTTCATTCATTCGTTTTGAAGAGTGTATTAATTTGAAATGACTGCATTAGTACTATGTATGTGTTTTTAGATACATTTTTATTGATTTATATTTAGTTTAAAAATGACTAATTGTAAATAAATTTAAGATTTGATTTGATAGGGGGATTTACCAATACTCGCCACGCTTGACAGACGGGTTGGCGGGTGCAGTATGGTTTCCTATCCTCAGAAGGCGCTGCTGGCCACCTCCTGGTAAGTGATCCCTTAGCCAACGGCACCCACGGGAAGAGATGGGGGATGACTATTCTAGGCCAGTACTACAACGGAACCGTACGTTAGCTTATAACGTTTAAAAAATGGGTTTTTACAAATTTATTATAAACTATACAGTACCTATTATTTCTTATCCAATTAAAAAGATACGTTGAATAAGTTGTGTATTTTTATGTGGATCAAAATTTCCCTTTAGGTATATACATGGTTGGACAAGGCGGGAGACCTCAACATACCACCTAACTGCATAGACAGTGATAATAAAAAAATCGAATAAAAAATGAATGAATGAATGAACGTATATGCTCTATCACCACTTAACAAAAAGCTTATTTATTTTAGAATTGCAAAACTGTTTGAAATTCCATATCCAGCTTAGTATTTACCGCAAGAAAATAATTTATTACACACCGTACCTGTTAATTCGAGCCGGTGCCGTGTAAGTGCCGGAACCGCCGCCATTTTCAGGCATTTCCGGTGACTTAGTGTTCTCGCCACAAAACCTGTTTTATTTTTGCTCTTGTATTTACTGAGTGCTGCCTGAACGTTTGTCTATGGATTTAAATATGTTACATACAAAGTTATCGGATAAACTCTTGCAGTTTTGAGAACAATTAATTTGGTAAAATTCCTATGTCTACAACAGCGATGGGCAACCTGAGGAAAATTTTAAAATAAAGGACACAAATGGGACATAGGTAACTTTTGGGCACGAATAGTAATACACTTAATTAAATCACTTAATCAACTCACTTAAACTAGATAAATTCACTAATATTTTTGCATAATGAAATAGTTCTTATTATATTTACACTTAAATTCAAATCCGTATAACTTCATACAACGCTATATCTAATATTAGACGACTTTTATGAAATTTTTGGGTAATAACGGTTAATTTTTGAAAGAGACTCACACACACCATTGGTAGTAATTCTCTTGTTCAATTAAACAAAACTAAAATGCTGGAAATTAAGTAAGATAAGATCTTATATGGTTACGATAAAGTCCAAATTAGTATGACACTTGTTAATAACAGCAATAACATTCGATCTTTTTTTAAAAATTGGCCAGGAATTGAATAAAGCTCGTCTAATAATTAGAGATAGCGTTGTGCAGAGTAATACGAATTCAGATTTCAGTGTAAATAGAATTCGAGCTATTTCATTTTTAGAATTTTAGTGAATTTTAACTAGTTCGAATGATTACCAGAATTAGGGCCATTATATAATAGAAGAATAAGTCCATGGGACACATTAGAAAAGGGAGTTTCAAATCATTGTTGAACAAAGAATAAGTTTAATAAAAGCATGTAATATTGTACACTAATAGCTATTTTATTAAATTGTATTTCAATAATTATAATTGAAATACAATTAAAACTGTTGTGTTTGAAGTTTAGTTAGTTCGGTGAGCAATACAACATAATAACTACCTTATTTTGCCTAAGCTACGGTTTAATTTAATACAACTTTAAC
Source organism: Apeira syringaria (assembly GCA_934044485.1). Taxonomy (NCBI): domain Eukaryota; kingdom Metazoa; phylum Arthropoda; class Insecta; order Lepidoptera; family Geometridae; genus Apeira; species Apeira syringaria. The sequence continues at coordinate 5,335,538 of OW203658.1, read as the reverse complement.
CACTTTCGGGAGCCTGGTAGTCTCTCAAGAGAAACTTACTGCAAAGGTCAGCGTCTACGCACTGTTTCAACAATTAAAACGTCTAAACAGGCCATTACAAAGTCAGACTACTAAAATTAACGCCCTACTGATTTTTGCACTTCCCGCCAACGGGAAGCCGCCCCCATTTCCGGTACTTCCGGCAACCGAGTGAGGTTTCATGTCAGGAATCCGACCTCTTATAACATCCATCTTGTCTGGCTTTTGTTTTAAAGTGCTGTTGAAAGTTCAGGGTTAAATGTATGGAACTACATAGTACAGAAGTTAAGTTGAGAGGTGAGCCTTTGTATTTACGCAATTTCCTATTCAGTTAATTGGAAAAAAAAAACTGTTAATACACAAACTCGAAACTCTTCGTTCTCCAACAATCTATCATAGTTATATCCATATTTCTCTACAAAATCAAGAAATGAGGATGTCCGTGAAAGAACTAGATCCGGAAAAATTACAGGCACATGGTTTAGGTTTAAAGAACTTCATTCTCATACGAAATAAATAATTAATTTCACTTACAATGAGATACATGAAAATTTACAATATTAGCGCAGTTTTTCTGTCCTTGGCGCTTGTTGTGATGTGTAACTTAAGTTTGTTCTTTAATGCATTTATAGTGTTATTTGTTTTTGGATCACTAGGTAACTTATTGAACAGTTCTGCTCCTTTGCTCATTAGTGGCCCTAATTCTGTTAATGACATAAACTAGCTAAATTCACTTAGATTCTTCAAATTGAAATAGCTCGTTTTCTATATACGCTAAAATTCAAATTCGTATAACTCCATACAACGCGCTCACTAATATTAGACGAGTTTTATTCAACTGTTGGCCGATAGCGGGTAGTTTTAGTTGATACCAAATAAATGGCAACTTAATTTCGCTAAAACTACCCGCAAATTTAATGAATATATTTTAATTTTAGTGATGTTATTGATAAGTCTCATACTTATTTAGACTTTATCGTAACCGTAAAAGAACTGATTTAGTTTTCCAAAATTTTAGTTTAGTTCAGTTGAATAAGCGAATCACTAGCAATGTCTCCTTTCCGTACTTTGTTTAGTATAGGCCCTTTAGTCTAAGCCACCGTAAGCCATTGATTACTACATGGCATCTTAACTACGTGTACTCGTAAAATATAATTGAACTGGCAGGCTGCCAGATAGTTTCACGGCGCGATGATGGCTTCTGGATAATCCAATGTTCCTTCCACCCGCAGTAGGTATAGGTTTTATCTCTATTATTACCTCTTTCAGGCTATTTTTTTTCTCAGCCATGTGCGTCCACTGCTGTACATATGTCTCCCCCATAAAGGGGGATTTGCCAATACTCGCCACGCTTGGCAGGCGGGTTGGCGACCGCAGTATGATTTCCAATCCTCAGAAGGCGCTGCTGCCCACCTTCTGGTACGTGGTCCTTTAGCTGATTCTTACGGCACCCGCGGGAAGAGATGGGGGTGTACTATTCTAGGCCTAGCTCTTTCAGGCTTAGTTGGATAAAAAAAACAAGACTGTTTTTTATGTTGTAGCCAGATCGCAGGTTTTTAATATCTACTGCGGACCGCTTCCAACCGGTTCTTGTAGAAATCAATGCGGCCTATGTGCAGCAGAGTAAGTCGTATGACTGATGATGATAATGATGAACTAGTAGCGCCCTGCGGTTTCATCCGCGTGGATTACGGTTTTCCCGCTACCTCCCCCCACAGGAACTATACTTTTTCCGGGATAAAAGTAGCCTATGTGTTCATGTGAGCCAGGGCTTAAAATATCTCCATAACAAATTTAATCGAAATCGGTATAGCCGCTTGAGCGTGAAGAAGTAATAAACATACACACATACACACAAACTTTCGCACTTATAATAATAGTAGGATGTGTAATAATTATAATACTATCTTACTAAAATTATACATGTAAAAGTTTGCATGTTTCAATGTTTATTGCTCATCACTCCAAAACGGGTGAACGGATCCGAATAAAATTTTCCACATGTAGGTATGGAATAACACATAAGTAACATTAATACCTAGATTTTATTAAGGTATGAGTAAATCTGTAGTGAGTGCGCATGAAACCGAAGGTGCAGCTAGTATTTATGTATAATCATTGAGCATGGCAAGATCCGTTCGTTTTAATTTGAGGTATTCGGATAAAAAATATGAAATATTTCTATATAAGCCTATATAGAAATATTTGAACTGAAGTTCTGCATAGCATGATGTTAATGCGATACACAATAAAATATCTTAAAATAAGGGTAGGGTGCCTTCGTTTGATACGATATCAACTGTAATGTTGGTCTATCAGTCCTATTAATTAATTGTTCATACAATTAAAGGTAGATGGCGCTAATAACATCCCCGCAAGATGTTAATAAGGAAGGAAGTAATTCGGCCCTAGTGGTATGGGCTGCTATAGCTTAGTTGGACAAAGCGACAGGACGGTATTCTGTAGTAGTGGGTTCAAGTCCCACTAGCAGCCGAATTGTTTCCTTCAAATATTTGAATTGAAGTATATAGAAATACTTCATATTTTATCTTATGTCGAAGGTTTACTAAACCATCACCCTTGACCGCGTCGTCGCTTTACATCAGGTCAAACGTAAGCTTTATTATCTTTGAAAAAAAAATGTTTATTACATGCCATCAAAACTATGTACATGTAAAGTAAACGAATATTGACCTGGCAGGGTTCCAGATAGTTTTACGGCGCGATCATGGCTACTGGATAATCTGTTGCTGGTAGGTTAGTGGTAGTAGTGTTAGTTTCTTCCAGCGCTATGTGGGTTATATTCATTTTGTAAATTAGCCATACGATGTTTACCGTATACTTCATTGTAAAATCTAACTAATGGGCCCTGTAAGCAAGTTCAAAGTCGCATAACGAGTTATGAAGATTGCTATGCTCTGGGTTTCTCCACGCGATAGAATCGGTAATGAGGAGATCCTTAGAAAAACTAAACTCATCTCCTCAGAAATTTGTGTATCGCTGGACTATGTCGGTACATAGCTCAGCGGATTAGCAAGTTGAAGTGGGAGTGGGCAGGGCTTAAAGCTCGAAGAACTGCTCACCTCTTCAGAACCATTCGATACTGACCAAATTGATTCGTGCAGAAATTCTTCAGAATAGCCTTTTTATCAAACTATTTAAGACATTCTTTTGGCAATTTCATTAATGCAAACAAACATATTTTTTATTTCCAGACCAAATTTTTTTTTCTGTACACACTCAGCCTCCCGTACTAGGATACCCTGTGTCGCGGGAGGTATAGACACACACAAACACAATAAACAAATATCTTTGCTCATCACAGAAATGTTTGCCCCGGCGAGGATTCGAACACGGGGTCGCGGTTCCAAAGTCAGTGTTGCTGATCACTGAGGCACGACGACCGTCACTTCACAATTATGAATACTGAGTAGAGGATAGAAGTACCTACATTTGAAGATTATTTGCTTAATATTTTAAACATGATTTCTAATGTGACCCACACTAGACACGAGGCCTGTATCTTGGGCCACAGGAATGATTATCACGATACGGATAACAATTAACATGTAGAAGTAAGGAATAGAATATTTCATTAAATTTACAAAATTTGTGCGCCATAAAGTTTCTGAATTTAAAATGTATGAACAATATTGAATCTAATCGAATCGGTTGGTTAACAAACGTTCTTAATCTGGGGCTGAAGGCCGTTGGGGATAAAAATTTCGCGATTGGAGACCACGGATTGGAAAGTGCAACTTAGGACAGCCACCGACAAGATGAACATACGACTTGACTAACGTTGCATGAAAAGGCAATACGATTGCAAAGCAATATAGACTAACAAAACTGGCCTCCGGCACTTGTGAAAATCAACGGTAGAGGCCTATGTCCAGCATTGAAGGTCTTAGGCTAGGATGAATTGTAAAGTTGCTTTAAAGATTACTTCACGAAAACGATTTGCACGACAACAATGTCAATTATGTACTAGCGTGACTTATTTAACGTCTGAAAGATCCTGGGTATGTGCTGTGTAGGTAACACAAACGAATTGTCAAGTTTATTTCCAAAGTGAAATTCAAAGGTGTTTTAATAATCAACTTCAATTTAAATTTTCAAAGTGCTTTATAGGTCATTCTATATCGCCTAATAATTAAATAACCTTTAAAATTATCCATTTTCTCACCCACTGAACTTAAAAACCTTACGTTTTCCGTCTTCAATAAAACTCCGATTTTACGTCTCGCTGCTTTGTAATATTGTTACAAAAATGCGACAAAGAATTCCCGGACTAAAGAGGATAAATCATTTTTCAGGTGAAATATGATCACATAAAAGCGTTTCCGAAAGCAATTAGTTGCTGTTACGACCACAGTTGTGGGACGTGAAAAAAATAAAAGGCACGCACTGAATCAGAAAAACTAAACTAAAAAACGCTTTGCACGCTATGAAAATTCTTACCTAAAGGTACTACACCAATTTTGCACTAAAGTTGATAGTCACCTTAGCTTTTAATATCATATACGCATAACTTAGTGACGATGGATGTATGCTACGCATTATTAAAATATAAAATAAAAAAATGTATGTAACCTCTGACATCAAAAAACAACAGATTAAAAAAACAGTCACATACTGAAATGACTGAAAGTAAAGTAAATGCCCATGTTTCTAAGATCCTTTCCGCAGCTAACGAAAATAACGATTGACCTTGAAGCGTCTGAATAGTCACTAATTATATAGCTAAGAACCATATCATTCACGTTAGCTTTCAAAGAGAAAAAAACTGCATCAAAATCGGTCGATTCGTTAAGGAGCTACGATGCTACAGGCATGCCACACCAAACTCTTTTTTTGCATCGGGGGTTTAAAATGATATTATTGAAAAGAAAAATAGGATACGCTTCAGATCACATGACAATTTCTCGACTAAATACAACTACAACGTAACGCACACCTAGCTGTTAGATTTACACGAGCTTTGTGTGAACGCACAGGAAGACATTATTAATGTCTTATGATAAACATATACATGTTTAGCGAGAACTGTTCGTGCTGTACACATTCCAGCTGGATGAGACAAACGCAAATTAGGTGTTTGAACCCAATTTATGTAGCACGTGCTCTAGAGGCTTATGTCAAATCTTCTTTTTTAAATATCAATGTTTATAATAGTCATTTTTGCAGAGTATGTTTTGATGTACTTGGGGTCAACTGCAGAGCTTTTTGCTGCTTTTGTCTATTTGCTTCTTTTTTTTTTCTTGCCCTGCACCTAGCCAATTTATATGCGATTCGCACTGTAAGTCTTCTTCTTCCACTTTCCTTTATCTGGCGTCAACACAACAGTTACACCATTCTTCTCATGTCGTCTATAATATAATCTATCCATCTTTTCTTTGTTCGACCTCTTCTTTTCCATCCATCATTTTCTCTTTGCTTCTTCTTTTTTTTCTTGCCCTGTACCTACCCAATTTATTTGCGATTCGCTCCGTAAGTCTTCTTCTTTTACTTTCCTGTATCTGGCGTCAACACAACAGTTACACCATTCTTCTCATGTCGTCTATAATATAATCTATCCATCTTTTCTTTGTTCGACCTCTTCTTTTCCATCCGTCATTTTCCATTTACATCCACCTTACACTTCTTTTTATAGAACAGTGTAATTACTATACGATTATAAGTTAATATTTTATTAAAAAATCCCACTTCACACTAATATTATGAAGGCGAAAGTTTAATTGTCGTTTGTATGTTTGTTACTCCTTCAAGCTGAATGGATGATCAGATATGTGTAATATTTGGACTGAAAATAACTTGGAATAACACATAAACTACTTTTTATCCCGGAAAAAGTAGAGATCCTGTGGGTTAATTGTGGTAGTGGAAAAATCTTTATCATTGCGGGTGTAACGGCTTGGCGCAGCTAGTATAATATAAATTGAACCTTTTCAAATATTATACGTCATCGTATCCTGCTGGATAATCTATTGACAATAGGGTTCCGTTTTGTTTTTTTGCTTTTTTCATGATTTACAAAGCTCATAGTTAATATTTTGGTTGCTTTGCGTGCATGGTACAAAATTAAAAGGGTTTTTGGTATTGATGAAAGCGATGATGTCACCATTCATTAGACGACAGAAAATCTATTTAGTCATATGAATTCTTACTTGAATAAAAGTTGTGACACATGAGAAACCCACACAATTGCGAAATTCCTCCTTTCTTTGAAGAGAGCAAAAAAAAAAATAATACGCGATATCTAAACTGTAAGAAAACGCCACGTTTCTTCGCTGCAGTGGGAAACCGAACATAATAGGAATAAATATCGTATCGTTCAGGATCGCACTGGGTTTACGATATGGCCAAAATAATTTAATACCACCCCGTAGATTAGGTATTTATTTAGGAACAAGATATTGCAAGTGTTGTTTACGGTTATGTGTAACTATTGAAACTAGTAGTAGACTGGAAGCTGTTGACAATTATATTTACGAGTGACCAAGTCTTTAACGTTAATTCATTTGCTAATACTAACAAAGAATCATCAAAAAATCCGAATCACGGGTAGTATTTACTGATTGGCGTTTACGTGGATACGCTTTTAATAACTTGCCCCGATTCGATCTCTTCGATAGCTAACCGAATCGATTTATACCATATTACAAACTTGCTATGGAACAATTTAAATTATACTTTAGATTACTTTTTAAATGGTCTAGGTATAAATTAGAACAATTTAATATATTTACGAAATATGTGCTTGCTATGCTGTAAGTAAGAGCTCAAAATATTAAATACTAGTAACGCCCTGCTGTTTCACTCGCGTGGATTAGGGTTTTCCCGCTACATCAATTTTTTCACGGCAATTGCATACATTTTACCGGGATAAAAAAGAAGTCTATGTGCTATTCCAGACGTTAAACTACGAGCCAAATTTCATACAGGTCCGTTCAGCCGTTCTGGCGTGATTAAGAAACAAACATCCATCCATCCATCCAAACTTTGACATTAATAATAATAGTGGGATTAATGGAGATATGAACAATTCGGTTATCGATCATTCTGAATCAGGAGGTGGAAACAGCATTAATATATCGATGGGTTCTTTTACTAAGCCTATATCCAGCAGTGGACGTCCTGTGGATTATATGACTATTAATTCATAATCTATGCATATTTATGTGCAGGTTACACAAACATTATTATTATATGTACTTACAAAAATATAATAATAATTCTTCCAGCCACTCCTCACCTATAAGCCGATAGTATATCGGCTAGTTGCTTCGGGCATCGTTCGATATTAATTTAGTGTGAAATTGCTAGAGGATCGCGTACAATAGATCCTCAAAACATGAAATGGTTACCTAATAACCATTCAGACCGAATCTGAACATTAATGTATACGAAGTTAATAAAGTTTATTCATATCCACCTTATATCTGTTATATGGGTGCAATCTTGGTAAACTAGAGAACACAATGGATGAATATCCACCAATGTATTTAAAATTTCTGTTATATTAGGTATTCTATTATATTTAGGTCATTTAATAGCTTAGTCTAATAATATGACCATACAGTTTTTACAGTATTTAAGATGCTTGAGTAAGGTTCGTTACAAATTGATTATATTTCAATAAACTTCGGAACAGTGGTTCTGTGGTTTAACTAAACTCAACTAAAATTCTAGAAAATAAGATTACTCGATAAATTCTTAAACGGTTTCGATAAAGTTCAAATTAGACTGGTAGAAAACTAACCGGTAGAAGTCAGTACAAAATGTCCTAATATATTGGCTTTAGACATTATAACGATGTTTTTAACAAAAGCTCAGGTTCACGATTTAGGAAGAAAGGGATATAAGGAACCCAATTAAAAGCCAAACCCAGTTTCTCTGGGCTCTATGCGCTTTTGCTATTAATTTACGACAAAGAATATGCAAAAGAGTTTAAATATTTTAACTTCCTCTATGACAAACTATGCTTCCATAATCTCAACAATTTTATGCCATAATTTTCACGTTTCAGTCGTGAATTAAAACTTGTCTCGTACGTTGGCATGTGTTAGAAATTTTGCAGAAATTCAATAAAGCGCAGGAACTCTGGCCTTTTTCCTACACTGCTCGCTTTCGAGGTGAGGTCCTACTATTAGCGAGTGATTTTGTTTTATAGAACAAAGGAATGTGTTAAAATTTTAATACTCCGAACTATTACATGCAGCTTATTACTTTTAGCTTATGCTATTATAGGTAACATTTTCAAATTTACATCATAGTTGTTAAGTACTTTCTAGTGATCTTTCAGCATACTTGAAATTTGTAAAATCTGTCACAAAACACATTGTGTTTTCAGTAACACAGTGCATTTCGTAGTGGCAATGCTACTAGCATTCCAGGCATACTGCCTACTAGAAGTGGGTTAGAGCATTTGGGGTGCCTATGGACTGACAATGGCTAGTGGATTGCTCAAATGTTTATGTGGTAGCTGTAGTATTGGAATTTGTTAATTGGTTTTTTCAGCTGTTCTTGGTTATTGTTCAAATTCGCTAAAAATATTATCAGCAAAAGTTCGACGTAAAATAAAAAATAATGATGTCATATATAGGTACTTAAATATCCAGAACGAGACCGCTGGGTTTCAGACTACTGAGTTTTATTAAACATATTTCTCTACTAGTAGCGCCCTGCGGTTTCACCCGCGTGAATTACAGTTTTCCCGTTACCTCAACTATCCCAAGGGAATTATACTTTTTCCGGGATAAAAGTATCATATATGTTAATCCAGGATTTAAGCTATCCACATGCTAAATTTTATCGAAATCGGTGTACCCGTTTGAGCGTGAAGAAGTAACAAACATACACACAAACTTTTGCATCTATAATATTAATAGGAGTAGGATTAATATGACATGGAGAACGTTGTTCTGCCATATAATTTTTTGAAATGTTAAAGTTATACGACACTTTACGTCGATGAGCGATGGGTAAATTATTTGTATATTTATTCATACAAAAATACTAAAATCGCTATAAATAAATTGAAGGAGGGGTTAAATACTTTATGACCTATTCTCACACCTAGCAAATGTAAACAAAAAAATAATAAAAATCAAGCAAGCTGTTTCAGAGGAGTTAGATAAATACGACACGATATTTTTATATGTATATTAAATGATGATTGTTAAAAAAAACCCCAATTAGTTTGAAATAAAATTGTTGCCTTTGTCTGCGTCTGCACATACAGTGTGTTTCTCTTCTGCATCTGATTTTGAGAGTAAGTATTTTTATGTTTTTTTTTTTTTTTTTTTTCGAGGGGAAATTCTTCAAAAGATACCCGACTACAATGGGGATGTAGCCGGGTTATGTAAGATTTCCACTCACTAAAAACCCCTCGGTGGCCTGCCTCAGTGCTATTTCTGAGGGCTCCGGGATCTCTCATGGAACGAGCCGGGGCCCTATTCGCACATGTTTCGTATTATATATAGTAGTATTAAATTATTTTTTATTTATTACTAATATTAGTATTGTATAAGTATTTTTATGTGTAGTGTGAGATAAAACGTTAATAGTAAAACGTTTATAAATTATTAAGAACTAGCTGCGCCTAGTGGCTTTACTCGCGTGTGATAGTCCACGCGGGTCGTTTGATCAGGAAGAAGTAATCGAGGTTTTTGAATTATTTGCCTATATTGCCCATCTCACGGGAAAAGCTAGGTATTATTTTCGAGATGTTAAGTTATTTTAGAGTTTAAACTATCTCAATACCAAATTTTAGTGAAATCAGTGCAGCCGTTTGAGCTTGAAGGAGTAACAAACATACATACATACAAACTTCAGATTAGTGGGATATTGACTATGTATGGCCGTACAGTTGATCCAGTGTTGGTTTGATATTGAATGATTTCTATTGCTGACCAAGTCGCTACTCGCTATCAGTCTTACCCCGACGCCTATTTTAATTAACTGCTATACTGAAATGTTCGTTATTAACCACCGGACACAGTGTTGCATAATACGGGTTTTAATTGAGATTTTTTTTCTATTTCTTTGTTTTTGCGAATGGTTCCCGATCTGACAAATAATTTCACCCATGAATAATTAAATTCTTAGGGGATTTATTTTATTTTATTACCTTTGTGTGTTTCTATTGTATTTATTTTAATACTAGTAGCGCCTCGCGGTTTTCCCGCGTGGATTACGGTTTTCCTGGTACCTCACCTAGCCCACGGAAACTATACTTTTTCCGGCATAAGAAGTAGCCTATGTGTTAATAGAGTTTAAACTATCTCCATACCAAATTTCATCGAAATCGGTTAAGCCGTTTAAATGTGAAGAAGTAACAAACATACGCACAAACTTTCGAATTTTTAATATTAGTAGAAAGTAGGATTTCCTTTCCTAATAATCTTACTACCTATCGTATTTAATTGATACGTTAACTTATTTAAACTATTTTAGACCGTTAAGTGTGTAACTTTCCTATGATGTTAATACACTTTATTTATTTTGGTTACAGGCTTTCTGCCCACTCCATTAACGTTAAATGTAATATTTTTTATTCACTGTGGTAGTGAGTTGGTACTTTCCAGTTATATCGATGAATATTGTAATAATTAATTTATCTATAAACTACTATTAACTTATATAATGCACGCTTTGCACGAAAACTAATATCATTTGCGTGAAATGTCACAATTGTGTACGTAAGTTTAAATATGAAATAAAATATTAGAAGAAGCTTCACCTTCCTTAGCTTTACCTACTTTCTTCTATAAATCAATATGAGGGACCACTGGCTTTGTATGTGCCGTAATATGGAAGCGCTCAGTTGAAATTATCACTAGCAGTCATTCATTACTGCAATAGCTGAATTCATTGAACCGAGTTTATGAGATCTGCTATCATAATGAAAACATGTATCTAAAACAGAGATAATTCAATATTTAAACTATTCCATTTTACAGTCGCTGCAAAAAGTTTTTTCAAACCAATGTAGGTATACAAGACTTCATAAAATATTTTACAAAAGCTTCATAACTATACACAAAATTAAATAGCTTCTGCTCCAGTCAACGCAAGAGAAAATCCGAAACGTTCACTATTTAAACTAAAATGCTCTCTGAGTATTATATGTCCAGGGCTATGGTTATTAACGCTTTTTGAATGGACCTGCATGTTTTGTCGTTGACGTACCTATTCAAATTGACGTTCAAAACAAATATCGCATAAGCAAATTAATGAGTTAGCATCATTTGTATAGTTTGTTGTACATTACCAAAATCGGAATGCGTTTAGACGATGCCAAGTATTAGCTGCAATAAATTAACAATGATTTTAGTCTAAAAGTAGGGAATATAATAACGAAAAAAAAAAAAAATTTAATCGTTATTCGAAAAGTAAAATATAAAAGTTGTGACTACCCATACCTTTTTTGTTAGCTATGTGAGGTAATTTCTTTGATATAAAATTTTTCATGAAAAATGTTAATGTCGGAGATAAAAACATACCAGAAGCGCCTGTGGGGATGTTTTCTTTTAAGCGCCATCTATCTCAAATTGTTCAAACTATTTAGAAGACTGATTGACCAATATACAATTGAATATCAAACCATGGAGCCTAATTTAAAGATTTTACCATTAATACTTGTATCGACTAATGATCAGATTATATTGAAGTTAGGTAACATTATGAGTTTGAATATAGTGACCGAAATCATTCTTCAAATTTAAAAATATAGGAATTATTGAAAGTTAGGTAAATGGTGGATTTAAGTTAGATATTAGTACATAATTATCTTATAGCAATGTGACCATAATGAGAATATCTCAGCGTCGACCACACGCGTGCAAATTATCTAAATAAATTGACTAAAACCCATGCGGATGATTGCCAGCCACTTATATATTATATTATATATACCTATATATTTTTTTGTGTTTGTAAGAATGGATTTTACGTCCCAAATTAAAGAGGCCGTTACTATAAATCCAGCATGATCCATAAACTTTATTGTTATTAAAACATGCCCCGCCTTTTTATGTCTTTGACATTGATTGCTCGACGTTATGGCATTTAATTTATGGTTTTTATGATAATGCCAGACAGTGTTGCCAGTTTAACGTATGTGGAAGGGACTAGAGTTGTAAACCTATTTTTTTTCTTTTTAATATAACACATGAATACTTACTTATAATATAACAATATATTATATGTACATAGTATTAGTGCGTTGTTCACTCAAACTAACTAAAATTCTCCGAAATACGAAATATTTTGTTCTTTTTGTGACATTCTATGTTTTGTTATAACCGAAATATAATTATCAAAATAGGAATGCTGTTCTTCTGTTTCGCCTTTTTTGACTTCACTGTGAACTGAATAAGAACTTCTTTGATTTACCCGGTTTTATTTATTCGCTTTGAATTACTGTCTCTGTCTATAAAAAAACTAATAGGAAAGACACGTGTAATGTGTACCCCTCCGCTGCCGAGAACAATTGATTTGTAGAAATAAGTTAATTAGAATATGCTATGAAGAAAGATAAATAAATCTTAATTTGTGATTATAAAACTGCGTACATTATCAATTTATCACCTGGATAAACATTATTGTTAAAGTACGTTTAGACTTTTTAATAATATTTCTCAAAATGCAAATCAGCCCCAGTTCAGCATATTACTGGTTGCAAACCCTGTGCTGATTTTTCTTTGTAGCCAAATTGTGCAACAACGAAGCAAATTTATTGACAACACTACACAACTAACGCACCTTGGAACATAATAATAACATTATAAATGCTATAATGATGCACTAAATACTACTGTTCCATTTTTAAGAAATGGTATTGCTAACCAAATGCACTATTTTTACCATAAAAAGTATTCCTATTATTTGTTATGGCAGCACTGTTGATTCAAATGCTTGATCATTGGATAGTAGCGTAAGGTTAATGTGGATGAACAGATTTACTGTTCAGTTTTATGAGGATTGCTTTTAATTATACATACTCTCTTAGGTCAAGAAAAGTTGTTACTATTGACCCTTTTAGAAGTTCTGGCTTGTCCCATTGGGATTTTTTATAGTAGGCAATGCGAGTTACAAATTGCTTTCAACCGATCCATGTGAAGATCAATGACAATGTAAAGGGCACTTACTATGCTGTGGACACCAGTAATGTTTTACTAAAGATGAAGCATATTCATACTGCGCGGTGCTCAGATTTTGTTCCTTTGCGACATAAACATGCTTACTGCGACAGATAATACGGTACAAATAATAAAGAAAAGGATAGCTATATGTTTAGACTTGCGCTTGAAATACGCGTCATAATGAAAATTACTACAATTGACTTAATTTTGCCGCCTCAGTTTCCGCGCGCTTATGCGACATCTACCTCAAATAAACATATAATATCATTGGTGGACACCTCTATGTTGTTTTGCCGATCATTTATACACAAGATATTAAAAAAAGTGCTGTAACACTCATGATATTATACGAAACTATCATTTACCCGTTTGATCACTATCTCACTTGAAGGTAAGTGAGAATTTGGTCGTAGATTGGTTTTAGTGTAATCAGGCCTAGAATATTTACTGGCTCTCAAGGACTGCTGCCTAAAAATACAACGTATTTGGTGACAGTGGTTCAAAATGTCAGGTGTTTATTTTCCGTGTTATATGTGACGGTCGCCGTGGCTCAGTTGTCAGTTACATGACTTCTGGACCCCAAGGCCCTGGGTATCGAATCCCGGTTGGGGCAATCATTCATGTGATGAGCATGGATGTTTGTCCCGGGTCTTGGACATTTGTTATGATTTCTTGTGTGGGTCCATGCCTCCCGCGACACAGGGAATTCTAGTCGGGGTATGAGTGTGATCTAGGTAGCCGTCACAGACCATCATAATGGCCTAAAACTAGACCTTCAAATAAAAAAAAAACTCATACACACGTACGACTGGCATGACCTTGTAAGAAAGATAATACAGAAAAACTTAAAATACCAGTAAAATTAAGGTCGATGAACCCATTAACTGCGTATAGGCCTTCATCATAACTTTAATTCACACCACATTATTTTCAAATATTAATTATACGCCACAATATATCATGTGATTTATGTACTAAAGTAATGATTCTGAATATTTATGACATAACTGCGTCGTTTCAAAATGAAAACTCTGTTAAATTGAGATAAAGTTTGTATAATCTTTATGGAGATAATGTGATTGGTTTATGCTTGGACCATATATCAATTGTCTTAGGTTTTATGGGGGTATATTTCGATAAAATGAATAAGATTTTCGTTTGTCGTAGACCTTTACACCTGCTCATTATAATTTAAGAGGCATCACAAAACACCTGTCTTCAACCTAATAAATTGCTAAACAATTGCCAACCGGCTGATAAAATGTAGGTGAAAAGTCTGTTCCCTAAAAACATTTCGAAAATTTTACTAATTATTGAAAAATTGAAAAATTATTGAAAAATTATTGAAAAAAAATTTAAAATTCAAAGATCGTTTGTTCGTTACGTGTGTTGATACATCCAAACAATACGTAAATATTACAGGGAAAAAAAAATTGAATGTGGACCGCATAAATTAGGTACTCAGGTACAGGTAAATTAGGTAGGTCATACGCTTCATTTACTGTATTGTCGATAAGCTGGCAGCTGTGAAGCAAGTGTAGTTCTCAATAAATATTTGGTTAAATAAATAAATTGTCAGTAGACAGAAATAATGCTTTGCTTTAATTTAAGAAAATACACAAATAGCCGTGGTGGTACCGGCCTAGAATAGTACTCCCTCATCTCTTCCTGTGGGTGCCGTAAGAGTTGGCTAAGGGATCACGTACCAGAAGACGGGCAGCAGCGCCTTCTGAGGATCTGAAGTCATACTGCGCTCGCCAACCCGCCTGCCAAGCGTGGCGAGTATTGGCAAATCCCCCTATATGGAGGAGGCATATAACAGTGGATGTCCAATTACTGAGAAGACACAAATAACTCTTGCAAAACTAATAACTGTGGGTACGTTTTCCTGCAGTTGGATCCAGTTTTTAATTAGCGTTCCCCATCTTCAATTTTAATCACGTCATTGCATCAATCTATGCTAGTCATTTTCAAATACATAAGTCACTACACTCTTATTTATTTTACATTATTTTCGTAACATTTAATATGAAGATCTTTTTTTTCAATAGATGTATTAATGATTTCTGACGGGTATAACATTTGATGCCAAGATATTGAAACACTTCTTCAATTGTGACGTTCTTTTAGACCATTCTTTTTTTAACCATATACCTACAGATCTCGCACTTGACCACTACCTTACTTGATGGACAATGACAATGTGGTAATCACGCTAGACCTGCGATGTCTACTACCTCTGGACTCTGGACGACTGCTGCATGAACAAACTTCGTATTTGATGATATCGCCCTGTCACCATGCTGTGAATGCCGTCAGTGTAGATCAAACCAGTGTCCTTCAGGTTGACAACCGATGCTTCCACCGCTATCATCGCTCCAATTCTTTCTGTCAAAATAGTGTGTCAAAACTTTTTCATTTCATTTAATACCAATACATTGTTATTTATAATCTGGTTCATAAAGTTTTATGGTTAATTGCATTAACATCATGTATCGTGCTCAAATTATTGGAACAAAAATTGGCCTATATGGGTATTTGAACCGACCAGATTATTTTTATGATGCTGTAAATGTAAGGTGGTCTCTTGCGTGGTCAAAACGTGGTCTCTTGTAATCAACCTCATGGTCGCACAACGTGCTATGGAGAGGGCTATGCTTGGGATTACTTTAAGAGATCAAATCTAAAATGAGGACATTTGTAGAAGAACTAAAGTCAGCGACGTAGCCCAGCGGATTATCAAGTTGAAGTGGCAGTGGGCAGGGCAGATATCTCGGAAAACCGATAGCCCTTGGGGTTGATGAGTTCTCGAGTGAAATCCCTGGACAGACAAGCGCAGCATAAGACGGCCACCTATAAGGTGGACAGACGATCTGACCAAGATCGCAGGGGCTCGATGCGTGCCGCTTCCATCACTCCTTGTGGCGATGGGGGAGGCGTATGTCCAGCATTGGATATCTTATG
Source organism: Apeira syringaria (assembly GCA_934044485.1). Classification (NCBI taxonomy): domain Eukaryota; kingdom Metazoa; phylum Arthropoda; class Insecta; order Lepidoptera; family Geometridae; genus Apeira; species Apeira syringaria. The sequence continues at coordinate 5,319,408 of OW203658.1, read as the reverse complement.
GCTGACATGTTGATTACTCTGTAAATGTAAGATTGAACCTATTCGGTGTATAAGGTTGCTACTGGAGTGAGGAGCATTAACAAATATATATATTTATATATATGTACGTTATTAAGTCTTCAACACACAAGACATCTCCCGAAATATAATTACGAACACCGTCGCAGATGTTACGAACTTTATGGGCAGTAATAGCCGTTTGATTTAGAGCGACTAACTATAGGCAATCAACTATTATGAGTTCACCAAGTGTCAGAGGAACATGGGGAAGGCGGCGACAGGATGTTAGTTGTAAGGTATTATTAAAATGAGACGTGAGTTTGGAATTAGGTGATAAGGAAAATTAAGTGGTTGTAGTGAAGCTTGCCTACGTAAAAGTAACGAAGTAAGTGTGTTATGTACTTACAGCCCAAGTTATGTGCCGGGCCACGTAACTTGGCGAGAGTTAGATGCGCTAAAGTCTCTTTGGTGGTGATTGGCGGAAATGGGCATAGCATAAGAGGAAAGTATGCTCGAACCTTCGTTATACAAATTGATTAAATTGTACAAAACAGAATACAAAAAATAAGGTATTGAACTAATTCACAACTTAGAGAACACCACGATAGTGTTCTGCGATTGCCGCCCCACCATCCGGACTTAAATCTTATAGAAATGGCATCAAAGATTATGTACCTAGCCAGCAAAAATGTTATGTGGAATGTGACTAGTGTAATAGATTTAGTTGGGAAGAAAGTGTCATAAATGGGCACTTATGAATGGTCGAAATCATGTAGGAAAGATAAAAAATTGAGATATAAAATAGGTCAAACGCTTGCCTATTCCCAATAAAAAAAAAAGTTACGTGCCGGGTACTATACTTGGTTACTTATACTTTTGTATATTGTATATATAGATCTAGTATTTGACCAGTATCGCACTTGGTGATCAGTGACGATGTGGTCGAAGATTTTACTACGCCAGACCGAGAATGCTTACTGACTCGTAATTACTGCTTCCTGAACACTATGTATTTGGTGACAGTTTTTCAAACTTGAGGGTATAGAGGCTGGGAATTTAATATCGCGTTGATACTATCACTGGAAGCCCAAGCCATTGGAGGGGTTCGGATCAGCGTCCGTAGCTGACGCTCCCACCGCTCAACTATCATCGCTTCAACACGTTTCTTCTTTGTTTAGAGAATGACCGGTTGTGACATTTTGGACTGATGTCGTTGGCTTTAGATTTTCTTCAGATTCAGATTCCAATTTCTTCTCGTAGAGAAAACTGGGGCATAATTCTCTCCATAGATCGTTGTACGAACTTGAGGTTGCTTATAATTCTCATATTTAGTTTAGTTCATTAAAGTGATTAATCTTCCTTTCTAACCTACTTTGAGGACATATTGTATTTATTAACAGTAATTACCATACATAGACATAGGTAAACTAAAGCGTAAACAAATTCTGGTTTGTTCTGTTAGACTTTTATGTAATTATTTATGTTATTAATCTGTGGTCTACGCTGTTGGTACATTAACTACCTATACTTAAACATATATTTTTCGCATTTAATTGTATTTTTTTTTATATGTACTGTTTGAAGATCCTAAAATAAATAATATATATATATATTTCACAGATTTTCTGTTCTTTAAGACATTACTGGAAACATACTGTTCAAAGAATTGTAGTAGGTATTTTGTACGAAAAGACGTCGCAGAGTTTTCCGAATGCTGTTCAACCGAGATTTCAAATCTCACTGTTTCTCCGCTGGCGCACCGACCCAAAGGAAGGCTTGGCATCCTATATAAGAGAAAGCCATTGTTGTCGGTCTTGCACCGCTTCTCGTCAGTCACTGCTAGCAGATCACGCAGGTACCGCTGGAATGACGCCGTGGAGTCAGCTTCACGGTGTCATTCCAGCGGTATCTGCGGCTGTCGATTAGTCAGCGGCCGCTTGGGACTCCAAGCTTCTGCAGCATATGCCTTCTGGGTAATAAAATCCATTCTATTTCTCTTTACTCGGCTTATCCATAGATTCACTTTGGTAATACTGTTAAAGGATATGTTTTTACGCATGGCCATATAATGTGCTTGTAATACAAAGAGGCAAAAACAGAAATAACTTAGAATTTAATGGTACAATCATCACCATACCTTTAATAATTAAAATGCAGACCGGAACCTAAAAACAACATGGTGATCCATAATCCTCAATAAACAATACTTTATCATCGCTAAGCGGCTAACATGAAGCTTTATAAAGACCCCACTGTATTTATGACCTTACGGACCTCTGTTGAGGGCAATTAAACCATACATATTTCCAAATTAAGCCCGACGCCAACCGTGTCTGTAAATCCTTGAATAATCGTAGATTTTGGGGTGTGCGGAAATAAAATTATCACGCAGGTGTGTGGATCATTTTATAAGACCAAGCGAATATTAGTAAAAAGCGTGAATGAGAAAAGTAATTATGCAACTATTTGCAGATAACTTTTTAACAGTCGTGCCCTCTAAACATGACATTATGTTATAATATTTTTTGTCAAAATATAGAGAAAATAAACAGAAAGCGTAATTGCTATAAATTGCTTGTGCTAAATCCTAAACAACGTCGTCACTTAACATCAGATGAGACAGTTGTCAAACGCAAGCCTAAAATAAGAAGAGAAAAAAAAACAATAATTATCCACATTTTTTGCTGCCTAGTTATTTTAGTTACATGAAGCAAATTATAGACTCAACTCAACTTGGAAAGGAATTTTGGTGTTTCAAACCAATGATATTATATGTTTATATGAGGTAGATGTCGCACAAGCGCGTGGAAACTGAGGCAGCAAAATTAAGTCAATTGTAGTAATTTTGTTTACGACGCGTACTTCAAGCGCAAGTCTAAACATATAGCTATCCTTTTCTATATTATTTGTACCGTGTTATCTGTCGCAGTTAGCATGTTTATGTCGTAAAGGAACAAAATCTGAGCACCGCGCAGTATTAATATACGTCATCTTTAGTAAAACATCATTGTTTCAAACAATAGGAGCATTTAATTACTATACATTAATTATTTTTTTGTAATCATGCAAGTACCTATAACATGTTAATTTTGCAACGAGAGTGATAGAGAGATAATAATCGTCGAAACAGGCGCGCCTCATTTTACACCGACTTCAAAAAAGGAGGTTTCTCAATTCGAGCGTAAATATGTTTTTTTTTTCTGCGTGTTCGCGGGTAACTTTGTCGTTTATGAACCGATTTTGATGATTCGTTTTTTGAAGTGAGAAATAACTTGTCGATGTCGGTTCCATTTTTGGTAAACATTTTTTTAGAAAACCTTTATAGGGGCACTCGTCCAACATGTTTTACTTCTACCTAGGTATATTATTAGTGCTACATTTTTAGCACTTCACATTTATTGTTAGCATTTTTTTTGAGATTTTCTTTACAAATGTAATGTTCTCCAAGTCGCTACAGCTTATCCCTTGGATCATACTCTATAAATCAAGATAAATGGGTAAATGGACTTCCAAAATACATTTCCTGTAATGTATTTGCAGATTCAAGATATTTTTACAACTTTGTTTTCGATTATTATTTTTGTATTGTACTTTAAGTAATTGTTGTGAGTTTTTTTTTTACAGTTGTATATGGCTAAAATAGATTCATCGAAGGATCAGTAAATAAATAACAACATGGTTTAAGACCACATATATTGTAATAATACCTTAGTCATATGACAGCGATTATTATTAAAACGTTAAGAGTATGGTTAAGTTTTTTTTTTTGTTATTTTAGAAGCAAATTCACCGTACCTATATTATAAGTTAACACGGGGATATTATTTTAAATAAAACTTTAATTTCGAATAATTTAATACAATTGTTAAAATTAACAGGGTTATTACCATGGTTCTGTGAATACCATATGAATTACCGGTAGTAACCCCGAATTTATTTCAATTGCGTTATTTACCATGTAAATTTATCATATTTATGTAGCTTAATAAAATCAATCATAATAATAACATTTATATAGCTTTAACCACCGGAAAGTTGGGCCCTACCCCGCTGCCGGCGGCATTCAAGGTTTAAGAATTTTAAAAAAAACGTTAAACTACCTAGTTTTTAAACTCTAAGGCTTTCACGGCCGGCGTTGCATGTTGTATGTATTGCTTTCGGGCTGTTTGGCCGTGGTCTATGTGAAACTTGTGTTCCAGACGTTTCAGTATCAGAGAAGACGCCGCGGAGGAGAGTTCTACGCTCTTGTCGCCGCTCGGACCTGAACCACTGAAGATGTCGACCGTAGTGATCGACGAAACGTCTGGAAGAAAAGTTTCACATAGACCACGGCCAAACAACCCGGAAGCAATACATACAACATACCTAGTTTTTGTATTATTAATTATTTTTTTATATACCTATTGTAAAAAACTAGACCACTAGAAACTAGACCAGAAGAAAGAGGTATAATAAGAAACCTTTAGTAATGTTAGTAAATAAATATATAATATAACTATTTCCAAATAGTAAAATATCTACCAAAATATTATTTCGACCACGCATGTATTTTACTAGTCAGTTAAAACAATCCTGCATTTTCGACAACTTTCAAAAATGCTAGCCGCATTACCCCTTGCCGCGTTGGATAGCGAGGCTGATACGCTGATTAAAATGTATTCATAAGGCCTTACTATCAGCTTTGTAAGAACCATGCAAGTTCCGAGCAGTTCTAAAGCCTGACGTAAGCCGCTTAGTGTGAAATCATGCCATCACCACGGCATCACGCTCCTTTCGGTGAACGGTTTGAACATTGATATCCGCAAGGTGAACGATTATTGTTGTCTCTTTGTTGAGTATTGTTTTAGTCAGGATTTAGAACTGCTCGGAACTTGCATGGTTTTTACAAAGCTGATAGTAAGGCCTCTGTACATATTTTGGTCACGTTTCAATGGAATAAAGTCGATCCGCTAAATCCATATACACCTTTATTTCTAACCTCACGAGTATCTATCTTCTAACCATAAGGTTTTGAGATAAGAAAACCTCCATGGGCAAAATTTATTTATATTCATTTATTTATTAACATTCACATAAGGTCTTCAGGTCCCAAACGAGGCAGAGCCTGTGCTATGGTCACCTGATGACTGATATATATACTTATATACATATACACACCCAGACACAGGTCAAACAGACATGTTCATGCACACAAATGTTTGACCTGTCCGGGAATCGAACCCGGGACCAGCGGCTCAGAAGGCAGAGTGCTACTAACTGCGCCAACCGACCAGTCTCAGTCAGTCAGTCCAGTCAAAATATAATAGTTATATTCAATGTTTTGCCAATACATTGTAATTTAAAACATATAAGTGCAGAATTAATAATATAACAGGATAATGTTTTATGGGGCAACGTAGAATCGGGCAGTAAGTCAACCCAAGCGGCCACGATAATTACACTAAAAACAAAGAAATAAGGCTCGCTCCGCACTCGCCACACGGTAGCCACCCGCCACTTTCTACTGCCACGTTGCGACCTATCATTTCCTACCACAAATCACGCCTACATAATAATTTATGGTCAGCTATCACGAAGGCAACATCTTTATAGATGATAGTTTAATTATATTGTCTATTAATAAAATGTTGACATGTTAATTTTGTGAGTAGGTGTGCCCGAAGGCTTTATTCAAAAAGTCGGTTATATTCTTTTTGTAGGTGTGAACTCTGGTTTGATATGTTTATTTGACTATAACGTTTTTGTGTTGCCTGATGTAAAGAGGCGTTACAAAATTGCATGTTAGAAATATCTGAATGCGGCCATAAAGATTTTTATCGGAATATTGAAGTATATTTTGAGACTTTTACGGGTATCGCAATATTTATATAGTAATTTTATTGCTGGTTTTAAGCTGAGACCACCGCAAGCAAAGCATTTGCAAGAAAACAATGTAATACACAATGTTTAAGAAATGATAAAATGTATACTATTCTACTAGACATGCCCAACGATATCTGTCTTTTCAAGGCCCGTATTTTCATAATAAAACTTGCAAAATGATGAAAGATTTCGTAATGCAGAGTAAAGGAGATGTTAAATTTTGCTTTTCAATCGGTTAATAAATCTGAGTTATGATGAAACTGAGCAATTGCTAAAAGTACATAGTTGTATTACTTATTTCTCTTTCAACTATTTATCTTACAATTCACACAAATTAAAACTCATACACATACATACACACACACCACACTCCTTACACACACACACACATACACACACACACACACACATTTGAGACAGTTTGTATTTCTTCCTCATTTGTATATATATCAATGTATATAGGACGTCTACTGCTGGAAAATAGAACTCCTCCATTGATTTCCACAAGGACCAGTTTGAAGCAGCCTGCATCCAGCCCTTGCAATCGATCTTAGACAGTCTGTACACATAGTGTTCTTATTTGCTTCTAAAGCCGTCTTGCTGCCAGTTTAGCTCCAGTAATAAGTGAAATGCAGGAATTACTTTGTGTTTCGTGTATTTTTTTATAATAATACAATAAATATGTTTTTATTATTTTTAAATAACTTGTAGCTGGAATAACCGTGCATTAAACAACGTACTCCTAGCGCATCATGCCACCTTGGATGGGTGGCAGCTAGTGGCATTTTCGACAGAGCGCTCTCTGTTATTATTATTTTTAATTATTTATTTCTTGGGGCACGTTAAACCATCGGCCCCGTTTATTTTCTTAGAACATCTGTCGTTAGGCCATGTAAGAGGCCTGAAAACTCTGATTGGGCTGGCTACTAGCTTGTTCGCCAATCTGCATTGGGCAGCGTGGTGGATTATGACCAACATTCCTACCTCAGCAGTGGGACCAATTGGGTTTATTATGTCAGAAACACTAATATTATGAAGGCGAAAGTTTGTGTGTATGTTTGTTACTCCTTCGCGATCAAATGGCTGCACCGATTCCGATGAAATTTGGTATAGAGATCGGTTAGACTCTAGATAAACACATAGGTTCCTTTTTATCCTGAAAATATTATAGTTTATTGCATTAACAACATACTTGGCGGAACTTAAGTTCAAATTATTTAATACCTTTAAATAATTTGCACGTAAGTTCCGCATTCTAGCATGTTGTTAATGCAATAAACCATAAAACTTTTAGTGATCAAGTCAGTTTTTAAACTTACTTAGTGCTGTTTTTTAGTACCTACTTGTTGCATTACTCACCACGAAAAGAGTTACTAAACATGAATGTGGATGGATATAGAGGTAGAAGAAGGCCGAAGTAGGTATAGATGGACTGTGTGAGGAATGATATGTTTATGAAACGTGTGAGCACTGAGACAACCAATGATATAATATAATGGGAGGGAAAAACACATTATGCTGACTGCATCTCGTATGGGATAACGACACGAAGAAAAAAAAAAACTTACCATGCTTAAGCTGATATATTATTATTATCTCTTTATTTTATTTTTTTCTTAGGTTTAGTTTTTTTACAGTATAAATATCAAAAACAAAAATTAATAAAGATATTATAAAAAACCTAAACCTAGAGTTCCAGCGGGGCAGGGCCCAAGCTACCGGTGGTTAGGGCCGCAGAGTGAGGAACCTTCGGACAATACGCGCCGTTTCAAGGAGTACCGCCTTCTGCATTGGACTCTTGATCCAACCGTCTAGCGAGAGCCTCTTAAGATGTTATTATTATTATTAATCACATAATTTGTTGCTTAGTTCAAAGCTCGAGGATGGTTCGATCAATATGTCTTTTTCTAATTCTTATTTGAATTAGGGCACAAAAAAGGTTCTTATGGAGAGAAAAAATTTAAAAACTGCGAGGTAAATACTAAAATAAACAATTTTATTTTTCCACACAAAAAACACAGCGCAGTAGAAACCGCGGTGCGGTAGCTAGTAACTGTATAGATAATAATATAAGTATAAAATGACATAAAGAATAAGGAGTATTAAAAGGGATGGCGGATAAGACATTTCCAAGATATTATAATGTAGTCAGCATCCGTAAAAAGGAAATAATGCTATCAAACAGCCCTCTGTGTTATTTTTGCTTTGAAATGGAAACCTCATTTCAAATTCGCTATCCACATCAGTCTGGATATATTTAATCCTTCCATTACTGTAATGCTTTTAACATTAGTATGGGAAAAGCAGTCGAATCCTACTAATATTATAAATGCGCAAGTTTGTGTGTATGTGTATAAGTGTGTATGTGTATAAGTGTGTATGTGTATAAGTGTGTATGTGTATAAGTGTGTATGTGTATAAGTGTGTATGTGTATAAGTGTGTATGTGTGTATGTTTGTCACTTCTTCACGCTCAAACGGCTACACCGATTTCGATGAAATTTAGTATGGAGATAGTTTAAACCCTGGATTAACACATAGAGTTACACTACAATAACTGTAAAATGCTACGTCTACTTCGATGACTTTCTAATTGAGGGTGAAGAAATTTGTGAACATACACAATGACAATTGATCCCGTGAGTAGCAAGGTCACTGAAAAGGGTGAAAAAAAAATTACCATAAAATGGAACCGACTTCACCACTCAAAAGTGTGAAGTAACTTGTCGAAGTCGGTACCATGCGCACAATAATTTGATGATAGTTGCTTTTGCACTATCATAGTACCGACTTCAACAAGTTATTTCACATTACTTGATACTGTTCCTACAGGTATTACTTGGCACTTCCGCGTAGTCGAGAACATTATTGTTGCGTTTGTCTTAACTTCCAGTGTGAGACGGGACGTTTCGGCGAACGCACCGCACTCAAGATCCTGATGAAGGCTTCCGGAAGTAGCCGAAACAATTGATCGTGATACCGACTACGCGTAGGTGCCACGTAATACCCGTAGAAACAGTGTAAAGTAATTAACAACGTGGGTTTCAATAAAGTTATTTCACACTTTTGAGTGTTGAAGTCGGTTCACTTTATTGGTAAATTTTACTTTTCTTTATCAATAAAATTACAAGCACGGTTGCTGCCAAAATTTTTTTGTCAGACACGTTGCTCGCTCATGAATATTGAGCGCTGATAATAGCGAATGACTCATCGATATTACTGACTGAATAACGTCTCCTACTAGACATAGGTCTCCCCTATTGATATCCACAAGGACCGCATGGAACCCCATATTGATATCTTTATATAGTTTTTTTTTGGCTTATTAAAATAAAACACTAATAACTAATTACAATACTACAGCTACTACAGTAACATTTGAGCAATTCACTAGCTATTGGTAGCCTATAGATAACTCAAATGCTCTAACCCACTACCGGCTGGCAGCGTGCCCAGAATGCTAGCAGCATTGCCATGTTTAATTGCAATGCTAATTCGTTGAGACTATAATGTACAAGCATTTTGGTCACGCGTCGCATCGATCAAGGCGCTCTGATAAGTTTTGCTTTTATAATAATTTTAGGCTAATAAAAAATATATTTTAATACTGTATAGATCTAGCATTGTACTAGCATCTAGCACTTGATGGTCTGTGACGATCGACGTCGAAGATGTTATCACGCTAGAACTAGAATGCTCACTGGTACTCATGGACTGCTGCCTGAATACACTGTGTCTGGTGACAGTTTTTCAAAATAAGGTGGTAGCAAGCCAGGCGGGTACTCAAAATTATCCTACCACCATGCTGTGAATTTGATAACGGTGTTACCTTCACCGGGAGCTCAAGCTGTTGTTGGGGATCGAACCAGTGTCCGTCAGTTTGACAGCCGACGTTCCGCCGCTGAGCTGTCATCGCTTCGATTATATAAACTGGATATAAGTAAATTGGAATTTTGAGAAGTGCCAGCTCTCGTATGAAATGATAACCAGGCGAACACGAATAAGGAAGAGAGTAAAATATTCATAAAGTTAAATGCGGAAAAATTTTGCACGATTCGTGCGCGATGGAAAACGGTTAGGCTTGAGTTATTTATGTTGGCTGCCGTGTGAGGGATATCTTCTACAATGTTTTATTTAGCTTCTTATTATATAAGTAGGTTGAATTCTATATTACGTTGCAGTAAGTGGGTGTATTTAGTTCAAATTTTATTTTATTTTTAGTCTACTTTCTAATAAATTATATTAAAAACACAATATTTTGAGTTAATTCTGCGAGATATCAATACTCAATACCAATGATACTGTTAACTTCATTCCTCAATACTCAATCATTTATTGCATTTGTATGAATTTATAATACAGGTCTTTAATACATTGGTTTTAATATACATGGCTATAACCTTGGTAGGGTAAAAGCGATGTGGAGCGACCGATTCATGTATCTAATAATTATTGTCTAATGTATCATTAAAAAACTCAATTAAGCTATAATGGCATTTCATGACACGCAATCGTTTTAAATTTGTAATCAATGTAGACTTTTTTAAGCCGACTTCTAAAAAGGAGGAAGTTCTCAATTCGACTATATATTTTTGTAGGTATATTACGCGATCATTTTGCTAATACGACATGAAATGAATCGATTTTCATGATTTTTCTCTTATTGGTAGGTCATGCCATACATGTGGTCCCATCTAAGAATACAATTTACTAAGCCGCTTAAGCTACTCGCATTTTTTGTATCAAAGTTGTTTTGAGTAATTTTTATGATATCGAGGAAAATCTTAACAAATATAAGTGAATAAAATCAGCTGCTCCAATTTTTGGGTAAAAATAATTAATCATCTTCAATTTTGTATGGTAATTTATATGTCGTTTGTTGATATTTTTAACCGACTTCAAAAAAAAGAAGGTTCTCAATTCGATCCGTATGTTTTTTTTAATATGTTTGTTAACGCATAACTTCCGACTGGGTGAACCGATTTTGATCGTTCTTTTTTTATTTGAAACCTGGTGCTTCCCGTGTGGTCCCATTTACATTTCATCAAAATCGGATAAGCACTTTTTGAGTTACAAGTCAAAACTGAAAAATGCGTGCTTATACCTACACGATATTATAGTAGCGGGTGAAGACATCGGTGAACATACCTACATCACATTGACAATTGATCCCATGCGTAACAAAGGGCACTAAAAACAGTTAAAAAAAAATTTTTAGCAAAATATGGAACCGACTTCATCACTCAAAAGTATGAAATAACTTGTCGAAGTCGGTACCATGAGCACAATATTTTGATATAAGTTACTTTTGAACTATCATGGTACCGACATCAACAAGTTATTTCATACTTTTGAGTGTTGAAGTCGGTTCCATTTTTTGGTAAACATTTTTTAATATCTTGTGGTGATATGGATTTCCACAAAGTAACGCCTGAATCTATAAACTAATTCAAGTTTCTAATTTACGAAAAAAACAAAATTATAAACTCATTGATTTATTGAGAAAATGAGTAAATCTACATCTACACTAATATTATGAAGAGGAAAAATATGTATTTTTGTGTGTGTGTATGTTTGTAATGTATAAACTTAAAAACTACTGTGCCGATTTCAAATATTATTATTCATCATTGGATATAATACGTACGACGGAGGCAGAGCAGTCACAAAATATAAACTCAAGTAATTAAAATAACCTCAAAAAATGTTGTACCTCAAATACTAAGGCCCCCCGCGGAGGGGTAGTTGTACCAAGTGATAGCCCCCGTCCCCACTACAATATACCCCCACCCAATAACCCCTGCGCCCGAATTGTAAAGCCAACTCGCTATGTCATTTTGTATAATTTAAGTGAATTTTTTGCTAGTTGGAGTGATTGGCCTACCAACATTGGCCCTAATTCTGTTTGTAATGTGTTTGGACCAAACACATGACAACATGTAGCGCTACTTTTGCAAAAGAAATAAAGAAGAAAGTAAGCAGTATGGTGTTGCCTTCTAAATTCAATCTCGGTAACTACATAAAATAGTGCCAGACTTTAATATTCTCATAAAGGTGCGTTCAAATATACATTTTCACATTGTAAATGTTAAATATTTTTAGCTTAACCCGTTTGCAGACGAAAATATGAGTTTATTAAAAAACATATTTTACAAATAGGTTTATGTGATGACGTGCAACTCGAAGTATTAGATTGAGTTTTGTTTCAATGGCAAAATTATGCAAATACCAATAATAATTAAAAGACCTATCTGTTTTTACTTATGTATAGTATTAACAATCATTTTTTCTTAAAAATAACCGTTAAAAATTGTCCACTGATGCTATAAAAAATTTCATGAAAACCATTATCTAAACTGCACCTCATGAGATCCGGAATTTATCACCACCTCATCACCTCATCCATAGGACTTCCACTGCTGGACATAAGCCTCCCCCATTCGATCCGGAATTATTGCCATGAAAGAAAAGGAATATATGTAAGTGATAGTAAATTTAGACTTAATTTTTTTATTATAATTGAGTAATAAAAACTTTGAAATAAATATGAAACGATTAAATACAATATTTTTGCTATTATTTATTACTGATAGATTTATTTGCCAAATAGGTATGAAATTTAGAATTTTTTCTTACTTAAAAACAAGTCCGTTCTGTTGATTGAATAAAGAGTATACACTTTTCACTAACAAAGTTGATACTTTAGATTAAACTAGTTACCAACACTACACACATAGCTTAAATGTAACGAGATTATAACCAATTCATGTTTTAATATGAATTCACGACGGTAACACCTAATAAACTGTTATATTATAACGTTATTCACGACCATTCATGTTGTCGTAACGTTTAGTAAGGGGCGACTTTATGGAACACTGTACTTTGTAATTGATACAATAGAGTGTGTTTTTCATTTGTACATTGCGTACGTTGAAAATTAAACATAACTAAAGCCAAATACCCAATATACATAGCAATATGTCAAACTTATAAGCTTTAAATGGTATATTGTATTAAAAATAAATTAAAATGACAATCTTACTGAATTTAGCGAAAAAATCCTACAATTCTTTATCCGTGCAAAAAATAAATATAATAAAAAAGTATATGTAAACTAAGAAATAAAATTTACAACTGCTCATCAAGTTCTTCAGCTTAGCTGTGAAAGCGATATTAGGTACGGTATTTAGAGGTTGTCAGTATTCTATACATTCTTTAATATTGAGCCTTGAACACTGGCGTAGAGTCGCTTGCCTATCGGTTTTCTATCGGTTACATATCGGCAAGTGTGCAATGGAATTACACAATTTAATTCCAAAATGAAAATCATCTAACATCAAGTTTTCTACAAAACAAACCTATATTGAAAAGCAGAAAACATTTTTTTCTATACTATATAGATCTAGCGTTTGACCACTTCTCACTTAATGGTCAGTGATGATGTGGTCGAAGATGTTATCACCTAGAATGCTCAAAAGCTTTAAAAAAAACATGTTTCATCAAAATCACTAAAACGCTCTCGGACATGCCAATGTAGTAATAAAAATAAAAACCGTATCACTATCAAGTGATTGGTAAAGTTACACGTTTATTTTAATAACAACGCTTGATATTCGCGAATTCATATCACATTGTCACTGGTTATTGAAACAGGTGAGAAGGAAAAAGTGGCCCAAGTGTTACCCGTGTGGAACCGCCTTTACTTACTCAGGGGAAATTATATGGAGTTAACAGCACGCTCGTAACAACTTAGAATCGTTAGTTTGCAGTTTAATCGTTCCAAGCTGCCGTGTGCTGCGGTGAACGTTGGGAATTACTAATTGAATTTCAATTTGTCTTACGTTCACAGTTTACGTGAGAACAGTACGACTTGAAAACCTAATATGTAACAGAATTCAAATTAGCAGTCTCGCTATAATACGTGGTGATGCAGCTGGCATTTTGGTCGCGTTGTCATAAGAGGTCTAATATGACAATAAGCCAATACGACTATGCTCGAGCGACGAATATGCTCGGCTCACAATGGGCGATTTTGACTGCTTTAGTCCGGACTGAAACTGAACATGAAATTAGTAGACTTGACACCTTGGTCCCCGAGGCCTTGCGTTTGTCCAATATCCATGCCTTTTGGGCCACATGGAATTCTATAGTGCGGAAATGAAAGTGTGATAAAAAAATTGTCATAAAATTCTGAGTGACCACAGTATAAAAGAAAATTTACTTATGTTGAAAATTAGTATTTTATAATTATAATGAAAAATAAAATAATATATCCTCTGTTAAATTATACCAAGTGCTCATTTAATAACTTTGTTTATCTAATCTCATACTGATATATAAAAATTAAAAAATCATACACAGAACTTGAATGACAGTGTTTATAAACAATATTGAAGTAAATTTAATAAGTTACATTATGATACAGCTGTTCTATGTCAATTGTATCGAAATATAACTTTTTTACCATTAAGATACAACTTTAGCTGGACCAAGGAGGTTGTAATGAACTTTTTCTACATATTATTATAGTCTGTGGACGCGGCGCAACACGCATGCGCGACCTGAATGGATTTTGGCGCTAAACGTTTACAAATAAATTAAAAATTTCATTATCTATTTTATGAGATTAGATAAAGTAGTGTATGAAACTGCACATAATATGGTCTTAAAACACTCGTGTCATCATTATCACCATCTTCATCTTCTCAGCCATAGGACGTCCACTGCTGGACATATTTAGACATATTATTGATATCCACAAAGACAGTCATATATATTTTTTTAAAACAAGCCAAAGGCAAGTTTTTTTACAGCATTACCCGAATGTTGTAAATAAACTCGCCTTCGGCTTGTTTTTTTTATCTTACACTCGGGTTTTAAGTACCCTTATTATGATACAGTCTCATAAACCACTATTTAATTTATCCATCTACCATTACCTGTAACAATTATTCCGCTGAAGTAACTTAGACGACACTTAATTCACTGAGAAAGTTATTTCTCACACTCAACCCCCGTGGGATTGTCAATTAAACTGATTGCAAACTTTGTACCAACTTTGTGAACCACGGTGGTCAGTCCCATCCTTAGGGAGCACCTGGAACTTTGGGTTGGTTTGTTTTAGAAATTAATTAGATATCGGAAATTTGTTATACCTTATAATTATGTATTGCTTTGGCTAAATCTGTTGTTATATAGGTGTTGTCCTTTTAATCATCATCATCATCATCATCATCATCATCATCTCAGCCATAGGACGTCCACTGCTGGACATAAGCCTCCCCCATTGATTTCCACAAGGACCGGTTGGAAGCGGCCCGCATCCAGCCCTTGCCTGCGATCTTAGTCAGGTCGTCTGTCCACCTGGTCGGTGGCCGTCCTATGCTGCGCTTGCCAGTCCGTGGTCTCCATTCTAGAACTTTTCGGCCCCAACGGCCATCAGTTCTTCGAGCTATGTGCCCTGCCCATTGCCACTTCAACTTGCTAATCCGCTGGGCTATATCGGTGACTTGCGTTCTTCTACGGATCTCCTCATTTCTGATACGTCCTTTTAATAGAACCTTAAAAACATTAAATCTTTAAATTTATATGAATTATGATATATTTTGTACATTACTACAATACTTTATATTTTTGTGTTTGAATGATTAAAAATTACCTATTTATTTAAATGAATGCTAAAGACACGTGAATAGAAAGACTGGCCGGTTGGCGCAGTTGGTAGCACTCTGCTTTCTGAGCCTCTGGTCCCGGGTTCGATTCCCGGACATGTCAAACATTTATGTTTATGAACATGTCTGACCAGGTCAGTCATCAGGTTACCATAGGCCATATACTAAACCCACCCGCTGTTTTCAACCGAGTGGATTACGGTCTTCCCGCTACCTCAATTATCTCACGGGAGCTATACTTATTCCGGGATATTCGTATTCTATATGTTAATCCAGAGTTTAAGCTGTTTCCATACCAAATTTCATCGAAATCGGTGCAGCTGTTTGAGCGTGAAGATGTAACAAACATACACACAAACTTTTGCATTTATAATATTACTAGGATTTATGTACATACCTATATAACTACAAAATATCACCTTTCATTCTAACTTTGTAAGTGACTTTCTGAAACTAATACAAACTTTAATAATAACGCTATAATCCCGTGTCAAATAGCCAAAATATAAACTATCTTTTAACTATCTAACACGACAACGACGGTTCTAGAGTTAACTGTTCATAAACCGTAGCTTAACCCAACGTGAACACAACGTAAACTGGTCTCATCAACGTAACATTTTACGTTTACCTTTTATAGGCTATGAGACGTTTTCGTACTATTTATACACAATGATACGATTAAGTAAAAAAATGTTCGTATATTAAAAAATATCGTTTGAACGCTACCTCACTTATAATAATCAGTGCTGATGTGGTAGAAGATAGGTCACCAAACTTCGAAAAAAAATGAATGTTTTTTTCCCGCACACTACGATACCTAGGGTTCTATCACTAGATTCTTTAACTTACATATTTCAATCATACATCAATCAATATAACTAAAAATACACCTCAAATTAGACAGGTTGATGAAATATCTTCAATACTGAAAACAAAAGCTAAAACAATGGTATTATTAAAAAACCGGCCAAGTGTAAGTCGGAATTACAAGTGTATAAGTGTGAGTGCGAGTGTATAGTAGTGTATCTACCTACAGGTTTGTACAAAACCCTCGGTGCGCGATCACTGATTATTAAAAATACTGACAGATTATCACTGGGTGAGAAGCTTTCATCAAATTAGAGAATTTAAATTTAAGTCTTGTCATATAAAGGCAGAATTTGAAGACGATTTAAGATGATGGATTTTTCTCGAGGGTAGTAAAAGTCTCATGTGAAGTAGGTACTTCGTAGGTAGATGATATATTTTATATTATGATATCAGTTACAGGTACTTAGTTATCTGGTATATAAAGCGGTATTTTGCATAAACTAGTATGTGCAAAAAAATATTAGTTAAAAAACTGCAGAAGGCAAACTATCATCTAAAATCACATCGCATCTGACCCACTTCATAGGAATAGAAATTCTGAAAATCAAAATGCAGCCATCTACCGGAAATGAATCCGTTGGCGGGAGTCTGTCGTGATACGGATCTGATGGAGCCCCAGTCCGACTTCCGGTCGGTTCCCGCCTTTTATGGCTTCCAATTTTGAATCGGGCGAAGCGAACTGGTGGTTGGAGATTCCATTTTTAAAATATGTCGCCTTTTTGAACGGTTTGAAGGTAGGTTTGATATCAGAATTCAGTGAAACGATCGGTGTTGTGAAATAATGGAAGCTTTACAGAGTTTGTGAACATTGCACATAATGAAAAAACAAGTGCCTTTTTTGACATGAGCGCTTTGATGACGAATCGTTTATGGTACGAGTTAACCATCGATGCGATCGCGTTCGATCGCATCGGGGTCCAAGGCATGGTGCTTTGGTCTACACACTGGACAAAAACATTTTTCCAAGAAATGGAACCGACTTCAACACTCAAAAGTATTAAATAACTTGTTAAGCTTGTTGGTACCATGATAGTAACAGTGACTGATATCAAAATATTGTGCTCATGGTACCGACTTCGACAAGTTATTACATACTTTTGAGTGTTGAAGTCGGTGTAGGTATGTTCACCGATGTCTTCACCCGCTACTATAATGTCGTGTAGGTATAAGCACGCATTTTTCAGTTTTTGACTTGTAACTCAAAAAGTGCTTGTCCGATTTTGATGAAATTTAAATAGGACCACACGGGAAGCACCAGCTTTCAAATAAAAATAGAACGATCAAAATCGTTTCACCCAGTAGGAAGTTATGTGGTATATATATATACAAATAATATACAAATGGCTAAATGTCAAGTATTCAAGATGCACACGTATACCTACGAAGCGTTTTGCTTCCACTTTCTTAATGCGTACTGCCAAGGAATGGAACTCGTTGCCCGAGTCTGTGTTTCCTGATATGTACAATATTGAAGTCTTCAAATCGCGAGTGAATAGGTACCTTCTAGGTTTGCGTGCTAAATCTTAAGACAACGTCATCACTTAACATCAGGTGAGACAGTTGTCAAACGAAAACTTATAATAAGTAAAAAAATAAAATAAAAAACATACGGGTCGAATTGAGAACCTCCTCCTTTTTTGAAGTCGGTTAAAAAGGGGAATTAACAGGAGCCGTGAGGACGCGGTGAGCGGCAGTTGGCGGGAAAAGGCGGCATGCGGCGTGCTCACCTCTAAACCCAGGGCAGTACGGCAGGTATTCGCGTGTGCATCTTTGATACTTGACATTTGGCCATTTGTTTTGTGTTAAGGATTGTAGTTTAGCGATGCCTAGCCGTCTGATTAGCAAATGGTCAAGCCTGAGGCTAGCGCTGACGGCGCTGTGCCACTAGGAGAGGACGAGGCTCAAGGGAAACACTGATTTTTTGACCTCGGCTTGAGATGTCGCCAGGACAGGGAGATATCGGATCGACTTGCCCCGGTACTCCATAAGTGGGCTCTGAGGATGATTGCTCTTTGGCTATTTGGAGACAAATATTTGGAGGTTGTTTTTGCATCGAGCTTGCCGGCGTGCTCGGTGTCTGCATTGACATTGACATTTTTTTTATTGAGAATATGCTTTATGACAGCGTTTTACCCCTATCTCATCTGATGCTAAGTGATGATTCCAAATTACGATACCTATTCACTCGTGATTTGAAGACGTTCTGATTGTATTTATGTGGACACACAGATTTAGGCAAAGAATTCTACTCGTTAGCTGTGCACACTATGAATGTGGACGCAAAACGCTTCGTGCAATAATTTACACCGTCTACCATATGTGGATGTCCGTCTGGTCGTAATTTATTATATTGTTAGGATCAGAAGTAGAAATATTTAAAAAAAATATACAACACGCGTTCTCCCCAACCTCAAAACATCTTTGGTTTATTAATTGACCATTAAATCACAATTGAAATAGAAAGGCACATGAAGTTGATCACATAATAACAAATAATGCGTCTGACACAGATGAACCATATAAAACAATTAGAAATACGTATGTCACTCACTGTTCGCACCGAACAACAAACCAGCAGAGCCCCCGCACGCAGCCAAGGCCGAAGGAAAATATGCGTCACTGGTCCGGCCCGCACTGGCTTTTATAGAGACCATAGATAAGTAACTATATACTGAGAAGAGACTGTGTCACTCCACTACTTCTAGTTTATGTTGGCAGCTATCACGGCCTCTCCTGACCTTCTGACGTCCTCGTCAGGTTCTTAGAGCTTCTTTGCTGCAAGAAGGCTTCAGATTGACCTGAGTGTTTTCTCATCATCGTAAAATGTGTTGGCTCAGCCACTTTATCACTGGACTAGTAGTAATGCAGATGTTGATGCGGTTTGGCTCACAACCCGTGAAGAATTCTGCACAGGCAGCTTGCGGCATCCATTCACCGCATTAGCAGTGTAGCAGTAGCAGCAACAGCGGCAGCGCCAGGGGCAGCGCCTGCAGCAGCGCCTCCGCTAGCGCCTGTGGCAACGCCTTTGGCAGCGCCTGCGGCAGCGGCAGCAGCAGTGGCAGCAGTAGCATCAACAGCGGCAGCGCCTGCGGCAGCGGCAGCAGCAGTGGCAGCAGTAGCATCAACAGCGGCTGCAGCATCTGCCTAAGCTCCAACTCGTGCCGATGATGAGCGGGCACTTGACACCTATTCTCCACACCAAGCTAGCTGGTCTAGTAGAGCATTAGCTTACAGAATAACTATACCCTGGCTAGTGAGTCGAACACTACAGGATGCTGCGACTTAACTGTGTTAACGCTGCGCATTCATAAACTGTTTTCCACATTAGGTATAAGGTATGCGACTTGATTATTGATCTACGCTCCCACGGCTTGACGATATAAAGATATCGTCAACGTTGAGGCGGCTAGACAACAATATCAACGCTCTAACTAAGCATAGCATTAGTCCGGCTAGTAAAATCACTACGAGCAGTAACAACTTGGCGAATCTTACTGTTCGGCTAGCGAAATACTACGGATGCAGCGACTTAACTATGTTAACGCTGCGCATTCATAAACTGTTTTCTACATTAAATTTAGGTATAAGGTATGCGACTTGATTATTGGTCTACGCTCCCACGGCTTGACGATATAAAGATATCGTCAACGTTGAGGCGGCTAGACAACAATATCAACGCTCTAACTAAGCATAGCATTAGTCCGGCTAGTAAAATCACTACGAGCAGTAACAACTTGGCGAATATCACTGTTCGGCTAGCGAAATACTACGGATGACAGCGTCTTGATAAGTGTCAACGTTAAGTCTGGCTAGCTAAACCGCTACAGACAACGGCTTGACAGTCATCAACGCAAGTTAGGCTAGTGAAACGTCACTACAAACTTTACTTACTGCGTTACATACTGGCAGCTTAATTCTAAACTTTCAGACCGATTCATATGTACCGAAATGTATTCAAATCCTACACGCATTTCAAGTCAGCTTTGTATGAGCGCGTCTGCCAGGCCGGAGTCCACACACAGCATGCGCGGCCGCCAGGCTGATGCTCGTCTATCAGAAACTTGCATGTCGGAACTCTGCGGATTTAAGCAAATAACAAACACAAAATTTCTGTGCGGTATACACACGTGCCGGTTACTGTCACGCTTGAATAGATTGGTGTTCACGTCAGTGTATGCCTGAGACATCTAACTGAACCGTCCATCTTCCCGACCCGGCCGTACCTGACCCCGACTTGTCAGCCTCCCGAATAATCTACTCGGCGGCTAGGAATATGGACTTATCTAACAAATGAAGAACAATGAGAATCTAAGCGACTCTATTGAGTCCTCGCTCAATCGTATTTGAAACAGTAAAAATTTCAAGTCCAAATAAAATCACCCTTTTTTGGTTAAAGTGCCCGTACCTTATAGCACAGGTGCGTTTTCAATTTAAGAACACAAAAAAAATAAAAATACACCTGCATACATCTATATGAGGGTGTGTTTCAAATTGAGCTTTGAGCACAGAGAGCGTGCTTAAAGTAATTCCAAAAAGCACTGACAGCTGCACACAAAATGTATATGACGTCATCCATGACGTCATCATCCTGTGCTTAGAACGCTCACGAGTACGACGTAGAGCAGTGTGAGCGCTGTCAAACACATAGATAAATAACTATGCACTGAGAGTCAAATATCCGACTCATTATGAGAATCTGTCGGAAAATTGGTAGTCCGTCCACAAAAATTAAAAACGTAATTTTATATATCAGAAAAAAAAATGACCCATTTAGTTGCCCATGAAGTACGGAAGAGAATGATTTAATATGAATTTAATGGGAACTGACATTTAAAGAATTCGCGCGCATTCACCCACAAAAAGCCGTTCCGATTTGCTTACGAGCGTCAGCACTGTCAGTACTAAATTCATCTCGGAACTGCCAAATCCTTACGTACGAACGTATGCACTGTGAGCCCAAATGGAAACGCAGCCAAAGACACAACAGTTGTAACAATACAAACAGGCTTTATTTACTGACTACATCATATTTGTGTATTGTGTACACGCGTAAGAATTTTTATTTCATTCAAGGCATTTAATAGCCGAATAAGTATTTGACATTTCGAACGACTTCACAACTCTTTGTCATTGTGACAATAATATTTTTATTTCAAAATTGTGACACAAAATGAAAACACTTTGAACGCGACCCTACAATCACACTATTGCGGGAACCAAACAAATTTAATTCACGTGCTAAACTGCAGGTAGTTTGAGAATCAGTTTTCTAATAAACAAAAATCAATTCCACTAAGTAATTATGTTCTTATCTGGTATTAAGGTAAGACACGGCTAGGTTACTCTCAAATGAACGCACCGTATTTGCATTGCCTTGCAATACATGAAGCCACAAGAATTTTTAGTGCGGTGAACGTGGTGGCTCTAAATACAAAATACTCGACCCATCTTCAACAGCATTTTATTATCTAATCGTATTTAGGATCGTATCTAATTTATGAATTCGGGATTCATACAAACTCTTGAACTTAAAGTTCAACTCTTATACAAACACATGGTGATAGTTTTCACAAGTCTATTTCACATGCTACGTCCCTATGTTATGAAATAAAACTGTACTTCTAGTTCGCCAATAGACTCACACAAATTCAAACAAAACATTTGGAACAACATAAAAACTAAAAGCCGATGTTTGAACCTCTTTCGTGGTAGGTATGTAGTCGTCAACAAGTTACAAACATATTTTAGCACATATTATCACTTGTCAGATATCGCATCGCAATTTTGTCCAGTTTCTGTCACTTACACAAAGCCATAGTAAAAGTGATTGATCAGGCGTCATGGTCTGTACCAATCTGCTGAAATCATTGAAATACCCAACTAGCCATCAATAAAATAACCGTGCGGTATGCTTCTTACATAGTGACAGCCTGACAGGTTAAGGTAGATTTGATATTAAACATGACGTAGGTAGTAGCAGTTTATCAGTAGCTCGGTCGCCAAAGATCTATATCACACTACAAGTAGGTACGTTGGTATAGTTGATGGACGCGCCTGCCGGTATCTACAACCTTTTTACTCTTTGTTAGAGAGATCATAACCTGCAATTTTCTCAAGTCGGCTTAGGATTCAATTCTAAAGGTAATTGCTGGCACGTGTCTGTTAGACTGCGATATCGATACGAGGTGTATGAAACATAAGCTTATGGCGCAGACAATAACATTTACACACAAATCTCAGTATTCCATGGTTGGTGCGCGGTATATTTTGTTTATCTTAATCTGAGGGTACACGAAGGTACGAACACGATACAAATACGGGTCAAATATATTTTTACCTAATGATCTTACTTTGAATTATGTACGGTGGTAAGGTATGCGAATGAATCAAAGGTTCACTACGCTAAAACACATTCGTTCTTTACTACTTTTATAGGTATGGGTGGTATGAACTATAAGTGTGTAAGTAATGACCTTCAAGTGTACATAATATGAGTACCATCAGTTCGCATTATTTCAAAAATAACATAATCAGTATCAACGTTGTCTAGACACAAAAAGCTACGAAGTTTACGTAATTGATAAATGTTCGCGAACTCTTGCACTGGGACAATATCTATGACCCAGTCAAGGACACGTTCTATCGTCAGATTAATATAAATTGGGTTGGTCTCACCGGGTTAGCAAGTCGTTTAGCACATGGATGCTGCAACCTGGAGTGGTCACCGTGCTCGAAGCAGTCCGCGTAGACGAGACATTCCGGCGTCGTCGCCGTGGATGCAACGGCACCTCCGCACGGTCCACCGAGGGACCCCGAGGCGCCCGCACGTCACCAACAATTACGTCATGTGCAGGAGTACACCACCGACGCTAGCTTCCCCACGAACTCGTACACGACGGGCACAATGTAAAAAGGCATAACACAAATCTATACAACACATACGAAGAAAATGTATGTTGAGGGTAGATGAATAGGTTATCTGATTAGTGCCTTTCGCTTGTTTCGTTTTAATTTTCTTCAAAACAGTCAGAACAGGTTAACAGAGACATAAGAAATAACCAAAACTACTTGTTTACACGGAGTCACCGATTACAAGCATTTTTGTAACATGTGGGCATGTGTGTCCTTTATCTCACTTCTGATGTTAGGATCAGAAGTAGAAATATTTAAAAAAAATATACAACACGCGTTCTCCCCAACCTCAAAACATCTTTGGTTTATTAATTGACCATTAAATCACAATTGAAATAGAAAGGCACATGAAGTTGATCACATAATAACAAATAATGCGTCTGACACAGATGAACCATATAAAACAATTAGAAATACGTATGTCACTCACTGTTCGCACCGAACAACAAACCAGCAGAGCCCCCGCACGCAGCCGAGGCCGAAGGAAAATATGCGTCACTGGTCCGGCCCGCACTGGCTTTTATAGAGACCATAGATAAGTAACTATATACTGAGAAGAGACTGTGTCACTCCACTACTTCTAGTTGATGTTGGCAGCTATCAATATAATATCTACTAGCTAACGTTGTTCTGCTATACAAATTATCGATATGTCAAAGTGACGCGTATTAATGAATTTAAATTACTTCACGTCAATGGGCGAGGTTTAAATTATTTTAATATTATTCTGTTCATACAAAAATACTAAAACTGTGATAAAAATGGGGTGTTAGGAAAGCTGAAAAATGCTTTAAGACCTATTCTCAGTCCTATCAAATATACACAAACAGTTTTAATAAAAATCAGGCAAACTGTCGGAGGAGTTCGATAACAAACACTGTGACACGACGTTTTTATATTTTTATATATTTTATTTTATGATCAACCAACAGTTATAACATTTATACATACAATGTTTACCTTACACTATAATACAATGGCTTAATGCATAACCAATTATAGGCTAACACCTCATGCATTGTAAAACACAATACTAGCTTAAAAATATAAGTAGTGAGCAGGTGTAAAAGGTAAGTAACTAATTAATTAATTAATTAAGAATCTGTGGAGTGCTTCTATATCTTTTTCTTATATATATATTGGATTAATAATACTTACCGTTTATAAATTCTCTTCAATTTTTCGCCAAAACGAATATTTCTTTATCTCATAAATTTGAACAACGTATGTTACCACTGACCTCTAGACAGACGCACGTACATTCGCACACATAAATAAGTTCGCGAAGATTTAACACCCTGTTACACAGATACGTATCAGCAGAATGGATTGCCGGCGCGAGTGTACTAACGTTCGACGTAACTATGTGTGTACGACTATTGGCAGAATGCCGTTATTTACGCTGAGTGTACTTTTGTTTGTGGTGATTATGTATCACCTGTTTAATGGGTATATGTGTGGCTATAGACGGATTGGGTTTTGGCTAGTAATTAATGCAATATGGATAGCTCAGCGTTATAAGCATCGACCGAAAACTTAGCGGTTCTAGGTTCACTTCCTACTATGAGAACAGTCGTAAGTGACTTAAAAAGGCAAAATAATGGTTACACCAACATAATTTAGTACTATTAAATTCCAACTGGCATTTTATTTAAATCTTATCGGACTGGCAAGCGCAGAATGGGATGAACACCGACAAGGTGGTACGATACGACCTGACTAAGATCCCAGGTAAGGGCTAGATGCGTGCCCGTTCCAACCGGTTCTTCTGGATATCAATGGTGGAGGCATATTTCCAGCAGTGGACGTTCTGATATGATGATAATGATGATGTCCAATTAATTATCAAAGGAAATCCAATTATGTTCAATCAGAATTAACGTTCATGAACTGTTCTCAAAGTGCTATTTTTAAAAGTTTATTACATTATGCAGGACTTTCAACAAAATAAACTTAGAAAGAAATAAGAAGAATAAACTCTAAAGACTCAAAACTGTATGTTTAGCAAATGGTCAAGCCTTAAGTATTCTGGCAAATGACTCTTGTCTAGATAGGTACCCGTACGCTAATTTCATTAATAAAACACATTTTTATTGTTATGCGTAATATTTGCATCGTTATATTGTAAAAAAATCTTTGAAGGGTTTTGTTTTCTAATTCAATTATAAATTTTCTTTCTTTTTAAGAATAGGCAAGCCTTTTGACCTCCATTTCACCTGATGTTAGGTGATGATGAGATCTAGGATAGAGCACGCTTTCCTAAAGAAGATACATTCATTCTGAAATATATAAATTAAAGGATTTTTGATATCCCAATAATATTATAAATGCGAAAGTTTGGACGGGTGTATGAATGGATGTTAGTAAAACAATCACGCTCAAACGGCTGGACGGATTTGCATGAAATTTGCTATGTAGATACTTTAAGCCCCAGAATAACACATAGGCTACTTTTAATCATCAACACTCAATGACATCGTCAATCATCACCGCGCGGGTAAAACCGCGGGGCGCAGCTTGTAAAACAATAAGTCACTTACGCGTTCAAGGGAAGGAACTAATTGGTTTGGACAATTTATTTTTAAGTCACCAGCCAAAGGGTTATCAGCGTTGTAAGAAGCTGCTGATACTGAGTTGAATACGTCAGTATTCAGCTCAGTATCAGCAGCTTCTTACAACGCATCATAACTTGATACCCAGTTGATAAACTGAGTAACCGATTGGACTTACGGTCGTTTGTTTTTCCATAATGGCAGTAGCCTGAAAGAAACCTATTGATTCACAAAAGACAAACATAAAAAATACGGTTATAGTATTGAGATCTTCTTTTATATAATATGTTTAAAAAGCCGCATAAATACCGTTTCAATTTTCATCCTACTCTATTTAATTATTTTTTCTGAATCATGTATGGTCATCTGTGACCGTTCTATGATTAAAGTAATAAAATGAAGCTTGTGGAACGTCAAACTCACTACAATAATTTTCTCACAAGTTAAATTAACGTCTCACTCTATTTATGTTCTTCACTCGAGAATAAAAACCTCCACTATACGTACCTACGCTAAGTGCATCACAGCTAAGCTTGTAGGAAATTAGATTAAGGTGTGTCTGTACTAGGCTCCCGCGTCTGGTTGGCGAGGGTATGCCAAGCAGGTAAGGGTGACGTGGTACAAAAAATGTGAGAATATAGTAACTATCACTTGTGCGTTCGTGATGCCAGTCAATGAGTTCCTACTGAAAATCAGCGCGAAGGTTGTCAAATACTCACATAACGCTGAGTAGGGACTCATTTCTGGCATTACGCGACACTACAAATAAAACTATTTAGTATTTAGCTTAGATAGGTTATTTTTTGGTCAAATCTTTCTATTATCTATATCTATCATATCTTAAATGTTGTTTCGTCTTCCCTTAATGTTTTATACTTATAAGTTTAATGTATGTATGACCTAAATGTGTTTTTCTTTTTGTTTTTTATGTAGTGTTGTTGTAAGGAATAAATAATTTTCTTTCTTTCTTTCTTTCTAACTAGTAGCACCCCGCGGTTTTACCCGCGTGGCATATTGTTTTTTCCTTTACCTCAACTTCCTCAACTATCCCACGGAAATTATACTTTTTCCGGAATAAAAGAAGCCTATGTGATAATCCAGGGTATAAGTTACCTCCATACCAAAACCAAATACACACAAAAGTTCGCATTTATAGTGTTAGTAGGATAGGATTAAGTAATAAATAATAATTATTACACCTGAACACGATAAGAATGATAATTTAAAGTAGAACTAATAGGGTCCTATGGAATCAGCTATAATTATAAAAAAACGGCTAAGTGCGAGTCAGACTCGCGCACTGAGGGATCCGTACAAAAGAAAAGGGTAGTAATTTTAAAATTATGAAAAATACTTTTATTATTTGATTTAACTAGAGGTATGTTTTTTTGCACTTTTTCTTTTATCTGTGCTATAAGACGTTGCTTCGTACCAAATTTCAAGCTTCTGAGTTCACGGGATGTACCCGTGTTCGACACTCGCAAGGGAATCAAAACCGGCAGGTTTTGATTCCCTTGCGAGTGTTGAAAATTTGCGGCATAAACGGCTGTATCTTTTGATTGCGTTGGCTTAGAAATTCGAGTTTTTCACAGCTCTAAAGGACAGCAGATTATTGGATATTAATTTGAGCTTGAAAAAAGGGTCTCGCGTTCCTGAAAAAAGGGGTCTTTACAGACAGACAGATGGACCACAAAGTGTTCCTATAAGGGTTCCAGTTTTTTCTGTTGATGTACGGAACCATAAAAATATGAATGGGAATTAATAATCATGATAATTATGTATAAATATTATGCAATGGTTATTTGAACAATGTACGTATTAGCAGGGTGAGTTTTCTGAAGGACCTGGGAGTAAATTTTTGATCACACCTTGTGTTTTCATGACCACATAGCCAGTCTGGCCAAAGATACTAATTTAGTTAGTGCATTTGGGCCTCTGTGAAATTTTAAATAAGTATATTTTATGGGAAGGAAATATAATACAAGCTTTCAAACAATCAAACCTTTCCTCTTATATTATTTTTGTGTGGATGTAGATAATACGAGGTAGAAAGAGACAAAGATATGATCGCCAGTTCAACGCAGAAAACGTGATCGTCGTAGACCATAGAAAAGATCTGAATGAAAATGTGAGTGCAGAATCTAATTCATTTTGAAGGATTACAGAGCAGATAAAATGGGAATGCCTGAAGAGCACTTAAGGATTTACCGGTAAATGGATAGTGAGTAAGGAAGATTCAATCGCAATAATTTGAGAGCTAATCCAATTACAAAGGTTAATTCTCAAACGATACCGTGTTTAAGAGGTCAGCGCCATCTCTTGATCATTGTAAGAAGTTGAATGTTTGTTAGTAATTATTGGACTAAGATTGACTGACTATGATCGCAAGTAAAGCTGGTTGCGGGCCACTTCAATCCGGTCCTTGTGAAATGGGGGACGCTTATGTCCAACAGTGGACTTCCTATGGCTGAGATGATGACGATGATGAAATAAATAAATTACGACCAGACCGTGTCTAAGTATTCGTACTTAGTGGTAGAAATAAAGCTTTGGTCTCGATTGAGCTCACTACAATGTCTTCTTCGAAAAAGACCTGCACATAGCAGACGTTTTGTGCACCGCACAAAGATAAGTCAGTTTTTTATAGATAGAAAAGAAAATCGCCGCTTTGATTTAATGTACTTATGAAGAATTACAAATGTGTATATGCAACATAGTTTAGTTTAAATAAATGATAAGTTGTTAGATACACATAAAATATTAACGTTAATCTAAGTTCTTCCATTTATAATAGCAAGCCATGTTTTGAGACACCCCGGCAAAGTGAGGTGGGGATATTTAATGCCACCAATGATATTATATGTTTATATGAGGTAGATGTCGCACAAGCGCGCGGAAACTAAGTCGGCAAAATTAAGTCAATTGTAGTAATTTTCATTGCGACGCGTATTTCAAGCGCAAGTCTCAACATATAGCTATCCTTTTCTATATTATTTGTACCGTATTATCTGTCGCAGTAAGCATGTTTATGTCGTAAAGGAACAAAATCTGAGCACCGCGCAGTATGAATATACGTCATCTTTAGTAAAACATCATTGAATGCCACAGTCTGTCCATCCCTACTGTTGGAAGTTGAGTTGAGATGAAGACATAGAATAGAAAATATATGTAATCAATTGATATGTTAAAGGAAATACCGTTAAATAGAGTACCTTTGAAATTTTGAATAATTTTCAATGAAACTGGTTTGAAGATTTTTTTTACATTACATTGCTGATGTAATTGAAATTAGGTGGAACGGGTAGTTAATTTCAATTGAGTTTGACCTAGTAAGTTTTCAAAAATTTCAGCATTGTCTGTTTGCGGTTATCAATAAAAAAAGGTACGGTTACAGCTATAAAACGTTCACTACTGGACATAATAATATACCTCCCCCATTGGATCAATCTTACCCAAATCTGGTAATCTGGCTTGACTGGCTGGTTGGCGCAGTTGATAGCACTCTGCCTTCTGAGCCGCTGGTCCCGGGTTCGATTCCCTGACAGGTCAAACATTTGTGTGCATGAACATGTTTGTTTGACCTGTGTCTGCGTGTGTATATGTATATAAGTATATATGTCAGTCATCAGGTTACCATAGCACAGGCTCTGCCTAGTTTGGGACCTGAAGACCTTGTGTGAATGTTAATAAATAAAAAAAAAACAGTAAGAAAACTATTTGATTTCGTCGTCCCAGATAGATACTTCAATTCTATGTTACCCAAAAGTTGTAACTTAGAATGACCACTAAAATGATAATTATTCAAATATTTCTGCATTACATAAGTCAATATTATATTATTATATTATATAAAGTTCGATTACCACTGACTGACTCACTGACTCACTCATTGACATCATTGTTCTCCCAGAAGGAGCGATGGGGGGTGTTTGTGGTGTAGGGAAAAAGTATAGAGGAGGTTCGTATGACCACCAGAAAAATCCGAAAAGTGTCATTTTTGGTTTCCTTGATGGAACTGGTGTACGGATCTGGGAAACCATAATCGATGGGGGGTAGGTGTTAAAACTAAAAATGACTAAAACCTTGGGACCTTTTTGGAAAAATGAAAAAAAATTACCCTCCCGAACAAAAAAGAGGTTCTCCCATACAAATTTAAAACGACCGCAACTCCGGAACTGTTATAGGTAGGTATGGGGGTTTTAAACAAATATTATAGAGGGTTTGTAGGGAAATTTGAGGTTTCTGTCAAAAATTGAAAATTGGTCCTTCGACCCGGATACCAAAATTCAAGTTGCTCCGATCTGGCTGAAATTTAGTATTTAGGGAGATTGGGGGTCCCTGATTCCAAATATGAAAAAATTTTTTGGATGACGTCATTTGTTTTTTTTTTACTGGATGGGGATTTTTGATGGCGAAACCACTTTTTATTTGCGAGG
Source organism: Apeira syringaria (assembly GCA_934044485.1). Lineage (NCBI taxonomy): Eukaryota > Metazoa > Arthropoda > Insecta > Lepidoptera > Geometridae > Apeira > Apeira syringaria. The sequence continues at coordinate 5,289,100 of OW203658.1, read as the reverse complement.
CCGCAGGCCGAGCTTCAAACCTGCGAGGCCGAAGGCCGAGCTTCCAGGGCGAGGCCGAAGGCCGAGCTTTCGGCCCGCGAGGCCGAAGGCCGAGCGTGGCCTCCGCGAGGCCGTAGGCCGAGCCGTGTTAGTCACTTACGAGGCCGAAGGCCGAGTTCCGAATGGGGTGTTACGCATTTACATTTCTTAGGAGAGTCACTAACGAGGCCGAAGGCCGAGTCCCGAATGGGGAGTTTTTTTCCCACATCTCGAGCTGGTCTTTGATGCAACCGCTCACGGGAACTAAAAGTATCTGTCAGTTGTTCGACTTGCATGAGAATTTTTAAATCTTTTTATGTACTGGATGGGGATTTTCGCTGGCGATACAACGCCACGGTTGCGAGGCCGCAGGCCGAGCTTCAAACCTGCGAGGCCGAAGGCCGAGCTTTCGGCCCGCGAGGCCGAAGGCCGAGCGTGGCCTCCGCGAGGCCGTAGGCCGAGCCATGTTAGTCACTTACGAATGGGGTGTTACGCGTTTACATTCCTTAGGAGAGTCACTAACGAGGCCGAAGGCCGAGTCCCGAATGGGGAGCTTTTTCCACATCTCGAGCTGGTCTCCGAGGCAACGGCCCACGTTAACCACTGCACTTAGAGGTATGGTCCCCTAACAAAACTCGATTACAATCTTGGGGCAATTTTACATCGACTAAAGTTTTATCGAAAAAATCAACTTGCACATGGTAACCCTGTTCACATTTTGTACTGAACTAGAAGAAACTGTCCCTTTCTCGAATTGTATGAGAATTTTTAAATATTTTTTTCAACTGCAACTAAAATTTTAAAAAATATACAAATGCACATCGATAACGCGGGCTGCTCGCAGCCCGCGCACCACCCGAAATACTAGTTATATATATAAAGCTCGATTACCACTGATTCACTCACTCACTCACTCACTCACTGATTGACAGAATTGTTCTCCTAGAAGGAGCGATGGGGGGTGTTTGTGATGTAGGGAAAAAGTGGAGAGAAGGTTTCTGTGACCTCCAGAAAAATCCGAAAAGTGCCATTTTTGGTTTCCTTCGTGAAACTGGTGTAGGGATCTCGGAAACTATAATAGATAGGGGGTAGGTGCCAAAACTAAAAATGACTAAAACCCTGGGATCCTTTTTAAAAGTTGAAAAAAAATTACCCTCCCGAACAAAAAAGAGGTTCTCCCATACAAATTTAAAACGACCGCAGCTCCGGAACCATTATAGGTGGGTATGGGGGGTTTGAACAAATATTATAGAGGGTTTGTAGGAGAATTTGGGTTTTTAGTCAAAAATTGCAAATTGGTCCTTCGACCCGGATACCAAAATCCAAGTTTGTCTGATCTGGCTGAAATTTGGTATTTAGGGAGATTGGGGGTCCCTGATTTTAAATATAAAAAAATTTTTTGGATGACGTCATTTTTTTTTTTTTTACTGTATGGGGATTTTCGCTGGCGATACAACGCCACGGCTGCGAGGCCGCAGGCCGAGCTTCAAACCTGCGAGGCCGAAGGCCGAGCTTCCAGGGCGAGGCCGAAGGCCGAGCTTTCGGCCCGCGAGGCCGAAGGCCGAGCGTGGCCTCCACGAGGCCGTAGGCCGAGCCATGTTAGTCACTTACGAGGCCGAAGGCCGAGTTCCGAATGGGGTGTTACGCATTTACATTCCTTAGGAGAGTCACTAACGAGGCCGAAGGCCGAGTCCCGAATGGGGAGTTTTTTTTTACTTCTCGAGCTGGTCTCCGAGGCAACTGCCCACGTTAACCACTGCACTTAGAGGTATGGTCATTAACAAAACTCGATTACAATCTTGGGGCGATTTTACAGCGACTAAAATTTTATCAAAAAAATCAACTTGCACATGGTAACACTGCCCACACTTTGTACTGAACTAGAAGAAACTGTCACTTACTCGACTTGTATGACAGTTTTATATAATTTATAAACTGCAACTAAAACTTCAATTAAAAATACAAATGCACATCGATAACGCGGGCTGCTCGCAGCCCGCGCACCACCCAACACCTAGTTATATTATATAAAGTTCGATTACCACTGACTCACTCACTGACAGAATTGTTCTCCCAGAAGGAGTATTTTTGGGTTGAGATTATGGTGTGGACTGTATAGAGAGTGCCCACGTGACCTCCAGAAAAATCCGAAAAGTGTCATTTTTGGTTTCCTTGATGGAACTGGTGTACGGATCTCGGAAACCATAATCGATGGGGGGTAGGTGTCAGAACTAAAAATGACTAAAACCCTGGGACCTTTTTGGAGAAGTGAAAAAAAATTACCCTCCCGAACAAAAAAGAGGTTCTCCCATACAAAATTAAAACGATCGCAACTCCGGAACCGTTGTAGGTGGGTATGGGGGGTTCGAACAAATATTATAGAGGGTTTGTAGGAGAATTTGGGGTTTTAGTCGAAAATTGAAAATTGGTCCTTCGACCCGGATACCAAAATCTAAGTTGCTCCGATCTGGCTGAAATTTGGTATTTAGGGAGATTGGGGGTCCCTGATTCCAAATATGAAAAAAATTTTTGGATGACGTCATTTGTTTTTTTTTTACTGGATGGGGATTTTTGATGGCGAAACCACTTCTTATTTGCGAGGCCGCAGGCCGAGCTTCAAACCTGCGAGGCCGAAGGCCGAGCTTCGAGGGCGAGGCCGTAGGCCGAGCTTACGGCCCGCGAGGCCGAAGGCCGAGCGTGGCCTCCGCGAGGCCGTAGGCCGAGCCGTGTTAGTCACTTACGAGGCCGAAGGCCGAGTTCCGAATGGGGTGTTACGCATTTACATTCCTTAGGAGAGTCACTAACGAGGCCGAAGGCCGAGTTCAGCATGGGGAGTTTTAACCACATCTCGAGCTGGTCTTTGATGCAACCGGTCACGGGAACTAAAAGTATCTGTCAGTTGTTCGACTTGCATGGAAATTTTTAAATCTTTTTATTTACTGGATGGGGATTGTCGCTGACGATACAACGCCACAGTTGCGAGGCCGCAGGCCGAGCTTCAAACCTGTGAGGCCGAAGGCCGAGCTTTCGGCCCGCGAGGCCGAAGGCCGAGCGTGGCCTCCGCGAGGCCGTAGGCCGAGCCGTGTTAGTCACTTACGAATGGGGTGTTACGCGTTTACATTCCTTAGGAGAGTCACTAACGAGGCCGAAGGCCGAGTCCCGAATGGGGAGTGCTTTTTCCACATCTCGAGCTGGTCTCCGAGGCAACGGCCCACGTTAACCACTGCACTTAGAGGTATGGTCCCTTAACATAACTCGATTACAATCTTGGGGCGATTTTACATCGACTAAAATTTTATCAAAAAAATCAACTTGCACATGGTAACCCTGCTCACACTCTGTACTGAACTAGAAGAAACTGTCACTTACTCGACTTGTATGACAATTTTATATAATTTATAAACTGCAACTAAAACTTTAATTAAAAATACAAATGCACATCGATAACGCGGGCTGCTCGCAGCCCGCGCACCACCCAACACCTAGTTATTATTATAATATATAAAGCTGCTCTACCACTGATTGACTGACTGACTGACATCATTGTTCTCCCAGAAAGAGTGTTTTTAGGTTAGAATTATATAGTTGACTGGATAGAGAGTGCCCACGTGACCTAGGGAAAAATCCGAAAAGTGTCATTTTTGGTTTCCTTGATGGAACTGGTGTAGGGATCTCGAAAACCATAATCGATGGGGGGTAGGTGTCAAAACTAAAAATGACTTAAACCCTGGGATCCTTTTGAAAAGTTGAAAAAAAATTACCCTCCCGAACAAAAAAGAGGTTCTCCCATACAAATTTAAAACGATCGCAGCTCCGGAACCGTTTTAAGTAGGTATGGGGAGTTTGAACAAATGTTATAGAGGGTTTGTAGGGAAATTTGGAGATTTTTACCAAAACTTGAAATTGGTCCTTCGAACCGGATACCAAAATCCAAATTGCTCCGATCTGGCTGAAATTAGGTATTTAAGGAGATTTGGGGTTTCTGATTCGAAATATGAAAAAAGTTTTTGGATGACGTCATTTGTTTTTTTTTTACAGGATGCGGATTTTTGGTGGCGAAACCACATTCTCTTTGCGAGGCCGCAGGCCGAGCTGCAATCGAGCGAGGCCGCAGGCCGAGCTGTTGAGGCGAGGCCGAAGGCCGAGCTCCACCCTAGCGAGGCCAGAGGCCGAGCTGTAGGCCTGCGAGGCCGAAGGCCGAGCTGGCCGTCATTGGGAACAGCTTAAAAACATTCCCTTTGTAACTTGCGAGGCCGCAGGCCGAGCCTTAAACACCGCGAGGCCGAAGGCCGAGCTTCAAACCTGCGAGGCCGGAGGCCGAGCTTTCGGCCCGCGAGGCCGAAGGCCGAGCGTGGCCTCCGCGAGGCCGTAGGCCGAGCCGTGTTAGTAACTTACGAGGCCGAAGGCCGAGTTATGAATGGGGTGTACCTCATTAACGCATCTTATGGAAGTCGCTAACGAGGCCGAAGGCCGAGTCCCGGATGGGGAGTTTTTTCCACATCTCGAGCTGGTCTCCAATGCAACTGCCCACGTTATTTACTACAATTAGAGGTAGGGTCCCTTAACAAAAGTCGTTTAAATTCTTTGTGCGATTTTACCCCGACTAAAATTTTAATGAAAAATATAAACTTGCATATGGTAACTCTGTTCTCTTTTTATACTGAACTTGAAGAAGCTGTCTTTACCACCGCGAGGCCGAAGGCCGAGCTTCAAACCTGCGAGGCCGAAGGCCGAGCTTCAAATCTGCGAGGCCGAAGGCCGAGCTCTAATGAGGTGTAACGCTTCAACGTACCATATGGGAGTCACTAACGAGGCCGAAGGCCGAGTTCCGAATAACGAGTATTTTTACATATCGAGCTGGTCTCCGAGGCAACTGCCCATGTTAACCACTGCACTTAGAGGTGGGGTCCTTTAACAAAAGTCGTTTACAATCTTGGTCAGGTTTTACCGCGACTTAAATTTAATTAAAAAAATCAACTTGCACATGGTAACCCTGCTCACACTTTCTACTGAAATATATGAAACTGTGAGTTATTCGACTTGCATGAGAATTTTATATCATTTTAGCAACTGCAACGACATTTTTGTTAATAATACTAATGCACATCGATAACGCGGGCTGCTCGCAGCCCGCGCGCCACCCAAATACTAGTTATATTATATAAAGTTCGATTACCACTCACTGACTGACTGACTCACTCATTGACATCATTGTTCTCCCAGAAGGAGCGATGGGAGGTGTTTGTGTTGTAGGGGAAAAGTGTAGAGGAGGTTCCCATGACCACCAGAAAAATCCGAAAAGTGTCATTTTTGGTTTCCTTGATGGAACTGGTGTACGGATCTCGGAAACCATAATCGATGGGGGGTAGGTGTCAAAACTAAAAATGACTAAAACCCTGGGACCCTTTTGGAAAGTTGAAAAAAAATTACCCTCCCGAACAAAAAAGAGGTTCTCCCATACAAATTTAAAACGATCGCAGCTCCCGAACCGTTATAGGTGGGTATGGGGGGTTTGAACAAATGTTATAGAGGGTTTGTAGGAGAATTTGGGGTTTTAGTCGAAAATTGAAAATTGGTCCTTCGACCCGGATACCAAAATCCAAGTTGCTCCGATCTGGCTGAAATTTGGTATTTAGGGAGATTGGGGGTCCCTGATTCCGAATATAAAAAAAATTTTTGGATGACGTCATTTAATTTTTTTTTACTGGATGGGGATTTTTGATGGCGAAACCACTTCTTATTTGCGAGGCCGCAGGCCGAGCTTCAAACCTGCGAGGCCGAAGGCCGAGCTTCGAGGGCGAGGCCGAAGGCCGAGCTTTCGGCCCGCGAGGCCGAAGGCCGAGCGTGGCCTCCGCGAGGCCGCAGGCCGAGCCGTGTTAGTCACTTACGAGGCCGGAGGCCGAGTTCCGAATGGGGTGTTACGCATTTACATTCCTTAGGAGAGTCACTAACGAGGCCGAAGGCCGAGTCCCGAATGGGGGGTTTTTCCCACATCTTGAGCTGGTCTTTGATGCAACCGCTCACGGGAACTAAAAGTATCTGTCAGTTGTTCGACTTGCATGAGAATTTTTTAATCTTTTTATTTACTGGATGGGGATTTTCGCTGGCGATACAACGCCAAGGTTGCGAGGCCGGAGGCCGAGCTTCAAACCTGCGAGGCCGAAGGCCGAGCTTTCGGCCCGCGAGGCCGAAGGCCGAGCGTGGCCTCCGCGAGGCCGTAGGCCGAGCCATGTTAGTCACTTACGAATGGGGTGTTACGCGTTTACATTCCTTAGGAGAGTCACTAACGAGGCCGAAGGCCGAGTCCCGAATGGGGAGTTTATTCCACATCTCGAGCTGGTCTCCGAGGCAACTGCCCACGTTAACCACTGCACTTAGAGGTATGGTCCCTTAACAAAACTCGTTTAAAATCTTGGTGCGATTTTGAAGCGACTAAAATTTTATCAAAAAATCAACTTGCACATGGTAACCCTGCCGACACTTTGTACTGAACTAGAAGAAACTGTCACTTACTCGACTTGTATGAGAATTTTATATATTTTTATAAACTGCAATTACAATCTTGAAATAAATACAAATGCACATCGATAACGCGGGCTGCTCGCAGCCCGCGCACAACCCAACACCTAGTTATAATATATAAAGTTCGATTACCACTCACTGACTGACTGACTGACTGACTGACTGACTGATTGACATCATTGTTCTCCTAGAAGGAGCGATGGGAGGTGTTTGTGATGTAGGGGAAAAGTGTAGAGGATGTTCCTATGACCACCAGAAAAATCCGAAAAGTGTCATTTTTGGTTTCCTTGATGGAACTGGTGTACGGATCTCGGAAACCATAATCGATGGGGGGTAGGTGTCAAAACTAAAAATGACTAAAACCCTGGGACCTTTTTGGAGAGTTGAAAAAAAATTACCCTCCCGAACAAAAAAGAGGTTCTCCCATACAAATTTAAAACGACCGCAACTCCGAAACCGTTATAGGTGGGTATGGGGGGTTTAAACAAATGTTATAGAGGGTTTGTAGGAGAATTTGGGGTTTTAGTCGAAAATTAAAAATTGGTCCTTCGACCCGGATACCAAAATCCAAGTTGTTCCGATCTGGCTGAAATTTAGTATTTAGGGAGATTGGGGGTCCCTGATTCAAAATATGAAAAAAATTTTTGGATGACGTCATTTGTTTTTTTTTTACTGGATGGGGATTTTTGATGGCGAAACCACTTCTTATTTGCGAGGCCGCAGGCCGAGCTTCAAACCTGCGAGGCCGAAGGCCGAGCTTCCAGGGCGAGGCCGAAGGCCGAGCTTTCGGCCCGCGAGGCCGAAGGCCGAGCGTGGCCTCCGCGAGGCCGTAGGCCGAGCCGTGTTAGTCACTTACGAGGCCGAAGGCCGAGTTCCGAATGGGGTGTTACACATTTACATTCCTTAGGAGAGTCACTAACGAGGCCGAAGGCCGAGTTCAGCATGGGGAGTTTTTACCACATCTCGAGCTGGTCTTTGATGCAACCGCTCACGGGAACTAAAAGTATCTGTCAGTTGTTCGACTTGCATGGAAATTTTTAAATCTTTTTATTTACTGGATGGGGATTTTCGCTGGCGATACAACGCCACGGCTGCGAGGCCGCAGGCCGAGCTTTAAAACTGCGAGGCCGAAGGCCGAGCTTTCGGCCCGCGAGGCCGAAGGCCGAGCGTGGCCTCCGCGAGGCCGTAGGCCGAGCCGTGTTAGTCACTTACGAATGGGGTGTTACGCGTTTACATTCCTTAGGAGAGTCACTAACGAGGCCGAAGGCCGAGTCCCGAATGGGGAGTTTTTTTTCCACATCTCGAGCTGGTCTCCGAGGCAACTGCCCACGTTAACCACTGCACTTAGAGGTATGGTCCCTTAACAAAAGTCGTTTACAATCTTGGTGCGATTTTACAGCGACTAAAATTTTATCAAAAAAATCAACTTTCACATGGTAACCCTGCTCACACTTTGTACTGAACTAGAAGAAACTGTCACCTACTCGACTTGTATGAGAATTTTAAATATTTTTTAACTGCAACTACAAATCTTGATAAATATTACTAATGCACATCGATAACGCGGGCTGCTCGCAGCCCGCGCACCACCCGAAATACTAGTTATATATATAAAGCTCGATTACCACTGACTCACTCACTGACTGACTGACTGATTGACATAATTGTTCTCCTAGAAGGAGCTATGGGGGGTGTTTGTGATGTAGGGAAAAAGTGTAGAGGAAGTTCCCGTGACCTCCAGAAAAATCCGAAAAGTGTCATTTTTGGTTTCCATCATGGAACTGGTGTAGGGATCTCGGAAACTATAATCGATGGGGGGTTGGTGTCAAAACTAAAAATGACTAAAACCCTGGGATCCTTTTAAAAAGTTGAAAAAAAATTACCCTCCCGAACAAAAAAGAGGTTCTCCCATACAAATTTAAAACGACCGCAGCTCCCGAACCGTTATAGGTGGGTATGGGGGGTTTGAACAAATGTTATAGAGGGTTTGTAGGAGAATTTGGGGTTTTAGTCGAAAATTGAAAATTGGTCCTTCGACCCGGATACCAAAATCCAAGTTGCTCCGATCTGGCTGAAATTTGGTATTTAGGGAGATTGGGGGTCCCTGATTCCAAATATGAAAAAATTTTTTGGATGACGTCATTTGTTTTTTTTTTACTGGATGGGGATTTTTGATGGCGAAACCACTTCTTATTTGCGAGGCCGCAGGCCGAGCTTCGAACCTGCGAGGCCGAAGGCCGAGCTTCCAGGGCGAGGCCGAAGGCCGAGCTTTCGGCCCGCGAGGCCGAAGGCCGAGCGTGGCCTCCGCGAGGCCGTAGGCCGAGCCGTGTTAGTCACTTACGAGGCCGAAGGCCGAGTTCCGAATGGGGTGTTACGCATTTACATTTCTTAGGAGAGTCACTAACGAGGCCGAAGGCCGAGTCCCGAATGGGGAGTTTTTTTCCCACATCTCGAGCTGGTCTTTGATGCAACCGCTCACGGGAACTAAAAGTATCTGTCAGTTGTTCGACTTGCATGAGAATTTTTAAATCTTTTTATTTACTGGATGGGGATTTTCGCTGGCGATACAACGCCACGGTTGCGAGGCCGCAGGCCGAGCTTCAAACCTGCGAGGCCGAAGGCCGAGCTTTCGGCCCGCTAGGCCGAAAGCCGAGCGTGGCCTCCGCGAGGCCGTAGGCCGAGCCATATTAGTCACTTACGAATGGGGTGTTACGCGTTTACATTCCTTAGGAGAGTCACTAACAAGGCCGAAGGCTGAGTCCCGAATGGGGAGCTTTTTCCACATCTCGAGCTGGTCTCCGAGGCAACGGCCCACGTTAACCACTGCATTTAGAGGTATGGTCCCTTAACAAAACTCAATTACAATCTTGGGGCGATTTTACATCGACTAAAATTTTATCAAAAAAATCAACTTGCACATGGTAACCCTGCTCACGCTTTGTACTGAACTAGAAGAAACTGTCACTTACTCGACTTGTATGAGAATTTTACATATTTTTTCAACTGCAATTACCAGTTTGATAAATATTACTAATGCACATCGATAACGCGGGCTGCTCGCAGCCCGCGCACCACCCAACACCTAGTTATATTATATAAAGCTCGATTACCACTCACTGACTCACTCACTGACTCATTGACATCATTGTTCTCCCAGAAGGAGCGATGGGAGGTGTTTGTGGTGTAGGGGAAAAGTGTAGAGGAGGTTCCTGTGACCACCAGAAAAATCCGAAAAGTGTCATTTTTGGTTTCCTTGATGGAACTGGTGTACGGATCTCAGAAACCATAATCGATGGGGGGTAGGTGCCAAAACTAAAAATGACTAAAACCCTGGGAACCTTTTGGAAAGTTGAAAAAAAATTACCCTCCCGAACAAAAAAGAGGTTCTCCCATACAAATTTAAAACGACCGCAACTCCGGAACCGTTATAGGTGGGTACGGGGGGTTTGAACAAATGTTATAGAGGGTTTGTAGGAGAATTTGGGGTTTTAGTCGAAAATTGAAAATTGGTCCTTCGACCCGGATACCAAAATTCAAGTTGTTCCGATTTCTCTGAAATTTGGTATTTAGGGAGATTGGGGGTCCCTGATTCCAAATATGAAAAAATTTTTTGGATGACGTCATTTGTTTTTTTTTTACTGGAGGGGGATTTTTGATGGCAAAACCACTTCTTATTTGCGAGGCCGCAGGCCGAGCTTCAAACCTGCGAGGCCGAAGGCCGAGCTTCGAGGGCGAGGCCGAAGGCCGAGCTTTCGGCCCGCGAGGCCGAAGGCCGAGCGTGGCCTCCGCGAGGCCGTAGGCCGAGCCGTGTTAGTCACTTACGAGGCCGAAGGCCGAGTTCCGAATGGGGTGTTACGCATTTACATTCCTTAGGAGAGTCACTAACGAGGCCGAAGGCCGAGTTCAGCATGGGGAGTTTTTACCACATCTCGAGCTGGTCTTTGATGCAACCGCTCACGGGAACTAAAAGTATCTGTCAGTTGTTCGACTTGCATGAGATTTTTTAAATCTTTTTATTTACTGGATGGGGATTTTCGCTGGCGATACAACGCCACGGTTGCGAGGCCGCAGGCCGAGCTTCAAACCTGCGAGGCCGAAGGTCGAGCGTTCGGCCCGCGAGGCCGAAGGCCGAGCGTGGCCTCCGCGAGGCCGTAGGCCGAGCCGTGTTAGTCACTTACGAATGGGGTGTTACGCGTTTACATTCCTTAGGAGAGTCACTAACGAGGCCGAAGGCCGAGTCCCGAATGGGGAGCTTTTTCCACATCTTGAGCTGGTCTCCGAGGCAACGGCCCACGTTAACCACTGCACTTAGAGGTATGGTCCCTTAACAAAAGTCGTTTACAATCTTGGTGCGATTTTACAGCGACTAAAATTTTATCAAAAAAATCAACTTACACATGGTAACCCTGCTCACACTTAGTACTGAACTAGAAGAAACTGTCACTTACTCGACTTGTATGCAAATTTTATATAATTTTTCAACTGCAACTAAAACTTTCATTAAAAATACAAATGCACATCGATAACGCGGGCTGCTCGCAGCCCGCGCACCACCCAAATACTAGTTATATTATATAAAGCTCGATTACCACTGACTCACTGACTGACTGACTCACTCATTGACATCATTGTTCTCCCAGAAGGAGCGATGGGGGGTGTTTGTAATGTAGGGGAAAAGTGTAGAGGAGGTTCCCATGACCACCAGAAAAATCCGAAAAGTGTCATTTTTGGTTTCCTTGATGGAACTGGTGTACGGATCTCGGAAACCATAATCGATGGGGGGTAGGTGCCAAAACTAAAAATGACTAAAACCCTGGGATCCTTTTGGAAAGTTGAAAAAAAATTACCCTCCCGAACAAAAAAGAGGTTCTCCCATACAAATTTAAAACGACTGCAACTCCGGAACCGTTATAGGTGGGTATGGGGGGTTCAAACAAATGTTATAGAGGGTTTGTAGGGGAATTTGAGGTTTCTGTCAAAAATTAAAAATTGGTCCTTCGACCCGGATACCAAAATCCAAGTTGCTCTGATCTGGCTGAAATTTAGTATTTAGGGAGATTGGGGGTCCCTGATTCCGAATATGAAAAATTTTTTTGGATGACGTCATTTGTTTTTTTTTTACTGGATGGGGATTTTTGATGGCGAAACCACTTCTTATTTGCGAGGCCGCAGGCCGAGCTTCAAACCTGCGAGGCCGAAGGCCGAGCTTCGAGGGCGAGGCCGAAGGCCGAGCTTTCGGCCCGCGAGGCCGAAGGCCGAGCGTGGCCTCCGCGAGGCCGTAGGCCGAGCCGTGTTAGTCACTTACGAGGCCGAAGGCCGAGTTCCGAATGGGGTGTTACGCATTTACATTCCTTAGGAGAGTCACTAACGAGGCCGAAGGCCGAGTTCAGCATGGGGAGTTTTTACCACATCTCGAGCTGGTCTTTGATGCAACCGCTCACGGGAACTAAAAGTATCTGTCAGTTGTTCGACTTGCATGGAAATTTTTAAATCTTTTTATTTACTGGATGGGGATTTTCGCTGACGATACAACGCCACGGTTGCGAGGCCGCAGGCCGAGCTTCAAACCTGCGAGGCCGAAGGCCGAGCTTTCGGCCCGCGAGGCCGAAGGCCGAGCGTGGCCTCCGCGAGGCCGTAGGCCGAGCCGTGTTAGTCACTTACGAATGGGGTGTTACGCGTTTACATTCCTTAGGAGAGTCACTAACGAGGCCGAAGGCCGAGTCCCGAATAGGAAGTTTTTTTCCACATCTCGAGCTGGTCTCCGAGGCAACTGCCCACGTTAACCACTGCACTTAGAGGTATGGTCCCTTAACAAAAGTCGTTTACAATCTTGGGGCGATTTTACAGCGACTAAAATGTTATCAAAAAAATCAACTTGCACATGGTAACTCTGCCCACGCTTTGTACTGAACTAGAAGAAACTGTCACTTACTCGACTTGTATGAGAATTTTATATTTTTTTTTTTAACTGCAATTACCAGTTTGATAAATATTACTAATGCACATCGATAACGCGGGCTGCTCGCAGCCCGCGCACCACCCGAAATACTAGTTATATTATATAAAGCTCGATTACCACTGACTCACTGACTGACTGACTCACTCATTGACATCATTGTTCTCCCAGAAGGAGCGATGGGGGGTGTTTGTAATGTAGGGAAAAAGTGTAGAGGAGGTTCCTATGACCACCAAAAAAATCCGAAAAGTGTCATTTTTGGTTTCCTTGATGGAACTGGTGTACGGATCTCGGAAACCATAATCGATGGGGGGTAGGTGTCAAAACTAAAAATGACTAAAACCCTGGGACCTTTTTGGAAAGTTGGAAAAAAATTACCCTCCCGAACAAAAAAGAGGTTCTCCCATACAAATTTAAAACGACCGCAGCTTCCGAACCGTTATAGGTGGGTATGGGGGGTTTGAACAAATGTTATAGAGGGTTTGTAGGAGAATTTGGAGTTTTAGTCAAAAATTAAAAATTGGTCCTTCGACCCGGATACCAAAATCCAAGTTTGTCTGATCTGGCTGAAATTTGGTATTTAGGGAGATTGGGGGTCCCTGATTCGAAATATAAAAAAATTTTTTGGATGACGTCATTTGTTTTTTTTTTCCTGGATGGGGATTTTTGATCGCGAAACCACTTCTTATTTGCGAGGCCGCAGGCCGAGCTTCAAACCTGCGAGGCCGAAGGCCGAGCTTCCAGGGCGAGGCCGAAGGCCGAGCTTTCGGCCCGCGAGGCCGAAGGCCGAGCGTGGCCTCCGCGAGGCCGTAGGCCGAGCCGTGTTAGTCACTTACGAGGCCGAAGGCCGAGTTCCGAATGGGGTGTTACGCATTTACATTTCTTAGGAGAGTCACTAACGAGGCCGAAGGCCGAGTTCAGCATGGGGAGTTTTACCACATCTCGAGCTGGTCTATGATGCAACCGCTCACGGGAACTAAAAGTATCTGTCAGTTGTTCGACTTGCATGAGAATTTTTAAATCTTTTTATTTACTGGATGGGGATTTTCGCTGACGATACAACGTCACGGTTGCAAGGCCGCAGGCCGAGCTTCAAACCTGCGAGGCCGAAGGCCGAGCTTTCGGCCCGCGAGGCCGAAGGCCGAGCGTGGCCTCCGCGAGGCCGTAGGCCGAGCCGTGTTAGTCACTTACGAATGGGGTGTTACGCGTTTACATTCCTTAGGAGAGTCACTAACGAGGCCGAAGGCCGAGTCCCGAATGGGGAGCTTTTTCCACATCTCGAGCTGGTCTCCGAGGCAACGGCCCACGTTAACCACTGCACTTAGAGGTATGGTCCCTCAACAAAACTCGATTACAATCTTGGGGCGATTTTACATCGACTAAAATTTTATCGAAAAAATCAACTTGCACATGGTAACCCTGCTCACACTTTGTACTGAACTAGAAGAAACTGTCCCTTTCTCGACTTGTATGAGAATTTTTAAATATTTTTTTCAACTGCAACTAAAATTTTAAAAAATATACAAATGCACATCGATAACGCGGGCTGCTCGCAGCCCGCGCACCACCCGAAATACTAGTTATATTATATAAAGTTCGATTACCACTCACTGACTGACTGACTGACTGACTGACTGATTGACATCATTGTTCTCCTAGAAGGAGCGATGGGAGGTGTTTGTGATGTAGGGGAAAAGTGTAGAGGATGTTCTCATGACTACCAGAAAAATCCGAAAAGTGTCATTTTTGGTTTCCTTGATGGAACTGGTGTACGGATCTCGGAAACCATAATCGATGGGGGGTAGGTGTCAAAACTAAAAATGACTAAAACCCTGGGACCTTTTTGAAGATATGAAAAAAAATTACCCTCCCGAACAAAAAAGAGGTTCTCCCATACAAATTTAAAACGACCGCAGCTCCCGAACCGTTATAGGTGAGTATGGGGGGTTTGAACAAATGTTATAGAAGGTTTATAGGAGAATTCGGGGTTTTAGTCGAAAATTGAAAATTGGTCCTTCGATCCGGATACCAAAATCCAAGTTGCTCCGATCTTGCTGAAATTTGGTATTTAGGGAGATTGGGGGTCCCTGATTCCAAATATAAAAAAAATTTTTGGATGACGTCATTTGTTTTTTTTTTACTGGATGGGGATTTTTGATGGCGATACAACGCCACGGCTGCGAGGCCGCAGGCCGAGCTTCAAACCTGCGAGGCCGAAGGCCGAGCTTCGAGGGCGAGGCCGAAGGCCAAGCTTTCGGTCCGCGAGGCCGTAGGCCGAGCGTGGCCTCCGCGAGGCCGTAGGCCGAGCCGTGTTAGTCACTTACGAGGCCGAAGGCCGAGTTCCGAATGGGGTGTTACGCATTTACATTCCTTAGGAGAGTCACTAACGAGGCCGAAGGCCGAGTTCAGAATGGGGAGTTTTTACCACATCTCGAGCTGGTCTTTGATGCAACCGCTCACGGGAACTAAAAGTATCTGTCAGCTGTTCGACTTGCATGGAAATTTTTAAATCTTTTTATTTACTGGATGGGGATTTTCGCTGGCGATACAACGCCACGGTTGCGAGGCCGCAGGCCGAGCTTCAAACCTGCGAGGCCGAAGGCCGAGCTTTCGGCCCGCGAGGCCGAAGGCCGAGCGTGGCCTCCGCGAGGCCGTAGGCCGAGCCGTGTTAGTCACTTACGAATGGGGTGTTACGCGTTTACATTCCTTAGTCGAGTCACTAACGAGGCCGAAGGCCGAGTCCCGAATGGGGAGTTTATTCCACATCTCGAGCTGGTCTCCGAGGCAACTGCGCACGTTAACCACTGCACTTAGAGGTATGGTCCCTTAACAAAAGTCGTTTACAATCTTGGTGCGATTTTACAGCGACTAAAATTTTATTTTAAAAAATCAACTTGCACATGGTAACCCTGCTCACACTTTGTACTGAACTAGAAGAAACTGTCCCTTTCTCGACTTGTATGAGAATTTTTATATATATTTTCAACTGCAATTACAATCTTGAAATAAATACAAATGCACATCGATAACGCGGGCTGCTCGCAGCCCGCGCGCCACCCAAATACTAGTTATATTATATAAAGCTCGATTACCACTGACTCACTGACTGACTGACTCACTCATTGACATCATTGTTCTCCCAGAAGGAGCGATGGGGGGTGTTTGTAATGTAGGGGAAAAGTGTAGAGGAGGTTCCCATGACCACCAGAAAAATCCGAAAAGTGTCATTTTTGGTTTCCTTGATGGAACTGGTGTACGGATCTCGGAAACCATAATCGATGGGGGGTAGGTGCCAAAACTAAAAATGACTAAAACCCTGGGATCCTTTTGGAAAGTTGAAAAAAAATTACCCTCCCGAACAAAAAAGAGGTTCTCCCATACAAATTTAAAACGACTGCAACTCCGGAACCGTTATAGGTGGGTATGGGGGGTTCAAACAAATGTTATAGAGGGTTTGTAGGGGAATTTGAGGTTTCTGTCAAAAATTAAAAATTGGTCCTTCGACCCGGATACCAAAATCCAAGTTGCTCTGATCTGGCTGAAATTTAGTATTTAGGGAGATTGGGGGTCCCTGATTCCGAATATGAAAAATTTTTTTGGATGACGTCATTTGTTTTTTTTTTACTGGATGGGGATTTTTGATGGCGAAACCACTTCTTATTTGCGAGGCCGCAGGCCGAGCTTCAAACCTGCGAGGCCGAAGGCCGAGCTTCGAGGGCGAGGCCGAAGGCCGAGCTTTCGGCCCGCGAGGCCGAAGGCCGAGCGTGGCCTCCGCGAGGCCGTAGGCCGAGCCGTGTTAGTCACTTACGAGGCCGAAGGCCGAGTTCCGAATGGGGTGTTACGCATTTACATTCCTTAGGAGAGTCACTAACGAGGCCGAAGGCCGAGTTCAGCATGGGGAGTTTTTACCACATCTCGAGCTGGTCTTTGATGCAACCGCTCACGGGAACTAAAAGTATCTGTCAGTTGTTCGACTTGCATGGAAATTTTTAAATCTTTTTATTTACTGGATGGGGATTTTCGCTGACGATACAACGCCACGGTTGCGAGGCCGCAGGCCGAGCTTCAAACCTGCGAGGCCGAAGGCCGAGCTTTCGGCCCGCGAGGCCGAAGGCCGAGCGTGGCCTCCGCGAGGCCGTAGGCCGAGCCGTGTTAGTCACTTACGAATGGGGTGTTACGCGTTTACATTCCTTAGGAGAGTCACTAACGAGGCCGAAGGCCGAGTCCCGAATAGGAAGTTTTTTTCCACATCTCGAGCTGGTCTCCGAGGCAACTGCCCACGTTAACCACTGCACTTAGAGGTATGGTCCCTTAACAAAAGTCGTTTACAATCTTGGGGCGATTTTACAGCGACTAAAATGTTATCAAAAAAATCAACTTGCACATGGTAACTCTGCCCACGCTTTGTACTGAACTAGAAGAAACTGTCACTTACTCGACTTGTATGAGAATTTTATATTTTTTTTTTTAACTGCAATTACCAGTTTGATAAATATTACTAATGCACATCGATAACGCGGGCTGCTCGCAGCCCGCGCACCACCCGAAATACTAGTTATATTATATAAAGCTCGATTACCACTGACTCACTGACTGACTGACTCACTCATTGACATCATTGTTCTCCCAGAAGGAGCGATGGGGGGTGTTTGTAATGTAGGGAAAAAGTGTAGAGGAGGTTCCTATGACCACCAAAAAAATCCGAAAAGTGTCATTTTTGGTTTCCTTGATGGAACTGGTGTACGGATCTCGGAAACCATTATCGATGGGGGGTAGGTGTCAAAACTAAAAATGACTAAAACCCTGGGACTTTTTTGGAAAGTTGAAAAAAAATTACCCTCCCGAACAAAAAAGAGGTTCTCCCATACAAAATTAAAACGACCGCAACTCCGGAACCGTTATAGGTGAGTATGGGGGGTTCAAACAAATGTTATAGAGGGTTTGTAGGGAAATTTGAGGTTTCTGTCAAAAATTGAAAATTGGTCCTTCGACCCGGATACCAAAATTCAAGTTGGTCCGATCTAGCTAAAATTTGGTATTTAAGGAGATTGGGGGTCCCTGATTCCAAATATAAAAAAAATTTTTTGGTGACGTCATTTGTTTTTTTTTTACTGGATGGGGATTTTTGAAGGCGAAACCACTTCCTATTTGCGAGGCCGCAGGCCGAGCTTTAAACCTGCGAGGCCGAAGGCCGAGCTTCGAGGGCGAGGCCGAAGGCCGAGCTTTCGGCCCGCGAGGCCGAAGGCCGAGCGTGGCCTCCGCGAGGCCGTAGGCCGAGCCGTGTTAGTCACTTACGAGGCCGAAGGCCGAGTTCCGAATGGGGTGTTACGCATTTACATTCCTTAGGAGAGTCACTAACGAGGCCGAAGGCCGAGTTCAGAATGGGGAGTTTTTACCACATCTCGAGCTGGTCTTTGATGCAACCGCTCACGGGAACTAAAAGTATCTGTCAGTTGTTCGACTTGCATGAGAATTTTTAAATCTTTTTATTTACTGGATGGGAATTTTCGCTGACGATACAACGCCACGGTTGCGAGACCGCAGGCCGAGCTTCAAACCTGCGAGGCCGAAGGCCGAGCCGTGTTAGTCACTTACGAATGGGGTGTTACGCGCTTACATTCCTTAGGAGAGTCACTAACGAGGCCGAAGGCCGAGTCCCGAATGGGGAGTTTTTTTCACATCTCGAGCTGGTCTCCGAGGCAACTGCCCACGATAACCACTGCACTTAGAGGTATGGTCCCTTAACAAAACTCGATTACAATCTTGGGGCGATTTTACAGCGACTGAAATTTTATCGAAAAAATCAACTTGCACATGGTAACCCTGCTCACACTTTGTACTGAACTAGAAGAAACTGTCCCTTTCTCTACTTGTATGAGAATTTTTAAATATTTTTTTCAACTGCAACTAAAATTTTAAAAAATATACAAATGCACATCGATAACGCGGGCTGCTCGCAGCCCGCGCACCACCCAACACCTAGTTATATTATATAAAGCTCGATTACCACTGACTCACTGACTGACTGACTCACTCATTGACATCATTGTTCTCCCAGAAGGAGCGATGGGGGGTGTTTGTAATGTAGGGAAAAAGTGTAGAGGAGGTTCCTATGACCACCAGAAAAATCCGAAAAGTGTCATTTTTGGTTTCCTTGATGGAACTGGTGTACGGATCTCGGAAACCATTATCGATGGGGGGTAGGTGTCAAAACTAAAAATGACTAAAACCCTGGGACTTTTTTGGAAAGTTTAAAAAAAATTACCCTCCCGAACAAAAAAGAGGTTCTCCCATACAAAATTAAAACGACCGCAACTCCGGAACCGTTATAGGTGGGTATGGGGGGTTCAAACAAATGTTATAGGGGGTTTGTAGGGGAATTTGAGGTTTCTGTCAAAAATTGAAAATTGGTCCTTCGACCCGGATACTAAAATTCAAATTGTTCTGATCTGGCTAAAATTTGGTATTTAGGGAGATTGGGGGTCCCTGATTCCGAATATGCAAAAATTTTATGGATGACGTCATTTTTTTTTTTTTTACTGGATGGGGATTTTCGCTGGCGATACAACGCCACGGCTGCGAGGCCGCAGGCCGAGCTTCAAACCTGCGAGGCCGAAGGCCGAGCTTCCAGGGCGAGGCCGAAGGCCGAGCTTTCGGCCCGCGAGGCCGAAGGCCGAGGGTGGCCTCCGCGAGGCCGCAGGCCGAGCCGTGTTAGTCACTTACGAGGCCGAAGGCCGAGTTCCGAATGGGGTGTTACGCATTTACATTCCTTAGGAGAGTCACTAACGAGGCCGAAGGCCGAGTCCCGAATGGGGAGTTTTTTTTCCACATCTCGAGTTGGTCTTTGATGCAACCGCTCACGGGAACTAAAAGTATCTGTCAGTTGTTCGACTTGCATGAGAATTTTTAAATCTTTTTATATACTGGATGGGGATTTTCGCTGCCGATACAACGCCACGGTTGCGAGGCCGCAGGCCGAGCTTCAAACCTGCGAGGCCGAAGGCCGAGCTTTCGGCCCGCGAGGCCGAAGGCCGAGCGTGGCCTCCGCGAGGCCGTAGGCCGAGCCATGTTAGTCACTTACGAATGGGGTGTTACGCGTTTACATTCCTTAGGAGAGTCACTAACGAGGCCGAAGGCCGAGTCCCGAATGGGGAGTTTATTCCACATCTCGAGCTGGTCTCCGAGGCAACTGCCCACGTTAACCACTGCACTTAGAGGTATGGTCCCTTAACAAAACTTGTTTAAAATTTTGGTGCGATTTTGAAGCGACTAAAATTTTATCAAAAAAATCAACTTGCACATGGTAACCCTGCTCACACTTTGTACTGAACTAGAAGAAACTGTCCCTTTCTCGACTTGTATGAGAATTTTTAAATATTTTTTTCAACTGCAACTAAAATTTTAAAAAATATACAAATGCACATCGATAACGCGGGCTGCTCGCAGCCCGCGCACCACCCGAAATACTAGTTATATTATATAAAGCTCGATTACCACTCACTGACTGACTGACTCACTCATTGACATCATTGTTCTCCCAGAAGGAGCGATGGGGGGTGTTTGTGGTTGAGGGGAAAAGTGTAGAGGAGGTTTCCATGACCACCAGAAAAATCCGAAAAGTGTCATTTTTGGTTTCCTTGATGGAACTGTTGTACGGATCTCGGAAACCATAATCGATGGGGGGTAGGTGTCAAAACTAAAAATGACTAAAACCCTGGGACCTTTTTGGAAAGTTGAAAAAAATTACCCTCCCAAACAAAAAAGAGGTTCTCCCATACAAAATTAAAACGACCGCAACTCCCGAACCGTTATAGGTGGGTATGGGGGGTTCGAACAAATATCATAGAAGGTTTGTAGGGGAATTTGAGGTTTCTGTCAAAAATTGAAAATTGGTCCTTCGACCCGGATACCAAAATTCAAGTTATTCCGATTTCGCTGAAATTTGGTATTTAGGGAGATTGGGGGTCCCTGATTCCAAATATCGAAAAAATTTTTGGATGACGTCATTTGTTTTTTTTTTTACTGGATGGGGATATTTGATGGCGAAACCACTTCTTATTTGCGAGGCCGCAGGCCGAGCTTCAAACCCGCGAGGCCGAAGGCCGAGCTTCGAGGGTGAGGCCGAAGGCCGAGCTTTCGGCCCGCGAGGCCGAAGGCCGAGCGTGGCCTCCGCGAGGCCGCAGGCCGAGCCGTGTTAGTCACTTACGAGGCCGAAGGCCGAGTTCCGAATGGGGTGTTACGCATTTACATTCCTTAGGAGAGTCACTAACGAGGCCGAAGGCCGAGTCCCGAATGGGGAGTTTTTTCCACATCTCGAGCTGGTCTTTGATGCAACCGCTCACGGGAACTAAAAGTATCTGTCAGTTGTTCGACTTTCAGGAGAATTTTCAAATATTTTTATTTACTGGATGGGGATTTTCCCTGGCGAAACAACGCCACGGTTGCGAGGCCGCAGGCCGAGCTTCAAACCTGCGAGGCCGAAGGCCGAGCTTTCGGCCCGCGAGGCCGAAGGCCGAGCGTGGCCTCCGCGAGGCCGTAGGCCGAGCCGTGTTAGTCACTTACGAATGGGGTGTTACGCGTTTACATTCCTTAGGAGAGTCACTAACGAGGCCGAAGGCCGAGTCCCGAATGGGGAGTTTTTTTTCCACATCTCGAGCTGGTCTCCGAGGCAACTGCCCACGTTTACCACTGCACTTAGAGGTATGGTCCCTTAACAAAAGTCGTTTAGAATCTTGGTGCGATTTTACAGCGACTAAAATTTTCTTTAAAAAAATCAACTTGCACATGGTAACCCTGCCCACACTTTGTACTGAACTAGAAAAAACTGTCACTTACTCGACTTGTATGAGAATTTTTATATTTTTTTTCAACTGCAACTAAAATTTTAAAAAATATACAAATGCACATCGATAACGCGGGCTGCTCGCAGCCCGCGCACCACCCAAATACTAGTTATTATATTATATAAAGCTCGATTACCACTCACTGACTGACTGACTCACTCATTGACATCATTGTTCTCCCAGAAGGAGCGATGGGGGGTGTTTGTGGTGTAGGGGAAAAGTGTAGAGGAAGTTCCCATGACCACCAGAAAAATCCGAAAAGTGTCATTTTTGGTTTCCTTGATGGAACTGGTGTACGGATCTCGGAAACCATAATCGATGGGGGGTAGGTGTCAAAACTAAAAATGACTAAAACCCTGGGACCTTTTTGGAAAAATGAAAAGAAATTACCCTCCCGAACAAAAAAGAGGTTCTCCCATACAAATTTAAAACGACCGCAACTCCGGAACCGTTATAGGTGGGTATGGGGGGTTCGAACAAATGTTATAGAGGGTTTGTAGGAGAATTTGAGGTTTTAGTCGAAAATTAAAAATTGGTCCTTCGACCCGGATACCAAAATCCAAGTTGCTCCGATCTGGCTGAAATTTAGTATTTAGGGAGATTGGGGGTCCCTGATTCCAAATATAAAAAAAAATTTTTGATGACGTCATTTGTTTTTTTTTTACTGGATGGGGATTTTTGAAGGCGAAACCACTTCTTATTTGCGAGGCCGCAGGCCGAGCTTCAAACCTGCGAGGCCGAAGGCCGAGCTTCCAGGGCGAGGCCGAAGGCCGAGCTTTCGGCCCGCGAGGCCGAAGGCCGAGCGTGGCCTCCGCGAGGCCGCAGGCCGAGCCGTGTTAGTCACTTACGAGGCCGAAGGCCGAGTTCCGAATGGGGTGTTACGCATTTACATTCCTTAGGAGAGTCACTTACGAGGCCGAAGGCCGAGTCCTGAATGGGGAGTTTTTTTTCCACATCTCGAGCTGGTCTTTGATGCAACCGCTCACGGGAACTAAAAGTATCTGTCAGTTGTTCGACTTGCATGAGAATTTTTAAATCTTTTTATTTACTGGATGGGGATTTTCGCTGGCGATACAACGCCACGGTTGCGAGGCCGCAGGCCGAGCTTCAAACCTGCGAGGCCGAAGGCCGAGCTTTCGGCCCGCGAGGCCGAAGGCCGAGCGTGGCCTCCGCGAGGCCGTAGGCCGAGCCGTGTTAGTCACTTACGAATGGGGTGTTACGCATTTACATTCCTTAGGATAGTCACTAACGAGGCCGAAGGCCGAGTCCCGAATGGGGAGTTTTCTTTCCACATCTCGAGCTGGTCTCCGAGGCAACTGCCCACGTTAACCACTGCACTTAGAGGTATGGTCCCTTAACAAAAGTCGTTTACAATCTTGGTGCGATTTTACAGCGACTAAAATTTTAAAAAAAAAATTAACTTGCACATGGTAACCCTGCTCACACTCTGTACTGAACTAGAAGAAACTGTCATTTACTCGACTTGTATGAGATTTTTATATATTTTTTCAACTGCAATGACATTTTTGATAAAAATTACTTATGCACATCGATAACGCGGGCTGCTCGCAGCCCGCGCACCACCCGAAATACTAGTTATATTATATAAAGTTCGATTACCACTCACTCACTCACTGACAGAATTGTTCTCCTAGAAGGAGCGATGGGGGGTGTTTGTGGTGTAGGGAAAAAGTGTAGAGGAGGTTCCCATGACCAATAGAAAAATCCGAAAAGTGTCATTTTTGGTTTCCTTGATGGAAGTGGTGTATGGATCTCGGAAACCATAATCGATGGGGGGTAGGTGTCAAAACTAAAAATGACTAAAACCCTGGGACCTTTTTGGAAAGTTGAAAAAAAGTTACCCTCCCGAACAAAAAAGAGGTTCTCCCATACAAATTTAAAACGACCGCAGCTCCCGAACTGTTAAAGGTGGGTATGGGGGGTTTGAACAAATGTTATAGAGGGTTTGTAGGAAAATTTGGGGTTTTAGTCGAAAATTGAAAATTGGTCCTTCGACCCGGATACCAAAATCCAAGTTGCTCCGATCTGGCTGAAATTTGGTATTTAGGGAGATTGGGGGTCCCTGATTCCAAATATGAAAAAATTTTTTGGATGACGTCATTTGTTTTTTTTTTACTGAATGGGGATTTTTGATGGCGAAACCACTTCTTATTTGCGAGGCCGCAGGCCGAGCTTCAAACCTGCGAGGCCGAAGGCCGAGCTTCGAGGGCGAGGCCGAAGGCCGAGCTTTCGGCCCGCGAGGCCGAAGGCCGAGCGTGGCCTCCGCGAGGCCGTAGGCCGAGCCGTGTTAGTCACTTACGAGGCCGAAGGCCGAGTTCCGAATGGGGTGTTACGCATTTACATTCCTTAGGAGAGTCACTAACGAGGCCGAAGGCCGAGTTCAGAATGAGGAGTTTTTACCACATCTCGAGCTGGTCTTTGATGCAACCGCTCACGGGAACTAAAAGTATCTGTCAGTTGTTCGACTTGCATGGAAATTTTTAAATCTTTTTATATACTGGATGGGGATTTTCGCTGACGATACAACGCCACGGTTGCGAGGCCGCAGGCCGAGCTTTAAACCTGCGAGGCCGAAGGCCGAGCTTTCGGCCCGCGAGGCCGAAGGCCGAGCGTGGCCTCCGCGAGGCCGTAGGCCGAGCCGTGTTAGTCACTTACGAAAGGGGTGTTACGCGTTTACATTCCTTAGGAGAGTCACTAACGAGGCCGAAGGCCGAGTCCCGAATGGGGAGCTTTTTCCACATCTCGAGCTGGTCTCCGACGCAACGGCCCACGTTAACCACTGCAGTTAGAGGTATGGTCCCTTAACAAAACTCGATTACAATCTTGGGGCGATTTTACATCGACTAAAATTTTATCGAAAAAATCAACTTGCACATGGTAACCCTGCTCACACTTTCTACTGAAATAGATGAAGCTGTGAGTTATTCGATTTGCATGAGAATTTTATATCTTTTTAGCAACTGCAACGACATTTTTGTTAATAATACTAATGCACATTGAAAACGCGGGCTGCTCGCAGCCCGCGCGCCACCCAAATACTAGTTATATTATATAAAGTTCGATTACCACTCACTGACTGACTGACTCACTCATTGACATCATTGTTCTCCCAGAAGGAGCGATGGGGGGTGTTTGTGATGTAGGGAAAAAGTGTAGAGGAGGTTTCTATGACCACCAGAAAAATCCGAAAAGTGTCATTTTTGGTTTCCTTGATGGAACTGGTGTACGGATCTCGGAAACCATAATCGATGGGGGGTAGGTGCCAAAACTAAAAATGACTAAAACCCTGGGACCTTTTTGGAAAGTTGAAAAAAAATTACCCTCCTGAACAAAAAAGAGGTTCTCCCATACAAATTTAAAACGACCGCAACTCCGGAACCGTTATAGGTGGGTATGGGGGGTTTAAACAAATGTTATAGAGGGTTTGTAGGAAAGTTTAAAGTTTCTGTCAAAAATTAAAAATTGGTCCTTCGACCCGGATACCAAAATCCAAGTTGCTCTGATCTGGCTGAAATTTAGCATTTAGGGAGATTGGGGGTCCCTGATTCCGAATATGAAAAAATTTTTTGGATGACGTCATTTGTTTTTTTTTTACTGGATGGGGATTTTTGATGGCGAAACCACTTCTTATTTGCGAGGCCGCAGGCCGAGCTTCAAACCTGCGAGGCCGAAGGCCGAGCGTGGCCTCCGCGAGGCCGTAGGCCGAGCCGTGTTAGTCACTTACGAGGCCGAAGGCCGAGTTCCGAATGGGGTGTTACGTATTTACATTCCTTAGGAGAGTCACTAACGAGGCCGAAGGCCGAGTTCAGAATGGGGAGTTTTTACCCAATCTCGAGCTGGTCTTTGATGCAACCGCTCACGGGAACTAAAAGTATCTGTCAGCTGTTCGACTTGCATGGAAATTTTTAAATCTTTTTATTTACTGGATGGGGATTTTCGCTGGCGATACAACGCCACGGTTGCGAGGCCGCAGGCCGAGCTTTGAACCTGCGAGGCCGAAGGCCGAGCTTTCGGCCCGCGAGGCCGAAGGCCGAGCGTGGCCTCCGCGAGGCCGTAGGCCGAGCCGTGTTAGTCACTTACGAATGGGGTGTTACGCGTTTACATTCCTTAGGAGAGTCACTAACGAGGCCGAAGGCCGAGTCCCGAATGGGGAGTTTATTCCACATCTCGAGCTGGTCTCCGAGGCAACTGCCCACGTTAACCACTGCACTTAGAGGTATGGTCATTAACAAAACTCGATTACAATCTTGGGGCGATTTTACAGCGACTAAAATTTTATCAAAAAAATCAACTTGCACATGGTAACACTGCCCACACTTTGTACTGAACTAGAAGAAACTGTCACTTACTCGACTTGTATGACAGTTTTATATAATTTATAAACTGCAACTAAAACTTCAATTAAAAATACAAATGCACATCGATAACGCGGGCTGCTCGCAGCCCGCGCACCACCCAACACCTAGTTATATTATATAAAGTTCGATTACCACTCACTGACTCACTGACTCACTCATTGACATCATTGTTCTCCCAGAAGGAGCGATGGGGGGTGTTTGTGGTGTAGGGGAAAAGTGTAGAGGAGGTTCCTGTGACCACCAGAAAAATCCGAAAAGTGTCATTTTTGGTTTCCTTGATGGAACTGGTGTACGGATCTCGGAAACTATAATAGATGGGGGGTAGGTGCCAAAACTAAAAATGGCTAAAACCTTGGGACCTTTTTGGAAAGTTGAAAAAAATTTACCCTCCCAAACAAAAAAGAGGTTCTCCCATACAAATTTAAAACGACCGCAACTCCGAAACCGTAATAGGTGGGTATGGGGGGTTCAAACAAATATTATAGAGGGTTTGTAGGAAAATTTGAAGTTTCTGTAAAAAATTGAAAATTGGTCCTTCGAACCGGATACCAAAATCCAAGTTGCTCCGATCTGGCTGAAATTTGGTATTTAGGGAGAATGGGGGTCCCTGATTCCAAATATAAAAAAAATTTTTGGATGACGTCATTTGTTTTTTTTTTACTGGATGGGGATTTTCGCTGGCGATACAACGCCACGGCTGCGAGGCCGCAGGCCGAGCTTCAAACCTGCGAGGCCGAAGGCCGAGCTTCGAGGGCGAGGCCGAAGGCCGAGCTTTCGGCCCGCGAGGCCGAAGGCCGAGCGTGGCCTCCGCGAGGCCGCAGGCCGAGCCGTGTTAGTCACTTACGAGGCCGAAGGCCGAGTTCCGAATGGGGTGTTACGCATTTACATTCCTTAGGAGAGTCACTTACGAGGCCGAAGGCCGAGTCCTGAATGGGGAGTTTTTTTTCCACATCTCGAGCTGGTCTTTGATGCAACCGCTCACGGGAACTAAAAGTATCTGTCAGTTGTTCGACTTGCATGAGAATTTTTAAATCTTTTTATTTACTGGATGGGGATTTTCGCTGGCGATACAACGCCACGGTTGCGAGGCCGCAGGCCGAGCTTCAAACCTGCGAGGCCGAAGGCCGAGCTTTCGGCCCGCGAGGCCGAAGGCCGAGCGTGGCCTCCGCGAGGCCGTAGGCCGAGTTCCGAATGGGGTGTTACGCATTTACATTCCTTAGGAGAGTCACTAACGAGGCCGAAGGCCGAGTCCCGAATGGGGAATTTTTTTTCCACATCTCGAGCTGGTCTCCGAGGCAACGGCCCACGTTAACCACTGCACTTAGAGGTATGGTCCCTTAACAAGAGTCGTTTACAATCTTGGTGCGATTTTACAGCGATTAAAATTTTATCAAAAAAATCAACTTGCACATGGTAACCCTGCCCACACTTTGTACTGAACTAGAAGAAACTGTCACTTCCTCGACTTGTATAAGAATTTTATTTATATTTTTTAAACTGCAACTAAAACTATAATAAAAAATACAAATGCACATCGATAACGCGGGCTGCTCGCAGCCCGCGCACCACCCAACACCTAGTTTATATATATAAAGCTCGATTACCACTGACTCACTCACTGACTGACTGACTGATTGACATAATTGTTCTCCTAGAAGGAGCTATGGGGGGTGTTTGTGATGTAGGGGAAAAGTGTAGAGGAGGTTCCCGTGACCTCCAGAAAAATCCGAAAAGTGTCGTTTTTGGTTTCCTTGATGGAACTGGTGTAAGGATCTCGGAAACTATAATAGTTAGGGGGTAAGTGCCAAAACTAAAAATGACTAAAACCCTGGGACCCTTTTGGAAAGTTGAAAAAAAATTACCCTCCCAAACAAAAAAGAGGTTCTCCCATACAAATTTAAAACGACCGCAACTCCGAAACCGTAATAGGTGGGTATGGGGGGTTCAAACAAATATTGTAGAGGGTTTGTAGGAGAATTTGGAGCTTTAGTCGAAAATTGAAAATTGGTCCTTCGACCCGGATACCAAAATTCAAGTTGTTCCGATTTCGCTGAAATTTGGTATTTAGGGAGATTGAGGGTCCCTGATTCCAAATATGAAAAAATTTTTTGGATGACGTCATTTGTTTTTTTTTTACTGGATGGGGATTTTCGCTGGCGAAACCACTTCTTATTTGCGAGGCCGCAGGCCGAGCTTCAAACCTGCGAGGCCGAAGGCCGAGCTTCCAGGGCGAGGCCGAAGGCCGAGCTTTCGGCCCGCGAGGCCGAAGGCCGAGCGTGGCCTCCGCGAGGCCGTAGGCCGAGCCGTGTTAGTCACTTACGAGGCCGAAGGCCGAGTTCCGAATGGGGTGTTACGCAATTACATTCCTTAGGAGAGTCACTAACGAGGCCGAAGGCCGAGTCCCGAATGGGGAGTTTTTTTCTACATCTCGAGCTGGTCTTTGATGCAACCGCTCACGGGAACTAAAAGTATCTGTTAGCTGTTCGACTTGCATGGAAATTTTTAAATCTTTTTATTTACTGGATGGGGATTTTCGCTGGCGATAAAACGCCACGGTTGCGAGGCCGCAGGCCGAGCTTCAAACCTGCGAGGCCGAAGGCCGAGCTTTCGGCCCGCGAGGCCGAAGGCCGAGCGTGGCCTCTGCGAGGCCGTAGGCTGAGCCGTGTTAGTCACTTACAAGGCCGAAGGCCGAGTTCCGAATGGGGTGTAACGAATTAACGTCCCTCAGGTGAGTCGCTAACGAGGCCGAAGGCCGAGTCCCGAATGGGGGGTTTTTTCCACATCTCGAGCTGGTCTCCGAGGCAACGGCCCACGTCAACCACTGCACTTAGAGGTATGGTTCCTTAACAAAAGTCGTTAACAATCTTGGTGCGATCTTACAGCGACTAAAATTTTATCAAAAAAATCAACTTGCACATGGTAACCCTGCCGACACCTTGTACTGAACTAGAAGAAACTGTCACTTACTCGACTTGAATGAGAATTTTATATATTTTTATAAACTGCAACTACAAATCTTGATAAATATTACTAATGCACATCGATAACGCGGGCTGCTCGCAGCCCGCGCACCACCCAACACCTAGTTATAATATATAAAGCTGAAGACCCACTCATTGACTCACTGACATCATTGTTCTCCTAGAAGGAGTATTTTTGGGTTAAAATTATGGTGTGGACTGTATAGAGAGTGCCCACGTGACCTCCAGAAAAATCCGAAAAGTGTCATTTTTGGTTTCCTTCATGGAACTGGTGTACGGATCTCGGAAACCATAAGCGATGGGGGGTAGGTGTCAAAACTAAAAATGACTAAAACCCTGGGACCCTTTTGGAAAGTTGAAAAAAATTACCCTACCTATTAAAAAAGAGGTTCTCCCATACAAATTTAAAACGATCGCAACTCCGGAACCGTTTTAGGTAGGTATAGGGAGTTTGAACAAATGTTATAGAGGGTTTGTAGGGAAATTTGGAGATTTTGTCCAAAACTTGAAATTGGTCCTTCGAACCGGATACCAAAATTCAAGTTGCTCCGATCTGACTGAAATTAAGTATTTAGGGAGATTTGGGGTCCCTGATTCGAAATATGAAAAAAGTTTTTTGATGACGTCATTAGTTTTTTTTTACTGGATGCGGATTTTTGGTGGCGAAACCACACTCTCTTTGCGAGGCCGTAGGCCGAGCTGTAATCGATCGAGGCCGCAGGCCGAGCTGTGGAGGCGAGGCCGAAGGCCGAGCTCCAGCCTGGCGAGGCCGGAGGCCGAGCTGTAGGCCTGCGAGGCCGAAGGCCGAGCTGGCCGTCATTGGGAACAGCTTAAAATCATTCTCTTTGTAGCTTGCGAGGCCGCAGGCCGAGCTTTAAACACCGCGAGGCCGAAGGCCGAGCTTCAAACCTGCGAGGCCGGAGGCCGAGCTTTCGGCCCGCGAGGCCGAAGGCCGAGCGTGGCCTCCGCGAGGCCGTAGGCCGAGCCGTGTTAGTAACTTACGAGGCCGAAGGCCGAGTTCCGAATGGGGTGTACCTCATTAACGCATCCTATGGAAGTCGCTAACGAGGCCGAAGGCCGAGTCCCGGATGGGGAGTTTTTTCCACATCTCGAGCTGGTCTTCAATGTAACTGCCCACGTTATTTACTACAATTAGAGGTAGGGTCCCTTAACAAAAGTCGTTTAAATTCTTTGTGCGATTTTACCCCGACTAAAATTTTAATGATAATAATAAACTTGCATATGGTAACTCTGTTCTCACTTTGTACTGAACTTGAAGAAGCTGTCTTTACCACCGCGAGGCCGAAGGCCGAGCTTCAAACCTGCGAGGCCGAAGGCCGAGCTTCTAATCTGCGAGGCCGAAGGCCGAGCTCGAATGAGGTGTAACGCATTAACACACCTTATGGGAGTCACTAACGAGGCCGAAGGCCGAGTCCCGGATAACGAGTATTTTTACATATCGAGCTGGTCTCCGAGGCAACTGCCCACGTTAACCACTGCACTTAGAGGTATGGTCCCTTAACAATAGTCGTTTACAATCTTGGTGCGATTTTACAGCGACTAAAATTTTATCAATAAAATCAACTTGCACATGGTAACCCTGCCACACTTTGTACTGATTTAGAAGAAACTGTCATTGATTCGACTTGTATGAGAATTATATATATTTTTTTTTAACTGCAATGACATTTTTGTTAATAATACTAATGCACATCGATAACGCGGGCTGCTCGCAGCCCGCGCGCCACGCAACACCTAGTTGTTTATATAAATACGATAACTATGAGATGACACTCACCACACCAAATAACGTAATCCGGGCAGGCACATTTATTTTTCAGTATCTACAAAAATCTGAGAAAAATGTACAAAACTAAAATACCCAACTTGACTATAGCATTCTAAATTTAATTCTAAGTGGGAGCAATATGGCCTGCACTGACGTTCCCCTTGGGGTGTATTGTGTGTCCCCTGCCTACCCCAGCCATCTTAGCTCCTTTATATATCGGATTATGGCTTTCGATGGCACAGCTGCACCAGTCTTAGATTAGATGTTATTAAACCCAAGAAAACCCTTTCTGTTGAATGTGAGTTGACGTCGAAATCATTGTGCGGTATGATTTTTTGTCTTTTTTTTTTTAAAGAAAGAAAAAAGAAAATAAATTTATTTCTGAAAAAATGCAACACTACAATACACATACATAGACACTTAAACCTACAGACCCCTACAAACAGACATCAAAAATAAAAATAAAAATTAACATAAAATAAGCTCAAAATTAAAACAACGTTAATGTAGGTATTGCAGTGATGCGCGATGCCAGAAATGAGTCCCTACTCAGCATATGCGAGGGTTTGACAACCTTAGCGCTGTTTTTCAGTAGGACCTCATCAACTGGCATCACGAACGCACTACAATGTAAAAGTACATGCTCCCAAATTTCTCCTCCCGCATAAAATCCCTGCACAGTGGGCTGTCTGGGGCCCCAGTATTGTGCAGGTGATAGTTAAGGTTACAGTGACCATGACCAGTGATGAGACCAATCATAACATGTAGGTCTTGTCTCGATAACTTCAGCAAGTTTTTTTTCGTATGATTGAACGACATAGAAATCAAATACTGTAGCCTTATAAAATAACATCGATTACCTACCACATTCTATGGTAGGTTACTAATTTTATATGGTACAAGGTCGCCTGAAAACTGAAGCGATAATAGCTCAGCGGAGGGAGCGTCAGCTGTCAAAGTCACCGACACTGGTTCGACCCTCAACAACAGCTTGAGCTTCCGGTGAAGGCAACACCGTTATCAAATTGCCAGCATGGTTGTAGGGTACTTTCGAGTTGGTACCCGTCTGTTTAGCTACCACCCTAAAGTTTGTAAAACTTGTGAGTGTGTCACCAAACACATTGTGTTTTTAGGCAATAGTCCTTGAAAACCAGTAAGCATTAGGTTAGTCTACTACTAGATCGTGATAACATATTCGACCCCATCGTCACTGACAATCAATTGAGATAGTGGAGAAACGCTATATCTATACAATATTAAAAAAATCCCAACGCAAGGCGCCAGCTAGCTATCGATAGATCTGCATTGACTATCGTGGTGTATTATGGTCATCATTTCTCTTTGCGTGAGAGATCGTTGCTCGTTTCCCAGCAGTATAAGCGTATTGGGCTGACTATATACCTTATAAAGTAAATATCCAATTAGTTCAGGAGTTCGGTGTAATGATGAACGGATGATGCAAGGTTCACCAAGGCATGAGTTCATGAGTTATACC
This sequence comes from Apeira syringaria, assembly GCA_934044485.1. Classification (NCBI taxonomy): domain Eukaryota; kingdom Metazoa; phylum Arthropoda; class Insecta; order Lepidoptera; family Geometridae; genus Apeira; species Apeira syringaria. Next base: position 5,257,117 of record OW203658.1, on the reverse strand, counting down.
ACTCTAATCTGCAAATATTATTACTCTTTGTACTATAAACGGAATTTAATACCTTCTGTTTATACTATTTATACTAAAAACGGAAGTAACACCTTCCGTATATACTATTTGTACTATAAACGGAAGTAATAAAAAAATATACTATTTATATATATTATGTATATACTATTTGTACTATAAACGGAAGTAACATCTTCCGTATATACTATTTGTACTATAAAATACTATAAAATTAAACGGAAGTAATAACTTCCGTTTATACTATTTGTAGATTCGAACTCACCAACGGGTTTCCACCAAAATATTTCCATTAATCAAATAAGTGAACAAACATTGCCGTGCTGTGGCTGTTGTAGGCTGTAAATTGATAATAAATAATAATGTCGCATTCGACCTTTTGAACTTTTGTTTGCGTTCAAATCTATGATTAAATGGGACCTATTTTATGAAGCTACAAATGCATGAGTTTGCAGTACACTAGTACATGGTTTTCTTAACATTGAACACCAGCAGCACATTCGCAATAACCATATTAGCATAGTTAATAACCATGATGACAGTTAGTTTCGTAAATAGCTACAATATTTTTTAATTAAGCACTTAATCCAATAATTTTAAGAAATAAATTAATTATTACATTCGTATAAAAGAGTGCCATTTCTAATAAAATGTACATAACATACTAGTAATCTTATATTCTTACGATCTAGTGCGGCAATAAATCATCTGTCTAAGCTATCGACAAAATCAGCGTTTTAAAAAAGGAACGCCATTCGGTACACTGCGGATAAACAATATGGCGGCCCCAGGACACGTGATTTACGCGCAGCAGGATATTGTTGAAATTCGCGTCGATAGCGCTTTTGTTTCGCCGTGTGGCTTCTTATCGCTTAATAGTGATTGTAATACATGAAAAATGTCGATAGTTTTTTTTTTTAATTTGGTTGTTTTTATACAATACGCTTAACGTTACCTAAGGCCGCTTCATGAAGTGTGTGGTTACAATCATCATGCTGTCACTGTGCTGTCAGTCATTTTTGTCACTCAATCATAACGGCAAAATCAATGTAGGCTTATGATTTTGATAGAAACACTTAATGACATTAATTATATTGAACCAACAAGTTAATAAATATATTTAAAACAAAACAATATCTTACCAATAAAAATGGCGGAATTGTACTAGAATATCTGAAGGATAATTTTAAAAATTAATCATGTTACAAATTAAGGTCATCGATTTCTTTTGCGACTACTTCCAAATATAAGAAATGGAATTCCTAGAAATGTGTTATTTTTAAATACATTATAATATTAAAACATCGATAGTTAGTAAAGATTTGCTTATTACTTTTATATGAATGCATGATAATTACTTTGAAAGCATTGTAATTATGTAATAGTCTGCAATTATCGATATCAATAATATTATATTTACGTTGATAAACATAAATTCCATATCGATACAGTATGTTCTTCAACATCACTAATGGCGGACAGCCCGCATACAGCACGGTGAAAAGGCAAAATATTAAACACATTCCGATGCAGTATCGAAGTTGTATGTTTATATACAAAAACATGGTATGGCGTACTTTATGGGATTCGTATAATCTGTGCGTGATCTATGCTATGGAAAACAGAGAAATAAAGCTTTAGGGGATAAAGGATCTTTTTTTAATAAATCGAGTCTTTCCATACTACGCACTCTGTGCGCTATCTATTGCATGCTTTAAGAAGAAGGGTATTTTTAACCAACTTCAAAAAAGGAGAAGGTCACATGTTCAAATGTATGTCTTTTTTATTATCTATGTTTACCGATTTCTTCCTCATTTTAGACCGATTCTCAAAATTCTTTTTTTATGTGATAGAGTGTACCTCAGAAGTAATTTCATTTTAATTTCATAAAAATTCGACAAACTGTTTTTGAGTTACACACCAATAACTGAGAAGTGTTACGTCTACTTCGACGACGAAATCGGTGAGCATACACAGTGACAATTGATCCTGTGAGCAGCAAAGGTCACTAAAAAGGGTGAAACAATTTTTTTTAACAATTCATGGAGCCGACGTTATCACTCAAAAGTCTGAAATAACTTGTCGAAGTCGGTACCATTTGAACTATTACGGTACCGATTTCAACAAGTTATTTCACACTTTTGAGTGTTGAAATCGGTTCCATTTTTTCTATTGTATATAATAATAAAAATAATATATTATTTTTAATTAGTTAACATAAGCACGAAACGGAAATATATTTTGATTTAAATTGTTACGTAAAAGATATAATTATTTTTATAATTTTTGTGTACTACAATGTTGGTTTCACTAACTACTAAGGCTCCAAAATGTAACCGTCTGACTATCAATTAACCGTCGGTTAACGGTATGTTAAAAACTGTTTGACCGATGGTTAAATTGATAATCGGACGTTTTTAATGTTGTTTTTAATGTTGGTGAAGTAGCCTTAAACTCATAAATATTCTTGTAAATGTTTTTTATTTTGTTTTGTACTGTTTATAGATTATGAAATTTAAAATAATATATTTTGTTTATTATGCTGAACCTTTGTAACAATTCTTGCGTTCGTTGAAGTTTTTTTAAAATTTATTAACTACGTAATTATGCACCTTCCAAGCAAATGGATTGAGCGATAAGGATAATCATGATATTGAAAAAAATAAACTTCATAAACATACTAGCACTAGTACCAACTGTGTACTACAGCAATACAGTAACTCACTGTTAGTTACGGCAGTATTTGTTTGTTGACCACGATTCGATATACATTAAGAACAGTATGGGCTTATCTTTTTTAAGGACTTCTAACGAGAGCTAAGCCAAGGATTTCGTTATAAAGAAGGTTTTGACATGCTTTAGCATGTCGAAACGAGACATAAGGTTCAGTTGGATTTTTTCTTATTTAATTTCCATCATATATCATTATCATCATCATTATTATATCTCAGCCATAAGACATCCGTTGCTAGGCATATGCGATCAATCTCTACAAGGATCGGTTGTAAGTGGCCCGCATCAAGGTTTTTCTGAGGTCTTAGTCAGGTCGTCTGTCCACCTTGTCAGTGTTCTATCTATGCTGCATTTGCCAGTAAGTGGTCTCCATTCGAGACTAAGGCTCTGCCTTAGTTACTGATTTATTGTGAATAGGTTTTCTGAGTAGTTTCCTTTCACCAATACCTATTTTCTTTTTATCATCTTCCTTTGTATTGTATCTCTGGTGTATTTTATTTCTTTGAATACCTTGAATAAAATTATTTTCTTTCCTCCTTCCTTTTTATCATTTATGATAAATATAATTCTCGTAACTGGTGTTCTGTGCAAATGGTTCGATATAGCTTGAGATAGACGATATTTTATGAAATAAAACAATTCACCCATACTGTTATTGCAATGCGTATACGACATTTAAAAAGAATGAACCGCGCGTATGAACCACCGACAGTTTACAAAGGAAAGTACAACGAGTAAAAAAACCTATTCCATTGTTTGAGCTAGTTTTGAAAGGTATATGACTTCACAGAGAAATATGAAGTTCTATGGAATGGAGTTTCAGATTGATGCATTGCTTTTTTGACAGAGAGAATTTTGTGGGTAGGAAACATTATATTCCCTCTCGTATTCGTGGGTTGAAATCAAATAAGTACCCGATTTATTTCCTTTAAAAATTTGAACATTGTTTCTTGATCCAGAACTCTCACTATATGTCTTGCAATAAAGTATTCTTATTATTTCTGCTATAGCTAGGCTTGTGACCTTTGAGTATCCAGCCTATCTTCTTATATATCTGAGCTTATGACACACTTTTATTTTCATTCCAGTGAATGTCATACTATTACTGGGTATAAATGATTCATTTTTTGCTCCCTTCAAATTTTCCGCCATCTTAAGCCAAGAGGCTTACTAAAGATGTTCTAGAGAATTTGACAGTAACATAGCTTTTTAATTTTGGTCTTAAACTAAAATTTTGTGGAAATAACAAATAAACTTAATTTTGCTCTGTCTTTTTATTTTTGCACAGTTTATATTCATTTTTAACCTAATTTAACAAGGGCAGAGGTGCTCAGTTCCATTGTATTTATTTATGTGTAATACCTCAGAAGGCCATTTATTATTATATTGATTTGTTATACTAGCGGTTTGTCCCGGCTTCGCACATGAATGAATTTTTAGTAGGGAAATCTATTGTTTTTAGAATTCTAATGGTGAAAGATTTTTTTAAATGGTCCAGTAGTTTTTGAGTTTATACAAATCTTTCCTCTTTATAATATTAGTGTAGATTACAGTTTTTTTTATAATACCTTTTTAGTTATCTTTATTATTTTCATCTACATCAATGTGTTTGTTAATAAATCAATCGGGGCTTGATCGCGAAAAACACATTAAGTAATTCATTTACCTCGACGTTTCGACCAAGTTGTGTAGACTACATTTTTACATCAATGATGTTCTTATTTCTGAAGAAAACTGAAATTTTCTACTAATTAGTACCACGCATTTCTATGTAATATGTGAGTTGAATGGAATAGTTTACATGAATTTAACGTACTGCTGAAAACTGTATCAAGAGTCCTGTTAATGACGTTTACAGCCAGCAATGACGTCATAAAACTGAGAGGCGTCTGTAATATCTTCAGCGGTTTTGACACATTCAAACTGGGTACTAACAATCTTCGTGTTGGAAACTTTTTGCGTGAGTTCGAGGATAGAACTATAAAGTTTTTAAAAAAATAATATATAATAAATAACCTAGCTATTAATAAAGCAATAAATAATCAATTACTTTAACGCAGTTTTTCAAAATAAATTATTGAGCCACGCAGAGAAAAAGCGAAGAGAAACTCTTAGTTTTGTGTTTGATTAGCTTGTTTTAGTTCAAAGTTAACCGTTCACAGTATTAAAAAAAAAAAAGTATATATATAAGTATGTATTTAAGTATATATATCAGTCATCAGGTTACCATAGTACAGGCTCTGCCTAGTTTGGGACCTGAAGACCTTGTGTGTGAATGTTGTCCCATATTATTATTTAAACAAGGCTTAGATATATCATCATCGTCATCATCATCTCAGCCATAGGACGTCCACTGCTGGACATAGCCTCCCCCATTGATTATGATATATAACAAGTCTGTAAACATGTGTACCACATAACCATATCTGTAACCATATCTGTTCTTTGCGTTATTTTTTTAACCTCTGACGTAAAACTTTATATTAGTACCGTGTGTGTTTTGATTCTTACCTCAGAACTTTCGACTGGGTGAAGCGATTTTGAAGATTCTATTTTCTTTTTTATTTCAAATCTGATGATTCATATCATTTAAATTTCATCAAAATCGGTCAAGCAGTTTTTGAGTTACACTCCAATAACTAAAAAGTATTAGGTCTACTTGGAAGACTGCGTAATTAAGGGTGACGAAATCGGTGAACATACCCAATGACAATTGATCCCGTGAGTTGCAAAGGTCACTGACTGAAAAGGGTAAAAAAATGTTTAAGTACCAAGAAATGGAACCGATTTCAACACTCAAAAGTGTGAAATAACTTGTCGAAGTCGATATGGTATCGAGTTAAGTTATTTCACACTCGCACTATATTTTGATATTATTACGATATTTAGTTACTTTTGCACTATCATGGTACCTATGGTATTTTAGCTGCGGTAGGGATCTTAGACACATATTGAATACTTTGCTTTCAAATTTTTTATGTATCCGGTGTAACTTTTTTATTTGTATTTTAATTTGAAATATTACTGAATGAGGCAGAAGTTCTCAATCTGAATAGTTATTTCCATGTACTTAGAGTTCTTCAAATATTTTGAAGTGTTATTTTGATCAATCGGTGCTATCTGAAATATGAAACAAGAAGAAGAATTATTTAATAAATAAGCATTATTCTGAATAAATATGAATGATCTACCTTAGCTACTAGAACTTAGGTCCTATCCTTATTCATCCTAGATTACTAGTCAGAATAATAAAAAATGTAACTATTACCTCTAATTCGTTTATTCCCGAGGGAACTATCCCTTTTACAATAATATCAATTGTTTTTTCAGCATTTTCTATCTCCCGTCGTTTTTCCGCTAACCTTCTTTTATTTTTGACACCCCAGCCATTTATTCGTGTCGCCTCAGAGATATCTTACTGTATTGGGCCATTAAGAGATTTAAATTTCGCATGCAATTATAGCTGATGCTATACTCGTCTTTTTCTATAAGCAGTTTTTTTAATATACTTACGAAGTCGATTTCTAAATCCAATAGTAGAACTCAGCGAGTCAAGCTTCACAAAATACGGTTTTTAATTATAATCTGAGATATAAAAACCATAAGCCCGTGAATACTCCTAAATCCAGGTTAATATTAATGTTAATAGGCTACGGGCAATTCAAGAAAAAGGCTCTTTCATTTCAGCTGAGCTTTATACAATGACGTACAATTTGAAGTAAGGAGATTCTTACTTGGGAATGACGTTATTATATCATTGTTATTTTGGTGTTTATATTTTGAATTTGAAGGTAGAAGAAAATTTTTAAAGAACAAGAAACTTTTCACAGATTCTTAAAATAGATAATGTTGATGTTTGCTTTTTCATGTTCATTTGAGATATAGAACACATTGCACTAGGTATATACAATTTAATTTTTTTTTCACTGTTTTTTCCAATCTACCATCTTCCATCTCTTGATCTAGTGTTCGATTTATAATAAAGATGTCAAGACAATTACTAACATTGAAGAATCTTTTTTTATTTGTCAGTAGATGTTAAGAGATTCTAGTGGTGGTATACTGGTAGCTATTTTCTACCTTCATACTAGTTTAAATACAAACCCATATGATTATCTATGGAATAACCTTGTTATACCTGAGCCATTTAGTTTCAAAATAATTTATGAACAGCCTTGCAGTAGTGCACTGTGCACCGCTTAATCAGCGCTCGGTTTATAGTGGATTCGAATAATGACACTATTGTCTTTGTATCGCGATCTTTATTGGCGTGTGCGGTAGGATTATAGCGATAAAAACGTAGACATTTTTTTTTTTTTGAAAATACATTTTTGGTGTGAACTAAAATTATATAAATTCATGACAATTAGCGACATTAAAACATCGAATTGAGAACCTACTTACTTACTTCTTGGTTCGATGTCTGTTAAAATTGAGTAAATAAAAAATATCTTGCCTTTACGAAACATGTTTTTATAAAATTGCGGGTATTCTAGTTTTACTAATATTATAAATGCGAAAGTTTGTGTGTATGTATGTAACCTCATAAAATGATGAAGGAATAAATTCGGCTACTAGTGTGATTTGAATCCACACCTATAGGAAATACTACCCTGTCGTCTTGGCAACTGAGCTATAGCACCTCACCTGCTCTCCGAATATGTTCTTATTAAATATACAGGTGATGAGATAGTTTAAAGCAATTTTCCTTTAGCATGTTTAATTTTTTTATTTATATCACACTCAATCCCCCACGGTAGGATTTACTGTGTCTTACATCTATCCGAGGCCCACAAACACACAATCACAGCACACTAGCATCTAACCCGGGACAAACATCTACACTCATCGCACAAATATTTGCCCCTGCCGGGATTCGAACCCAGGACCTCGGAGACACAGAAGCCATGTCACTGACCACTGAACCACGGCTACTGTATTGAATAACATTTGATCGCTTATGCTTATACCTCCAACCACACAAGTTTCGCTATCGCATCCTGTCGTATCGCTTGTTCTCGCGGCCCAATACAAGCAGCAGGGTGTACTGAATTTGATCATCGCTGATAATGCTACACAGGTTTACACATTGTTATCTTGTAAATTAATTAATTATTATTTAAAATGTAGTTGCTTTCTTTTCAGATAATACGGTATATTTACGGTTTCATAAGTTTTTAAACTGGCATGGTTAGTAATAATATATATTTTTTTTTACCGGGATAATTACCGTTTATTTTATTTATTTTCTTCGCTCAATATTTCGGCATTTTCATGCACCATGTTTACGAGAGAACTAAAGTTTCTGCAGATAAATGTTCTTTAAGGGCAGAAAAATCTTTCTACCCTCTTTCTTTCACGTTTGTTGCTTAACCTTTAGTTTACTTTTAATTTGTATAAAAAAAATATGTTTATCAATATAATTATGTAATAATATATAAATAGTTAATTATAGATATGATGGGTACTTATATTTCATTATTTATTAATACACCATCGTCTAATGAAAATTCAAAATTACTCTTTATCTAAAGTTTGTATGAAGATATCCCTTCACGGTAAAAATATTAACCTTAGTATACATAGTCATTTAACTGGTTACAAGATTGATAATAACAATATTATTATACAATACTATGGCATCATCGGATACAAATGCAAAATAAACTTTTGTCATTTAATTTGAGATTTTAAATTACACTATAGCGTCAATTTTTGTCTCAACCACAAATTCTTGTCAAAATTGCTATCTTCAAATCTAAAAACGCATTCCCATAGGGCAAAGCGATGGCAGAGCTTGCAGTAACTACGCGATATACTGAGTCGTCATCATAGATTTATAATATTTCGCAAGGAGATGCAAGTTTGAACATGCAACTCACTGTTCTATCCTTGCGCTTCAAGTTTGGCAGGAAAGAGTATTGAGTATAGAATACTTAATAACAACGTTATGAATTTTCTTGATTCATCACTGATAATGCTTAATTTGGCTCTAATTTATATAGCACAGCTATATGTCAATGCAATGTAATCGATTAAAAGGAAACTGCTGTATTTATATGAAATAAAATACTGTATTCTCTGTCTGTATAAAAATGTAGAGGAAGTTCATCAAGTTTATCTTATTTATATTATATATTTTCGTGTGTAACTTTTTTTCATACAACGTTCGTAACATTTGACAAAGTACTTAACGGAACACCTTTTGAGGTGTTCTGTTGTTTAAGCTAATAACAGTTTTATTAAGTCCACGAAATATTATAATATTGCTGATACTTTTTCACCATTATTTGAGGTTATAAAAGTCGTAGAACTCAATTAAAACTATTATGTTGTATGTATTGCTTCCGGGCTGTTTGGCCGTGGTCTAAGTGAAACTTGTGTTCCAGACGTTTCGTCGATCACTGCTGTCGACATCTTCAGTGGTTCAGGTCCGAGCGGCGACAAGAGTGTAGAACTCTCCTTCGCGGCGTCTTCTCTGTTACTGAACGAAACGTCTGGAACACAAGTTTCACTTCGACCATGGCCAAGCAGCACGGAAGCAATACATACAACATGCAACGCCAGCCGTGAAAGCCTTAAAGTTTACAAAACTATTATGATTAAAATGAAGATGTACAGTTTTAAATTCGTATACCGATCTGTGGACAGAACGACCAAATCAAAATTTTGAACCTAGTATCGACATATTTTTATTGTTACATATTATTATGAGAGTTAGCTAGCGATCCTATGACCATATCCTCTGTATATATTTCACTGACTTTCGTCGTCGGTCCTACGTGCGCTGATTTATGCGTTGACGGACAACACGCCAGTGCACGGCGATAAATATAATTGTGCCGCGGTGACCCACCCAAGGAGCAGCAAGTGTGTAAGGCTCTTTACACGCTACACGTTACTTTTATGAAAAAAAATTAACAAATCAACAATGCCCAAACATACAAACATTTAATATTTGACATTGGGCCCGTGGGGACCGGGAACTCATCGGATTTTCCAAAACATATCAGAGCGTTTGCGTATGCGACGCGTGACCAAAATGCTGGCACATATTTGGCTCGAAGAATCAGCATTGCAAGTCAACGTGGCAATGCTGCTGGCATTATGGGCACGCTGCCAGCTGGTAGCGGGTTAGAGCATTTGAGTTATCTATAGGCTACCAATAGCTAGTGGTTTGCTCAAATGTTATTGTAGTAGCTGCAGTGTATTTAGTTATTAGTGTTTTAGATTACAAATGTTTTAGAAGCAATGATAGCTTAGCAGTGGTCGCGTTGGCTGTCAACCTGTCGTACGCTGATTCGATCCTCACCAACGGCTTTAGTTTCCGCTGAAGGCAACACCGTTATCAAAATGACGGTAAGGTCATGTACGTGTCAGTGCCTGCCGGGCTCGCTTCGGGTGGTAGCTGACCTGTACCCTTTGGTGACAGTTTTATTTTATTTTAAGTCTATATTATTACCTACATAACCTAACTGTCAGGTGTGATAGCATAATCTAACGCATATCTACTAAGCAAAAAATTATAGCTGTTTTAATATATAAATAAAAGTAATTATATTTTCTTGTTTTTTTTCTATCTTATAATGATTTCACACTTACATTTACCTCGTAATTATAAAATATTCAAATAAAGTCATACGCAATAAAGTATTTTACATAAAATATTTATTATTTTGAACTTTATGTCACAGTTAGCGGCCCGCTCCGGCCTTGCACGGGGAGATATAGGTGAAATCTGATAATTATTTAGAAAATATTAATTTACACACCCTTAGTGGACTTTCCATACTTAGAATACCCGCTCAAGTCAGCTTTTAAGTAATCAAAAAAATCAAAATTAAACTCATTAAGCCGATCGCGTGATTGTAACTTGTAAGGTATCGCGCTATTGTACTAATATTATAAATGCAAAAGTTTGTGTGTATGTGTAAATGTTTGTTACTTCTTCACGCCCAAACGGCTACACCGATTTCGATGAAATTTAGTGTGGAGATAGTTTAAGCCCTGGATTAACACATAGGCTACTTTTACCCTGGAAAAAGTATAGTTCCCGTGGGATGGTTGCGGTAACGGGAAAACCGTATACCACGTGGGTGAAATCGCGCGGCGCTACTAGTATTTGAAATAATTTTTACTGGTTCCAAGCTAGTCCTATCCCAAATTGATGATATATTTTTAATTAAATGTCTGATTTGTATAATTTAACGACAGGTGGAGGCGTAAATGGTATCTTTACCGTTAGTGGTGGCACGAATGGGTTGCAGCATAATATAATTATACCTCTGATTTTGAGACCCGAAAACAAACATCTATGCTCAAAACAGAAAACATTTACCTCAGCCGGGAGTCGAACCCGGGGTCACAGTGGGAAAGTATTATCAACGACGACCATCAACTACTTATATAATAATAATCACCACAATATTCATATGTATTAATAACATACAATATAATACACATTGCTAGCTATGTGAACGAGACCTAACATACAGTTGTTTCACAAGCAATGGTCCAGGAAGACGGCTAGATCAAGCAAACGCTGTCCTTACATTTTGCAAATCGTTGCCTAGACATAGAAAAATATACCATATTTCTTTCTTGGTTAAGTCTATTCTGAAAGAAGGGATAGATTGCGCAAAATCGTGTCTTTCCTTCGATAAAACGTCGTGTACTTGTATTCTAACGCCACTAAGATATTGATGTGTTTTCGAAGATGGAATGTTTTAAATTGCTCAGAAATTCCTTAAAATATACCTTAAAGAAAACATTTTTGTACATTTTTATGAGATGAGATGTCGGAACAAGCACTAGGCCTCCACGATGTGATCTGTTTAGACAGATACTATTCGTAAAGCACTGCACTGCGCCCGTCACCCTGAGACACAAAGTTGGTAAGTCTTATGTGCCTATAACTTCTCCGGAAACCATACCCTTCAAACCGGAACACAGTAATGCAAACACCTGGCGGAGAAATAGATATGGTGGCAGTATTTCCTGGGCGAACTCTGATATAGAGTGCTACTGCTCCTAATTTAGCTAATGGTTGATTTATGGGTTATTGACTTATATACAAAAACATTTACAAGTATCGCTACAAAATTATATATTGTAGGTAATTTGTTTTAGAACAATTTCAGACAATTCGAGCTCTCTGGAAAAGTTTTCTCTAAACAATTAAGTGTGTAATAATAACAAATATTATAGATATATGACATTTTTTAAATTTAATTTTAGCTTTATTGATTAAAAAGTCACCCAAGAAACTGTACTGTATGAGTAACGTGACCATACGTCCCGCTTTGAGCGGGACAGTCCCGCTTTCAGGCAGACTGTCCCGGTGTCCCCAGCGAGGTCGACATAGTCTCGCTTTTGCAAACAGTTGAAAAGATTATTTAAAATGTATTTTTCCCGCTCGAAGAGACAACACGAACTGCAACTTTAGGGGAAATAAACTCACGCCACTAATGGGGTTTAGAAAGTCGTGCTTATTTAACTAGGTATTTTGTGTTTAGTGCTTTGATTAATTTGTGTTATTTTGTCTTTTATAATAAAAGTCTTGTAAAACACTAATAACTTTTTTTAAAATATATAATTCTGCAAATGTCCCGCACTGGCAAAAAAAATTAATGGTCACGTTATGTATGAGTCACATTTAGTGGACATAGAAACACTTTTTCAAAAGGTTTTGCTATTATCACAAGCTTTTAAATCATTAATTATCATAATGCTCGTGATAATGCTCATACCTTTTGAAAATGTTGGTATATCCACTAAATATTATGTATACAGTAAAGTTTCATGTGTCTTTCCTTGTCCTTGCCATGTTCAGCGACCTATTCTTAATTTAAAATTTCGCGCAACTACCCCAACACCAATGACCAGTTAGAGCGACGCCTCTTGGCAAGAATAAGAACTGTGTGTGTCGCCTAAAAAATCTAACGAGTAGCGCGGCATATTTTACGAAAAAAATCTCAAAACAATGACATAGCTGTGATTACCTGAGTGTATTTTTCATTCATATAATCTTGACTGAGCCTATAATCTGAAAATAAATCTCAAAAATTTTTTCCGTTTTGAAATTTAAGCATATTCAATAATCAACCACTAAAAAGGGTAAGAGAAAGAGTGACTCTTGTACCAATTTGTATTTCGATGTCATGGGCCATTCGTTCCAAAACAATACAAATAATACGCAGTACATCCAACCGATTTTGCTTGTTCTAAAATCGACGTCCGTCGCTTGTATTAATTAATGCTAAAAATTAAGTTATACGCGCAGTAGCTTATTAGCCTAAACATAGTAACGTCAAATCGATTGCTTCAACATGCAGGATAAGTGAGGCCAAACTAAACCTTTGAGGGCTGAGCTAGCTCAGTGACCCTTGTCAAAATCACGCTATATTGAAGATCCACATCACAGAACCTTAAGTGGGATAAGTTAAAATCAATTAAACATTAAAACCTTAAATAATAATCATTTTACACGTTACATGATATTATATTGAATGATTGCTTATGTTACCCAATTTGCCAAATTTAAAAATCCTTGTCCAAATCTAACAAGGTTAAATTCATTTATTATATACTAGCTAGCTTTTATTATTATAAGTTTGCGTTTGATAACTGTCTCACCTGATGTTAAGTGATGACGTTGTCTAGGATTTAGCACGCAAACCTGATGATGGTGATGATTAATGATGATTATGATGATGATGAAAAGTTGCTTATGTGCTGTTTCCGGACCTGAAGTATCTACAAATCAAATTTCATCCAAATCCGTTTTACTCGAGTGGTGATGAAAAGACGGTAATAAAGAAAATAACCTATAACCTACCCTAAACCTATGTGTTAATCCGGGGTGTAAGCTATCTGTATTCTAAATTTCATCAAAACCTGTTCTGTAGTTTTTGCGTGAAAGAGAAACAAACATACATCCATGCTTAAAAACATTTGCATTTATAATATTAGTAGGATTTTTTTCTATTTTTTGTACACACTTAAACCCCCGCACTAGGATTCCCTGTGTCGCGGGAGGTATGAACACACACAAACACAGCACACAAACGTCGTAAGACCCGGGACAAACATCCACACTCATCGCACAAATGTTTGCCCCGGCTGGAAATCGAACCCAGGGTCCCCGTAGACGCAGAAGTCATGTCGCTGACATTGACCACTGCGCCACGGCGTTTATTGCGTATTGCGTGATTATTGCGTAACGTTAAAGTAATTAAAAACTGGAGCGTTATCCAAGTGAGGTAAGTGAATTATCTAGCCTCTGGCTTTGATTACGACGGGGTCTTAACGGAAACTTAAATTTTAGGTGGAATTAAAATTAAATGAAGAATGGCGAAACAGCCATCCCTTGAATTGTGACTCGATATATTATGATTACCTAATCGAAATCAAGTCGAATCAGTACTAAGTGTTTATATACCGTGCGTAAAAGTAATTTGGTTAGTTTGTGAATAATGTTCATAGTTTTAGTATAATCACCTAATGCAACAAAAATTGTGATTTTTTAATAAAAAATAAAACACTCTTTTTAAAAAAAAAAGCCGTCTGCAGTCGCATGCATATGAATTGACTAAATGAGGGCAAAGATTTCCAAGAACTCAAATTATAAAAGGAACGACACGTTATAAGAACTCAGACGCACGCATAATCTGATAACATCAGTCTAATCATTCGCAATAATTCATAATCAATATGATAATGGTATTAAAATGATATCCAATCGTAATCATCAACCATGAATTTTAGTTATTTTGACTGGAACATGTTGTAGAAGTGCATGTTCTAAAATGAATTTCAAAGTAATATTCCTAATATCACTTACCATTGCAGCATCTTCAGCTCTAACCAAGAGCTATGAAGGTTACAAAGTGTATAAGGTAATTCCTAAATCTGAAGAAGATTTAAATATATTTGAAGATGTTAAAAACAACGCTCTTGGGGAGTTCTGGGAGGAACATTTTGGAGTCAATCAAGATGTCAAAGTCATGGTAGCTCCAGAAAAGCAGACTGCATTTTTAGAAATTGTAAATAAGGGTAATATTGTAGTGGACGAAGTGATTCCGGATTTACAAAGGTAAGGCTATATAGATGAACTTGGATTAATGATAAAAACAATAATTGTAAATACACATACTAATTTTAAAACTCTGATCAAATTTTTACGTGACAACACTCTTTTTGTGTTTTTTCCTTTTCAGGCGAAATAATAACATACACTGTATATTTTGAATTCAATTGTTAATTAATTATTTTTTATAATTCATGGTATATAATGATTTCAAAGATTTTATGATAATTTTAAGTAGATTTCATCATGTAAAAGAGGGACATTTTATTAAGACTCCAAAATCTAAGGAAAGTATATAAACCAAAAAAATCCTTTGTGTGAATATACAATGTATTTAAAAAAAAAACATTGTTTTGCATCAATACTATGTGGCTAATGGGTTATTGGACTACTTTCTTACGATACCTAAGGCCAGCGTCTTTCTCATTATCCTTTGAACACTGTCAATAACTAAGTTGAAGAATTTGTTTATCCAGCATCAAATAACTTGCGAGAAATAACCTCATTATTATTTACATAAGTATGATGATTTTCAAGTCCTAGAAGTCATGCCTGTGTAGGTATGATTTGCATTAATACAATAAAATATTCAGTAGGTAGTATTGAATTTGAATTGGCATCTAAACAATTGTATGTTTTCTTACAATAATTTCAGAACAATCAACGATCAACTTAATCCAGCAAGAATCAGAAGCTCTGAATCGTTGCTTTCTCTCAGCTGGGATCAGTACTACAATCTTGACCAAATATATGCTTGGCTTGATGAACTAGCAGCTGCCTATCCTAACATCGTTTCTACCGTAGTGATTGGACAGTCAGTTGAAAACAGAGACATCAAAGGTGTAATCATCAACTTC
Source organism: Apeira syringaria (assembly GCA_934044485.1). Taxonomy (NCBI): domain Eukaryota; kingdom Metazoa; phylum Arthropoda; class Insecta; order Lepidoptera; family Geometridae; genus Apeira; species Apeira syringaria. The sequence goes on along the minus strand of OW203658.1, from coordinate 5,241,421 downwards.
CATCCTGAAAGAGAAGATACCTTAGTTGGTATGTTAGAAGGAACTGTTCACGCAAGGGAATGGATATCAGCAGCTACTGTCACGTGGATTATCAAAGAGTTTTTGACGAGCACTGATCCAGAAATCAGGACTTTGGCAAGGAATTTTGAATGGCACATCTTCCCGGTGGCCAATCCTGATGGATATACATATACCTTTACTACCGTGAGTATTAAAGATATATTCTCATTTGGCTACTCACATGCGGACATATTTAGGGTAATATTTGCCAAGGATTTCCTTGCTGGCGAAGGGTGGTTTATAAAAAAATATAGATAAGTTGCAAAAACAGACGGGCCGTCTGGTGGTAAGCGATCACTGTTGCCTATGGATATCTGTAACATGGCGTTATGATACGTTGCCAATCCTTTTTTAGACTCTGTTAACTCTCCTTTTGTAGCTACATGGGAACACAGACGGAAGAAGCTCGTTTTACATTTTTCTCGTATAGTTATGGCAAAAACTATTGGTAAAAACGCATTGTAGTTGACTCCCATGAGTAAATTATGTTTGTTATCATAATTTTATCAGGCATGCCTTCTATTAAATAAAATAAATAAAAATCAGACCACCACCTCCTAAATTACAACGAAATCAAAACAAATCAATCAATCAAGATTTTTAATCATTCACCAAAACATTATTCTATAATAAATATAATAAAAACTATAAATCTATAATTAAAATTTAATTTAAAGCAGCTTTTTAAACAAAGCTTACTACAGTGTCCCTATGTAGGCTAGGAACAATTATTTTCTTGTAGAATTTAGTTTCCTAAATGATATTTTAATATATTATATTGGGATGTGTCCATACCTGATGAATGTTCATATCGCGCGAAGCTCGCGCGAGCTGCGCATTCGACAGGTCTGGACAAAGCCCTCAAATAAATATGTGCATACCTTATAAATTTAAATTTCTTATTTTATATTATTTTGCCACTGACATTCACTTATAAACTTTGCAATCATTCCATTGTATTTGAATGTTATGACTTCAACAATGATAAGTTTGAAATATTGTTTCATCATTATAGATTTGTAAGTAGTATATTATTAATTTTCTATCAATATATTTAAAATCTGCACGCCAACTGTCTGAATAAGGTAGAACGAAAACTGATTGTACCAACATTCTACAACTACCTAATTCCGCAATAAACAGTTTTGAGTTTGTCTTGGACTAACTAAAAGTACAACCCAGATCGTCTTTGTTTTCAGAATCGTATGTGGAGGAAAAACCGAAGCACTGCCAATTCTCAGATCTGCGCTCCAGGAGTTGACGATGACATGAGTAATGGCGTCGACCTTAACAGAAACTTTGACTTTGTGTGGATGTGTAAGCAAAATTGACTTCAAACATATGCGACTTTAGGCACATTTTTTACGTACTTGAACCAATGATAGCTCAGCGGTGGATGGAAGCGTCGGCTTACAAGCAAACGAACGTTGGTTCGATCTCCACAATTAGCTTGCGCTTCCGGTGGTGGAAAAACCAAATACAAAATTCTCACTGAATCCTGAAGTTTGAAAAACTGGCACAATAAAGTGGTAACATTGATATCCTAGTTCTGGCGTGATTACATCATTAACGACATTCTCACTGACCCGTCAAGTCAGATAGTGGTCAAACTGTAGATCTATACAGTAGTAGTACAAAAAAGTAATTCATCAATAAATCAGATTAAACTCTGGATAAATTCTAGCAAGAATTATTAAGCACTTTTTGTAAAAAATGAGTGATATTGTAATAGTGAATTATTTACATCGTTTTTTTACATACGTCATATCTATTTTTCGCTGATCCATTTCTTCAACTATGTCGGAACTTTGTGCTCATCTTCATCCATTCTATCAAAGACGACATCGACTTCCCCCTAAACAGGTTCACGCCATCTCTGAAATCAAATCTTACGGATCTGTACACTATAAAAAAAGCAATTATCACGTAAAGCATTTTTTTCATTTTCAATTCATTTTTTTTCTAGCCGTTGGAGCTTCAAACGACTCCTGCTCTAATACTTACGCTGGCCCTTCACCTGCTTCAGAACCTGAGACTAGATCGATCGTCAATTACGTCAGCAGCTTGGGAGAAAGAGGAGAGCTGATTTACTATATCGCTTTCCACTCATACACCCAGCTCATTATTATCCCCTACAGCCACTTGACCAGTGGTGGCGTTCCAGAAAGGCCCAGCAATTTCGCGGATATGGTGAGTATGTTTTATACTTAGGGCTATAAGAGCTATAATAATAGTATGTTTATATGATCATGTTTCATGGTAATTAAAACTAGACCTAGATAGTCCTCTGACACTGCAGGGATTGCTACTATTACTCAAGGACACGAATTCAACCTGAATACAATGTGCACGGTGACAAATGACGCAGACTGGCGATGAGTTATTGGTTTTCAAGATAAAAACGGCCTATTATATATTCCAAGATCTAATCTACCTACTACTAATACCTACGTTCTTATTATGTATTATAAGCATATAATTGTAATTTTGACTTGCCCAGTGTAACGAACATTGTTATAAGGCCAATAAAGTTTCTTATTCTTATTCTATCTACCACATTTCATCGTTATCGGTACAGCCGAACCGGTAAACGTAAAGGAGTAACAGAGGTTTTTTAATTATTCTCCTCCTACAATTATTTGCTTATCTCACGGGGATAGCAAATATTTTTGGGATGAAAAGTAGCCTATGTGTTAATCCAGGTTCTAAAATATCTCCATACCAAATTTCATCGAAATCGGTGTAGCCGTTTGAGCATGAAGAAGTAAGAAACATATATACACATAAACTTTCGCATTTATAATACCTATTAGTAGGATAAGGTTTTGTTGTTTTACAGAGAAATAATCACTTTGTCGGATAAAAAGTAGCCTATGTGTAGTAACAAGCAACAGATAGTGGATTGTTCAAATGTATTTATAGTAGCGTATAGTAGTATTGTCATTAAATTCTAACATTTTATTCTAAAACCAAAATATTTTAAGATATATTTCACCCCTTAGTCGTTTTAAATATTGTCTGTCCATGTATCTGTGTATTTCTTTGTCGGATTATGGCTTTTTATTGATTTATTTGTTTTCGTTTGAAAGGTGTATTGATAGAAGTGTTATCAATGTTTCAAAATTTCATTCGTTAGTGATTCTTTAATATTTTCAAATTTTAATTTACCATTTCAGTATGAAATTGCCATTAGAGGCTCAGATTCTTTGGCTAAAAGATTTGGAACCACATATAGAGTTGGAGTATCAGCCGAAGTCATGTGTAAGTATCATTTTAATTGAAATTAATCTGCGCAAAGCGGCTCAACAATGCTGAGTATTACAAAAGGAGGTATTGCCAATATGACGAACAATTTGTTTAAAAGTGAGCGTCCCGTCTGCTTAATATAATTGCGACGTGTAAAATCTATACAACCTGAGTTCCACTACATAATAATATGTCTGGAACAATGCCAAAGTTATATTGAAAATAACAAAAAGAAAGACATATTAAATTCATAACTTTCTTATGGTAATCCAGGATTTTCACCTTTTGAATGAAAAATATTTGAAAAAAGAATGTTGAATTCAAATTCAAGATTCAAAAGCTATTTCACACATTTGAGTGATGACGTCGGTTCCATTTTTTGGTTAAATTTTTTTTCCCCAATAACTTGAAACATTTAAATCTCGATAGGTGTGCTTTGATAAAATGGCATTTGGTATAGTATTACAAAACCATTTACAATAAAAAAATATGAATGATACGTAGAAAATTTAATGACAGATACCACAGTAAAATTATTAACCTGTAGATAATTATTAAAACGCACGCTAATGATATGTTTTAAAAGATTTGGCGTCAAAACGTATGCGTAGCCGATGGCACGATTCTCATTTTTTTCCGCTTCTCAAGGAAACCTTCATCAGGATCTGGAGTGAGATGCGTTTGTCGTAACGTCTGGTCACACCCTATTTCAATAGGGATCTTCCATTAACTACACTTCGAATGCTAAATAACAATGCTTATGAATATTGCAATTCTGATATTCTAATTACAGATCAAATGAGCGGAACTAGTTTTGACTGGGTAAAGTATGCAGTTCAAGTTCCTATCGCCTATCTCTTCGAACTTCGTGATCTTGGAAATTACGGTTTCCTTCTACCTCCAGAAGAGATTGTGGACACCGGACTTGAACTCATGGATGCCTTTGTAGAAATGGACAAAACTGCCAGATTCCTTGGATATTATAATATCCGTAGCTCTGCTACTAATGCAGTTTATTCAATAATTGTAATTTTGTTCGGAGTTCTGGTTACTCTGTGATGATATTTTGTCAGGTCTTATGTGATTTACTAGATAATTCGTTTAGAAAGTTTCTTATTGAAATTGTATTCATTTCAAATACACAATATAAAAAAAAACTTATGTTCCACTAAAATCTTTATAAATACTTTATAGTCTATCAAACCGCTACCAGTGGGCAAAGTTCCCGAAATGCTGATAGCATTACCACGTTGAATTGCTCACGTATTGCTTCATTTAATTATAGAAAAAAAATGATTATGTTTTATACTATTTCTGACTGTCTTCCTTTTTAATTTATTTTTAATATTTAATTTATAATTCAGTTTAAATAAAATGTACTTAACACAAAATGATTTTTATTGGTTTCTCAATCGTTTATAAGCAGACTTAGAGGGCTATGTTCGGGGTTTCTCTACGTGATCGAATCAGAAATGAGGAGATCCTTAGAAAAACGAAAGTTACCGATATAGCCAGCGCATTAGCAAGTCGAAGTGGCAGAGGGCAGGACACATAGCTTGAAGAACTGATGGCCGTTGGGGTTGAAAGTTTCTCGAATGGAGACCACGGACTGGCAAGCGCAGCCACAGACCAGGTGGATAGACCATCTGAATTAGATCGCAGGCAAGAGCTGGATAGACCGCTTCCAACCGGTCCTTGTGGAAATCAATTAGGGAAGCTTATGTCCATTCTTCGACACGTCGTTCACATCTGCACTAGGCATCCTCAGGAGCTGTTGACTCGTTGACCGTCGAGACGACAGATTTTTTCGTCTGGAATAATTTAATTCGCAGACTTAACATTAAATAGATTAGATAGAACGCATAAAGGTCACTGAAAAGGGTGAAAAAAAAATTTTATAACAAAAAATGCAACCGACGAAAAGTGTGAAATAACTTGTCGAAGTCGGTACCGTGAGCACAATATTGTGATGATAGTTACTTTTGTGTGAACTATCATGGTACCGACTTCAACAAGTTATTTCACACTTTTGAGTGTTGAAAGTGGTTACATTTTGTGTTATTTTTTTTTTTTTGTCGGTGGACGTCCTTTGCTGCGCTTGTCAGTTCTTAGACTCTATTTTTGCTATTGACCATCAATTAGCCGACCAAAGACTGGCCGGTTGGCGCAGTTGGTAGCACTCTGCCTTCTAAGCCGCTGGTCCCGGGTTCGATTCCCGGACAGGTCAAACATTTGTGTGTATGAACATGTCTGTTTGACTTGTGTCTGGGTGTGTATATGTATATAAGTATATATATCAGTCATCAGGTTACCATAGTACAGGCTCTGCCTAGTTTGGGACCTGAAGACCTTGTGTGAATGTTAATAAATAAATAAAAATAAATAAATAAATAAAATAAAATAAATAAATTCCATATTTTATGTGCATTGACGCAACAGATCATAATTATTTCTTAGTCATTGATTGACACTGCTTAAGGTGTTAACGTTTTTGTGAAAAACTGTTTTATTATTCCTGTGCTTTCCACTAAGTTTTTGGATTGGACAGATGCGAATAAATATAGTTTTTAATATGGTTTGTATAACTGCATAATGCATAATTTAAATAGGTTAATAGTTATGAAATGTTCGGCTGATGATGAATTTTTTTACTAACAGAGGACGTAAAGTATGTACTTTACGTCTTCTGGAGCGCACTATATTGAACAAAAGACAAGACACTTCTAATAATTTGTCAAATTATGACAACTAGTTCAGAAGTTATGAGGAAACAGAAGAACATACATACGTACATACAATATACAGATACAAACATAGCCCTCCTTATGGCTTAGCCGTCGCGTCGCAGTTAACAGCCTTAACAGGAGGCGCAGGAGTCCGCGGGGAGTAGCGGGCTGCGGAGGGAAATAGGTATTTATACCTCGGCTTTTTGACTCTAGACAAAAGAGATTCCTTTCAATATAATCTTTATTCTTATAATAAATATAAACACCCTTTAAGATAAAATATGAAAGTTTATGATATAGTTTGTGCGTAAGATTGTACATACATACATAATAACTTACATATCCTCGACAATCATAACCGTACTACTGGAGCAGAACAATAAGCCAAGATGATAAAATCCAGCACAGTCGTTATTAATCAACCTACAGATTATTATGTACTGGCAAAGCCTTATATCTATATAACAGCTCGAGTCTGATACCTTTTTAGTCTTCATATCAAAATGGATATTTAAACATATTTGCTTATCGCATTTATGGCATACTTTAGTAACGATAAAATAATATCGCTAATCTTTAGATACGTATTACTAGCTTACCAAATTTAATGGTACAAATAAATAACATTGTATCTGCTTGACACGCAAGGCGGAATCATGAAGTTTAAACACATTTTAATTATATTTGCTGTTTTAGCATCTGTCAATGCAGAATACAAACAGTTCAGAAATCATAAGGTATACAAAATAGTACCGCAATTGGAGAATGACGTGGCAGTTCTTAGTAAATTACAAGAAGAAGGAAGATTTTACTTTTGGAAAGATATCATACAAGTTAACGGTGATGTTAGAATCATGGTTGCTCCGGAAGAACAGAAGGAATTTGAAAATTATTTAAAGAGTGTTGGAATTTACAGCAACGTGGTCATTCAAGATGTTCAAAGGTAATTAATTTTTAAAATACTAACCTCGCCCCGCTAGTGATGGTGATAACCATCATGTTTGAAAAGCTGTCACCCATCACATAGTGTTTTCAGGCAGCAGTTCTCGAGAGCTAGTAAGCATTCTAGATCTAGTGTGATAACATCTTTAACCACATTAACGCTGACCATCAAGTAAGATAGTGGTCAATCGCTAAATCTATACACGCTAAAAAAAACGGGTTTATTAGTACATTCCAATTTCTGGGGGTATGTGTTTTTATGAACAGACAAAATGGTCCATCCTTTTTTTTATCGTTGTTGAGTTGAAAAGTTCTGCCAAGGACTTTTTGTCAAAAAAACTGAACATAACGCAGGTAACTGTGACGAAATATCGAGAAACAAAAAAAACAAATAAAGTACATGTTAAATATGTCGACACTCGTCGTGGCTCAGTGATCAGCGACACTGACTTTGGAACCGCGACCCCGGGTTCGAATCCCGGCCGGGGTAAACATATCTGTGATGAGCAAAGATGTTTGTTCTCGTGTCTCGAATGTTTGTATATTGTGATTGTGTGTGTCTATACCTCCAGCGGCACAAGGTATCCTAATGCGGGGGCGTGTGTATGAAAAAAAAAATATCCTAAAATTATGTTTATTCTTCTTATCATTATCATCATCTCAGGCATCGGATGTCCACAAGTAGATCCACAAAGACCGATTGGAAACGTCCCGCATCCAGCCGTTCTTATATTGCATTCTTGGTTCATTAATTATTTTTCATTTTTCATTATTGGTTAAGATTATAAGTAGGTCCACACAAAAGGCTATTTATGTTCAAAGCAGTAAACATCTGTTTACTATCGTCGAAGTACTTCTGGGTTTATCAATAAAATCATATTACTGGATCTACATCTTTTTCTGAATCCAACTAGATGTATGACGTCTGTAACTACAGATGTTTGGTCAGCTAGTTTAAAACTCTATGAGGTTAACATAAAACTATTTTCAGATTAATAGATGATCAGCTTCGTCGCCCGAAGAATATAGGTCGCAGTGCTACTGACTACGCATGGGACTACTATCAGAATTTGGATGAAATAAATGCATGGCTAGATGCCATAGTTGCAGAGTTTCCTGACGTTGTTACCCCAGTAACTATGGGAAGATCTAATGAAGGGAGGGAAATCAGAGGCATTATAATTGATTATCAAAAATTGGAAGTCTTTGAAAGACCCACTATTGGAATGATTGAAGGTGGAATCCATGCAAGAGAATGGATCTCGCCTGCCACAGTGACTTGGATTATCAATGAGTTTTTGAGAAGCACAGATCCTCAAGTCAGGGCTTTGGCTGAAAATGTTGTGTGGCATATCTTCCCCGTTGTCAACCCTGATGGTTACGTATACACTTTTACCGATGTAAGTACTTTTTGCTTAATGCTAACTACACATTTTTAACCAACTTCAAAACAAGCAGGGGGTTCTCAATTCGTATGCATTTTTTTTAATGTTTCTTACGTCAGGACTTTCGACAGGGTGAACCGACTTTAATGATTCTTTTTTATTTGAAAGCTGGTGCTTTTCGTGTGGTCCCATTTAAATTTCATTAAAATCAGATTTTTTAGTTATACTCCAATAACTGAAAAGTGTTACGTCTATTGATGGATGGATGACTTCCTTAATGAGGGTGAAGAATTTTGCAATCATACACATTGACATTTGATTCCATGAATAGCCAAGGTCACTGAATAGGGTAAAAAAAATCCAAAAAATGTAAACGACATCAACACTCAAAAATGTGAATTATCTTGTCAAAGTCGGTATCATGATAGTTCAAAAGTAACTATTATCAAAATATTGTGCTCAAGACAATTTGATATGGAGATGATTTAGACCCTGGATTTACACATGAGATTTTCATCCCGAATATAATTGCTGTTCCCGTAGGATAAAGCAATAATTTAAAAACTTTTGTTATTTTTTCAAACGGATGTACCGATTTCGATGAAATTTGGTATGGTGGTAAGTTAGAACCTGTAATAACACGTAGGCTACTCTAATCCTGGAGCAATTATAGTTCCCGTGAGATAATTGAGGTAGCGGGAAACCCATAATCCATGCTGGTGAAATCGTGGGGCGAAGCCAGTAAGTCACAAAATGGTTACTACAGATTATAACAGCTAACAATTAAGGAGCTAATCTGAACGCCTATTAATATTAATGATTACTATCTTACTTGTCTGTTAACCAAACACACCACTGTAGCTAAACTGATTTGGATGAAATTTGAGAAAGAGATAGATTATAGTCTGAAATAACATGGTGAACCGTGGACGCAGCTAATGTAACAAATATGCTCATGATTTTTCAATATCAGTATGTATATTTATTTACAGAACAGAATGTGGAGAAAGAACAGAAACACTGCCAATTTCACATCATGTCCTTCTAACTCGGATTTAAGCAACGGAATCGATTTGAACAGAAACTTCGGACTTTTGTGGATGAGTAAGTTAACAATTGCTCAAATATTCGGAGTACAATGGTAGTGATTCTTTTGGTCAACTAAAATAAAGTATTCTTGGAAAATATAATATAGCCTGTTTAACCTGCAAATAGTGTCGCTTCCCATTGTGAAATAATTTTTCAAACCGGTTTAGTAGTTTCGGAGACTATTCAATGCAAATAAACAAACAAAAAATTAAATCTTTCCTATTTATAATATTATAGTACAGGCAACACTAAAATTAGACCTGTAGAAAATTAGAGCTGATTACATATATAAATATACATGAGATTACATAGTAATTTTGGATAAAATAAGTTGTCAATTATTTGGTGCCGACTAAAACTACCCACAATTGACTAAAAATGTTATAAAACTCGTCTCTTTTTAGAGATAGCGTTGTATGGAGTTATAAAATTTAAATTTTAGCGTAAAAACTATACGATCTATTCAGTTTGGATAAGTAAAGTTTAGCTAGTTTGAGTGAATAGAATAAGGGCCATTATATTGAAATTCGACAACATTATTTTAGAGCTTAATCAAAATCAATGGGCACGGAAAAGGTTTTAGAATATGGACATCATAATGAACTGACTAAATCCGATAAAAATTGTTTAACGGCGATACGTAAGTTTTAAACTAATTTTAAAACTAAAATCTCACTATTTGTTGTATTTTTTACTCATTATAAGCTTGCGTTTGTCAACTGTCTCACCTGATGTTAAGTGATGACGTTGTCTAGGATGTAGCACGCCAGCATTTAAGGTACCTCTCGTGACTTGAAGACTCCAAGATTGTGCGTATTATATTTTCAGTTGTCAAACTCAAACGTATAATTGAAAAGAAAAGAACCTGTATATTGATTTAGGTCTGCAAATAGGTGGGATATTTCTATTCTATTCATAATAGAATTCGATTATCTCCTATAATATATTGCTTATACTACTTATAGTTTTACCTACTTATAGGTATAGGTACTATTCTTATCTGAATAGGTACTACATATATATAACTTTTATTCATATAATAAATTAACATAGCGATAAGATAGTTATAGTAATTACGAAAGTCCATAAAGATATGGGATAAGACATGAGATCCAAATTTGTGGTATCTAGGTATTACCTATGAAATTTTAAATATAATGCGGCTTACTACACTTTGTGTAGTAAACAATACGAGCACGCAATACTGTTACAAGCACAAGCGGATAGAGGGCGCTAATCTCAAACACAAACCTGAATCACGCAAATGAAATCGCACAAGACGACAGGGTATATAGAAGTTTCGAACATGAACCGTATATAGTAAAACCCAGTACTGTATAGCAAACAACACGATACGATTACCGATGTCACAGATTATAATAAAGGTCGTAGTTCTCCCGATCACTAAGACTAGACAAAATTATCTAAAATAATTAAAATGAGAAAGCTCCTATTCTATTAACGCTAAAATTCAACCTTGTAACGTTATTCTTATATTAGGAGAGTTTTTTCAACTGAGGGTAGTGTTAGTCAGCGTGATATAACGTGGTGACCTTTTTTATCTAATACTACCTGCATTTTAATAAAAAAGATCATTTTAGTCTATATACATAATATAGTCTATAGAAAGTTTTAGTGATTTTCAAAAGCCAAAGTACCTTGAAATGTTAATCTTATATTAGGTAAGTTTTTTTTTACTGGGGGTAGCGCTAGTCGGCACGATACAACGTAGTGAGTTATTTTACCTAAAGCTACCTGCATTTTAATAAAAATATTTTTTTAGTTCCATAGATATATCGTATGAAGAAAGTTTTTGCAGTTTTCAAAAGTCAGTTTTGGTGATGGCTGGAGACATTTACTTCAAGTCAGTCATGTGACAAATTATTTATTTCTTAACACACAGAATGCTTGCTCCATCACCGTCCACTGTCTTTTGAAAAGCAATTTATTTTTATTTATCTAACTGAGCGCTATCCATCTAAAGCACTTATATTCAGGTACAGTGAGTACAGAGGGCAGTAGTGTGTGTTATTAGTAACTAATAAAACACTTAAGATCTAGTACCACTCCACTAGCCCTCCCGAAATTTATTCTCTAATTCTTAGTTGATCTGAGTTAACGTTTGTTTTAGCGCCATCTATTCGTATTAACTATTAATAGGATTTAATAATATGTGTCCATATTTTTTCAGCTGTTGGAGCATCACAAAACCCTTGTTCTGAAACTTTCGCCGGTCCAGTTGCTTTCTCTGAACCCGAGTCAGTGGCCATCTCCAACTACGTCACAGCATTGTTCTCACAAGGAAACTTTGTATTTTACTACGCTTTCCATTCCTACTCACAAATGGTCCTAGTACCATACAGCCATTTGGGTGGAGCCAATGTATTGGGTGCTCCTAACTATGCTGATATGGTAAGACACTTACTTACACACTCGTATAAAATATATTACTTATAGTCGTAAAGTAACGTTCATATCGGCTAAGCATTTTGGTCTCGTGCTTAGGAGTTTCCACAGTAGATACAAATTAAAAAACATTTTTGACAAAATATTGTAGGTATTATTTTGAAGATATACATCGGATCCAATTATGTTTTTTGAAGCGATGATTGCCCAGCGGTGGTAGCGTTGGCTATCAAATTGACGAACGCTGGTTTGACCCCCACCAACGGTTTGATCTTCGGCTTCTGGTGAAGGTAGCACAGTAATCAATTCCGCTGAATGGTGGTAGGACTTTTCGAGTACTGCCTATCTAGCCACATACCCCAAGTTTGAAATACTGCCACCAAACACATAGTGTGTTCGGGCAGCAGTCCTTGAGAGCCAGTGAGTATTTTAGGTCTAGCGTGACAATATCGTGGATCACATCGTCACTGACCATCAAATGAGATAGTGGTCATACTAGATCTATACAGTGTAAATATAAAAAAGCTGCAAGTTGTACATAGAAAAAAAGAACAGACTAAGTAATCCTACCTAATACTACGGAAACATTTTATAAGAAAAATAACCAACGTTATGTAAACACATAATTTTCAGTACGAAATCGCTATCAAAGGAATGGACAGACTGAGGGAGAGATATGGAACGTATTATCGTGTTGGAACTTCTTTGGATATCTTATGTAAGTTTTGTTTCTTTCATCATCATCATCACAGTAGCCATAGGACATCCACTGTTGGACATAGGTCTCTCCTATCAATCTCTACAGGGACGGGTCGTAAACGATCCACCCAGCCAGTTCCTGCGATCTCGCTTAGGTCGACTTTCCACTTTGTCAGTGGACGTTTATCGCTGCGCTTGCCAGTTCGTGGTCTCCTCTTGAGAACCTTTCAATCCCAAGGACGATAGGTTCTTCGAGCTATGTGCCCTGCTATTTCAACTTGCTAATCCACTAGGCTATGTCGGTACTTCCGTTCTTCTTCGGATCTCCTCATTTCTGATTCGATCGCGTCAGCCCTATATTAAGAGATCGCATAGAGAAACCCCAAGTAAATCAACTTTGTTTCCTTAATTCAACTCAATCGTGTTATAAAAATATTGAGACGAATTGTACCACTATGCTAATAACTTGGATGATATTTTAGTAATACAAAATAAAGACATAGCAAATAAATCATTATTGTTTAAAAAAGTTTTTAATCTCTTTGAAATCCTGGTGAATAATTCTGTTCCATTACATTGTACAATAAAATGTTTAACACATAAATCAGCTAACTTCAGCTTTTCAATATATTTAACGAAGTAAACATAATTATATGCAACATAGACTTTCTGGCCTAAGAATTTAGATTCAATATCCGCAAGGTATTTTTTAAAATTTAAATTTTACTACATTTCAGACCCAACAAGTGGCGGTAGTTTTGACTGGGTGAAATCAGCTGGCGTCCCAATCGTCTTTCTCTTTGAGCTCCGTGACATTGGCCAATTCGGTTTCCTCTTACCTTCTGAGTTAATCATTCCCAACAATGAAGAAATTATCGATGGCCTGCTTGAGATGGATCGAGTCACAAGAGAGTTGGGATATTATCAACATCGCAGTTCATCTAGCAGAATTGGACTCAGTGCAATTTTGTTATCACTTGGAGTGATGTTTTCTTTGTATTAAATCAATACTGTAATTATTAAAATTTCCCCTTGTGATATAATAAATGTGTCAGAAATTTGTTCATACCTTTTAAATTAATGTAATCTCACCATTTTCTTCCATATCATATTCTAAGGAGATAATTCACTATCCGAGGAAAAACCTTCTCATTTGCTAAATCAACTCAAAGTTATTCGACTGTATTTATTATGTCTCATAACTTGAACAAGCTGAACCGATTTTGATGATTATTTTTTTATTCGATAGCTGGTCCTTTTCAGGGTTTTTTTTTAAAGTTTCATGATTAAAGATCTAAACCGCAGTTTTTGAGCTATGTTTATTGATTTTAACTACATTTTTAAAGAGAAAGTTTGTATTACTTTTTTAGTGCGTAATTATTTTAAAAGTTGGTTAAAAATTTGCTATTTGACACAGGGTGTAAGAAAGCTGCACCACCATGCTAATAGACATCTGAAATTATAACAGCTTGAGATACGGGTATGCGGAAAATGAATCATGCGCAGCTTGTAGCGATGATGATGCGCATGTAGTTTGACCACTATGTCACTTTATGGTCACTGACGATGTGGGTGGAGTAATTCACAGAGACTAGTGCGAGTCTTTGAGAAAGAGAAAAATAAATAAAAATACAATAAAGCTGTCTTGTGGTTTCACAAAATGCGCTAATAGCTCGCGTAATAACTTGGTGTGTGTATTTCCTACATGTGTGTATACCTGTCACTAGTTGTTTCTAGTTTAGTTCTAAGTTAGCCTATCTTACAGTGCACCCTATCTTTAGATGTAAAAAAGATTTAAAATAAATAAAATCTAAATATAGTTCAACCGTTCAGCAGTTAAGATGGCACAGATAAACACAGATAAAAAAACAAATACGACAAACGCATAATATATACTCTTATACGTCAGCGATTTAAAAGAGGGTTAAACAGTTTATGAACATTTAAAAATAACCCACTACCTTCCTGTCAACAAGTGACGTTAGTGCATGACAGATAAATAATAATAAATAACTGCACCCAAATAACTGCATGACAATCTAACGCGTGATTGAAATCCAATGTCTCATGACGATTAAATTAAATAAGAATGAAAGGAAGAAGATGGGCGAATAGTATTTATAAACAATCCCATAAGGTAAATTATTTCAAAAATAAATCTTGCAAAATATATATTGTGATAGATATCTCTGAATTGAAGAAATAATTTTATTTAAAATACTAAATACTAAAGCTTAAAAATAATTTAATATAGACCACATGTTTATAAACCTGGAGTAGAAAGTTAAGGTCCGTGTGGCTCACCCCATTGCAGTCAAAAAAAGACAAGGGGCCTTATATCCAGCCGCGGATAATCGAATAATCTACAGCTGAAATGATGATGATGATGATGATAATGAATTGTGAGATTATGATGATAACGAATTGTGACACTGTTTGCACAGAGATCACATGCGTTATTCAATTGTTTACAATAACTCCGAAACGAGTTATTCCTGCTCTAGGCTCAGCTCTGAACGCGTTCTTTTATAATCCTTGCATTAAAATATCCACCCTCATTTGAACTCCGCTTTGTTCCTAACTTACCTAACTGAGAGACCTCAATAACTTGGCCATTAACGTCTCCCTAAATAACCAAAGATCGCTATTCACGTCAAAAAATGTTATAATAACCATAAACAACTGGCACTGCCGTTTATGAGGGCTATAAAATTTTACACCCGAATAGATTTCATAGCTATTTCTGTATGAAAGAAAGGTTATTAGTAATAATTAGTGAGATGGGACCAAAGAGTTTTGAACGTCGCCGTTCGTGGTGTATTTGATCGTTTTATTGTGATGGACTGTGATTTTAATTGAGATAATGAATATAATTTTTGGGTTATGTCCGGAATCTATTTTTAAAGTAGGCAAAAGTGTTGAAGAGCAATAGCATTCTATGTGAGAGTTCACCCAGGGAAGTACTACCACAATATCTATATATTATGACGGTCGTCATGGCTCAATGATCAGTGACACTGACTTTTGAACCGCGACCCCGGGTTCGAATCCCGGCCGGGACAAACATTTATGTGATGAGCAAAGATGTTTGTTCTCGGGTCTTGGATGTTTGTGTTTTGTCATTGTGTACGTTTAGGCCTCCCACGACACAGGAATAGGTTTAGTAGGAGTCGTGAGTGTGTGAGAAAAATAAAATCGATTTCTACCGCCGCACCATAGTGTTCGCATTACTGTGTTCCGGTTTGAAGGGTATGGTTTCCGGTGAAATTACAGGCACATGAGACTTACCATTTTTATGTCTCAGGGTGACGGGCGCAGTGTAGTTCCTAACGAATTGTATCTGTCTATAGGCAGAGGTTACCACTTAACATCCTGTGGACTTTTTGCTTGTTCCGTAACCTTATCCCACAAAAAAAAACCATGATTTTGATATTACTTTTGTACATTGACATGATGGAGATAGCGAAATTAGGAAAATAAAAAATATCTTATAATTTGTATTTTATTGATATAAATCTTGTATTTATATTAATGTGTTAGATCAATTATAAATCTTTTTTATCATATTTCGCGTATTGAAGTCTTTTCTACCAGTCTATTGAAAAAAAGGTTGTCGAATTGTGTCGTTGAAGTGTGTATGAAGGATTGAATTACAGATTAGACCCCCGATTGTCTATTTATATGAAATTATACAATAGCATTCTGGGCACGCTGCTAACTGGTAGCGGGTTAATGCATTTAAGTTACCTATATGCTGGCAAAGCTGGTTAGTTGCTCTAATGTTATTGTAGTAGCTGCAATATTGTAATCAGTTATTAGATTTTTATTTTAATAAAGGCATCGGCCCATCTCCTACTATGGGCTTTCTGAGCAGGCTCAGAGTCGCAAAAGGCACAAGAGGGCTATGCTCGGGGTTTCTCTACTCGCTCGTATCTGAAATGAGGTGAACCGAAGAATAACGAAAGTCACCGAAATAGCCCAGCGGATTAGCAAGTTGAAGTGGCAGTGGACAGAGCATATAGTTGGAACAACTGATGGCCGTTGGGGTGGAAAGGTTCTCGAATGGAGTATAAATTTAGCATTTGACCACTATCTTACTTGATGGTCAGTGACGATGTGGTCAAAGATGCTATCACGCTAGACCTAGAATACTTACTGGCTCTCAAGGATTGCTGCCTGAACACTCTATGTGTTTGGCGACAGTTTTTCAAACTTTACGGTGGTAGTTAGCCAGGTGGGTATTCGATAGTACCCTACTACCTGCTGGGAATTTGATAACGGTGTTACCTTTTACTGAAAACTCAAGCCGCTGTTGAGGATCGAACCAGTGTCCGTCAGTTTGACTACGGACACTCACCCCGCTGAGCTATCATCGCTTCACAAAGCATCTCATATAAAATATCCTATGAGTGAATATATATGATAAGGTACCTACATACCGAATTTCATTAAAATCTATCAAACTTCCGCTTTAATAATGTTACTATGATAATTGCAATTATAACATTAACAAATGCACAACGGTGCGATTTGATTAGAGCTATTTCTAGTGTTTTTTTTCTAGCAAACAGGAGGCGTGAACTGGTCATAAATTTATCAAACCATCATTCCAATGTGTTGACTGAAGATACCCTGTTTCAAACCTCTTCGTAACTTATCGAGTTTATCCGCCCATTGCATTTCTCATGTCACCAATGGTAATAGGGTAAGAGCATGGTGAGAGGCATAGCGATTACCAACAAAATCAACAGTTGAGGATCCGTTCCATTGTTCAACCGGTAGTCGTCTGATCGCCAGCCGACAATCACCACGCTATTAAAAAATTTAACCGTCTTCAAAAAAAGGAGGAGATTCTTAATTCAACCCGTAAGTTTTTTTTTAAATGATCGTTACCTCAGAACTCTCGACTAGGTGAACTGATTTTAATGATTCTTTTATTGTTTAAATTGTTATTTATTTTTATACTGTATATATTTAGTATTTTTTCCTACTATCTCACTTGATGGTCAGTGACGATGTGGTCGAAAATGCTTCAGTAAGCATACTAGATCTAGCGTGATTACATCTCTGAGAGCCAGTAGCTCTCAAGGACTACTGCCTGAACACACTATGTATTTGGCAGTTTTTCAAACTTGAGTGTGTTTGCTAGCCCGGTGGGTACCTACTCGAAAGTACCCTACCGCAATGCCAATGTACTACATTTATATTTTGAATAAAAAATAACAAAGGGATTTCAATTTTTCGGAATAAAAGCAAATATATATTTTTTAATGCACGCAAATATAAAACTAAAAGATTAAAGTACTATTACATACCATGAATGCGCATTGTAGGTAACAACTTATATTAAGTAACAGACTTAATTCTATCGTCACCAGACAAATATCTAACAGCAAGTCCGAAAAAGCATGATTAAAAAGGAATTATTGTTTGTATAACAAATCGCTAAACTCGTCGCTCCGCTAATCGCTCATCCCATCACCATATCACCTGAACACGTGCAACCGAGAAAGAATAGAGAGATTTGAAACTTTTTTCTAACATTCCTCTTGCGGTTGGGGACCCATAAAATGGCGCTTCGTAGTAATTACGGGAAAGTTGTGACTTCCACATTTTTTTTTAAAGAATTCCTCGCATCTTCCTGTTCTCGGTTTTGTCTAATTAGTTGGGTAAATTAGTGCTCATCGTTAACGCTTTAAAATATTTTTTTGTAACTAAAAGTTTCCCATTCTTTAATTTTCAATTTAATTATGTTAAATGGTTCACAAGTCTTCTTCTTCTTAATGAACGGTTTGTAATACGTACTCGGCCGAGAACACGTATGAAAATGTGACTCAGAAAGTCATGAAAGCGGTTGAGATACGTATTTGACTAATATACGTAAGTTAAACTAAATGACGATTTTCTTAGGTGATGGTCATTCTTGTTGCTAGGTTGCAGTATCACGTGGTATTCCTTGTAAGATGACTGTTACCAAATAACAGCTAAAGCTGAAACGTTATTACATTTACTGACTAAGCTTCAGCTTCCGGCGAAGGTAACATCTTTATCGAATCCAAAAGCATGGTGATAGGGGACATTTTTGTATCCGCCTGGCTAGCAACTATACCCAAAACACCTTCCTTCCCCACAAACGCATACTTATCAACATGTCATGTACAAAAAAATATGTCTAAACTCGCGTAGGTTACATTTGGTTTAGTAAAATCGACCTTCGTAACTGTTAGATCAACGAAAGTGTTAGTGTTTTTAGCAAAACATAAGTTCTTGAACACATTTTACAAAAACACCGATACAAAGACTTACCCGCTGCTGTTTTTCAAAAACATGTCACAGAGAGTATGAACATAATTGCTTCATGCCAAATTCATCCAATCTACTAAATGGCGTTTTAAATTCTACAATAAATTACAACTTTATACAAAATAATAATTTCCAATTACGATTCCCCGAACGCCGTATTAATTGAAATTAAGACGAACTTCTTCAGCCACAAACAATTTAGATTCGAAAACTTCCAGCTTAATCTGGCGAAAACGCGCTCTAGTGTTGGCAAATAGTTTCGATGACCAACCTTTATTACATTGAAACTATTTGGCAAGATTGCAATTGTTGATCAGGATAAGTGCAATGGTTCGAATGATTAGTATTCGATTTGAATTTATCAAACTTTGTGTGTCATTATGATTAAGAAAACGATTGAATAGCTACTCAGACAGTTGTATTTAGATAAGAACAACTAGACAGAGCATTGATATATTGATCGACTCTTTATTGGTTTATAATATATTAATTATTAAGTAATATAATAAATAAATCAAAATACACAAAGACAAACTTAACAATGGGCGGTTTAATCACTCAGAATGATATATTCCAAGCTAGCTGCGCTCCGCGGTTGTTCCCGCGTGGTGATGAAAAACGGTGATGATGATGATGAAAATAAGCCTATGTGTTAATCCAGGGTATAATCTATCTCCATACCAAATTTCTTCAAAATCGGTGCAGCCGTTTGAGTGAGAAAAGGTAACAAATATACACACATACACACAAACTTCCGCACATATAATATTAGTAGGACAATACCTTGCCGAAGAAAAAAAATAATTTTATATAATATGTATGTATATAAATAGGTACGTATACATATAATATACATACATTTACGCCTCTTTCCCGTGGGAAGACCACATCCTTCTAAATGCTTGCTAATCTTGACACACTTTTTTTGCATCATCCACGCTCATCATACCTTTCATACAAGAGCGTCGGTTTAGAGTACTCTCTACTTACTTGACCTGGTCCTTTTTTAGAACTTCCTCAATCTGATTTCGGAACTTAGACTAAAGTTCCGCCTTACTCTTCCAACACTATTTAAATATCTGATTATCACATCTCTTTTGACGTGATCGAATTAGAAATGAGGAGATCCGTAGAAGAACGAAAGTCACCGATATAGCCCAGTGGATTAGCAAATTGAAGTGGCAGTGGGCAGGGCACATAGCTCGAAGAACTGATGGCCGTTGGGGCCGAAAAGTTCTCGAGTGGAGACCACGGACTGTAGGACGGCCACCGACCAGGTGGATAGACGACCTGACTAAAATCGCAGGCAAGGGCTAGATGCGGGCCGCTTCCAATAGTTCGTTGTGGAAATCAATGGGGGAGGCCTATGTTCAGCAGTGGACGTCCCATGGCTGAGATGATCATGATCATGACATCTCTTTTGCATAGATAAGAATGAGAGCTATTAAAACACACCAATCAATTCCCCCTAAAACAAACCAAACAAAAAAGTATCTTTACACCTTCCTATTCTGAAACCGGAAGCCGCTACCGTCAAAGCAACAAAACTAACGCGTGGATAATTGATGGGGATGCGACGTGGCGTTTCATCAGCTGTCTGCACCCGATGACATCTGAGATGACGTTTCGTTGAAGACTTTTAGTAGCGACGATTTTTGTCGGGTGACATGACGCGATCCGATAAAATGCATTTGTAGAAAACGATTCAGATACTTACTCTGAAAAAAAAATCATAGGAATACGCTGGTTCTAGGATGTGAACTGACCTTTGAGGACTGCTCCTTGAACTTTAAGCAAAACTATCTTAAATAAGATCTCTAGATAGAAGTACTAACAAAAAAAAACACGTAACAAAGCCAGTTTCTGTTAAGCGTTTTTTTTTGTTTAGTTTACCCACAATTAAATCATAGTCATAGACACTAATAATTTAGTCATTTTGGTTGCCTGGAAGAAATCGCTTTAAGCGATAAGGCCGCCCTTTGTATTACTGTATTTATATTTGTTTGTTTATTTTCTTTATGTGTGTGGTTTTGAAATAGTGTGCAAATAAAGAGTTTTCTATCTATCTATCTATCTATCTAATAATAACATTTTATAAGTTACAGGTCCAATAAAAATACAATTTCCATTAAGGAAAATACAATATAAATTTATTTATAATTATACAAACAGTATTAAAATTCAAAATAAATTAAACAATACAATTCAATAATTCAATTAATTATTTGTATAAGAATCATAGCGTATGTAACTACGTATTCGAGTAACAGCAATTTTACCAATATTATATCATCATCATCATCATCATCATCATCTCAGCCATAGGACGTCCACTGCTGGACAAAGGCCTCCCTCATTGATTTCCACAAGGACCGGTTGGAAGCGGCCCGCATCCAGCCCTTGCCTGCGATCTTAGTCAGGTCGTCTGTCCACCTAGTCGGTGGCCGTCCTATGCTGCGCTTGCCAGTCCGTGGTCTCCATTCGAGAACCTTTCGGCCCCAACGGCCATCAGAATATTATATATTATCACCAATATTATATAAGAAGGAAATATTTGATGGTATTAGTTTGTTTGCATTTGAATTGAAAAATTCTTTTACTGTTGGGAAGCTACACTACCCCCAGATGACATACTCTATTTTATATTTTCAAAAAATTAGTGACTCTCATAATTTTTTTAACCCGTGCGAGTCGGCGCAACGGTAGTAATAAATAAAGTAGTAGTAAATAAATGACATAGATCCGGTACTTTTTAAAGACAAAGACAATTAATAATATTTTTTTTTTCTTTTTTTTGTAAAATGCAAGCAGATTTAAAGCTTTTTTTTTTATCACACTCAGACCCCCGCACTAGGATTCCCTGTATCGCGGGGACATACAACAACATACATACAATTTTACTCTTTGAACAATTGTTTTTAAAAGTGTTAAGGTATATGAAATAAAAAACCGTTTTGAAAAATACTTAATTGCATATCGTACGATATAAAAAAACAGAAATATGAAATCCGTGACGGCTGCATTTTATTTGCCTGCGTGTTTTGAAAGCGCTCGCTTTGTTTTTTATTATTTTAATAATGGCTTTACTAATGTCCGTTCATATGTCGTAAAAAAAGTTACAGATATTATTACTTTTTAAATGAGTTAAAATGTTAGGAAATTGAAGTTTCCCTTCCTTAATGTGCTCGTCATATTTTAATAGCTTGTTTGAAAATAGAATTGTATCTTTATATGGACGAAAACAAAGGAATTTATGAAAAATTGATTTTAGTATTATATTCATTATGTCATAAGACTATCACACTTAAATTATGAAGGCAAAAGTTCGATTTTCGTTTGTTTTTATTTTTGCACATCGAAGGATTTGCATCAAATTTGGATGGGAGATAACTTATTCCATAGAAGAACACATAGGCTACGTTTTTTTCTGAAAATATTGATGTCGTGGGATGACCGGAAGACACAAATATTATCAATAACACCTTGCAGGTAACACAGCTGTGTTAATATTTAGTAGGTAATGCATACGATTTTCTTGTCAAAAACAAAAAACGAAACGTTTTGCCATTCATTTTTTCTGATTTCGAAAAGTATATAGATCTGGTTTCTGAGCTACAGGCGTCGACATTTCACATTGAAATTATGATAGTTAGTAAAAGTAGTTGTTTAAAATAAAACCGCTACTATTTATAAAGAGGTTAGGTTGAAGATGATTTGAAATAGCCTCCACCAAAAACGCAAATTTTCTGTATACGAATCCCAGGCAGAATGTTCTTTTGTTTTAGGAAAGTAGTAATTACGCAGTTTAAAACTATTAAAAAACCGACCTCACGAGTCTTGGAATAGGGTACATTAGATAACGGAAATACTAAGACGTTCATTTATTTACAGTTCACTATTTTAATTTGACAATTGTTTGTTTAATTATTTGATGACATCTTCAGAATGTAATTCTTCAGATTTTAGTTGTCTGACAATAAAATGAATTAGAATGTTCTACGGTAACAAACATTTTTTAAAAAGTTAAGGACCTTGTCTTTACTGTAGAACTTAATAAAAATATACAAAAATCCTCAGCGAGATCAAAATTCGTCCCCAAAACCGGCACTCCTCAAACAAGAATCCTGACTCCACCTCTGCAAATAACGGGAGTTTTTGCATAGGTACACTATTTGTAAAAGTTAACTGTTGTTTTTATTTTCACATAAAAGATACAAAGTTTGTTACCTTTCCTATCAAATTATTCCCTAACAAATGCACGTACGATTGTCCCATAACACCACTACTCCATTAGCGAGTCATGTCAAGTCACCATCCATTGACAGATGATGCCATTTCGGCCGGGAATCGAACCCGGACTGGGGGAGCGTTAACGACCCATATGATTTATTACTGTCATTATTACAAACCGAAAGCAGAACCAGAAATATGACGATTCTTCTTCGTACAAAACTATTCCAATATTCTGAACAGATCTGCACGGTTAAAGGTTGTTTTTCTGTGAAGTTTGGAAGGTTTTTAGTATGTTTATGAGCTGAGTGAAGTAAGTACTTTTGTTGGTAATAATTGCGCTTTCGAATGTCTTGCCAGAAATAGGCGATGAGTATAAGATCAGTGTCTGTAGCATGAAGAACTTGCATTGTTATGTTTCTATCGTTGACGTAGGAACAATTGAACATCGTACGTTATCTGTGTTAGTTTGAGTTTTCCACGACAATAAACGCTAAGAGAGCGTCAACATAACGCCACAGAAAGTATAAATAGTTAGTATGATATTGTACAAACCAAGTTTGAAGTTGTCATAGAAACTGTTATCTATTCTACGTAATACGCTTTACGTAACTTTAGCGTTTACGGACTTTAATTTTACATATAGTTGGCGTCACGTAAAGAGAACGTTGAGCGATAATAGAGGGGATGTGTTTGCGCACGGATACAGTCGCTAGTAATATACCTAATATCTATATTTTACATTTTACACTTATAAAACCATAACAGGTTCCTTTTTTTCCCATAAGCTTCCTTTCTAACCTACTTTAAGGACATATTGTATTTATTTACAGTAATTAACATACATAGACATAGGTAAACTAAAGCGTAAACAAATTCTGGTTTGTTCTGTTAGACTTTATGTAATTATTTATGTTATTAATCTGTGGTCTCCGCTGTTGGTACATCAACTACCTATACTATATTTTTCGCATTCAATTGTAAATTTTTGTTATGTACTGTCTGAAGATCGTTAAATAAATTAAAAAAAAAAAAAAATAACTCACTGAACATATAAGAGGCTAGGACTTTAGGACGCGACATTATCCGTGCGCAAACACATTCCCTCTATTATCACTGAGCGTTCTTTTTACGTGATGCCAACTATACAATGTTCCGTTCTTCTCTCAGCCATGTTCGTCCACTGCTGGACATATGCCTCCCTCATAAAGGGGGGATTTGCCAATACTCGCCACGCTTGGCAGGCGGGTTGGCGAGCGCAGTAAGATTTCCGATCCTCAGAAGGCGCTGCTGCCCACCTTCTGGTACGTGGTCCCTTAGCCGACTCTTATGGCACCCGCGGGAAGAGATGGGGGAGTACTATTCTAGGCCGGTACCACCACGGCTTGCGTTCCGTTAAATGAACGTAATTTATGATATTTAATGTTCCGTTAAATATCATAAATTGTTTGAATGCTTGTAAAAATACTAAATTATTACTATACAAGTAATGGAGTATTTCTCTCAAAGGCATAGTTTCAGCATTTGTAATTCTAAATCGAATAATACTCAAGAATACAAAAGCAACTTTCATACAAAACGGTGCCAAGTTTTCGTGAACAAGCGCGAGTTGGAGACGGCCGCAACTTGCAGAACTTCTGCCCCTTATCATGCTAAACAGGGATGGTTTAATGCAAAATGAACTAAAGATTTTAATTTTAAGTAATTAACAATAAGAACAAGAAATTAATTTCTTGTTCTTCTTATCGGCAATTGAACATCCACTGCTAAGCATCATATGCCTCCCCCATATAGGTAGAATTTGCCAATTCTCGCCACGCTTTGCCGGCGGCTTGGCGAGCGCAGTATGATTTCCCATCCTCAGAAGGCGCTGCTGCTGACCTTCTGGTACCTAACCCTTTAGCCGACTCTTATGGCATCCACGGAAAGAGATGAGGGATTACTATTCTAGGCTGGTACCACCACGGCAGCTAATTTACTTGACTGTAAAATCTCGAAATGATCTATTAGTAGTAGCATTCTAGTTTTTATGAAATTATACTATATTTATTAATATGTAGGTAAAATTATTCTAAGCAAAAAGTGTCTAATAATACAGCAATATAGCGATCATAAATAGCAAACAATTATTTAAAACAAGATTTGTCATTATGCTGTAAAATACAGATTATAGGACAGTATAATTATTATAATCTATTTATTTATTTATTTACTTATTAACATTCACACAAGGTCTTCAGGTCCCAAACTAGGCAGAGCCTGTGCTATGGTCACCTGATGACTGATATATATACTAACACACCCAGACACAGGTCAAACAGACATGTCCATGAACACAAATGTTTGACCTGTCCGGGAATCGAACCCGGGACCAGCGGCTCAGAAGGCAGAGTGCTAACAACTGCGCCAACCGACTAGTCATATAGTCACCATATAACACTACCTTTGCACTCATACATCAATCTATCTTTCGTAAATAAATTATTATTATTATTCCACAGCACGTGCTATCTATAGTTTATCTCTAAATAACGTTAATGCAGACTCAGATATCTTATCGCTTTCAATTTAAAAAATAATAATCCATGATAAAATAAACCCTACCATTTACTTATATGGATTATGATACTTATCGATAAACACTGCTCGATAATGATAGCATGTGGTTATTAAATACATGTGCACAACATTTTTATAAAACAAATTAATCATACTACGTTCTTTATGTCACATTAGTATCCCCATTAACTCATTGTATATTTCGAATAGTATCTCATTTCTAAGAAAGACGATATTAAATGAGTATTGAAGGTTATATTACGCACGTTTTGCCTGTAATATGTAGGCCTACACTTCGTGACTTTGAGGCCATTTCTGATAGGGACATACGACTTAAGAGGCCATATAGCCACTCCAGAATTAGTACGGATTCATAGCTTTACAAATTAAATTTAAGGCATATTTCACAAAGACAAATAGCGTTTGAATATTATCTCACTTGATGGTCAGTTGGATTGGTGGATTGGTCACAAGGAAGTTATCTCGATAGACCTAGAATGCTTACTGCCTCTGAAGGAATATCTGAACACACTATTTTCACAGCCGCTGCAGTTTCATTACGCAATTATAATAAAGAAATAGCTCTAGACAATACCATACTTATGTCGATAACTCAACATTTTCACTTGCTGCTATAATATAGGGTACTCCAACACTGTTGCTCAAAACTGTTTTACTGCATGACATTTCAAAACACACATGGTTTTCAGGTTTTCATACTTAAAATACCAGTTAATAATCATAAATTGAACATTGAACAGATGACCTGACTAAGATCGCAGGTAAGAGCTGAATGCGGGGCCGCTTCCATCCGGTACTTGTGAAAAACAATGAGGGAGGCATATGTCCAGAAGTGGACGTCCTATGGCTGAGATGATGACGATTCACAAATTCTAAAAATAGATTTGAGAAATAAAATTATTATTAACGCTGGTTTGGCTTGGCTACCTCTTGAACTAACGTAGTCACGGTACTTACAAAGTGCGAAGACAACACAACTTTGTTTTTGTAAAATATTGTTATTAATAATCTCTAAGAAATTATTTTACATTATATCAAGATTGTTTCAGACTTCCAGTAATTTCTGAAATATTGGCGAAACAAATTGTTGCCTTAAAGTTTCATTATTGCAGCAATTAATTTGAAAGTTATTTGGTTATAAAATTTGTTGTTTTAAATTTCATAAATTGTTTTTATTTGATAACAATTTATGGGTATTAGCACCCAAAGTGGAAGTTCGCCCAAGGAAGTACTGTCACCATATCTATTCCCACCACCAGGCAGTTTTCGCAATATATTGTGTTCCAGTTTGAAGGGTATGGTTCCCGGTGAAATTACAGGCACATGAGACATACATTTCAAATCAGCAAATCATCTCAGAGCGAGGTTAAGATCGCTTCAAAACCAACGGAAGTGTAAACACGATTTATTATAAAATTAGTGTGTATATTTTTACATAAAATTATTTTGTAATCTATCAACTGTTCCGCACTCAAAACCTGTTATTTTTATATAAAAAGCATGTTAAATGTAATTGTGTAACTATGACATAGCATAAAGTAACGATTGTTAGTGTGGGGTATTCCCAAAACGGTATTTATGATGGCGACCTGATTGACAACTTGTACTTGTATCGGATGACAAATTTAGACAAAACATAAAATAATAATGATTTAACTATCATAACGAGCACTATTTATTAATAATAGTATATAGAATATATACTTTTATTAATAAATATCTTTACATTTACATTACATTATTTATTCTATATAATATATATAGAATAAATAATGTTCTGTTAGTAACAAAACAACGAAACGAAAAAAACAATAAGTCACTACTTACCTATGCTTCACTGGCAAAGTAACAGCATAAAACCTCGGTGTTATGAGTTGACATCAGTTACCAAACTTTTGAATTTATACTTTAGAGTACTTTTTGCATAGCTTGAATTATTGAAAAATAAAATATATAATGAATTCTCCTTATGCATGTTAACAGAGTTTGTACCAGTGATGATATAATAATATAAAAAAGAAACGCGGTCTCTATAGGCCTTGTACGAGTAAGCCTAAAGCCCCACACCGGCTTTTTTCAAGATTTCTTTACACGATCGAACGAGAACAGGTAATATAGATAATAAAGAAATTTGGAGATCTGTAGAAAAAAAGCCCGAAAATATCCCCCAGTGGATTATCAAGTTGAAGTGGCAGCGGGCTGTTCACATAATTATCTCAGTGAACAACTGATGACTGTTAGGTTCTTGTGTCGTAGGTTCTGCATTACCTTCGATTGGTTCATTAAAGTAAGGTCCCAGAGGATGAATAATTCATTTTCAATATAAATCATACGGCATGATGATGACAGCTCACCGCTTAGTGTTTGCAGAGAGCAATATAAAAAAAAACAATATCGTAACCTTGTACATAAAAGCTTACTTTTCGTTAATCTATAAAAAAATCTCCAAGTAAATTATTTTCAACTTGTAATTGGACATACAAAAAGAAGCACTTGGTAACATACCATTTCAAAACAAGTTTAAGGGTGGAGCACACATGACATATTAGCCTTATTCGTCACATCATCGTAAATGCGACTCATTGTTTAAGTTGATTACTGGTCTGTACACGCCCTTAGAAATATTGTAGCTGTCCGCTATTACGTGATTAGTTACTACGTTGAAATATTAGGCATTGTTTTTGATAAAATTAACAATTAGGAATGTTATTTCGTTGATGTGATTGCCATATAATTTAAGCCAGTTTAAATTAATTTTGAGCTAATATTAATCAAACTAAAGCCCGTGAAAACAATGAAACTGCTGAATTTTGTGTAAATGGAAATAAATTGGCCCTAATTCGGTTAACAGAAGCTATTTCTAATACTAGACCAGTTTTATTCAATTACTAGCCTATTACGGGTAGTTTTATTCGGCATCAAATAAGTGGCGACTTATGTTATCCATAAATACCCGCATTTTTAAGGGAAAGATCTAATATTGGTTTTGTTGTGCGTGTCAGAACAAACAACCATACATCCATACAAACTTTTGCGCTTGAAATATTAGTTATGATATATGACGGAATCTAAGCGGTGGACAAAATAGCGTCTAATTTATCTTTTTGTACCCGCGCACCGGCGTGGATTATAAGTTTTCCAGCTACCTCAATTATCCCACGGGAAATATACTTTTTTCGGGATAAAAGTAGCCTATGTATTAATCCAGGGTTCAACTACCTCCAATCCAAAATTTCATCGAAATCGGTGTAGCCGTTTGAGCGTGAAGAAGTAATAAACATACACACATACACAAAAACCTTCGCATTTATAATATTAGTGAATTACTGCATTAGCGGAACAAGCTTCAAACAGATCTCATAATAAAATATCGCAATTCGTACCAACTTTACCACATTTGAATATTTTTGGGTAACTATAAAAAAATATGTTGGTTTGTACGATCTGTATGAGTAATAAAAATTTAAGCAATCACGTAATTTAGACAATATTTTAAAAAAATCGACACCTACTTATATTGCGATACACTTTTTAACATGTTCTTCATAAGACGGAAGCGATTATAAAATATTTAGATATCGTTTTTTTTAAATTGTTCAAAAAAAATTGTCTGTCGCCGTGGCACAGTGGTTACTGTCAGTGACATGACTTCTGTGTCCCCGGGACGATGGGTTCGAATCCCAGCAGGGGCAAAAATAAAATACATCCCAAATGGTTTCATTCATTTTGATCTTAGTGTTACTTAGTGTGATGCAAGGTTGAGATACTGTGTTGTTTTGCCATTAAAAATGCCTACAAAGCGAACCCCGGTTATAGTCTAGTATGTGTATGAGTTCATACAGATGCCCAAGCTCTAAGTGGCAGGGCGTGTATCCGAATTTCCCGGGACACGGGATTTATTTCCTCGCAATAAATTTCGCCTTTCTTTCCCATTAAATATCATGAAAAATGTCTAATAAACCGCCATAATTTGATGGCAATGTTTTTGTTTTATTACCCGTGTTGTGTTGAGATTTGTAACAGAAATATTTTATGTTTTTACACAGTAATTGATTCGCTGTGGAATATCTTTTTATATATTTTTTGTGGATGCGTGCCGTTTATAACCGATTCTTGTGGAGGTTAATGGGGGAGGCATATGTCCAGCTTCAGTGGACGTATTATGGCTGACATGATGATGATGACATTTTTTTATAAATGGTTAACTTTCTGTGCTTATATCTCATTGAATTACGATCTATACGATCCTAATCGCTCTTAAACTTTACTCGTGTATACCTGCTTAATCAATCTCCTTTCATTCATTTGAACTACCAACCAAAATAGAATTATTTAAATGTAAGAGTACCTACATATTAAAACACAGGAGAAGAAAAAAAAAATACCATGCACGTGGACCATAGGGATTATTGCGGCTCAAAATATTAATACAAAAGTTTTTTTTGTAGCTTATATTTTGTTGTACCAATATTACAATTATGTACTAATTAGTAGCGCCCGCGGTATCACCCGCGTGGATTACAGTTTTCCCGCTACCTCAACAATCCCATGGGAACTATACCTTTTTCGGAATAAAAGTAGCTTATGTGTTAATCCAGGGTATAAGCTATCTCCATACCAAATTTCATCGAAATCAGTATTGCCGTTTGAGCGTGAAGAGGTAACAAACATACACACATTCAATTTTTTATTTTTTTTATTTATTATCATTCACACAAGGTCTTCAGGTTCCAAACTAGGCAGAGTCTGTGCTATGGTAACCTGATTACTGATAAATATACTTCTATACATATATACAACCAGACACAGGTCAAACAGACATGTTCATACACACAAATGTTTGACCTGTCCGGGAATCGAACGCGAGAGCGGCTCAGAAGGCAGAGTGCTACCAACTGCGCCAACCGGCCAGTCGACACACATACACACACAATTTAGCATTTATAATATTAGTAGGATTTCTATTCAATGACCATTGCAATAGTTTTATGACCCATTAAAAATCAAAAATCCAGTTCATATAAAAGTGTAATATGGTACATCTATCTCAAAAGCAGCATCACAAAAGCAACAAACTTCTACTAATGAAGTCGTCGCAAAAAGTTTATTCAATTTAATCCTTTTCAGATGGAGTAATTAATTCCATAGTTTCTTTGTCAAAGTTAACTTTTAATGAGCGCCAACTTTGTCGCAGTAGTTTCCGTCTGTTGGTAAGATTGTATCTTTAAGTTAATTATATTAATGGATCTGATGGTTCCCCTTTTTAGTTCGTTTATCTTGTAATTCGTAGTTGCATTTTGCCTGTTAAATAACTAATATCTTACGTATGGCAAATAGTTTGAATTTTGAATCGATGATAGCTCAGCAGCGGTAGCGTCGCCTGTCAAACTGACGGACACTGGTTCGATCCCCAGCAACAGCTTGAGCTTCCGGTGAAGGTATAGTTATCCTTGGATAATAAACATTTGATTAAATGAAATTTAAACTCCTTGAAGCTACAATTTATTTTACTCTATGAGCTCTATGCTAAGTCAAAACGTTTGCATGTCATTTGCACGCCATTTGAGCACAAAGATATTTCGAAATTCTATCGAAAATTTCTTCTCGCGGCAAAATTACAATGAACTCTCGCACACTTGCAGTGATAATCATTCTAGTGACTAACTTTAGACTATGCCAAGGGAAAAGATACGACAATTACGCTTTGTATCGAGCAACCCCTATTGATATAGAACACTTGAAGTTCTTGCAGAATCTTGAGAAAAATAAATATATTGATGTTGTGTTCTGGGTGAAGCCCTACAAGTTGTACGAGGAAGCTCAGTTCATAGTCAATCCGAACGACAAAGACTTGTTTATGGAAAGAGCCAGGCATTTTGAACTTCATGTGGAGCCCATACTAAAAAACGTGCAGGAGTATGTACTTACTCTTTATTATACCTATATCCAATGATGTTTTACTAAAGATGACGTTTATTCATACTGCGCGGTGCTCAGATTTTGTTCCTTTACGACATAAACATGCTTACTGCGACAGATAATACGGTACAAATAATATAGAAAAGGATAGCTATATGTTTAGACTTGCGCTTGAAATATGCGTCGTAATGAAAATTACTACAATTGACTTAATTTTGCCGCCTCAGTTTCTCATGTAAACATATAATATCATTGCCTATATCGTTGTGGACTACGGTGTATATCAAAACTCTCGTAACTGAGTGTACAGTTGACAATGAAAAGGCTCTCCAAGTTTGACAAATACTTCTATGTAATAGCGATCAAAATGAACCTATCTATCTGTGCGAATAGTAAAGTGTACACCTTGTTGTATTATGGTGAATTGATCTTTAACCATAAGGTGGTAGACAAAATATTTGGCTGACTGTACTTTTGAGGTTATGAATAGGATAAAATAACGTCATCCGTTGCTTTACCCTTTGTCGTGATCATAACTTAGTATAGGCACAGTATTATTGTGTGTAGTAAGACTAAGTATAGGTGTCTGCCTATGTCATTTTCTATGTCACATTTCTATAAAGTTACTCGTAACATTGAGTATTAGTATGAGGTACGGCTTAAGAAATATATACCCTAATTTGTTATTTAACGATGAGAAGGCTAAAACTTTACATAATATGAAGATGGATAAAATGCACATGGGTTGCCGAGCTAAGGCTCGTACCTATACCGTTAAATAACTTAATAATTATAAAAATATCTCTGCTTCCTTGTCTCTCGCATGGAGTCGCGCGCGCTTCGCTTCTCTGTCACACTCCCTACAAGCGCTTAAGTCTGAACTTTTAAAAATTCAAGTACTCATGACCATGACACAGTTTCAAGTAGGCAATCTTATAGTGTTAAATAAAAACCAGTCTAATAATACTGTTTAATATTAAAGTTGAAATTATTGAACAGAGGATTTCGTTAGGCAACCCATGTGCAATGTATCAATCTAAATATTCATTAATATATAATCGGAGTCATAAGTAAATAACAGATGAGGGTATATATTTCTTGAGCCGTGCCTTAGACTATATTATTATACATCACATCAAATTTATTTTCAGAGCATTTGACGCACAGAAAAGCGCAGAACGCTACCTGCGCTTCAAAGCCGACACATATGTTTGGTACAACTATCACACCTTAGATGATATATATCAGTGGCTAAGTGATATCGCCACGAAGTTCCATGAAGTGGTTGAACTGCAGAGTATTGGACATTCTCTTGAATCGCGGGAAATCTATGCACTGAGTATTGGAAGACAGCCATATAAAAAGACAGTGATTGTTGAAGGTGGAATACACGGCAGTGAGTGGATTTCAACTGAGTTTGTCACGTATCTGATTGATAATTTGCTACATGCAAATGGGTCGAAAGATCCTCGTTTGGTGGAAGTTGCCAATATTTATCAATGGTTTTTGGTGCCAGTCGCAAATCCTGATGGTTATGATTACAGTCATAAAATGGTGAGTATCTTTCTATATTTTCATCCTAGCAAGGACACATTGAGTAATCAAGTATTACATATTAAAACGTAAAATTTCAAATATGCCAAGTGCAAAGTTTATTTGCCAGGTGAACATCATCATCATTGGTTTCTTCTCATACCCCTGGGGGGTATGGGGAGAAGGGGTCAGGGCACTAGTCCTCTGCCTTTGGCTAGTCTCTGCCTATAACTATGGGCAGGTCTCTGAGGTTTTAAGAGGTGTCTTGGCGTCCCTGCGGGTGGCCATTAATTGCTTGGGCGATCAGACCACATGTGACTGTGATTTCCACTAGAACCGGTTGGAAGCGGCCCGCATCCAGGACTTACCAGCGATCTTAGTCAGGTTGCCTGTCCACCTTGTCGGTGGCCATCCTCTGCTGCGCAGTATGATGATCGTAAGCAGAAAAGTGACGTTAGAAAACTTAATTGTTTATTTCAGGATCGGTTGTGGAGAAAAAATAGAAGATCTCATGGTAATGATTATGGCGTCGATTTGAACAGAAACTTTGATTACAACTTTGGCCGTAAGCTTTAGTTTATATAAATGAATTATTACTTACTGTTACTATGAATTTCATTTGGCATACTTTTTAACCGACTTCAAAAAAGGGGGAGGTACACAAACCATATGTTTTTTTGTTTGTTACCTGAGAACTTTCAACTCGAACCGATTTTGATGATTATCTTTTATTTGAAAGCTGGTGCTTCCAGTGTAGTCTTCAAGTCGCGAGTGAATAGGTACCTTCTAGGTTTGCGTGCTAAACCCTAGACAACGTCATCACTTAACATCAGGTGACACAGTTGTCAAACGCAAACTTATAATAGTAAAAAAAAAGTCCTACTTAAATTTCATTAAAATCAGGTTAGCGGATTTTCAGTTACACTCCAATAACTAAAAAGTGTTACGTCTACTTGGACGACTTCCTAATAGAGGGTGAAGAAATCGGTGACAATGATAATTGATTTTGACCCGTGAGTAGCAAAGGTCACTGAAAAGGGTGAAAAAAAAATAACAAGAAAATGGAACCGACTTCAACACTCAAAAGTGTGAAATGAATGTCCAAGTCAGTAACATACGCACAATATTTTGATGATAGTTTGACCTATCATGGTGCCGACTTCAACAAGTTATTTCACACTTTTGAATGTTGAAGTCGGTTCCATTTTTTAGTAAAATTGTTTTTGTGGTTTTACTTAAAACTCTTATTTGTTTCTCCATATGTAACTCAAGTAAATGAATGTTCATAGCTTACACCATCCTAGACAATATATAGTAGTTGCGGACCGCGGTTTTACTCGAGGTTTTTGCTTTACCTCACCTATTACTCGTATTTCATCTTTGATCATGTCATCATCATCGCTTACCATCAGGTGAAACAGTAGTCAAACGCAAGCTTTATATATATATATATTATATATTTTAAAAGAAGCTACTACATAGATGCTGTAAATTTTTTGCAAATAGTAAGTATCCTATTGTGCTATATGACTAACTAGTGCGCCCCGCGGTTTCACCCGCGTGGAGTCCGATTTTTCCTCAATAATTTTTTATTTTTTTATTATTTTTATTATTCACACAAGGTCTTCAGGTCCCAAACTAGACAGAGCCTGTACTATGGTAACCTGATGACTGATTATAAGTATATATATATATATATCCATATACACACCCAGACACAGGTCGAAGAGACATGTTCATACACACAAATGTTTGACCTGTCCGGGAATCTAACCCAGGACCAACTGCTCAGAAGGCAGAGTACTACCAACTGCGCCAACCGGTCAGTCAAAAAATATCCCACGGGAACTATACTTTTTCCGGGATAAAAGTAGTCTATATGTTAATCCAGGATTTAAACTATCTCCATACCAAATATATGGACGTGCAGTTAGCATACTGATACAGATGATTTTCCGTGATAACTTTTTACTCCCAACTTCTAGAAAAATGATTAAATATACAATCTATTTATTGCTCTATCGATACGTATAAGTTTCATTCATGAACGCGGCTTTTTTCTTCTAGGCTGCAAATATATGTGAGTCTGCCATCCTCCTTTCGCCTTTATAATATTAGTGTTATTTCAGGTTATGACACCAGCAATACTCCGCGGGATGAGACGTACTGTGGGCCTCTGCCCTTTTCAGAACCAGAGACTAGAGCGTTTTCTAATTTCATCGCAGTGAACTCAAACGATCTACATTTTTACTTTTCTATACATGCTTATGGGCAGAAACTGATAATACCATACGGCGATAGGATATTACACGTTGAAAATTTTGGAGAAATGGTATGTATCTTCTCTTTATTTTTTGGGGTTGTGTTAGTTATTCCATTCGAAAGGTTCTCGAATGTGTCAATGCATGCCTAGAAGATACCTATTCACACGTATGTAACTTTCTTTTTCAAATCGGCTAGTTAAAATAAAACAAATTTTATTCATACATTCTATTTATAATTGTGATCAATCACCAGACTTTAAAAATGATTATTATCATGTCTTTTTATTTTAAAAAAAATATATTAAAAATTAAATATTTATGAAAAATAAAATTTAATAAAGATATTATAAAAAACCTAAGCTTAGAGTGCCGACGTCAGCGGGGCAGGGCCTAAGCTAGCGGTGGTTAGGGCTGCAGAGTGAGGAACCTCTGGACAATACACGCCGTTTCAAGAAGTACCGCCTTCTTCATCTGACCCTTGATCCAACTGTCTAGTTAGAGCATCTTTTATTTATTTATTTATTTTTACATGGAAGACCAACGGCCTTCTTTACAATATAACGACTTAATATTCAACAAAAGGCCAATTATAGGTCCTCACGAATAATGACATTATATTTTTACAACACTTTATCTTCTGATATTGATCATGGCTCTTCGCAATTACGCCGTTCGCCAAAATATTAGTATTATTTTTAAAATATGACCATTTTTGACCCGTCTAATGACGATTCAATTTCATCAAAAATTAATAGTGTTTATTTTCACAGGAAAATTTTGGAAAGCAGGCAGTGATGAAAATGTACAAGAAGTATGGCATTAAATACGCCGTTGGGACCGTTTACGACACTTTGGGTAAGTGAAACCGGTGTAATTTTAGTAGCTATAGTTCGAATCGTGAGCCCGCACCAAAATTGCCTACGTCATATGCTATCATGATAAAATGCATGACTCACGGTCGGTAAAGTAGTGCTGAGCGAGGATCAAAAAATTATAGCACCTAAAATTGGCCGGAAGTCTGAGAAAATTCTTGTGTGAGGTCACAAACGCGATCAAGTATAGTTCCTGAGGTGGTGATAAAACTGTGGTTCACACAATGATGTTTTACTAAAGATGTAGTATATTCATACTGCGCGGTGCTCAGATTTTGTTCCTTTACGACATTAACTTGCTTCCTGCGACAGATAATACGGTAAAAATAATATAGAAAAGGATAGCTATATCTTTAGACTTGCGCTTGAAATACGCGTCGCAATGAAAATTACTACATTTGACTTAATTTTGCCGCCTCAGTTTTCGCGCGCTTGTGCGACATCTACCTCATATAAATATATAATATCAGTGGGTTCACATGGTGGAAACAGCGGGGCGCAGGTAGCACTTTATATCATGTCTTATAATGACTATCAGTAGCTGGTACTGCATACTATAACTGCTGCTGCTCCCGCGGTGTAACCGCTGTCAAATGGTACGTGGTTTTTGTGTCTTTCTCTTCATCTGACGGGAACAGTTAATATTTTCGGCATGACAAGTAGCCATTATGTGATTCCAGGGTATAAAGCTATCTTAATTTCAAACATGATGCAAATCCGTTGAGCTGTTTCAGCGTGAAGGAGTAGCAAACTTACAAATGACAAAAAGTCAAAAGTGAAACATACTTTCGCCTCTATATTATTAGTGTGATGTACGATATTTTTGTCAAATCCTTTTAAACTTTCATTCAGGAAAACGAATTTCCGGTAGCAGCGCTAGTTGGGTGAAGAAACGTTTTAAAGTCAAGTAAGTATTTTTGTAATTGTAATCAAATTAGATACTTTGCACTATTTCAGTACATGGAAGACGTAAAAGGAACCACTAAGCTCGAGAGAATTGAAAAATAGGGATTTGCCAAATCTATTGCTTTCGCGCACTATCGCGCCTCCCTCCGCAGAGCGCGATAGAGACAACTGCAGCTTGGATCGAAAATACTTATTAAAAGTACACAAAATCAACGTTTCGTTGTCCCCTGATTCCTTCTCCAAACTTAACCGATTTAACTTATTTTTTCATTAAAAATTAAAGATAGGCTTTGGCGTGTTCCAATGTCTCTCTTTTTTATATTGTCCAATTTTTTTTTTCCCCATTTTTGAACACAGAGGAAAATATGGCCAGTTTTTTTAGGTTTTTGAAGGACTCTTTTAATTATTAATTTCTAAAAAAAATAAAATATAGGGACATGCTAATAGAGGCCATACATCTTTTGGAACAAAAAATATTGCTCTATTATCCAGGGAGGTGACAGGGGGCTACGTTCGTATAGCAAAATGGCCGTAATGTTTCCTCTTAATGCTAAATAGTACGTAATACCAGTGTTCCATAAGATGAAAGTAAAGGGATAGCGGTGCAACAGTAAATAAAATTGAGGGAAAAATGGCCAGATTATTAAACCAAAATGGTTTGATAATCTGGCCATTTTTCCCTACACATTGGTATATTTTTCATCCCTTGCGGTCCAAATTGATATAAGTACCATATATAAATCTATAGTGAGCGGACAAATCTTTGTATGGTATATCATTGGTTCATTAGTGAAAGTAAATAATAAATCTGGAAAATAAAATATGTAAGAAAAGTTTTTATATGGTTACGATAAAGTCTAAATAGTTATTATGACACTTATCAATAACTAACTGCGCCCCGCGGTATTACCCGCATGGTGAGGAAAAACAGTGATGATGGTGATGATTTAAATAAGCCTATGTGTTAATCCAGGGTATAAGCTATCTTCATACCAAATTTCATCGAAATCGATCGAAACGTACACACTACACACAAACTTCCGCATTTTTTTTATTTTTTTTAAATTTTACACAAGGTCTTCAGGTCCCAAACTAGGCAGAGCCTGTATTATGGCCTGGTAACCTGATGACTGATATATATACTTATATACATATACACACCCAGACACAGGTCAAACAAATATGTTGATTAATTGAATTTGCGGGTACTTTTAGGTAAATTAAGTGGCCACTTATTTGGTGCCTGCTAAAACTACCCGCAATTGAACAGCAATATAAAACTAGTCTAACATTAGTGACAACGTTTTATAGCTATACGATTTTTTAATTTAGGCGTAGTTAAAACACGAGCTATTTCATTTTGAAGAATTTTAGTGAATTTTACCTTGTTCGAGTGATTAACAGAACTAGGGCCAGTGTGAATATATAAAACTTTAAAGTCTCTTAACTTACTGAAATTGAAAATATTTGTCTTATAATAAACTAGTATTGATTCTCTTGTTCAACTAAACTGAAATCGTGGAATATTAAATAGTTCTTAAACGGTTACGATAAAGTCCAAATTAGTAAGACACTCGTCAATAATAACAATGCTAAAATCAGAGTTTTTTATTAAAATTGCGGGTAGTTTTACGTAAAATTAGTCGTTATTTATTCGGTGCCAACTAAGACTACCCGCATTTGGCCAGCAATGAAGTTAAAGTCGTCTCGAATATTAAAGATAGCATGGTAATACGTTATACGAATATTAATTTAGCGCGAATATAATAAGAGCATATTCACTTTACACAATTTTAGTATAGTTTAGATTAATAAGAGAATCATCTCTATCCTTGTTCTTGTATTGAAGATCTTCCCTTAAAAAAAAATCTCCTCAGGTACGTTTTCACTTTTCTCCTTCGTGACAATGGATCCTATGGCTATGCTCTGCCTCCTGATCAAATACAGCCAACCTGCGAAGAAGCTCTTACTGGGCTTTTGGAAATCATGACAGCGAGCCCAAGACGAGTCAGGGCTAATGTTTTTGACAGCTCTGCAGAGTATGTCAGAGGAGAACCGCTGGTTTTGTGTGTTATTTGTTACATTTGGTTGTTTAAATAAAGAGTTATTAAGAATATTTTCGCGTTGTTCTTTAACTTATAAAATATCTTATATTTCACTTAATGAATTATCATGGTGCCGATATCGACAAGTTATTTCACACTTTTGAGTGTTGAGTTGAGTTTTGCTTCCACTTTTATAATGCGTACTGCCAGGGAGTGCTACTAGAACGATTTTATGTTCCAATGTGCAAAAATAATGCAGCTTTTGACAATA
This sequence comes from Apeira syringaria, assembly GCA_934044485.1. Classification (NCBI taxonomy): domain Eukaryota; kingdom Metazoa; phylum Arthropoda; class Insecta; order Lepidoptera; family Geometridae; genus Apeira; species Apeira syringaria. Next base: position 5,201,945 of record OW203658.1, on the reverse strand, counting down.
TTTGCATAATCATCATCATCATCTCAGCCATAGGATGTCCACTGCTGGACATAGGCCTCCCCCATTGATTTCCACAAGGACCTGTTGGAAGCGGCCCGCATCCAGCCCTTGCCTGCGATCTTAGTCAGGTCGTCTGTCCACCTGGTCGGTGGCCGTCCTATGCTGCGCTTGCCAGTCCGTGGTCTCCATTCTAGAACTTTTCGGCCCCAACGGCCATCAGTTCTTCGAGCTATGTGCCCTGCCCATTGCCACTTCAACTTGCTAATCCGCTGGGCTATATCGGTGACATGCGTTCTTCTACGGATCTCCTCATTTCTGATTCGATCACGTAGAGAAACCCCGAGCATAGCCCTCTACATAGCTCGTTGTGCGACTCTGAGCCTGCTCAGAAGGCCCATAGTCAGATACCACGTACAATATTTGCAATTTTTGACAATTATTGCGAATGGAATGTACCCTACAGACAACGGATCATAGAACTATATATTGAGACGACGGATCAAGATCTATGCTTCTCTCGTAAAAATCATGGTAAAAATTGAGTTTGACAATACTTATCTATGGTTTGAAACCAGTTTGATCGGAAAGCGAAAGATAACAAGATATTTGGTTTGACACAACAAACTTAAATAAATCAGCATGGCCACGTAATTTGATAAAATATTTGTAATATCATGAGCAAAGTGGGAAAATGAATTTTTACAATACCATTTTAATTGGAATCTTGTTAAATCTTCACCAAATCGCGAGTAAAAAATATGACAACTACACATTGTTTAGAGGAATTCCTGTGAACGAAATGCATTTGAAGTTTTACGGAAATCTATCGACAAAGTACGAAGTGACTTTTTGGAGGAAACCAGGGAATCTGAACATGCCAGTAGACTTCGTGATCAGCCCCAATGATTATACTTCATTCATGCAAGATGTAGAAGGACTCGGTTTGTATGTGACGACTGTAATAGAAAACGTTCAACAGTAAGTGAAATTGGTCAAAACATCCTGTTTTATATAAATTATCAATGATGTTTTACTAAAGATGACGTATACTGCGCGGTGCTCACATTTTGTTCCTTTACGACATAAACATGCTTACTGCGACAGATAATACGGTACAAATAATATAGAAAAAGATAGCTATATGTTTAGTCTTGCGCTTGAAATACGCGTCATGATGAAAATTACTACAATTGACTTAATTTTGCCACCTCAGTTTCCGCGCGCTTGTGCGACATCTACCTCAAATAAACATATAATTTCATTGTAAATTATACTAAACGCTCTTGCTAGAACTTACATTGATACATTAATTTATTCTATGCAATAATATTATATGTTTATATGAGGTAGATGTCGCACAAGCGCGTGGAAACTGAGGCAGCAAAATTAAGTCAATTGTAGTAATTTTCAGCTATAATTAACATATTAATTAAGAATTAACATAGAAAAGGATAGCTATTAACATATAGCTATCCTTTTCTATATTATTTTAGTAGTAAGCACCTTTATGTCGTAAAGGAACAAATCTGAGCACCGCGCAGTATGAATATACGTCATCTTTAGTAAAACATCATTGATTCTATGCATGTCAGGGATCGACAACATATGGCTCTTTTAATACATACATAAATTCACGCCTCTTTCTCGTACGGGTCCCTTCCGATTGTTACAATCCCGGCACACTTTCTTCGCTTCATCCACGCTCATCTGACCTTTCATACAAGAGCGACGGTTTAGAGTACTTTTGACCTGGCACATTCTCAGAATTTCCTTAATCTGATTTCGGAACGTTTGCCTAGGCCTACCCTTTAAAAAATTACATAGACTTGCAATAATATTTATCAAAACATACGTTTTGATGACAACAGAAAAAATACGTTCTACAGTCGGCGGTTAAATAGATGAAAATTAATCTCTCCCAGATAACCTTTGTAAGTAGAGGAAGTAAATTAATGAAAAGCTGTGGTGTATATAAATCTTATGATTTTCAAGTAAAAGTAACAATCGATCGAAAAACGATTTCTATATATCTATTTTTCAGTCCCTCATACGCGCTGTATGTCACTACCCCCACTTTAGCACATATGAAAAAAATGTCTCATCAAAAACTATATTAGAACACTTATAACACTAGGTAAGCAAAACGTTTTAATTTAGAAAATGGTTTTTTTTTTTAACGTAAGGCTCTTTTACAAAAAAGGTGGCTGACCCCTGATCTATACTAAGAAAATGGTCAACCCTAGTAAATTTGTATTAAATACAATATAGTAGTATTTCTACGATTACGATATAGTCAAAATTATTACACAAATGACTTCGTTTTATCAAGATGCGGGTAGTTTAAAGTAAAATAAGTCGTCATGTTTTTTCATGCCGACTAAAACTACCCGCAAAATGATTACCCCCCTTTTTCACAATCATCATCTCAGCTAGAAGACATCCACGTCCAGTAGTAATTTAATCCCAGTTGTAATCTAACAAACTGACCAGGACTCACGTGGTAAGTACTGGAAAATTACTCACCGACTAGTTTCGAACTTATTTGCAGTACTTCATCTGGGAGTTATGATCGTGCCAGGCGGCGGACGCGAGCCTCAGCACGTAAGTGGCGTTAAGACGGCTGCGCTGCATCAGTCAAATTACCACGGTGCGCACTGTCACTTGAGTCATTGTCCGTGAGAGTGTCGTTGCCACTGTCACTTTGATGGTAGGAGGCCGGTTTACACACCATGCTTATCGTGTCGTCCTCATGTTTCCATAGCCGTATATAGCCTTATAGGCCTAATTGTGTGTGTCTATGCCTCCCGCGGCACAGGGAATCCTAGTGCGGGGGTCTGAGTGTGATAAAAAAATACAGTAAATTAAACTACAGTTACAGCCTTTGTTCTCTTTTTAAGGGCATTCGATCAACAAACAGTCAAATCATATATAATGAGGCGCACAGAGTCTTTCGATTGGAACAATTACTACAGATTACATGACATATATAATTGGCTCAAGGACCTGTCCAATGTTTACCCGCATGACATGACGATTACAAGCATCGGAAAGACATATGAAAAAAGAGATATCATAGCTGTAAAAATTAATTTATTAGATCCAGACAGGTAAATCTGAAAAAAGTCTAAGAAAGTAGAAGTAAAATTATATGATGAAAACTGGTTACATTCGCCACTATTTTGAAGCGATGACAGCTCAATGGTAGGAACGTCGGTTGTCAAACTGACGGATGTTGGTTCGACCCCCATTAAAAGCTTGCGCTTCCGGTGAAGGTAACACTGTTTGGAAATTCCCAGCATGCTGTTAGGGTATTATCGAGAACCGCCCTCAAGTTTGAAAAACTGTCACCAAAGACACATAGTATTTTAAGGCAGAAGTCCTTAAGAGCCAGTAAGCATTCTAGGTTTAGCGTGATAACATCGTCAACCACATCGTGACTGACCATCAAGTGAGATAGTGGTCAAACGCCAGATCTATACAGTATAAGGGAATATAAAAAGAAACCGGCTTCACTCACGTTTTTATTGTATCGGGCTAAGGCTCGACGCAAACTCCAGTGCGGTGCACGCCTATAATAAAGGACGTCTCACACGTCCAAAACATTGTCGGCGATAGCCCGTGTGTAGCCAGTTTAATCCTTCAGTGTCTCATTCTCCCGGAAATTGCAAAGTTTTAAATTAAAAATGTATGCGTTTAAAAACAAAAATATTTTGTATTTGTTAATACGAATAATATTCGTAATAACAAATACAATATTAATGTCATGGCTACTAGGAATATAGGTGGTATATGGAATATACTATATTATATATATATATACATAATATATATATATATATAAATAGTAAAAAAAAAATATAGGTTTCGATGTCGAGCGACAAAAGGTAATGACAAAAGGTGTTTTGATTACATTTGTCAATTAAATCTTATATGAGCTTTTTTTTCAGAGCCTAGGCTAAAAAAATGTTTTTTTTTCTACCTTTTTAAAATGTCAACTAAGCTTTGAAAATTGATTAAACGAATGGTTGAAACCAAATGAAAATTCGTTCCGTAGATTAATAGTTCTAAGTGAAAACATCTTCGACCACATCGTCACTGACCAAGTGAGATAGTGGTCAAAAAGCTCGATCAAAAAAATAAACAGAACTGAATCAATCAATTAATCAATCAAATCATTTTATTATTTAGACACAAAAGGTCCATACATGTTATATAAATTAAAAACTATGATTATTAGGTATGAAGGGAGTCTTTAAATGTACAGAGCATTGAGCTGTGTTTTCTAGCATAGTAGCTGTTAACCTCCACAGACTAAAATTTCATATATGTTATAAAAAAACTGCATGTCCTGTTTCAGCAATACACGGAGTAGCAACAAATCCAAAGTGATCATTGAAGGGGGTATCCACGCCAGGGAATGGATTTCCACCGCTTTCGTCACATATTTGATAAACTCAATACTTCACGGCCCGTTTTCGACAGACGCAGAACTAAAGATTATAGCGTATCTTTACGAATGGCATTTTGTGCCAGTCCTCAACCCTGATGGATATGAATATACTCATACAACAGTAATTCGTTTTGCTCTGCATATTTAAGTATGTTTTTTAGGGCTGAAGGATTTATTAAAGTAAAATACTAATTACAATACTACAGCTACTAAAATAACATTTGAGCAATCTACTGACTACTAGAAGTTGTTTTTAAAGTGAAAACATCTTTAGGGGCGTTGTGCACTTTTGTATGGGGGATTTTTTTTTTACAAAAATTAGAACCGACTTCAACATTCAAAAGTGTGAAATATCTTGTCGAAGTCGGTATAATGAGCATTTGATAATCGTTTATTTTGAACTATCATGGTCAACATTTTTGAGTATTGAAGTCGGTTCCATTTATGAAAAATAATTCGTATATAAGTATCCTTTTCAGTGGCCTTTGCTACTCACAGGATCAATTGTCATTATGTATGTTCACCGATGTCTTCAACCGCAACTATAATATTATCGTCGAGGCATGCGTATGGTATGCAGTTCTCACTTATTGGAGTGTACTCAAAAACCGTTTGTTCGATTTTGCTGAAATTTAAATGGGACCACTTCGGAAGTATATTCTATCAAACAAAAAAATAATCATCAAAATCGTTTCATAAACCACGAAGTTACCCGCGAACACACATAAAAAAAATATAAGGTCGAATCGATTAACCTCATTGTTTAAAGTCGGTTAGAATGGTAAACTCGCGTCAGGACACGACACTCATCGCAAAATTCACTCTTCACTATACTGTTTAATATGCAGGTACATAAAATCAATAAACTTATATTTATGTTCAAATATTTGAAGGAAAAAATTCGGCTGCTAGTGGGACTTGAACCCACGACTACAGAATACCGAAGAATACCAGAATACCTATCGTTTTGTCCAACTAAGCTATAGCAGCTCATACCACTAGGGCCGAATTACTTCCTTCCTTATTAACATCTGCGGGGTTGTTATTATGTAATTATATGTTATTATTCTACCTAGCTTAAGGTTAATGCGATACACAATAAAATCTCTTAAAATAAACTTATATACGATAGCGCAATAAATGAATATTGTATTTTATAACATAAATAATAATTAGTTATAGTTACTAATAAATAAAGCGATTCGTGCGAAATTATTCCCTAACCATTCCAAAATATTCAAAAATGCACAAAGTTGATGTTCAAGTCTTCACTTCTGCCGGTTTACTGGCTCTCAAGTACTGCTGCCTGAACACAATATGTGTTTGGTGACAGTTTTTCAAGCTTGAGGGTGGTAGCTAACCAGGCGGGTACTCAAAAGTACCCTACCACCATGCTGGGAATTAACCATCAAGTGAAATAGTGGTCAAACTCTAGATCTATACAGAAAACAAAGAATTGTTAGGTTTATAAAAGATAGCACGTTTGTTGTATGTATTGCTTTCGGGCTGTTTGGCCGTGGTTTAAGTGAAACTTGTGTTCCAGACGTTTCGTCGATCACTGCGGTCGACATCTTCAGTGGTTCACGTCCGAGCGGCGACAAGAGCGTAGAACTCTCCTTCGCGGCGTCTTCTTTGATACTTCAGTTTCAGAGAAGACGCGAAGATGTCGACCGCAATGATCGACGAAACGTCTGGAACACAAGTTTCACTTAGACCACGGCCAAACAGCCCGAAAGCAATACATACAACATGCAACGCCGGCCGTGAAAGCCTTAGAGTTTACAGATAGCACGTTTATTTTATTTTTGATGATTCAACAGGATCGAATGTGGAGGAAAAATCGAAATGCGAATAACATTGGCGTGGATCTTAATCGCAATTTCGGGTACCACTTTGGAAGTAAGTTCTAGGCTTTGTATTAACAAACTGCTCCGCCCCGCGGTTTCACCCGCGTGGTGATGATTGATGATTGATGAAACGTAGCCTTCGTTATTTCGGGACCTCAAGTGTCCACATACCAAATTTCATTCATTTCCGTTCAGTCGTTCTGGTGTGAGTAACAAACATTCATCAATCCACATTTATAATATTAGGGGGATACGTGTATTTTTTTTATTTATTTATAATTATTAGTTATAAGATTATTCTGTAAGCATACCTTTAAAAATAAAAATAAAAATGTACAGTATTTCGTTATTAACCGTCGAGCTCCATCATCTGAGTAGCTCAGTGGCACCGGTGTACATGGATGTTTCAGATGTTGGTCACAAATTTTTTTTTTTTTTTTTTTATCACACTTACCCTCCTACTAGGATTCCCTGTATCGCGGGAGGCTTGGACACACACATTCACAGCACACAAACATCCAAGACCCGGGACAAACACCTACACTCATCGCATAAATGTTTGCCCCTGCCGGGATTCGAACTCAGGGTCCCGGAAACACAGTAGTCATGTCAATGACACTAACCACTGCGCCACGGAAACCGTCGTAATTGAAGATGACCTTGAAACACCTAAACAGATAACTGTTTTCTAGCCAACCTAATTATTCCGCGGAAAATATACTTTTTGAGGGACAAAAGTAGTCAATGTGTTAATCCAGAGTCTAACCTATTTCCATACGAAATTTCATCAAAATCGGTGCAGCTGTTTGAGCGTGACGTAGTAACAAACATACACGCTTACAGACACAAACTTTCGCCTTTATTATATTACTGGGATTGTAGCAAATGACGATTATGATCACGTCGGCTTGCAAACACAAAATTTACTTACTAGAGTTAATCCACAATGAACCTACTTTGGAAAAGCGGAATCCTCTATCACACGTATTGCTATGCTTAAAGGGGTTGCCCAAACAAATTGTATATAAATAAAATTAAGATGATTGAATAAATGACTATTTCGACCTAAAAACCGCATCAATATTAGTCCATCAATTTAGGAGCTACCATGTCACAGACTGACTCACATACACATCGAACATACAAAACCTCTCTCATGGATGTGTGGCATTTCCGTAGCAAACATAAAAATATAACTAAATTGATAGCCTCTTTTGTTTTCTAGGTAGGTTAAAATATTGTCACCGATGGTGCTTGTATAGTATTACTCGCTACAAATACAAAAAAAATACTGAAAAATGAAACGGACTTCAAAACTCAAGAGTGTGAAAAAAGTTCATAATTCACATTTATTGAAATAAAGTTTATTTTCACAGCAAAAGGTATAAGCCTTACCAAGTCAGATGATACGTATTGTGGACCGAGAGCATTTTCAGAAAACGAATCTAAAGCAATGTCTGAGTTTATCAAGTCACACTCGAGAAATTTGGAGTTTTACTTTGCATTTCATGCTTATGGACAGTACATAATCATTCCATACGCCGACTCGAAGCAACATACTGAGAACTTTGATAAAGTAGTAAGTAGCATTTGAAAAATATACAAATTTTAAAGTAAGCTTTATAGGTTGAATTTGAAAACTATCGCTAGTTTCACCCATCATTATTACTTAAATACCAGCTAGGACTCAAGTGATATTTGCTGGAAAATTACTCTCTAACCAGTTTCGAATTGATTTTCAGCTAGTTTATTGTCTATAATTAATTGTTAATTGTTTAGTCTGTACTAATATTAAAAAGGAAAGATTTGTATACTTGTATTTTTATATTTGTTTGACGGATAAACTCAATAACTACTTTCGCCAATAGAATTCGTCGATATCCCTGAGTAACATAGGCTATATTAGCACAATACTTAAGTCGCGTCATGGCAAGAAGAATAAAAAAGACATAGGCTATATTATAAAATATAGCCTATGTCTTTATCTGTCTAGGTAAATAATTACTAAATGAAAAAATAGGGATCCTTACGAAAACTTCAATAATGTAACCGTGCGAAGCTGGTAAGGGCCGCTAGTTATTTATATAAGTGTGGGTATTCATGTTTATCTTTATAATTTCTTCTTCTTCTCTCAGCCATGTGCGTCAACTGCTGGACATATGCCTCCCCCATATAGGGGGGATTTGCCAATACTCGCCACGCTTGGCATGCGGGTTGGCGAGCGCAGTATGATTTACAATCCTCAGAAGGCACTGCTGCCCACCTTCTGGTACGTGGTCCCTTAGCCGACTCTTACGGCACCCACGGGAAGAGATGGGGGAGTACTATTCTAGGCCGGTACCACCACGGCCTTCTAGACCGGTACCACCACGGCCTTTATAATTTATAATACAATTATTTCGATAAATGGAGATATTAAGAAACGAATTCATATGCATTTCATATTTTCAGTAATGAAAAAGGTTGTAAAGACATTTCTTAATTTAGTGTTGCCTGCTAATAATTACAAATATTGAGAGCCTTATCCCCTCTTTGATTCGTATTCCTAATGCCTGAGGGTCATGACCACCATGATGAATTTTCTCTTGTGAATGTAACGCCATCTTCCCTTGTTTTAATGAGCCTTAAATACTCTTTAAATTTAAGATAATAATAATAAAAGTGACTCGAGATTTGAGCGTACTATTTTTTTAATCTTTATCGCTACTGGCATTTTCAACTAACCGGTTCAACATGCTTTTAGGGCACGATCAGCATCAATGGTTCTAGCGATAAGCATCAATGGTTCTAGCGATAAGCTGGGTCCTGGATGTTATTTATGGTCCACAGTTGTCAGAGCTTACGATGATATCAGACATTGAGATAACCACCAACTTATATTCTCTTTTCTCAAAGAAGGGCTTGTAGAAGAAATCTCATCCGTGGTGTCTGAGAATGAGATCTAAGATCTAATTTGCAGACTGGAAAAACAGAGAAACTAGTTATTAAAACCTCTTTTAATTCGATTGCAGAAACTAATGGCAGGATTAGCACGCTTAAAAATAAGGAATAAATTTGGAACTTCTTACACTGTTGGAACAGCGTACGACACTGTTGGTGAGGATACAGTTTAGCTGTGATGTCTATTTGTGAATATATTGTAAAACTACGTATAACTATGTATAAAACGTATAGATTATTTTTAAACTATGATTCGCAAGAGCTCTAAAAAGGTAAGTATGGTTAGGTATGGTTAGCATAGAAGGAGACCCGCGTATCCTGCCTACATAATATATTTTTTTTATTTATTATATTGACCTTCCTCGGATGTGCATTACAGATACCCAACGCAACAACCAATATAATTTTACGATCGCCGTGGCGCAGTGGTCAGTGTCAGTAACATGACTTCTGTGTCTCCGGGACCCTGGGTTCGAATCCCGGCAGGGGCAAACATTTGTGCGATGAGTATAGGTGTTTGCTCCGGGTCTTGGTTGTTTGTGTTGTGATTGTGTGTGTCCATGCCTCCCGCGACACAGGGAATCCTAGTGCGGGGGTCTAAAATATGACTTGGACATTTTGATATGTTCTATGTTGAAATTCCCAGATGCGGCGTTTCAGTGTGTTAGTTCTAAAGTTTAACTACATCGTCGAATTGGTGAACAACCGTAATGACTCTGTAAATTTAATATAAATAAATATGATATGCTGAGTCTGTGCTTGCTATACACAATAAATAATTATGTAATATAAATCGTATGTATATTATGTTTATATGACATAATTACAACAATAGACTATGCGATAGCAATACCAATAAACACAATAATATTAATACATGACGATTAATTATCTACCGGTTAATCAAGAATGACTTGATTTCAGTCAAGGACTAAAAAGAAGTGTATTTGACCTAATTCAGCGGTACGTCTACTTGTCGAGAATTTATTTATTTGTGGTGGAAGATGGGTAAAACTTATTATTTATTTCAGGGTACATGACTTCTGGAATCAGCGGAGATTGGGTCAAATCTACTTTTGGTGTTAAGTATGTTCTAATTTACTTTTATACTTATAGCATAAAAGAGGTTTACTTTTTTAAGTTAAAAGAGAATTTTTAGAGCTTAAAAAACCTAAAGAATTTTTGATATCACTATGTAAGATATACTTTTAATTTGAAATTACTCGCGTAGTAAGTCAAAGGGTTCCGAATATAGTTTCAACCACATTCGGTGGTCTTTTTCGAGGAGAATAAATTGAGGTTCACCTAGTACTGAACTATAGTCGGAACCCTCTAACTTACTACGTGAGGAAATCCCGTGTTTTATAAATTCATAAAGCAGTTCCTGGTAAGAAGCTATGCTCCCAAATTGGCTGCCATGTATGAATTTAAGACTTAGAAATGAAGTTCAAATATAAGAAAACAATTCTGCTTCTAGGGGATCTTGAACTGCCGACGGTATTGTGTAACCGTCCTGTCGCTTTGCCATCTAAGCTGTAGTAGCACTTTCTTAGTAGCAGATTTTTTTCCTTTCTATTATGTTTGATATCGAATTATTCTGGTTTTACTGAATCTGGTTATCCCGATTGAGTATGACTTTGACAAGTCAAATTTTAGTCTAGAAATGGGTAAAATCTTTGTGTTTCTTCTCTAACAGTGTGGTTTGCACGTTCGAGCTTCGTGACAGCGGCAGGTACGGGTTCGCCCTACCACCGAATATGATCTTACCCACTTGTGTTGAAACTTTGGATGCTGTGAAGTCACTCGTCTTACCCCGTACCAGAGGATGGGAAGATAGATTAAGACATAAAAATGAAATGCAAAGTGGACAGATGACAACGTTTTTAGACACAACTGTTATCGTTTTGATTTCTGTGTTATTTATTATTATGCAATTTTATTGATGTTTGAGTTTCATTGACATACGAGTTTCATTGAAATAGTACCACAAAACAGATTACCTAAGAAGATAGTTGAGTGAATTAGTCGTCTGCTAAACGACATGTTCTAAAACTGCACAGAGCATTATTAAATTTTGTGCAATACTTTTGTTTTGTTACCCTAAGAAGTATGTGCCAGGTACTAAAATTCGGTTTGCTACGTTATTTGTCCGGTAAGAAGTTCATCATCATCACCTCCCGCCTCTGGGAGTCATCTTGGGAGTGAATCTATTTTACTAATGCCGCAACGTCCGCCACTGATGCCCGTTTTTAACCGACTTCAAAAAAGAGGTTACTCAATTCGATCGTATATACGTTTTTTTGTTTATTTTTATGTATGTTCGCGGATAACTTTTTTTGTTTATGAACCGATTTTGATGATTATTTTTTTGCTTGATAGTGTATACTTCCGTGGTAGTCTCATTTAGGTAGTTTCATCAAAATCGGACAAGCGGTTTTTGAGTTACACTCCAATATCTGAAAAGTGCTTCACTTACCTGGACGATATTATTGTCGCGGTTGAAGACATCGCAGAACACACAATGACAATTAATTGATCCCGTGAGTAGCAAAGGTCACTGAAAAGGGTAAAAAAAAATTTTTACCAAAAAATGGAACCGACTTAAATACTCCAAAGTGAGAAATAACTTGTCGAAGTCGGTACCATGAGCACAATATTGTGATGATAGTAACTTTTGTAAGCTGTCATGGTACCGACTTCAACAAGTTATTTCTCACTTTTGAGTGCTGAAGTCGGTTCCATTTTTTGGTAAAAATTTTTTTAGTGATTGCCGTTGGGAGTCAACCTATTTGCGGCATAAAAGTAGCATATTTGTTATCTACGTTATAAGGTACCTACAACCCGAATTTCATTCAATCTATGAAGCCATCAAACCGTGAAAAGGTAACAAATAAATACATACAAATTTTCGCATTTTTAATATTAGTGTGATAGCATTAGTATTAGCATATAAATCATGTATTTTTTAAGTGTATTTAATTTGGCGTCTAGCATTAATTATCACCCTATATACTACCTAATCACGACTAATTTGCATGTGGGAGCACCTTTTTAATTTAACAAATGCACAGGCTACTGTTATCTACATTAATATTATAAAGAGGAAGGATTTGTATGCTTGTATCGGATACACTCAAAAACTACAGGACTTATTTTACAAACTCTTTCACCATTAGAATTTTACATTATCCCTGCGTAGCATAGGCCATATTTGTTACAAGAAAAAAATAGCGATCCTTACTAAAACTTTAATATAAATGACGGTCGCTGTGGCGCAGTGGTTAGTGTCCGTGACATGACTTCTGTGTCTGGGACCCTGGGTTCGAATCTCGGCAGGAGAAAACATTTGTGCGATGAGTGTAGGTGTTTGTCCCGGGTCTTTGATGTTTGTGTGCTGTGATTGTGTGTGACCAAGCCTCCCGCGATACAGGGAATTCCAGTGCGGGGGTATGAGTGTGATAAAAAAATGTAACCGAGCGAAGCCAGGACAGACCGCTAGCCCATATATGTACATAGAAATCCACGAGGCGTTTCACCAGTAGCACATAAATTCCCTAGTGAAAGACCAAAAATGATGTTATCAGAGGTGGTAATATGACTAATGATCCGAATAATCGTTTAGCCGTCACGACAAATTGTCTGATCACGTGACTAACTGTCATTTATTTTTCCACTGTCAACCAGTTTCCTTGATCTATCAGAGTTTAATACATTTCTCTGTACTGAATGAAAAGGATGGATCAGCTTTTTTTGGTCATTAGACGGCATAAGTTAGAAGTGAGCATGGAATGTTTTGTGACGAAAAGTTATCGTATTATCAATTGTGTAAGGTCGAATTTTCGGTGTTCAATGGTCATAATTAGGCTTAGGGCGTTGCATCTTCTTTTGTGTTCAAATTAATCGCTTATTGCTTGCTTCTGTTAATTGGACTATGGTTTGCGTCTTCATTTTAGGTCTATTCTAGTCTATTTTTGTTATAATTACAAATAAATAGGTTTTTTTTTTAAATATTAACTTCATTTTTAACTGATGTATATGGACCGCTGGGACCATTGATTATGTTTTTAACAGCAATATTAGTCATTGAGATGCCCGGAAAGGATATAGTTTTAATAATTACGATAGATGGAGTTAAACAAATCAACCTCATAAGATGTAACAGTGATAAGAGATGTTTGGGCTCTATGGAATACTTTATAGCTATATACTAAGTACTAGTGTACTAAGTGCTATATACTAACTATATACTACTTAGCTTAATTGGCACAGAAACAGGATGGTATTCTGTAATCTTGGGTTCAAAACCCACAGATAACTAAAATTTTTCCTTTACAATTTACAATCAAGCCTGACTCTTAGGGGTTCTCATATTATATCAGTTATCGTTACGCTTATATTCTTGCGATCAAACTTCCGATTATCAATTTAACAGTTAGTAAAACATTTTTTACCAAACAGTTAAACTGTTTGACCGACGGTTGAATTGATAATCGGTCGTTTAAATTTTGGTCACTTTGGACTTTTTTCACTCTTATCACGATATTTACTGTCCTAATCTAGTCAAAATATGTTATTTAATATATAAGGAGTTTACATGACTATTCACCCCAAATTATTTTTTTAAAAAAACGTCTACTCTCAACCCCGCAATAAAATACCCAACGTCGCAAGCGGCTTGCACACATACAAGAACAATACTAAAACATGCAAAGAAATAATAATAATAATAATATGGGACAAAATTCACACAAGGTCTTCAGGTCCCAAACTAGGCAGTGCCTGTACTATGGTAACCTGATGACTGATATATACTTATATATATACATTATACATACCCAGACACAGGTCAAACAGATACGTTCATACACAGAAATGTTTGACTTGTCCGGGAATCGAACCCGGGACCAGCGGCTCAGAAGGCAGAGTGCTACCAACTGCGCCAACTGGCCAGTCGAAATGTTGTCCCCTCTCAGGATTCGAACCCAGTGCCCCGGGAAGCAGAAGTTATGTCACTGACTACAGAGCCAATACATGATTCAAAACACGATTAAACATGTAGTTTAAGTGTGATGATGGTATTTTCACAGCAGTAGTAATCTATTCAATGGGGTATTTATCTCGACGCAGCTCAATCTACCAAATGGTTCTTTTGACCACGCTGGCATTGGGCCAGTTGTAGGTTTAATTGGACACCGTGTCGTTTAGGGAAATGGGTTAGTGTTTGTATTTTTAACCGACTTCAAAAAAGGAGGATACTCAATTCGACTGTATATAATTTTTTATGTGTGTTTACGGATAGCTTTATTGTTAATGAACCGATTCTTTTTTTGGTTGAAAGAGTATACTTCTGTGGTGGTCCCATTTAAATTTCATGAAAATCGGACAAGTGGTTTTTTAGTTACAATCCAATAACTAAACCAAGTGCCATGCATACCTCGATGATATTATAGTCGCGGTTAAAGATATCGGAGAACATACACAATGACAATTGATCCCGTGAGTAGCAAAGATCACTGAGGAGGCTGGACAATTTTTTTTTACCGAAAATGGAAACGACTTCAGCACTCAAAAGTGTGAAATAGCTTGTCGAAGTCGGTACCAAGATAGTTCAAAAGTAGTTATACAACAGTGTTGAAGTCGGTTCCATTTTTTTATTATTACAAACTGCTACATAAGGCAAAACTTCAAAGCTGGCATTAATGACGTGGAGGAATTTTCAAACTCTAATTTTACACGTAGCCTTAAAATGTTCTTTGTCAAAATTGCCTTAATAAAAAGATATTGTACCAGCTTCAATTATTGCCTTCAATGATACGACAACACGATTACGTTAGTTTTTCTATGGTGGGTCATGCTCATATTTATACTTGGTAGTAAGTTTCTGTAACGATTAGAATATTACCGTCTTGTTTGACTTCATAAAAAGAACAGCAAGAGCAAAACTGACAAATTAAACCAAGCTGTATCGCCAACATCAAACTTAACAAATAGTCTTAAAATAAAACCCTTTGCACACATCGCCTTTTTGCCGAATAAATCTTTGACGCAAGACAATGCTTTACAAAAACGTAAGTGTAAATTACACTGAACATTTATCACGCGCGTCTTCCCGCCACAATAATACAGTTGATTTCATGTTCAAATAATTCCCTTTGTTCCTTGTAGACGGTGTGCGGATTTTTCTCATATTACAAGTTACAAGAGAGATTCTATCATTAACATAAGTGATCGATTAAATGCAAAAAAATAATCAAAAAATGGAACCGACTTCAACACTCTAAATTGTGAAATAACTTGTTGAAGTTGGTACCTACCATGATAGTTCAAAAGTATCTTATATCGAAATGTTGTACTCATGGTACCGACTTCGACAAGTTATTTTACACTTATGAGTGTTGAAGTCGGTTCCATTTTGAAGTAAACATTTTTTTTCACACTTTTTAGTTCCTTTGCTACTCACGGGATCAATTGTTATTGTGTAATGTGCAGCGATGTCTCTACCTACAACTATAATATCGTCGAATATGAGTAGCACTTTTCAGTTATTGGAGTGTAACTCAAAAACAGCTTGTTCGATTTTGATGAAATTTAAATGGGACGATCGCGGAAGTGTACGATTAGCTAACAAAAAAAAATCATCAAAATCGGTTCACAAACGAAGAAGTTATCCGCGAACACATATACAGAAAATATATACGGTCGAATTGAGTAACCTCCTTTTTTTGAAGTCGGTTAAAAAACTATGCAAGTACATCAATTATAAATCGGGTATAGCCTTTGGTCGGTGTCAGCTTATCAAAACAGTCTATGGATTGAATGTCATATCGCCCCCGAACGTCGAAAAAAGGCAGTAGTACTAGACCTTGAGATCTCAAGGTTCTCAAGGGAGTACCAGTATAAATATTTCTGCCGTTACTGTTTGAAAGTACTTTTCTCTTTCGTCTAGCGTGAGTCCACCTTAGGCCACATCATAACTACTTATCAGGTGAGATAGTGAATGCTAGATCTAGTATTCATTGTCTAAAAAAACCTTGAAAAAGAATCTGTAATCATAAATAAATATGATAAAGAGAAAAACACTACCGTACTTTATAAGAATTTTAGGCATCACTAGCCAACAACTAAAGTACCTAAACAATAGCAATAACTAGCTGCTCCCCGCGGTTTTACTCGCACAGTAATTATTGATGATGAAAAAGCTATGTGTTATTCCGGGACCTAAAGTATTTTCATACCAAATTTCAACCAAATCCGTTCGGCCGTTCTGGCGTGATTGAGTAACAAACATCGTCCATCCATCCATCCATTCATCCAAACTTTCACATTTATAATACTCATTTATTATTATTTTATTCAATTGATTAACTTATGTGTATGGGTCATAGTAACCTGAAATAATTGAATTTCATTTATTTATAATATGGGATAAAAACTTTATAGGAATCGTCCAGGTATCAGTGCAGTATAACTACTGTTGAATTGACTTCCAGTGCCAACGTTATGGCCAATTTTCTTGTAGCTTACACCATGCCAGACCGTCCATCACGGCGTGTCGTTAAGGGCAGGAGGTGGAGCGATATATCAGGGTGCGTCGTCTACGCAGTCTGCTGCAGCGGCTAATGCGTACTGTAATGAATGAGATCATTCCTCTGATAGCTAAAGATATTTGGCCTTAACAATGACATGCTTCAGCTACCAGGATATTATATCTATACAGCTGAAGTTGTTGAACCATTGTTTAACGATTTGCAATGGTACTGCTTCTGTTCCGCGGTAATACCGCGGGTGCAGTTTCACCGACGACACTGTTCTTTGTATAGGAAATAGCTATTTGTACGAACTACCACATAAATAGGCTTAATTCATTCATCTCAGCCATTGTGTGTCCACTGTTGGACAAATGCCTCCCCCAATTGGGGGGAATTGCCAATACTCGCCACGCTTGGCAGGCGGGTTGGCGAGCGCAGTATGATTTCCGATGCTCAGAAGGCGCTGCTGCCCACCTTCTGGTACGTGGTCCCTTAGCCGACTCTTACGGCACCCGCGGGAAGAAATGGGGGAGTACTATTCTAGGCCGGTACCACCACGGCGCCGATAGGCTTACAAATGTCCGCCAATCAATACGATATATGTTATATTTTTTTGTCGGGTCTTATTGCTGCGACAGCTTTGGGGATGTGAGTGTTTCCATGTAATCCGAATATTTTTGTCCCACCCCTTCAGCTTTCGGTATCGGTAATATAATAATCAAATACGCAACTTGGCGGTACCGCACTTCGACCACATCTTTAGTGACCATTAACAGAGAGATGTTGTTAAACGATAGATATAACTATTAAGGCATAGCAAACTATTTGCTGAATAGACAATTTTGAGTCTTAACATCATCTTAACTTTTTAAAGTCCTACATGTATAATAATCCTAAAAAACACCAGTCACGAGAACAGTTCACAAGGGTTAATTTTTATTGAAAAAAAAAAATTTTATTTGCTAATAATTAGTACAAAATATTTAGGAACGACCATATTTTTCCATTATCAAAAATTCTCACGGTAATGATAATGCGCATGAACTGTGTGTGAACACCAGAAGAAACATAAATAAATTGTCTCGAAATATTATTAGTCTTTATTTGTGCCAGTAGGACATCTGTAAAGTACATTCTCCCCAACACGCAAGTCTCTGTAAAATCATCGTTACCTCTCACCTCTCAGGTAAACAACGCAACTCGCGGATCGCACGCGCGGTGTCAGGTAGGCGGGAGGGGGTATCGGTGCACACGTAGTTAAATAACCCAAGATAAATAATTCTGCGATAATTTTCGGTGGACACAAATTTCGAAATACCATTTCTAACTCGCTAGGTAGACATAAAAAGGTAGGTTTGCAACTATATAAATTAAATTATTTTTTTTGAAATTATATAGTTAACTTACAAATAATTATTTTATATTTATTTACAAAAAATAAATATTTTAATTATTTATTTTTTGTTTCCTTGCTAAATTTCATGCTAAAATTCTTATGGCGATCCATGTTGCGATGGATCGTTACACGTTTATCTCGTGTGCGTTTTGTTTAAACCGTCCGTAGCAAATAAGTCAACTGTTCACTACGAGACCCACGAAAACTGCCAGGTTAGCCCCTCACCACACTACCCTACCACACACCCGTACGACACACTCCTCCCGCTAACCTCTTACCGCGCGGGTGATCCGCGAGTTGTGTTATATACCTATAACACTAGACATTCACACTTCCAACTACTTTTGCCTTTCTATCCTGCAACAAACTTTAAGCCAACAAATCATGAAAACGATAATAAAATGGGTTAAATCAACATTAAACTAAATACAACGGCTGCTTTAGAAGTGGATGCAGTACGGCCCGAGAGGGGTACTCTAGCCTTGGCAAGAATACTGCTGTATCTTTAAAATGTCCGCTTTATCCACGAGTGGAGTGAAGTGATTATTAAACTTAACGAGGGCTTGCTTTGTTCTGTGAGAGACATTGTGAAACTTGCTGTTGCAATATTAAATTTGTAGTTTTTAGTCAAGTGTATGACTCTTATATATATAAAATTCTACTGTAGGTACGTGTGTATGTCACTGAACTCCTAAACGGCTGGCCCGATTTGAATGATTTTTTGTATGCATTTGCGTGCTTTGAATGGTTTAGATTCACAAAAAAAATCCTGGCACTGCATGCAGGACAACGTCTATCGGGTCCGTTAGTATATGTATATAATTTTACTTTACTTCAATTATATAATAGATAATAATAAAAAATATCACTAAATATTCATATTATGTAATAATATATGCGTTTTGTAATGAATTAATAAAATATTTTAAATAAATAAATACCATCTATAATAATGTACTACACAGTGCGGTTCAATTAATATTTTTGATGATTTATAATAATTCAGCAATTCTGCATTCAGTTGTATCTTGTATGCATAGCCTAGTTTGCGATTAAATAAACTATGACCTTCATTTCTCGTGTGAATGTAATCAAAGGTAATGCCTAAAGTATTCCCTCTTCAGTTTGTATTTCAATTATTCGTTTTTATCTAATTCTTTCTTCTAACTATGCACATATATATGTATATAAATGTGATTCCCTATCTTCCTTGGTCGCGGCATCACGCGTGAACTAAACGGCTGGACTAATTTCGCTAATTCTTTATTGTTTGTGTTCGTTTGTTTAGTCAGATATATATATATTGAAAAAAAATAAAAGTCGCGTGTTTTAATGACGGAACACGCATCTCCATATTTGTCAAAGGTAAAATGATAATGTAAAACTGTTTATGCGACCAAAAATATTGTCAGACTAACCACATAACCACAAAATATCTCGGCATTGCAATAACAAACGCATTTGAACGTACTAAAACGTTTTAGGCATTGGTAACGTTTATTTCGTGCTTCAAACGCATTTGTTTCGTGTTTCGAACGCATTATTTTAGTTTCAACCGTCGAATTGCGCGGTTGGCTATAATTGCGTGGTTTACGCGGCGGATTTAGCTTCATTGCGGTTTTGGGCATGCAAACGGGCAACTAATCTGCGGATATAATTACTTTTAAAATATCACGTTGTACTTTTATATTTTCGGTGTTACATAAGACAAGGTTGGTGTATGTTTTCTAAAAAAAAGCATGTCCTATTACATCGATCAGTTTGAGTGCGACACGACGCTACTAGCTTCGATACCTCTTTTTTATACTGTAGGTATAAATCTAGCATTTAACCGCTATCTCACTTGATGATCAGTGACGATATAGTCGACCATTTTATCACGCTAGACCTAGGCAAGCTATCACACTAGCCAGTAAGAATTTACTAGCTCTCAAGGACTACGCCTCAACACACTTTGTGTTTGGTGACAGTGTGTCAAACTTGAAGGCTAGGTAGCCAAGCGGATACTTGATATTAACTTACCACCATTCTGAGAATTTGATAACTGTGCTTCACTGGAAGCTCAAACCGTTTGTGGAGATCGAACCAGCGGCCATCAGCTTAACAGTCGAGACGCTCCCATCGGTGACCGAGCGATAATCGCTTCATATTTTTTAGTAGGTAAAGTTAATATCGTCGGTCGACACGCATGTTTCTATCAAATATAACAAGAACATTGTTATTTTTATATTCGTCAAGTTGTTAACATTATTACCTTAAAAAAACTTTCTTATTAAAAATAATAATATAAAACCTACGTTACTTATTTTTTTCCTTTTTAATATACAATTAAACAATATTTCAACTACTTACAACAAAAAAGTTTACAATTGTGTCAGTAGGACTCAATTACCAAAAACTGATATTTTATTAACCACTTACGCATGTAAAAGGGCAGCCTGCTATGTTCGTCATTTTAAAATTTGACGTTTTATAAATGTATGCATTCAACTATTATAAATAAGCCTATATTTTTGAATAAAGGACAAAACTAAAAAGATTAATAAAGCAAAAAATTACGACAGCCGAGAGTTTAATATACCTACGTGTGCAAAAAAGAAAGACTTTGAAATTGTTTATTTTAAGTACTAATTTTCATACAGCTGCTAATTTTGTGTCATAAATAAATAACATATCACACGCGTCAAGATTTACTGAAAACATGACTGCAAAACGTTGAATAATTAAAGACATTAAGAACATTTGTGTCCCGTCTATACAGCCCTGGTATTACAGTGAAAAGTAAACTGTCTGTCGCGATGCGACGGGCAAGACAAACGACTGCGCAACCACCGAACTAACATTAATCACAATTAGCGATGACCACGCGACGGTTGCCCAGAGTCGCCCGTGTGGAACGAGCTTTATTTTATATTTAATCCACGAGTGTGATGATGACTTTACAATGATTTGACTTCTTTGAAATCCTTTCATTGTTAACTCTCTTACCCTTGTAGCGAAGTTTTTGCACATGATTTTAGCCGAATAACCGGGTTAAATAAAGTACCGCCCGGTCATACTTAAATGGAAGGACGGGAATTTTCCACGAATCGTTTCCCTACACTACAAAAATAAGTGATTGATGCTATCAAGTTTTTGGTTACCGTAACTATGTAACCTAATGAAATAAGAGACTACCGGGTACATTGGCTGCAGCAACCACTTTTATTTGATTACGGTATCTTTATATATGCTATCCCAAAACTTAGTTGTGATAACCAAGTAGAAAACTGGTTTGCACTTCTTTACAACAATGTAAAGAAGTGCATCATGTTTATCACGACATGTCAACCTTATAGACTTGATCAAGATTAAATAAAACTTTTTTACCCTAACCAAGTAGTGTGATGGAAGCGATCAACAAACTTGTTTGGATTGAACAATGTTAAATTGATAATTGAACAATGTACATGTTTGAGCGTTTAATCAAATGAACTTGTATTCCTGTAATCATACTGTACTTGTTAAATTTAATCAAGTTGTGATTAATATAATCTAGACATCGCCAACCAAGTATGTAAAAATTCCATATGGTTGGCGTTCATTTTTTTGCGTGTACTTCAGCGCCGTTGGTCCCGGTTGTTGCTTTAGGATAATAATAGATAGATAGATAGATAGAAAACTCTTTATTTGCACACTATTTCAAAACTACACACATAAAGAAAACAAACAAACAAATATAGATACAGTGGTACAAAAGGCGGCATTATCGCTTAAAGCGATTTCTTCCAGGCAACCAAAATAATAATATTAGTCGTTATGCAATATTGGAGAGTTTTGGGTGGTCTAAAAACTCTGATTATGGACTAACCAATTGAGTATCCGCCGAGCCGCATTGATCAGCGGGATGGATTATGGAATTCTCTTCTTTGTAAGGAAGGCTCGTTTCCTAGCAGTGTCAACATTATAAATCGTATATTTTTATATCGTGTAATCGTATATATAAACATAATAAAATATAATCTCTCCTTCTTTCTTCAGATTCAGCGGTATAGTCGTGAAAGCGTATAAGGGTGGACTTCACCAAAATTTAAGCGTTCGATTATCAATTTAACCGTTGGTCAAACAGTTGAACTGTTTGGTAAAAACTGTTTGACCGACGGTTAACACTGACGGTCACATTGTGGTGAACTCCTTAATTTTTAACAATCGGTTATTGTTATTATTGTACAGAGAAAAGTAAGGAAAAGTAGTCTGTTAATCCAGCTTATAAGGTGCCTATAATCCGAATAACAAATCAAACCTAACTACGCGTTAAAGCGTGAGGAGGTAAGAAATATTTACGCTAACACATATATACTTTCGCTTATATAACATTAGTGTGACATAAATGTCACTTTAGCAATTAACTGTTGCTAATTAAAAATGAACTGCGAAGAGATGTAAATGGCAATACTGTTTACTGATCTGCCACTAATTACTGCTGAGGATATTTTTAGGTGCCATCTTTTGGTGATCTGGTGATTTAGATATTGGTTTTATTAGAAGAGACGATACCGGTCAGTCATTGACTTCGTGGATAACTTTAGGCTTTAAATTGCACTCAATGCGGCGTCATGTTGCTACTTCGGGCAGCGTTTTTTTGAAGTTTTAACTTCTTTAGGCGCGTTAGATACTTGATGGAGTAAAACTAACACCGCTTTCTCATTGGATGGTCAGTGACGATGTTGTGAAGGCTTGACCTGGAATGGTAACTGGCTCTAAAGGATAGCACAGAGATAGTTAGCAAGGCAGGTACTACCACTATGAAAATTTTAGCCCTTTTAATTGGCAATAGTAGCTTCCGGATCTTGATGATATCCGTAAATCCGAAAATCTTCCACAGAGCTCAATGCCTGTCAATGACGATGTAGTGTTATAAGTAGCTGCCACTATGCGTTTCATGACGGTTTTCCAAACTTGAACTGCGAGCCGGGTACTGGAAAGTAGCTTAATATCATTCTATGAATTTAATAAAAATGTCAGCTTTATCGGACAATTGAACCAAGAAGAGGAATCAAACCAACGATGCTATGTTTGAATTCCGACGATCCTATATAATAAACTAAAAAATTCATTACTAAGCTTAATGGCTAATGGCCGATGTGGGTCGATAGGTCCTGCGTGGTAACCACAGAGCACCAAGAGTAGCAAGAGATGACCACCTGCAAAGTATACAACTGACTTGACTAATCCAAGAAAAGGTTAGAAGTGGGCCGCTCCCAATCAGTTCTTGGGTAGATCAACGGAGAAGACCTATCTCCAACAGGTAGACCTTCCATGGTTAATATAATTATCATGAAGTCCTACTATAATATGCAGAGCACGAAGACGTACTTAACATGTAATTACCTAAATAAAATAAGTTCAAAAACATGCTCATATAAATCTATAGAAGATTTATTCTTTTTGATATGAATTTAAATTGAATATGAATCAATCTAGTTTATCAGAAAAAGCCGATTAGCAAACGACATACATCGATTAGATTAAACAACTTGTACTAACTAAATTAAATTGCGTGTTTATTTCAATTTGATCTGTTTTGTGATAGTAATAAAGCTGTTATTAACTGTAAAAAGGGATTTTTTAGATTACTAATGATAGTAATATTTCATTTACGCACGACATTGTTTCGTTTGAAACTCTAAACGTAGGTAGGATAATAAAACTCAAAATGTTACTCAAGCTATTGTTTATAAGTGTAATAGGTATTGTTTTAACTGAAAAAGTGACATACGAAGGCTATGCGTTATACAAAGTGTATCCAAGAAGTGAAGACCACATCCAATTTCTTAAAGATTTGCACGAATCGAATGAAGCCTTAGATTTTTGGATACCACCAAGTACAGTGGATCAATATGTAAGTGTAGTATCTCCACCAGAGATGAGAGAAGAATTTGAACATTCTCTAACTAAGAGAAGCATTTCTTCGGAACTTATGTTGAAGAATATTCAAGAGTAAGTACAATCTATATTAACTTATAGCATGTGAAATTGGTTTGTAAATACGTAATTTATTTTTTATTTTTTATTGGGAATAGGCAGGCGTTTGACCACTATCTCACCTGATGTTAAGTGATGATGCGGTCTACGGTGGAGCACGCTTGCCTAGAAGATACCTATTCACTCGTGACTTGAAGATACCCAGGTCGTATTTTTTCGGAAATACAGAGGCAATGAGTTCCATTCGTTAGCTGTACGCACTAAGAATGTGGAAGCAAAACGCTTCGTGCGACAAGTTGGAACGTCCACCATGTATAGATGTCGCATTGCCGTCCGTCTGGTCGTGCTAAGATGGAATGGGGATGGCGGAATCAAATTATGCAACTCCAGAGCGCACTCCCCGAAATGTATCCGGATATTATGAAATTATCACTCGACAAAATGCCACAAAGCACCTAGAATCTAAAAACTTCAACAAGTTATTTCACGCTCATAAGTTTTGAAGTCGGTTCTACTTTTGATAATATTTTTAATGTTATTTTGTAATTCACTGTTTTTTTATTCAGAGCATTCGATGATCAGCTACGATTCAGCCGAAAGAAGCGTGATGCCAGCAGGCAACTTTTCTGGACAAATTATCAGACCTTAGAAGATATTTATGATTGGTTTGAGCATTTGGCAGTAACCCATAGCAATATTGTTACTTTGATTAACGCTGGATCTTCATATGAAGGTAAACAAATAAAATTAAAATTAGGAACTAAATTAGTAAGCAATGGAGCATCTAAGCTTTTTCCATGGCATAGTTCATTACCATTGTCATCATTAAGCTTCCTTAAGGCGATGGTGACTTTTCATGAAAAAAAGCCTTGAAGAGTTGTTATGCGACTGTGCTCCCTTGAAAGTTGTGGGTTTTCACTGAAATTTTAAAGTAGGTATCTAATGAAACTCTTCTACCAATGATCGTCTTGGTTTATACTACTGCGCTTTTAGATATTCTGTGACATAGGGTGTATTTGTACATTTTGTGTAAACTTTGTTTGAAAAGCGCCGAAATGTATTTTTTTTAATAAGGTTTTTTTTATTAATTGTGTGTAAATGATGAGGCAAAAAGTCTGTGGCAATATGTTTTTAAAGTTGAAGCATTGAGAGGCATTATAACTGAAAAGTAAAAGTCATACCAAGTGTATATTTTAAATAAAATAAATAAATTAATTAATTAATTTACTCACATGCTGATACTATGCTACCATATACAAAGCTACTATACTGCGCTACTATACTACATAGAAAGGTAAAGCTTTTTCTTGTTTGCGGAACTGCAAAATGTTTATTTATTGATTCTCCTCAGGCAAGAATATCACCGGCGTGAGAATTGCTAGGGGAAACCCCAGGCGCGCCTTCGTTCTAGAAGGTGGACAAGTTGCAGCTGATTGGCTGTCACCAACCGTACTGACATACATTGTTGATCAGCTTGTGAGAGGTGAAGACTCTGACGCTTTGAGGGCATCGGAAGAATTTGAGTGGCACATCTTCCCTATCGTGAATCCTGATGGCCATGAGTTCACTCAAGATTCTGTAAGTAAACGTTTATCAACACAGTTACATATTTTTTGGTAATTTGAAAATAATTTTAAGTTCATTTGTCTAATCGTTAAATTTTCCTACAGTAACACTGATTTTAAATATTCATTTACAAAACAAACATAAAAAAATTTGGTCAAATCAGAAGCGGACACGTACACCGAGGATTCCGTAAATATGCAAACCTAACAAAATTCTTTACTGGACTTCAATGTCGGAAACCATACATCGATATATGTTGTAATAAGTTTTACAACTTCTATTAAAGTTTGTAATTGAAGAACATATTTTGTTTATATGATGTAACTAGAAAATGACGGTGTTCAAATTTCTCTTTCACTACATAAAATTGCTTTGTCACCAATTTCATTACTCTAGGTCTTTTTAGCTGTTTCAAGTGATTGCATACTTGTTTGAATACGCGTTCCTTAGAGCAAGAGTTATGACAAGCGCACAACGATGTGGTAAATAAAAATTTCGGTTTTGGTTTCTTTTCAGGTATGGAACCCCAAAAATGCTCTTCTTATTTGAAGTCTGCTAATATGTGATTGTATTTAGTGTTTATTAATTTCAGGTCAGACTTTGGGTTAAAAACAGAAGACCAGTAACTTCAAGTGCCATTGGTGTCGACTTAACAAAAAACTGGAATTCTCAGTGGGCAGGTAACATTATATAATAAAAATTAGATAGGATTATGTAAGATTATTTAAAATAAATATTTTATATTAGGATTTTGGACTTAAACCTTATGAGTTCAATCTGCTTATGTATTCGATTTGTTTACTCATATTCAGATAATACTATTTTATATACTTCATAGGTTTCACCATGATTTCACCAGGTAATGATTAATAATTTACCTACTACCTACTAGCCTACCTACTAGAAGATTAAACACTAAATAATTAAAAACGCTATAGAGCTATATATCTTATATCATAAGTCAAAGGTTGGACCAAATGCTAGTTAATAATGATGATGATGATAATCAATGAAAAATTTATCCCTACCCATTTTCAACTGAACGCTTCGCTTTACCGTCCGCAATTTGTTTGATTTTTTTTTTATTTTGACTTACCTCGACGTTTCGTTTATTTTCATATTGTGACCTCAATAAATATAAAATAATCACAACTTGAGGATAATCAAAGTTAAACTGAATAAAATTGAAACTGCTAGATTCTGATATTGACCATTATTATTGTTTTAGTTAGTGGAGGAAGCTTCAACCCATCAAGCAACAACTACATAGGTATAGGACCTTTCACTGAACCAGAAACCAGATCCTTGTCTCGATATATCGAGAGCATTGGCCGAAGACTTACCGGATTCCTTTCGTTCAGGTCTTTTGGTCAAAGACTGGTGATTCCTTTTGCCCACACTACTGATCCAATGTACAATTACAACGAAATGGTAAGTGTTTTATGACATATAACTGTGCATATATCAAAACTGAACTTATTGCCATTGCCACAAGGTAAAGGTTTCTTAATACACTTGTTATCTTAATGATTAGCAATGGGCACTCATACAAATATCTAAATCAAATCCATCGCTGCTGGATTGAAAACCAACAACAGTTTCTTGGAATACCATTAACTTAAATGTGTGTTACAGGCTCATAATAAATTCTAAGTCAACTTCACTGCTGCCGGAAAAAAAATGTCTTAGAAAAACATACAGACATAATTGCGTTCGGAAGAATGATGAGATCGAATAGACACGCTGGTTTTTTGTTTTGATTTTTTTACTTGTCACCAGGCCGTTTCTCCGACAATCACTAGTTTGATCTTTGGATGAGGTGGAGTACCTACTTTACGCTAAGTAGCATTTTCTACCATCCACAAGGTGACGGTAAAATTATATCGGAGCACCTGTATAACAAGACAAATAACATTAGTAATAATGATTGAAAAGATAAGTGGATTTAATGTAATTATAATTAAAATAAATTTGTCGGCAGATAAGGATGGATAGTATCACTATCCTATAAATACAGTATCCACTTAGTTGACCAATCGAGTATTAGCAAAACGCTTCAGTCAAATTCATACTTTATATAATAATGCCATCTATCATGTTTGTCCGACACTAACAATACATATTTCTTCTGCGACTGCCAGAAGATCTGCCCTCCTCCTCCTTCTACATTATTTTGAAACCTTATAATACATATATACATTTAATTAAAAATACATAAAAACGATAAAATTTAGTGTAAAAAAACAATGTACTGCTATTATATAATTACAGAAAGAACGTTATATTAGGGAGTGTCCAGACCTGACGTATGCGTAGTTTTTTTTTTTCTTTTCCCACACAACGACGATGAGCAAAGATGTTTCCACAACAAACATCTTTGCTCATCACAGAAATGTTTGCCCCGGCCAGGATTCGAACCCGGGGTCGCGGTTCCAAAGTCAGTGTAGCTGATCACTGAGCCACGACGACCGTCAGATTGCGCGCAGCGCGTGTGTAGCGCGCATTCTGTCTGCACACAGGCACACAGCCTTAAATAAAGAGGGATAGAATTACTGGGCTTGATAAGGATTAACTAAGATAAACTAAAATACGAGAGAAAGATAGGCACTATTATGATTTAAAAGATGTTTATAACTGTTTATGTGCCTATAATTACTATGAACTAATCGTTTAAAGCGTCCTTCAAGGTCACGTTTTTAGTTCAATAATATTTAATTTTTTTATGTTTCAGGTAACTATTGGAAGGAGAGCTATGGGCTCTTTAGCTGTTAGATACGGTACCCAATACCTCGTCGGTACATCTAAAGAAGTTCTAGGTATGAAAATTGTTTTTTATCACGTCTTCGTAAGTTTTATACCAAGTAAACGAGCGTGATACTCTTCGGCCTGTCTATCTTATAAGAAAGAGTAGTTACACGTTCTATTACATTTATATAAATAAACTGGCTGCGCCCGCAGGCTCATTCGCATGGATTACTTTTTTACCGGACTCTTTAAAATTTCCGAATAAAAGTAGCCTATGTACTAAACCTACACTATAATATTTTATTAATATATATCTATGTATCAAATTTTATATAGATCAGTTGAGCAACAAATATGCAAATTACATAAACACTTTCCAAGCTATAATAGTAGTAGAATACGAGTAAAAAAGTTTTTATCTGTGTAAGTATGTATGTTAGTTATTCCTTCGCGCTCAAATGGCTGCACCGATTTCGATTACATTTTGTATGGAGATAGTTTAGACCCTATCGGCTACTTTTCATCCACAAAATAAGTCCCGTGTAGCTACGAGTACGAGAATGGTATTCATCAAAAAGAGAGTTAACAGAGGATTAAAGACGAATGGCAGCGTATCATAATGCTAAGAGCATTACAGATATCCATAGGTGACGGTGATCGCTTACTATTAAACGGCCCGTCTGCTTGATTGCCACCTATCATTAAAAATAACGTTAATACAGTACAATGATTTAGATTGACTATAATTGTCCTCAGCTGAATAGTATGCATTGGAAAACACTAGGATGATAAATATCTGGTTAAAAATATAGATAAGGTGGGGGTAAAAGCTATCTATGTTTTTATTTTCAGATGGCGCCACAGGTCATGTAACCGATTGGGTGAAGTTCCGATACAATCCACCTATTGCTGCTACGTACTACCTCAGAGACGAGGGTACTTGGGGCTACACTCTCCCTGTAGTACAGGTGCAACCATCCTGTGAAGAAACTTACGACTCTGTAATGGCTATCTTGCGAGAAGCTAGACTTATCAATGTTATATAAATTTTGATTAAAAATCCAAAAAATATATAGGTTGAATTGAGAACCTCCGCCTTTTTTGAAGTCGGTTAAAAGTAATAAACTTCGCTGTATTAAAAATAGCATAATATGTTTTTTTTAAATACCCTTCTATAATATAAATTTGTGATTATTTGACGGTCGTCATGGCTGGATCAGGGACAGTGGAACCTCAGGCTCGAATCTAGCTAGGGTAAAAGTTTCAGTGATGAGCATGATATTTAACCTCTATGCTCATCACAGGGGGGTGTTTGTGAATGTACTTGTTTGTTCTATGTTTGTATATTTTTTATACATCATAACATTGATGGTCAGATTCCGCCGCTGCTTCATTACAAGAAAATTCTAACTCATATCCTACATTTTTACAAAAATCGAACTAATATGAGGCTTATTCACTCACTCACAGAATCATTATTTATGCTATTAACAAAATTATCTAGAATACCTATCTACAAACATTACAGTAGGTGCCAGAAGGTTCGCAATAAAATAAGAGATTGGCACAGAGACAGACTATAGTCTGGAAGAGCGCCTTTCATCCCGAAGATAGCAGCCGTGGGATAAACAAATAATTCAAAAACCTCTGTAACCCCTTCACGCTCAAACCGCTCGTACCGATTTCGATGAAATTTGGTATCGAGATAGGTTACACCGTGGAATAATACATATACTACTTATCCCGAAAAAAGACAGTATTCGCGGGCTATTTGAGGTAGCTTTTCGTAACCATGGCTAAATCAACTTGGACAAAATGTAAATGTAAATATACAACGAAGTGTTTTTCACGTCTCAAAAGTTTCAGAAACAATGTGTTTGAAGCGCGAAGGTTAAGACGTTAAAAAATTATTGCCGAAGATGTTAAATAAGAAAAAAATGTTAATTTTATATATGTACGTCGCAGTGTGTTTAATGTAATTGTGTTGCTAGTGTCTGACAAATATGATAGATGGCGTTGTCAAAGCGTTTTAGATGATTAAAGTAGATGGCGCTAAATCTAAAGGTGTACCTAGTACTTGATTGGTTAGCTAAGTGAAGGTAAGAAACAGGTGATATTCTATTTGACCAATAAGAGGTTACTTTGTGAATAGATTTCAGTTGGTAAGAACCTCGGTCCCAGCGAAAAACCTGTCAGCCGTACTGAACGGCCATTTAAGTAGTACCAGGGGTACCTGTGTTAATAGTGAAGTAAAGTGAAGTTAGTGTCGATATCCAACGGGAGTCTCTAGTCGCAATACTGAGAGAAGATGACTGGAGGCGTGCAGCGAGTAATTGCGAGTAATCTATTATGGTGTCTGGTAACTGTTTTATATCTCTATCTCTCTCTGTGCTTTAACTGGAATTGAAACCTAAGAATCGGAAGTAACAGAGAATGTTTTCATGATGTAAAAGGGCCCTTTAATCCACCACCGTAGGTCGCAAGTCCCAGGGCCTCCTAAATCGCCCCACTTGGATAAGGAAGTTATGAGAATGTGAAACTGTACATGTGTGCTTCAGTAACAGCTACGCTATGATAATGTTACCGTTATTAAATACCATCCTGACATAATACCGGAATACCATCCTGACCGCGCTTTGGCTTTTAGCCCCCTACGCGCCGATATATATTTAACATAGATTGAAACAATTCTTCATATGAAAGACTAAAAACAGCTTGATACCGATCACAGTGAAAAGATAAACAGAAATGGTAATAAAAGTACCAATAAAGCCATACCATAAAGATATGGCAGTTGGTAAAATTTTTATGGATCATATTTTACGGACACATTTCGGGTCAGTCCCAGAAATTGCCTTCGTCAGAAACATTAAAATTGCTTGTTAAATCATAATAAGCCTGAACATTATATGAGATTTATTTTTTTAAATAAAACTGACAAGGGCACTAATGCCCATTTTAGTTTTACTACTACGTTTTTTTATACCTATTCCCTCGCTAAATTCCATTATAATTAGGTTTCAATATATTATACTCTCTCGCAAAATCTTGGGTGTATAACTACCTCGTATACAACGGTGTATTTATCACCTTGTATACAAACCTACTATTATTTCATAATATAATGCAATTTGTTTATCGACCCCAGGCGGAGCTATCAGAGTTGTTGTGTAATCATTTATATTTAGCAATATATTAACTTTATATTAAGACTTATCCTTATCAAAACATTTTGTTAAGCCTATTGTAAAATGTTTTTATAGTCTTCATATAACTTTATCTTTATTGTTCTTGACCTAGTGATAAATAAAAAAGTTTGTAAAAATATAAAGAATTAGTTTTCAGTGCCTTGACCAAAGCATTACATACACTCGGTGTGTTCAGCAAAATGATTTTAAAAATAATTATTCCAATAATTTTATTTATAAACACAGTGACAAGTGCAAAATTTAGATTTGATAATTACACTTTATATAAATCGATTCCCAGGAATGTTGAACAAGTAAATATTCTTCAAAACTTACATGATAGTGATAGTCGTTTTGACTTTTGGAGTGACCCCGTACCAAATGCCGACTCTGTTAGCATTTTAGCTAGCCCTAATGATAAAGCCTATCTGGAAAATTACTTCAAAAGCAATGGCATTGAGTTTGGGATCACATTTGATAATATTCAAGAGTAAGTTGTATTCTTATAATCATGCTAGTAATATACGAGATGCGTTTATGCGACAAACTTAAGAAAACATAATAACTTTTGTTAAGACTATAAGTACATAGTTAATCAAATATGATTGACATTGCTTTTAATGAAAAATAATTGATCCATTTTCATTAAACTTCTATAAGGCTACTTTTAAGGTATTCGTCTTGTTTTTCCTGTATCGCGGTGGGGCATGGGCACATATACAACCACATACAACACACGAGACAAACATCCATACTCATCACAAGTCTTTGCTCCTGCCGGGATTCGAACTCAGGGCTCCGAGGAGCAGAAGACATGTCACTGACCTAATTTATAATGACTCATATATATATAAAACTTTAAAATAAACCTATGACTAATTTCTTTCAATAATATCATAACAATTTAATATAATTAAAATAATTATCTATTAAATTATTATTTTCAGACTTTTTAAAAGAGGCGTGGCTTGTATCTCAGCTATAAATGGCATATTTAAGAGGCAACAAATATTTGTCCAACCCTACTAACATTTACTTGAAAATTAAACCCGTTATTCAAGAGTTTTTTTCACACTACACTACTTTTTCTGTGAAAAGCCGTTCATACAGTCAGATCACATAAACATCCAAAAGACGGCTGAGACATATACGAGTACGCTCATCGCAAAAATGTTTGGGCCTGCCAGGATTCGCACATGACCGTGAGGATCATAGTCATATCACTGACCACTGAGCCACGGCGTTTTTTTACGTTTACGTACGTTTTTTTAATAGTATAAGTCAATGTATATCCTATCCTATAAATAATAATAATAAATGCACAATCAAAAAAAAACTGATAACCCCGTCCTTTTTTTGAAGGTAGTTTAAAAAAAGAAAAATATATAAAATATTGCATGAATTAGCGTTATTATCGCGATATTTATTTGCTTGATATTTTGACACAGCGGTAATACAATTAAAGGTAACAAATGTGACAGAAAGAAGGTAGACAGATTTATCTGTTTCTAAAAACACAAACCGTTCAGAAACTGTTGAATATGCTGAAATATCGAACAAATAAAACAAATGAAATTCAAGGTTAATATCAGAATAATTATGTTAATTCTTGTATTAGTGACCGTGTCAATTTAAAAACCACAATATTTCTATAAGTCCATAATTTCAGATTAATCGACGCACAAACAGTAAAACCTTACACTCGCGGTAATCTCAGGAGTTTGGCATTAGATGCCTACCACACTAACGACCATATCAATGATTGGATTGATGACTTAGCTGCTGCTTACCCAGATATTGTCACTGTTTTGGTCGGAGGAGTCTCATACGAAGGTCGCGAAATCAAAGGCCTTAAAATATCACACGGCGAAGGTAAAAAGATAGTTTTCATTGAAGCTGGTATCCACTCTCGCGAGTGGATCTCGCCTGCTACTGTCATTTATATGACAAATGAGCTTCTAACTAGTGATGATGAAGAAACAAGAGCTGCAGCAAGGGAATTCGATTGGTATATCTTCCCTGTAACCAATCCTGACGGCTATATCTGGACACACGAACAGGTGAAACAAATGTTCAATCTTTAATTATTTACTGAATGTGTAGGAACACAAAAATAATTTATTAAAATACAAAAGTGAATACTTTACTAGATAATGTTACGTTACTAGAAATTTACTAAGCAACAGAAAAATGTTATAATATTCCTATTAAACCAAAGTTATGCTGACCTTTTTCGAAGTGAATATAAGCCTAAATTTTTCGATGTAATGAAGTTGAAAATGCTGAGACCAAGTCGTCAATACTTAATGTATTTCTCAGGCTATAGGGGCAACAATTTATTTTAGAGTCTCTTCTTCTTGGTTTCATACTTAGTTAGTAAAGTGAGTGTTGCTCAAAAGTCTTGTTGACTCTATGCTTAACATTTGTCCATTTCATTCGCATTCAAATCAAATCAAATCGAATCAAATATTGTTTATTTTTCACCTCACAAAAGGTTTCTTAAGCTAAAATATAGTGAGTGAGTGAGTGATTTGAGTGCATTCCAGTGAGCATAGCCAGTAACTCCGACCAACAGCTAGTTGA
Organism: Apeira syringaria; assembly: GCA_934044485.1. Classification (NCBI taxonomy): domain Eukaryota; kingdom Metazoa; phylum Arthropoda; class Insecta; order Lepidoptera; family Geometridae; genus Apeira; species Apeira syringaria. The sequence continues at coordinate 5,167,737 of OW203658.1, read as the reverse complement.
GCGGCCACGAGGTCTTTTTCCTATGAATTTAACCGTTTCGACTAGCTTGTCTATATTAATGGGTTAGCTCCGGACAATATGACCAAAACATCCCAGATTTCCTCTTGTATCAAATTGTAAACGGTCTGCTGTGGTCATGTGCACTATATACATTTCTCAGCTTATATGAAATACAATCATCCGATTGTTATTAAAAAATTAAGTCTTTTTTGACTAACGCCATTTTTTTCATTACAGTTTAGACTTTGGCGCAAGAATAGACGTCCTGTTGGCGGTACATTTGGAATTGATTTAAACCGAAACTGGAATTCAAACTGGCTCGGTAATATGCATGTACATTTATAACTAGCAAAGTATATACTATGAAAGAGGTGTGAATATATGTATTTGTGCATATTTATATATTCACACAGCCTACAGCATTCCAATTTCTACGTTCTGAACAGACTTCCTTCGCCTCATCCACGCTCATCAGATCTTTTATACAAGAGCGTCAGTTTAGAGTTCTCTTGTACTGGCCATTTTTTGGAAATCCCTCAATTTCGTTTTGGGATCTTTTCCTTAAGCCTATTTTTATATACATATAATTAAGTAGCAATCATAAATTATATACCTAATATAGTGAACATTAATGGATCTAGCGTTTGGCCAATGATTTCTATTTAATACGGGCCGATGGCTTTAGTAAGTTAAAATACTAATAACAAATTATAATACTACTACAACTTCTCCTAATTGTTATAAAAATTATATTACTACAGTAACATTTGAGCAATCTGTTGTCAGCCTATAATGCTGATAACTCAAATGCTGTAACCCGCTACTAGTAGACGGCGTGCCCAGATTGCTGCCAGCAGTATTGCCACGATGAATTGCAATGCTGAATGGTTGAGCCAATTATGTGCCAGCATTTTGGTCACGCGTCGCATCGATCAAACGCTCTGATAAGTTTTGGAAAATCCGATTATCTCTCGGTCTCCACGAGCCCACTGTCGCACATGATGCCCGCAGGGGGAGGCCTGTGTCCAGCAGTGGACGTCCTATGGCTTAGATAATGATGATGATCATGATCTAATTTAAGGTGTTCATTGTGAACCGTTAGCCGGGTATTGTTACAAACTTGTTTCTGGGACATATAATTGGTTTTCTCTTGAAATTAAGCAAAAATATAATTCTTGGTTTACTTTGATGAACGGTTTGTAATAAACACATGCGCGGAGACGGCCGAGAGCGCGTGCTTTATATGAAAAAAGTCAATTCACGAACCGATTAGAATATTTATCTATCTTATCCGGCGTATCATTTTTATAGTAGCAGTATGCTGACATTACTTTCGGCCATATCCGATGCCCTGAATAAGGTGAGCTGCTGTAGAGCTATCGCTGCGATCTGGCAGCGTAAGTTCACCTAATGAAGGGCTTTGGACGAAGGACATGCCCGAAATCGAGGTCGAAAACTCTTGACTGAAAACATGTGTAAAGCCGGATAATATACATATATACAATAATGTGCCAAACTCACGAAAATGTCCTATGTAAAATACACGTAAGATAAACTGCAATTTCAACTAAATAACACGTGGTTAATTTTTTTAGTTATTGGAGCAAGCTCAAACCCTTCATCGGAGACGTATGCTGGCCTTGGACCATTCTCAGAACCGGAGACCAGATCTTTATCTGAGTTCATAAGTTCCGTCGGAGATAGAATCGAGTTGTACCTGTCGTTCCATTCTGCTGGCCAACTGCTGCTGCTGCCTTATGGAAACACTACTGAACCTTTGGCCAATTATTATGATGCAGTAAGTAATGTCGTTTAAAACGCATTTCTTATGTTCTGTTTCAATAATTTGAAACGATGATGACTCAGCGGTGGCGGCTAAATCTCCACTAACGGCTTGAACTTTCTGTAAAGATAGCGCTGGTATTCAATTTCTAGCATGGTGGTAATATACTTTCGAGTACCTGTATGCCTAGCTACCACCCTCAAATTTTAATGAAACTGTCACCAGCTGACCTTGAGAACCAGGAAACATTCTAAACCTACCTTGATTATTTTCTTATTATCTTTGACCACATCTTCACTGACCATCAAGTAAGGTATGATAACTGACTAATCAACACACAACTCAAACTACAGAATAGATTAGCCTGAAATTTGTACATATAATGTAATTACTTTACTTACTTACTACACACTAGAGCATCTAAGTTATTTACTACCTTTCATCGACGGAAAAGTCCTGGAACTCATAACACGGGCTTTCACGAGCCTAGTTTGGGAACCAGGTGATTCTGTTATCATGCTTTGTAAATTATGACGTAAGCATCCGCTTAGAATACGTTTTTAAACATTCTACTGAAAGCTTTCATCTGCGCTAGTGAGGCCGTGGGGTGCAGCTCAATAAAGAAAGAATAAAATGATGAAGAATGAAAGAAATAAACTAATAAGATTAAAAAAATAAAATAAAAAAAAACATACGGGTCAAATTGAGAACTTCCTCCTTTTTTGAAGTCGGTTAAAAATTAAAACAAGTTGCTAATATAGACGGTTGGGTTTGGGTATAATTTTATGTGAATACTGTAGATTCTGAAATTCAAGGTACCAATTAATAATACATAATTAAATAATAAATAAATAAAATTGTATCTCCAAAAGATTAAATTAAATCTATGGAGTAGGTATTGAAACTGTGCAGAGTATTTATTTATTATTACTAAATTAACTATATATGATGATGATGATGTACTAAAGATAGGTATATAAATAAATTATTATTTTACAGATGAACATTGGAAGAAGAGCGATGGGAGCTCTTAGTGTGAGACATGGTACTCCATATGTGACTGGCAATATAGCTGAAGCTATTTGTGAGTGATTCCGTTTTTTTTTTCACTACTTAATTTATAACATTCATGGGAATTCGACTAACATCTCACTTAATTGTTGAAGTTGTATCTAGACAAAGAATTCAGGACCTGCAATTAGTAAAAAGAAAAACCAGTTTAATATATATGCACATCAAACTGTTCTGTTCACTTGTAAATATTTCAAATATAATATAACAATCCTTCCTACTAATATTATAAATGCGAAAGTTTGTGTGTATGTGTGCATGTGTGTATGTGATCATGTGTGCATGTTTGCATGTGTGTTTGTGTGTAATTGTGTATGTTTATTCTCTTCACGCTCAAACGGCTATACCAATTTGGATGAATATTTGGTATGGAGATAGCTTATACCCTGAAATAACACATAGGCTTTTTATCATCACCATCATCACTGTTTTACATTAACACGCGAGTACAACCCCGGGGCGCAGCTAGTGTTCTATATACCTGTATGTTTGTCAATTTTACCATCCTACATCCTACAAATATTAAAAATGCAAGTTTGTGTATATGTGTATGTGTGTGTATGTGTGTATGTTTGTTACCTCTTCACGCTCAAACGGCTTCACCATTTCTATGAAATTTTGTATAGAGATAGTTTATACCCTTGATTGACACATAGGCTATTATCATTATCATCTCCGGTTTTCATAACCACGCGGGTACATCCGCGAGATGCTACTAGTATGAAATATGTATTAGATATACTGTCTTCTCTTTCTTCTTGTCCTTTAGAAATATTGACAAGTAATATACATATTGCATCCTACTAATATTATTAAGGCGAAAGTTTGTGTGTTTGATACTTCTTCACGCTCAAACCGCCACACCGATTTCAATGAAATTTGGTAAGTGGATACTTCAAATCCCGGAATAACACATAGGGTACTTTCTATCATCATCATTATTACCGATCATCACCAGGCGAGTAAAACCGCGGGGCGCAGCTAGTAGTGAATAAAACACAGAAAATATTTAAGAAAACACAGTGATGGATGAGTTGTAATATTTTTCAGATGACAACAAACTTTGTTGCAAATTAACATTTTAGTTATAAAGTTCACAAAAAGACATCTGAAATCTAATTTATTGATCTTTTTACAGACTTCGCTGCAGGAACTAGTATTGATTGGGTAAAAGATCACCTCGATGTTCCTCTGGTCTACTGCTACGAGCTTCGTGACAGAGGGGAATACCACTTTCTTTTACCTCCAGAGCAGATCGTACCTACTGGTGAAGAGACTTGGGATTCAGTGCTTGAAATGATCCACCAAGCCAAGAGATTTGGATACATGAACAGTGGGTCTGAAATGAAAGCATCGGTTGTGATGTTGGTGTTTCTAATGGTAACCTATTTCTGTTAAAAATAATTATTAAGTTTATTAAATGTTTAAAGACATTCTAAATGCCATTGTTTGATTTTATTTTAATAAGAGTATAAATAGTGATTGTTTACATATTTGATTTTATGAAAATAAGGCAAATTTCACAAATGGTGTATGATTAAACTAGCTTATTTAAAAATGTTATTCATCTCATAATGAACTGTTGTTTGCTTCTTTGGAAGCTGTCAGATATCTTGATAAAGATGGGTACTAGCCGTTATTATTCGTACAAAGCAGAGTTTCCTTACCACTTGTCGTCGACAGGAGTCAAAATACTCTGCTCAACAATACAATGCTCTGCGAACGATTTATAGGTTCGCAGATCACATATTACCGTTTACCGTGCAAAAGGGCGGGTCTCAAAATCAACGAACAATTTATTGAATTAAAAAAAAATAGAAACGGAACTATTGGAAATTCACTTTTTTGTCGAAATTAAAAATTTAGTTGAGGAGATTTTGTTTAAAACAGCATCATCCGATTTCTATTCTTACATAAATTGAAATCATTCTTTAAGAAATAGTATTAAATCTAAAATTAATAATACCTATACAAAAAAAAATACGAATGGACATAGACATTAATATAACTCAAAGTCATAAAAATATTCCATTCATAACATTGTTTCAACTAACTGTGGTCCGTGTAGTTGGTTGTAAAAATTCCGCATTTTCGATAACGTGCCCAAAATGCTCACCCATTACCATACTGGTAATGGGTTGGCGGATTACTGACTGGTCGTTTGGCGCAGTTGGTAGCACTCTGCCTTCTGAACCGCTGGTCCCGGGTTCGATTCCCGGACAGGTCAAACATTTGTATGTATGAACATGTCTGTTTGACCTGTGTCTGGGTGTATGTATGTATATAAGTATATATATATAAGTATATATATATCAGTCATCAGGTTACTATAGTACAGGCTCTGCTTAGTTTGGGACCTGAAGACCTTGTGTGAATGTTGTCCATATTGTTATTATTATTATTATACTGGATAGAGAGACTGCCACGCTGACTAAAACACAGACCAGCATATAGGTCATGTGTATTTTCTTTAAGCTGCTATTTTGAGTGTGTTGTAAATCCAACTATAACATTATAAGATTAACACCTTAATAAGATTGTATAAATCCGATTATTAATCCGACCAAAGGACATTAAGTAAAAAAACAACACAGTTGAGATTTATTCGCATCATATATTTTATGATGATGCTACGCTACGACATTCTTATGTTAAACCTCAACTGTCTGTGACAGAGTTTAAAAATAGAAAGCATGTTTAATGCGTTTCAGAGTCGTGCGTTACACTCTATTGTTTACTACTAATTGCGACAAAATAATATCTAATATACTGGTTATACCTGGTTTCTGTAGCCGCAACGCAATGCAAGCATTCTACCATAGAAATGGCCGTTTTTAGTTCCATTTTCAAAAACGCATGCTCGGAAAAATCAGTCTCGTTACGGTGGAAAAAATCAGGTTTGTTATGGTAATGCAAGAGAGCAAGAATTTCAAAGCAAAAAACAACTTTTCCGTTTTTATACGCTCGTTGAAAAACACAAAGATTTAAAAAAGTAGCCCTTAGGCCGTTTAAAATATTTTATCATAATTTTATCACTTAATGGCCCTAATTCTGTTATTCACTAGAACTGGCTGAAATTTAATATAAATTCTTCAACATAAAATAGATCGTATTATATTTATGCTGAATTGTTAATTTGTGTGATTCCATAGATCTTATTTGTAACATTAGATGAGTTTTATTATAAAATTGCTGGTCGTTTTAGTAGGCACCTAATAAGCGGCGGCTTAATTTACCCAAAATGACTTGCAATTTAAATAAAAAGATCTCATTTGAGTGTTGTTATTGATAAGTGTCATATTTATTAAGACTGTATCGTAACAGTATAAAAATGAATCCTATTTGCCAGAATTTTACTTAAGTTTAGTTGAACAACAGAATCAACACTGATAAAGGGTTTATAAAATGCAATTTAATTTTAGACTTCAACCATATGGCACAAAGTGGTTGGTCATTTAATATTAAGTAATATATTTACTTTTTATCATTTTCGAAATATTTTGTTAAGCCTATTGTAAAATTAATTTATAGTCTTTTTACAATTTTATCTTTATTGGGTATTGACAAGACAAAATGATGATATAAAAAGTTTAAGCTATAATAAAATTGTCAGTACTTAACTAAAGCAGTACATGCACTTGCTGTGTATATTAACAAAATGATTTTAAAAATAATAATTCAAATAGTTTTAATGATAAACATAGTGACAAGTGCAAAATTTAGATTTGATAATTACACTCTATACAAATCGCTTCCCAGAAATGTTGAACAAGTAAAGATTCTTCAAAACTTACAAGATAGTGATAGTCGTTTTGACTTTTGGAGTGACCCCGTGCCAAATGCCGACTCTGTAAGCATTTTAGCTAGCCCTAATGATAAAGCCTATCTGGAAAATTACTTCAGGAGCAACGACATTGAGTTTGGAATCGCATTTCAGAATATTCAAGAGTAAGTGTAACAGAGTACGAGTTTAACAAACTTGTTTCGTCCACCACACACTTTGAAAATCCGTTATTTATTCATCGTCACTGTTTAATATTGCCATATGAAATTTGTAATGAAGTAAAAAGTAAACCTGTCTCGCTCTCTCTCGTCAACAGGCTACATGTGTTCGTCCAAATTAATTAAGATAAAATAGTTATTTAAGTGCTGTGTAACTAAAACTGTGTTATAAGGACAATACAAATATCAAGTTAGTTATCTAAGAGTTTCATTTTAGTGAGTACCACAGGATCCCTAATATATCTAACAGTCCCCAATCAATATGTTTTTCCAGTACAGTCCACCAGTGGATGCCCGATTGCTGAGAGGAAGAAGAATATTTTTTAACTTAGCATGATCTTAAAAACCACTTTGACATTAATTACTTCAGCTAATTTAGAAACAGTGCGCCATATTTCTAGATGCGATTCGAACACATAGCCCCGTCAACCAGAGGTCATGTCATTGACTGAGCCACGAAGACAGTCACGACGAATTAAACAAAGATTTTAGAATCAGCCCAAAATGGCGGACTTACGAGGCAACAGCATATTTGCCCGAGAAAAACTTCAATAGTTTTCTAAACACTAAACTCGTTATCGAAGAATTTTTTTTAACACTACACTACCGCACTTAACTAGGATACTGTGGTAAGAGGAATGGACACACACAATCACATCCCACATCCAAGACCCAAAACAAACATCCATGTTAATCACATAAATGTTTGTCCCTGCCGTGATTCCCACCCATGGCCTTGGAGACCAGAACTCATGCCACAGACTGAGCCATGGCAAATCAAAACGCGATTTTTGAAAGAAAGAAAAATAAATCATTTATTTTGGATCACACAAACAACAAAAAGCAAGAAAAAAAACAGATACATGTTCATAAAATAAAGCTATAGACGGTACAACATTTTTCTTACAATATATATATTTATATATACCTATAAAGACTACAATACAAGTAACGTTGCTGCCTTGTGTAGTCCGAAAAAGGACTTGGCACAGCAAAATCTGGCGGGTAAATCTACAGCTGAATTTTGTCTGATTTTCATCCTAGACATGAGTGTCGTGGACAGGATAGGATATAGGATACAAAATAGAAAAAAAAGATTGAATGCACATATCTATATTTAAAACTACAAATTCAACATTATTAACCAAATTCATTATAAAATATAAAAGAGATTGCGAGCACCATATGTGTATTTCTCAAATCAGTTCATAATTTGCGGAGTTATCTAAGTAGATAGGAGGTAAAAAATTATTTGTCCGTGAAAAATATGATGATGACGAATTTTATATTGGAAATTTCAATTTTCATAGAATTTATCTATCGAATAAAAAATAATTCTTCAATAGTTCAAAAATTATGGAGTTTTTTTTATAAAAGTGTCTAAATAGCGATATTTACTTTAAGTTCATAATTTCAGATTGATCGACGCACAAACAGTAAAACCTTACACTCGCGGTAACCTCAGGAGCTTGGCATTAGATGCCTACCACACTAACGACCATATCAATGATTGGATTGATGACTTAGCTGCTGCTTACCCAGATATTGTCACTGTTTTAGTAGCAGGAGTCTCATATGAAGGTCGCGAAATCAAAGGCCTTAAAATATCACACGGCGACGATAAAAAGATAGTTTTCATTGAAGCTGGTATCCACGCTCGCGAGTGGATCTCGCCTGCTACTGTCATTTATATGACAAATGAGCTTCTAACTAGTGATGACGAAGAAACAAGAGCTGCAGCAAGGGAATTCGATTGGTATATCTTCCCTGTGACCAATCCTGATGGCTATATCTGGACACACGAAGAGGTATAACATATTTTTATTTTAATCTCATCACCATTATCTCAACCATAGGATGGACATTTCTGGTCATACATATTATATTATATACTATACTCCCCATTGATTTCCATAAGGACCGGTTGGAAGGGGCCCGCCTTCGACTCCAACGGCCATCGGTTCTTGGAACTATGTGCCGTGTCAACTGTCACTTCACCTTGCGAATTCGCTGGGCTATGTCGGGCTTTCGCTTTTCTACAAAACTGCTAATTTCTAATTCGATTGCGTAAAAATAACCCTGAGCATCAGGGGATACAACACAAGCCTAATAATATTGTAAATGTGAAAGTAACTCTGTCTGAACTAGACCGCTGAACCAAAAAAAAAAATATCGATATAATTTGTATACGATAGATGGGACAGAGGGAGAAGAGACATAAGCTACTTTTGCCCTGGGAAAAATGTAGTTCCCGTGGGTAGCGGCAAAACGGTAGTGAACGCGGTTGACATCGCAGGGCGCAGCTAGTACAAATAAATCAGGATTAATTTAGAACGCGATCAAGACATTGAATAGATTGAATGTCTCTTCATGCCTCTCATACATAATAAGTAAATAATCAAGTATGTAATGTACGTAAATAAACAAGTACTTCGTGAAATCATGAATTGAGTAAGCAACTCTGACATGATTTTCCATGATACTGAGAAATAAAGTGAATTATTGCAATTTTTAACCCTTAAAAATCTCTTCTTTCGAAAAGGCGGCAACAATTTTTTTTATGTGTAAAAAATATAATAAACTTTCTAAACAATCCTACTAATATTAGATAAGGATGTATGTTTGTTACTCTTTTACGCCTAAGCAGCTGGATGGATTTGAATTAAATTTCGCAAGGAGATAGCTTAAACCTTATATTTAGACATACGCTTATTTTTATCATCACCATCATCACCGTTTTTCATCACCACGCGGGTAAAACCACAAGGCGCAGCTATTAAGTAATAAAAACGATGATTTAAGCGGTTTTAATGTTTTTGCCAAATATTTGCTATCATTAACGTGACAAAATATGGATATATGAAAAACATTCGCAACATTCCTGATTCAAATACTAGGTACCTATATCTAAGATATAAAATTTTCGAATCGAGAGCAATGATGTTTTACTAAAGATGACGTATATTCATACTGCGCGGTGCTCTGATTTTGTTCCTTTACGACATAAACATGCTTACTGCGACAGATAATACGTTACAAATAAAATAGAAAAGAATAGCTATATGTTTAGATTTGCGCTTGAAATACGCGTCGTAATCAAAATTACTACAATTGACTTACCGCCTCAGTTTCCGCGCGCTTGTGCGACATCTACCTCATATAAACATACAATATCATTGATTGAGAGTGTACTTTGTAACCAGACTCTCCGAAACGGATCGACCTATTTTTGTGATTTTTTTTTGTATTTATACGATAGGTTTGAGAATAGGTCGTAAAGTATTTTTCACCCCCTAAACCTACTTCCTATATTTATATCGCGATTTGTAGTATTTTTGTGTGAACAAATATATATATTGTTGTTAAGTAATTTCAATGAAGTGTCGTGTCACTTTGACATTTAGATTTGACAACGTTTGCCAGGTTAGCTAGTAATGAAATATAAAAAAGCTCTTCTAAAGTTGCTGTGCCCCACAGGGTCTCTAGATGAATGTGTATTTTATTGTAATACCACGACACTTGTACTATTAGAGATTGCAATAAAGTTTTGAATTTGAATTTGATATAATTTTACTATCCGATTGTCAATAGTGAAAAAGGTATTATTCATTGACTACCTACCTACAATATGAAGTTGTTTTTCTGCATTGCAGTTTAGACTTTGGCGCAAGAATAGGCGTCCTGTTGGCGGTACATTTGGAATAGATTTAAACCGAAACTGGAATTCAAACTGGCGTGGTAAGAAACTTATACATATTATTATATACCTTTGTAATGTATAAATATATATTTGTAGTATTCATACATACAAATAATATCTATAGTATAGTAAATGATTTTGATGGATATAGCGATGGCCAATGCCTCACATGATGGTCTCTTACGATGTGGTCGAAGGTGGACTCATGCTAGAGTTTTTCAAACTAGGGGGTAGTTTAGGTAGGCGGGGACATAAAATCCGTCACCACAACACACGATATATAAAAAAAAAAATTGAACATTATAATTGCGGGTCACTACCAACAGGTCCTTGTGGAATTCAACGGGGGATACTTTATATTCATACCTTCTAGGTTTGCGTGCTAAATCCTAGACAACGTCATCACTTAACATCAGGTGAGACAGTTGTCAAACGCAAACTTATAATATGTAAAAAAACAAAAAAAACAAAAAAACCGGGGAAGGCTAATGTCCAGCAATGGTAGTGCTATGGTTAAGATGATGATGATGATGGAAATGTTTTTAAAAAGACTCGTACCAAAATGAAGACCTAGACTTATGCCCACCCATTCAATGAATACTTCAATCCCAATGGATTGATTCAAATGACTGTTCTTTACTGATCATTTAAGATTCAGTCGTGTTTTATTTGGTAATTGTTAGTTTTTTATATATAACTAGCTGCGCCCCGCGGTTTCACCCGCGTGCACTACGTTTTTCCCGCTGACTCAGTTATCCCACGGGAACCATACTTCTTCCAGGACAAAAAGTAGCCTATGTCCTTCTCCAAAGTCCCATGTATCTTTATACCAAATTTTATCTAAATCGGTCTAGCCGTTTTCATGTTATGTCGTGACAACGGAAAACGGGTTTCATTTTTATATATATAGATAACGAAAATTTCCAATTGAAAATAGACACGAATTTTCAAATGGCAATTTTCGAATCCCAGTTTAAAATCCGTGTACTGTAATTTCAACTAACTAATTCTTGTATTCATATTTTAGTTGTTGGAGCAAGTTCTAACCCTTTATCGGAGACTTATGCTGGCCTTGGACCATTCTCAGAGCCGGAGACCAGATCTTTATCTGAGTTTATACGTTCCGTTGGAGATAGAATCGAGCTGTACCTGTCCATGCATTCTGCTGGCCAACTTCTACTGTTGCCTTATGGGAACACTACTGAACCTTTGGCTAATTATTATGATGCCGTAAGTAATATCTACTGTGAACTACTGATGGAAGTGCCGTGGTGGTTTCTTTTTCATACTGTGTAGTTTTAGCGTTTGACCACTGTCTCACTTGATAGTCAGTGACGATGTGGTCGAAGATGTTATCACGCTAGATCTAGACTGCTTACTGGCTCTCAAGGAGTGCTGCCTGAACACATTATGTGTTTGGTGACAAGTTTTTCAAACTTGAGGGAGGTCGAAAGTACCCTACCACCATGCTGGGAATTTGATAACGGTGTTACCTTCACCGGAACCTCAAGCTGTTGTTGGGGATCGAATCAGTGTCCGTCAGTTTGACAGGCGACGCTCCCCCGCTGAGCTATCATCGCTTCACAGCCCTACCAGCCTAGAATAGTATACTTCCCCATCTTTTCCCGTGGATGCCGTAAGAGTTGGCTAAGGGATCAGGTACCAGGAGGTGGGCAGCAGTACCTTCTGAGGATAGGAAACCTTACTCCGCTCGCCAACCCGCGTGTCAAGCGTAGCGAGTATTGGCAAATCCCCTCTATATATATCATTTATATAGAAGAGACACATAATTATCTAGCCGTGAATGTCAAATGGAAGAGATAATTAAATAAAAAAAAAATTTTACAGATGAGCATTGGAAGACGAGCGATGGGAGCTCTCAGTGTGAGATATGGTACACAATATGTGGCCGGCAACTCAGCTGAAGCTATTTGTGAGTATTTTTAACCGACTTCAAAAAAAGGAGGAGGTTCTCAATTCGACCCGTATGTTTTTTTTTATTTATTATTTATGTTTGTTACCGCATAACTTCCGACTGGGTGAACCGATTTTGATTGTTTTTTTTTATTTAAAAGCTGGTGCTCCTGTGTGGTCCCATTTAAATTTCATCAAAATCAAACAGGCACTTTTTGAGTTACAAGTTAAAAAGTGTAAAATGCTTGCTTAGACTACACGATATTATAGTAGCGGGTGAAGACATCGGTGAACATACCTACACCACAATAACAATTGATCCCATGAGTAAAAAAGAGTGAAAAAAAATTTTTTTACCAAAAAATGAAGCCGTTTTCAACACTCAAAAATATGAAATAACTTGTCGAAGTCGGTACCATAGGTATAGGTACGTGGTGTTTGACTATGGGCCTTCCGAGCAGGCTCTGAGTCGCACAGCAAGCTACGGAGAGGGTTTCTCTATGCGATCGAATAAGATATGAGGAGATTCGTGGAAGAACAAAAGTCACCAACAAACCCAGCGGATTAGCAAGTTGAAGCGGCAGTTCACAGGGCACATAGCTCTTAGAACCCTTAGCCGTTGGGATCGAAACGTTCTCGAATTGAGACCACGAACTGGAAGCGCAGCATAGGACGGCCACCGACCAGGTGGACAGACGACCTGACTAAGATCACAGGCAAGGGCTGGATGCGGGTCGCTTCCAACAGGTCCTTGTAGAAATCAATGGGGGAGGCGTATGTCAAGCAGTGGACGTCCTATGGCTGAGATGATGATGATGATGTAGGTATATAAAAAAATACTATAACTAATACATTTTGAAGCGATGATAGCTCAGCGGTAGCGTTTGGTAGCGTCAGCTGTCAAACTGGTAACCGTTATCAAATTCCCAGTATTCTCTTAGTGTGCTTTCGTACCTGCCTCACTACCTACCATCGTCAATTTTGAAAAACTGTCACTAAACTGATAGTGTGCTCAGGAAGCAGTCTTCAAAAGAGCCAGTTATTCAACATCTAGGGTGATTACTTATTTGACCATCAAGTGAGATAGTGGTCAAACGCTAGATCTACATGAAATGTATAAGAAAAATTTACTTGCATTTTCTAAAAAGATATCATGTTCTGTAGCTCAAGCAATTATTACAATAACCAGATCCAATTTAGAAAAAAACTAACATAGACCTTATATTGTTGCATCAACACTAAATTATCAAAGTGAAAACTATTCTTTCGTTATTTAGAATACAAAACTATTCTTATAAAAAAAGGATAGGATAGGTCGGTTGGCGCAGTTGGTAGCACTCTGCCTTCTGAGCCGCTGGTCCCGGGTTCGATTCCCGGACAGGTCAAACATTTGTGTGTATGAACATGTCTGTTTGACCTGTGTCTGGGTGTGTATATGTATAAAAGTATATATATATAAGTATGTATTTAAGTATATATATCAGTCATCAGGTTACCATAGTACAGGCTCTGCCTAGTTTGGGACCTGAAGACCTTGTGTGAATGTTGTCCCATATTATATTATTATTATTATTATATAGGTGTAGATGTGATGAATGTACGTTCGTGGATGGATGTGTTTTTCTATCTTCCATCGACAATGTAAAGCACTAAGTCTTACATTATCTATGAACAAATTGGCATGTTTCAACAACAACACAGCTTTTTAAATGGAACGTACCCATTCTCAAGTTTTTTAGAGAAGTAATCGTATTAAACGGAGTCAATCGGTCAGTCGGTCTGCGTCATCTGCTGGGGACAGTCGCCTTTTACGTCTGCAGTTGACGGCAGCCATTGTTTTTAACGGTTAGCAGATAAGGGGTTCTTCAAACATATAAAAAAATATCTGAAACCGCCTTATTTTTTCAATTTACAGACTATGCTGGAGGAACTAGTATTGATTGGGTAAAGGAACACCTCGATGTTCCTCTGGTCTACTGCTACGAGCTTCGTGATAGAGGAGAATACCGCTTCCTTCTTCCTCCAGAGCAGATCGTACCTACTGGTGAAGAGACTTGGGATTCAGTGCTTGAGATGATCCACCAAGCCAAGAGATTTGGATACATGAACAGTGGGTCAGAAATGAAAGCATCGATTGTGGTGTTGGTGTTTGCAATGGTGACTTATTTATATTAATATCATTAGTAAGTTTAATAAATATTTAAAACACTATGAATGGCATCGTTTGATTTAATTTAATTCATTATTAAATTATAATAATAAATGGGGAAGAGGAAGGCCTAGGCGAGCGTTTTGAAATTAGATTGAGGAAGTTCTAAGAAAGGGCCAGGTCAAGAGTACTCTAAACCGACGCTCTTGTATAAAAGGTCTGATGTGCGTGGATGAAGCGAAAGAAGTGTGTCGGGATAGTAGCATTTGAAAGGCTATGGTCTCTACTTACCCCTTTGGGAAAGAGGCATGAATTTATATATTTATGTATAAAAATATCATAAAACTAAATTTAAATTTTTATGAAAATCAGTCGAGACTTACAAATGTTAGGTATATTTGGTTTTAACACTATACTTTTTATACCTTTTCGAGCTAGCGATTGACCACTATTTCACTTGATAGCTTGTGGTGATGCAGTCAAAGGTGTAATCACGCAAAAACTATATGTTACAACTAGCAAAAAAATATAATCTTCTTCTTCTTGGTCTTATCTCACAATAGTTAGGGTCGTGTAACATTATTCACAAAACGAAATCTTCCATTATTTGGCAGTGTAACAATATTATTAATATTATTATCAATATTTTCTAGATTAGTGAAAAAAAACACGGGCTGGATTATTTTTAATTTTTTTTAATAATATTGATCTAGTGGATTTTTTATAAAACGAATTGATATAAAAAACTGAATAGATTATTTAACAGCTTTTTTAAAATTCTTGTTATCTAAAGACAAAGACTGAATCGATTTGGATGTTTTAACCGACTTAAAAAAGGAGGAGGTTCTCAATTAGACTGTTTTATGGGTCCGGTTTGAAAGTATATCCTAACAAAAAGTTTTTTTTTATTCGGATTACTAATGACTGAATTACAATGAGGATGTAACAATCATTTACAAGATACTAATGAATTGAGAACCTTCTCTTTTTTGGAACTCGTTTAAAAATGGAAACCCGTTAATATTAATGAACAATCGTGTATAATATGTTGTCTAGTGATGCCGACTAATTTTCTTTTCTCAGCCATGTGCGTCCACTGCTGGACAATGCCTCCCCCATATAGGGGGGATTTGCCAATACTCGCCACGCTTGGCAGGCGGGTTGGCGAGCACAGTATGATTTCCGATCCTCAGAAGGCGCTGCTGCCCACCTCCTGGTACGTTATCCCTTAGCCGACTCGTACGGCACCCACGGGAAGAGATGGGGGAGTACTATTCTAGGCCGGTACCACCACGGCCAATTAAGAGTAACTTCTTAATTAACCAATTAATTAAGAGTCTCTTATGGAAGTCAATTAAAAAAATATTGTTCGTTCTTAATTCTTTTTTAATATCTTTTTCCTCTATGTTTAACAAAAATATCAATTCAAACGGATAAATTGTAGCTTTTGCCACAGAGTATAGCTGCGCAAACAAAATAATGAATCTGCCATTTTAATTTTCATATTCAACAAAGGAAATAATTAACGAAGTGCATTAAACAGAACCATTAAAGTGTGTAGCGAGCTGCGGCAGAGGTTTTTAATTAATTAATAATTATTCAGGTATACTCTGAACTTTAACATAATTACGAGTTAGTTTGGAAATGTCCGATACTTATGTAATTACCTCTTGAATTTATTCATAGACTAGTAAATATATCATAAAATAACTGTCCTGATATAAATGCGTCTGGTTTACATAACATTTTTATACTGTATAGATCTAGCGTTTGACCACTATCTCACTTAATGGTCAATGACGATGTGGTCGAAGATGTTATCACGCTAGACTTAGAATGCTCACTGGCTCTCAAGGACTACTGCCTGAACCCACTATGTGCTTGGTGACAGTTTTTCAAACTTGAGGGTGGTAGCTAGCCAGGCGGGTATTTGAAAGTACCCTACCACCATGCTGGGAATTTGATAACCGTGTTACCTTCACTGGAAGCTCAAGTTGTTGTTGGGGATCAAACCAGTGTCCGTCAGTTTGACAGGCGATGCTCCCCCCGCTGAGCTATTATCGCTTCAAGTTTTAAGAATGAGATGTGGGTGGTGCTAGGGTCTCTCCAGCGGTGCCGTATTGACCATCGGCATATCGAAGTGTTGGAGTGTTGGCACAATAACGCCACCATGTCCGTCCAAGTACAAGAGCAACTTTCGAAGGCGATTCCATTGCAAACAGGCGTGAGAAAGAGAGACGTAATATCTACGAAACTGTTCACTGCGGCATTGGAAGACGCCTTCAAGCTCTTGGAATTGCAAGGGTGTCGCATCAACATCAACGGCGAGTACATCACTCACCTTTGCCGGCGATATTGTGTTCATGGCAAAATCGAAGGAACATCTCAGCACAATGCTCGAAGGCCTTAACAGAGTTTCCCAGAGGGTGGCCTTTACAATGAACATGGACAAAACGAAAACTATGTCAAATGCCTATGTTGAGCTCGCCCCAGTGTCAATTGGGAACTCTATTTTCGAAGTTTTTGACCATTACATCTACCAATATATACAGTTCCATTAAGTAAGTTCAACTTGGAGAAATAGGCCAATCGTCTAATCCAACAGGGCTAACATAAATTGAGCCTGTGTCTGCGATCTTGGTCAGATCGTCTGTCCACCTTGACTAGATTTCCTATGCTCCGCGTGCCAGTTCGTGGTCTCCACTCAAGATCATTTTGACCCAATCGGCAACACAAACTATATGATGTGTGCCCTGATCTATCTAATGATTCTTCTTCTTCTTCTCAGCAATCGGATGTCCACTGTTGGACACATGCCTCCCCCATATAGGGGGGATTTGCCCATTCTCGCCAAGCTTGGCAGGCGGGTTGGCGAGCGCAGTATGATTTCCTATCTACAGAAGGCGCTGCTGCCCAACTTCTGGTACGTGATCCCTTAGCTGACTCTCACAGCACCCACGGGAAGAGATGAGGGAGTACTATTCTAGGCCGGTACCACCACGGCACATCATCATCTAATGGTTAGGTGTGATGGAACTATTTAAATGTTTTATTTTATCCATCCTTTTTAATTATGAAGAAACATTTACATACAAAACTTATCTTATCAGGTGTAGTCTTTAAAGTCTAGTTATATCAATTCATATCTGTTTATTGATAGTGTAAATTTATTGCCCTTATTACTGGTTTACCATGCCATATATTGAATTTTAATACCTGTTAATTATCACCACTAAAATATTCGTAACTCATATAATTATTGGGCACACTTCCCAAAACACGCATCAGTCATTAAAATGTGGAAATATTTACCATTTTTTCTTTTATTATGCGAAATAAATGCAAAATTTAGATTCGACAATTATACCTTGTATAAAATATTACCGAACAGTGAAAGTCAAATGAAAATTCTTCAAAATCTCCAACAAAGTGATTTGCGATATGATTTTTGGAATGATGCCGTACCATCTGCAGAGTTCGTCAACATTTTGTCAAGTCCTGACAACAAAGGTGAATTAGAAAATCTTCTGAATGGCAATGGAATACGTTTTGAAGTCCCGATGTCAAATATTCAAGAGTAAGTTATTGAAACAATATTCCATTTATGGCGGGCTAATGACATAATTATAGGAAGTGGCAAACTAATAAACATAATAGTACTGAAAATATTGTGTATAACATAGTTGTTTATTATAAACTAGTAGCGTTCCGCGGTTTCACCCGCGTGGATTACGGTTTTCGCACTACCTCAATTTTTTCATTCATTCATCTCAGCCATTGGGTGTCCACTGTTGGACTAATGCCTCCCCCAATTGGGGGGAATTGCCAATACTCGCCACGCTTGGCAGGCGGGTTGGCGAGCGCAGTATGATTTCCGATGCTCAGAAGGCGCTGCTGCCCACCTTCTGGTACGTGGTCCCTTAGCCGACTCTTACGGCACCCGCGGGAAGAAATGGGGGAGTACTATTCTAGGCCGGTACCACCACGGCCTCAATTACCCACGGGAACTATACTTTTTCCGGGACAAAAGTAGCCTATGGGTTTATCCAGGGTTTAAACTATCTCCATACTAAATTTCATCGAAATCGGTGTAGCCGTTTGCTCAACCGTAAGAGGGTTGCTCAACGTTTGTGCCGTAAGAGTCGGCTAAGGGATCACGTACCAGAAAGGTGGGCAGCAGCGCCTTCTGAGGAATGTAAATCATACTGCGCTCGCCAACCCGCATGCCAAGCGTGGCGAGTATTGGCAAATCCTCCCTATATGGGAGAGGCATATGTCCAGCAGTGGACGCACATGGCTGAGAGGAGTTTGCTCAAACGACTACACCGATTCCGATGAAATTTGGTATGGGTGCATGTTGACTCTTCACGCTCGTGAAGAGGCAACATGCACTCACACATACTGACACACATACACACAAACTTTCGCATATATAATATTAGTAGGATGTTAATGTTTGATTTAATCTGTACTTGGTACCTCTTCACGCCATAAAGGCATAATAGATTTGAATAAAATTTGGAAATAATGTACCTTATAACTTGGATTCCTGCAGCCGCTGCCTTCGACCTACATACCTATCGGCACACTAGTCTACAGGAGCCTTACACTCCCCGCTCAAAACAACACTTACCCTGATAGTTTAACGTTCTCCAACAAATAAAATCAGCTCACTGTTACTTTCTAATATAGCGCTGTAACTTTTATTCCTTGATGTTTGATTTTATAGATAAAACGACTTTATAGAAAAATACCAAGCATAGATTTTCCCAAAATTCACTCAAAATTTGGGGGATAGTTCTACCCAGCGTCCATGCACTTTTTAGCGACGTAAATTACAGATAAGTTTCACTAGTTTTCACCCTGAGGCATTGATTACGAAGGTTTTACAGACAAAAAGCCATCCTTGTTATCTGTGAGATATAAGGTTGATAATGCTTATACTTAATGTACAAATTGATCCATTTATGAATTATTTATTAACATCTATAATGTGCTATTACTACAATCTAGCCAAACAATGCTTTTTCTGACTTAACTTTTGTTTAATGTCTCAAAATTCCTTTTTTAAATCACAAACAAATTTAGGTTCAAGATAATAAACTAACATTAGCCTTAAATAGTCTTCGCATATAGGAACTTATCTTACTTATCCTATTTTCCAGAATTTACGTTTAGTTTAGTTGAACAAGAGAATCACTTCCCCAGTGTATCGTTATAGAAGTAATCTGCAATTTGTTTTAACAAATAAAATATTTAAATAACCTTTTCAGAGCCATTGATAGAGAAAGAGTCAACAGATACACCAGAGGCAATCTTAGGAGTATGACATGGGATGGCTACTATACCAATGATCAAATCAACGACTGGATAGACGACCTAGCTGCCTCTTACCCAAATATCGTGACCACCTTAGTTGGGGGAACTTCGTTCGAAGGTCGACAAATAAAAGGTCTTAAAATTTCCCACGGAGAAGGAAGAAGAGCGATTTTCCTAGAAGGTGGAATACATTCAAGGGAATGGATTTCTCCAGCAGTCGTATGTTACATCACCAATGACCTGCTCACCAGTGATGATGAATATGTAAGGCAGTATGTAGAAGAATATGATTGGTATATTTTCCCAGTGACAAATCCTGATGGATATGTTTGGACACATGAACAGGTAAGTTTTGACAATTATCTAAAATCTAAAATGAGCTACAATAAGTTACTTGCCGAGGCTCGCGCACGCCGCCTCGCACGATCGTAACTCCCAGATGAAGAACTGCGAATTAGTTCTAAACTGATCGGAGAGTAATTTTCTAGTATACTTGATTACATGTGGTATATATACCACGTAAGTTCTAGTCGGTTCTTAGATTACAATGATGAATGAAACTTGCGATAGTTTTATAAACAAATTAGCTACAAAACGGCAAAATTCTACGTCTTTGTCATGAGAAAAAATTATAAAAGTAGGCTTCTCTCTCTTAAAAACTAATAGTGTACTCTTAATAATTAATAGTTTAATTACAAAAATATTACCATTATTGTAAACTCTAAGGCTTTCACGGCCGGTGTTGCATGTTGTATGTATTGATTCTGGGCTGTTTGGCCGTGGTATAAGTGAAACTTGTGTTCCAGACGTTTCGTCGATCACTGCTCAGTAACAGAGGAGACGCCGCGAAGGAGAGTTCTACGCTCTTGTCGCCGCTCGGAGCTGAACCACTGAAGATGTTGACCGCAGTGATCGACAAAACGTATGGAACACAAGTTTCACTTAGACCACGGCCAAACAGCCCGGAAGCAATACATACAACATTACCATTATTATCTATTTGAGTTCTCTATAGGCTGACAAAAGCAAGTGGACTGCTAAAATGCTATTGGAGTAGCTGTCATATTATAATAATTAGTTACTAGTATTTTTTTTTAAATAAATGCAGCGGCACATTATCGTTGGAAAACCCTATATATATTTAGTATAATAGCCCTAAATTTATTTATATTTGTTTTCTCTTTATTAACCCTCTTAAACTGAGCCTCATTTCCATCTATATTAGACATTATTTCAAACCACGCTTATAATTACATTTCAGTTTAGAATGTGGCGCAAAAACAGACGTCCAGTCGGCAACAACTTTGGCATCGACTTGAATAGAAACTGGAATAATAATTGGCTAGGTAAGGTATCAAGTCATTGCTGGCCTAAAAAAATATTTACTATTAATTCTAAAATCTAAGTAGGTAGATAGGTTTGCTCTTAGTGTGAAACTAAGAAAAAGATGCATCTTCTGGATTGCTAGCACAGACGATACAAGCTTTCAGAATATATGGGTGTAATGTTGCATGATGCGTCGCACATGCATTTGATTGACATCTTAATTATACTCTTGTTTTAAGGTTTAAAATTTAGAACTTATGAGAAGGTCTGCTTCTTTAGACAAGTGATATGTATCTAAATGTATACAAACATTTCTTGATAGTAACTGTAGAAACCCCTGCAGTAATTCAACAGGCCCTTACCACGGGATGCCCCGCTTATGGTTGTAAGCAGGACATTCCGTGCTAAGGGCTAAATGTTTTTTGAAGTTATTAAAAAAACAAGTTATTCAAATCATTTTGTTTGTAAAAAATTTAAATGGATATTTTATACGCTGCCTTCATTATTATTAAGGTCAATTGTTCATAAACTAATTGAGAAACGTTGTACATTGCAAAGTAATAAGTAATGACTTAATTTTATTAATTATTATCTAAAATTGCCACCGCCTTAATTAAGATCAGACTCAGGCAATTCGACAATTATGTACATGTCATGAACATTTTCTAATTATTTTTTGTTTTTTTTAAATATGGGACTACATTCACACAAGGTCTTCAGGTCCCAAAATAGGCAGAGCCTGTACTATGGTAACCTGATGACTGATATATATATACATATTTAGATATATACTTAGATACATAGACACACCCATACACAGGTCAAACAGACATGTTCATACACACAAATGTTTGACCTGTTCGGGAATCGAACCCGGGACCAGCTGCTACGAAGGCAGAGTGCTACCAACTGCGCCAACCGGCCAGTCATTATTA
Organism: Apeira syringaria; assembly: GCA_934044485.1. Taxonomy (NCBI): domain Eukaryota; kingdom Metazoa; phylum Arthropoda; class Insecta; order Lepidoptera; family Geometridae; genus Apeira; species Apeira syringaria. The sequence continues at coordinate 5,145,538 of OW203658.1, read as the reverse complement.
ATATAATCTTTGTCTAACAGTTGTGGGAGCTAGCTCAAACCCAGCTTCAGATTTATACGCTGGCCCTGGACCTTTCTCTGAACCTGAAACCAGAGAACTATCGAACTTTATTGGAGCTATTGGAGATAAAATTGACATTTATTTATCTTTCCATTCATTTGGTCAGTTGCTATTAATACCTTTTGGAAATACTACAGAGCCTGTCGCCAACTACCATGACGCTGTAAGTAGATATCTATACATACTATTGACTTCCAATATATTACCTAACACTATAACTACAAAGTTTTGTATATACACTTCAGTAGGTACCAGATGGTCTTTACCTTGTATCGGTTTTATAGGCTTGTCAATTCAAATCAGCATATTATATTGGCCTTATAATGGTCTACGATCAGTATGTGTTACCAGTGATGACTTACGAAACAGAAACATGTTCTCTGACCTCGTAAGCAGGCTCAAAGGAATGGAGAGGGCTATGTTCAGGGTTTCTCTACGCGATTGAGTCAAAAATTAGGAGATCTGTGGAAGAACAAAA